>OW026360.1:17713610-18913610 GCA_932273835.1 Sarcophaga variegata
ATGTATGTATGTACATGTTCAAGATAACCTGGGTATATTAATCCTAATCAAAAACGAAATTTTAGAACAGAAAGTAATCTCAACTTGTTGCAGTCTATAGTTTCCTTAGTTCTCGAATACCAATACCTTTCGGTAAGTCTGAAGAGACAACATTCAAAAGGGTCTTGTAATTAGAATAATGAGGACATTACCTACGGCGATACTAGAGGCTTTGTTGTATTTAAGTCTTTGGGAACACTAGATCCATGGAAAAGGTTGCTAAGACAGAGCAATGAAGATGGGTAAAACACGAGACTCACCAGGGTTCTTAACCAGGCAATCATCCATGAGGATATTCATTATCAGTAAAGAGAACTATCCTCCTGATACCTGATAAGTATCCAGAAGTTTTCCTTTGCAACAAATCTTCTTTAAGTTTAGAATGTTTATACCTAAGATGTTCACGAGATTTGTCACAAAGGAAAACTTTTGGAGGCTTATCAGGTACTAGGAGTTCTCTTTAATGGTGACAAATATTATCCATAATAACAGACATAACATGGAGACCCTATGTGGGTTGAAGACTGCACAGTAGATCCGTTAGTACCTTTACGTTGCAATAGTACTACGAATCTATTTCAAGTCTTCTCCAAAGCATGCGTTATTGGTAAATAGTGGATGTATTTAGGAGGAGAGAAACACATGCGTTTTTTACATACATAATTGGTCATTCATCAATCAATTAATCAACCCTTCAGTCATGATTACGACCTAGTTTCTGACACCACTTATGTTGTGTGCGTTAATTTTATGCATGAGTGGCGGGACCTACAGTATAAAGTCGACTCCGAACGACAAATTTTTGAGAAACTTTTTCATGGCAATTTTATTTACTCTCAGAGTTTTTGCCAGAAATCTTCTAAAAGGAAGTCCCCGAAGAAATTTTTTTTGTATTTTGTTTTGATGTCTGGCCTGGGGCTCGAACCCTGGCTTTACGTCTAATAAGCCAACACACTACCTACTATACCACGGCGACTTCACATGCGATGTCTATTATGCTTTAAACGGTGCCAGCAATACTTTATCTCATGTCAGGTTAAAAGACTATTTTTCATGCCTGCAATGCTGGTTGATCGTATAAAAAAGAATTCATTGTTGCATTGAATTATCACTGGCAACATAGTTTCGAATTATTCGGACACCCCCCAAACTTAAGAAATCATATGTAATGCGCTGGCAACATGTAAAATCTACGACTAAGCAAAATATCCAATGTGCCTATGTAATGCTCTGTATTGGTTGGGATCAGAAGGGTGTGATCCATTCTGAGCTATTAAAACCAAGCCAGACTATCACAGGAGACCTGTACAGACAACAATTAATTCGTTTGAAACCAACTTTCAATGAAAAATGCCCAGACAAGAGATTGTAATTTTCCGTCATGATAGCGTTCGGCATTATATTGCTGCGTCTTTTAAAAACTGTTTGAAAAACAGTGGAGGGGAAGTTTTACCTTATCTTTCATATAGCCTAGACTTTGCTCGTTCCGACTACAATTTGTTTCGATCGATGCATAAGGCTGTCTCCGGAATTTGTTTCACTTTAGAACAGAATATCGAAAATTATTTCAATTTATTCTTGGCCTCAAAAGATGAGCGGTTTTATCGGTATAGAATCCATAGATTGAAAAAAATATGGGAAAACTGGTAGTTTTCGATGGACAATATCTTGAAGACATCCTTTTTCAAAAGGCTATTTTAATGAAGCATTTGTTTTCAATAAAAAATTAACAGATTTTGAGATTGTTTTTAAAGCTGTAACACCTCATTTCCCCCATTCCTTAACACAATACTTGTATTTCATTTTTAACACAATATATTGCATGCGTATGGGATTTCAAGAATGTTTTTAAAGCTCTACCAACTTATTCTCCATTTCTTCACCACACTGCTTGTATTTAATTTTTAACACAGTATATACATTGTGTCGTATGAGTTATATTGTTATGAATAAAATATTCATCATACGTACTGGAGTACAGGCGCTGTAGTACATTTTCTTATTGTGAAAGTAAAATTAATTTTTTTTTATAGAAAAACAAAGAGAACTTTTGACCAAATGTTCTATTTCCTGTTGGAAATCCAGAATATTTTTCCTTTCAATGAAAGTTTTCTTTGCTTTATTTTGGTAAAGAAAACACTCTGTTCATACCATTTAAGTGAAATACTTTTTTTCTATTTTTTTGCTCCTATGAATGTTGTTTAGTTTCAATTTATTATTTATTTTAACTTTAAATGCAGCTTTCAAAAACGAAACTAAGAAATAAATTTATTTCAATTTCAAATAAAATATAAACCATGGAATAAAATAAATAAAAAAGAAGCAGAAGCAGAAACAGCAGCAGCAGCAGTGATATTTGGCAACCCGCATTCAATTGAGCATATTGCCAATGTTACATTTTTACACTCGTTTTTCTTTATAGACAGACACCATCAATGAAGAAAAGAAAAAAAATAGTTTTCAAACAGAATTTTGTTGCCAGTTTTTGTTAGAAATTTTTTGTTTTCCTATGTAGAATAGTAAGTATATCGCGTGTGTATGTATGTACTCGTATATAGTTGCAAAATATTTGTCTATTTATTTCAAACTATAACGTCGAAAAAAGAAAAAAAATTTCAACACACAGAAGAATATAGCAATCACCTCTACTAGTAGTCAGTCGTTTATGTTCATGTTCATGTTCATATTCATGTTCAATGTTCATGTTCATACAGATGCAAAGATTTATGGTCTGCCTTTAAAGATTTATTATGTTTTACAACTTCTCTCTCGAATATGTTTTCACAGTTGAGAAAAAAAAGTAGTTCAGCAAAAAGAAAAAACAACAACGAAAAAGAAAAAAGTATAAAAGAGTACTTAAATGTTATATGGTTTAATATTTTAGACTTTCTTCAATGAACTTTTTTCCGCTTAGGTCTATCAAATGTGCAACAGATAACCCAGCAAACAATTTGAATCATACAAAAAATATTAACAGAACATTAATGATAATTTTGTTAAGCATTCTTGATATGTTAAAGGAAGAAAAATGAAAATTTCTTGTAATATGGGTAGACGTCGGAGTCCAGTAGGTAGTGTGTTGGCCTTTCCGACATGAGACCACGATTCAAACCCCAGGGCAGGGATCCAACAAAAATTAAATTAGAAAAAATATTTTTTTCTTCGACTGTCCTTCAGAAAATGTATGGCAAAGACTCTGAAAGTAAATAAAGTTGTCATGAAAAAGCTTCCCAAAAATTTGTCGTTTGGAGTCGCCTTTAAACTGTGGGTCCAGACACTCATGTATAAAATTAACGCACACAACATAAGTGTTTTCCCCTTTCTTACATACTCTCCTTTTTATCCCTCTATTATCCTTCCTTCTGTAAGGACGTTTTACAATGGGTCAATTCCTCCGGTTACTGTACTTGTCTTTATTGACAAGTACACGTCCTCTAACCTAACCTAACCTAACATAAGTGTTGAGAGAAGCTAGGTCGTAATCCTGACTGCTGAAGCATTGTAATGACCAATTATGTATGTATGTATGTATGTAATATGGGGAGTTGGTTTGAAGAGTATGTATCTGATCTAATGCAACATCTTCTTAGTATTTCTACTTGCATTGGTATTTAATGGATTTCACGCTGACAATTTAGTTCCATCCTGATCAAAAGATTTAATTCATTGGTAGTATAACTTCAAAACAAATCATTTTTATTGGAAATAATAGCTGTATTAAGAGAGGTTTTGAAAGACCATGTCATTCAAAGAATGTTCATCGAAAGCTACAACTTTTTCCCATTTTTTTGTCAATCTATGAATTGCCTTCTAAAAAAGACGGTAATTTTTTATTGTAAATAAATGCTATTCAACGTATTTTTCATTGGAAGCTACGACTTTTTCCCACGCATTTGTCAATCTATGTCTTCCCTTCTAAAAAGCACTCTCATCTTTTGACGCCAAGAATAAATGGAGCCAATTTTTGATATTCTGGTCTAAAGTGAATCGTATACAATAGCCATCGTTCTTTATCGAGCGGAACAAATGGTAGTCAGAAGAAGCAAAGTCTGGGCTGTGCTACGGATAGGGTAGAACTTCCCTTCCAATGTTTTCCAAACAGTTTTTCATAGGAGACAAAATATGTTGCCGAGCATTGTCATGATAGAAAAATTACGACCCGGATACAATTACATATTCAGTGCGTTCTTCGGCCAATGCTAGCTGCTATCGAATTAATTGTTGTCACCATAGGTCTGTCATGATAGTCTGGCCCGGTTTTAGCAGCTTATAATAGATCACATCCTTCTGATCCCAACAATTGCAGAGCATTGCCTTGACGCATTAGATACTCTGCTTAGTCATAGAACTTACACGTTGCCAGCGCATTACATATGATTTCTTGCGCTTGGAAATGTCCTCATGAGTCTATATTATGTCGACAGTTAGAATTCGATGCAACAATTGCTTTTTTTTGAGCGATTAAACACTATTTCAGACATGTTTTCATAACAGTTTTCTGATCCCACCGAATACAGATCATTAAATGGGCGAAGTCGACGTAGTCTAGGAGGTAGTGTATTGGCTTATTAGACATGTGTCTGCGGTTCAAACTCCATGGTTCGAATATCGAACGAAACGAGATATGAAGAAAATATTTCTTTGTCAACTGCCGCAAAAACTCTGAGAGTAAAATAAAAAATTGCCATGAAAAGTTTCTCAAAAAATCGGTTGTACGGATTCGACTTTAAACTGTATGGCTCGCCACTCACGTATAAAATTAACACACACAGCATAAATGGTGTGAGAAGCTAGGTCGTAATACTGACTGAAGGGATGCAATAACCAGTTACGTATGTATGTATGTATGATGGATCTCCTGCTTGACCATAGATTTTGCTCGTTAACCGAGCTTTACATATGATTTCTTGCGCTTGGGGTTGTCGGAGAATCCATTATTCATTACCAGTCATGATTCGATGTAAAAATGATTTCTTCTTAAAGCAGTCAAACAGCATTCCAAGTCTTTCGGCTTCAGTTCATGTGACACCTAAATCCGTTGTTTTTGGATGCATTCGGATGTATTCGGCTGCTTTCAAATGCTCCGAACTAACAGCTTTAATCACGTTTAAAGATCATGCAAGCTCTTCTTGTGTCTGGCATGAATTGTGATCGAGTAGTGTTTTCAATCTCGGGTCTTCAGACTTTTTTGGTCGTCCCGAAAGTTGTTTGTCTGGGATGTAAAAATCACCATTTTTATGCAGACCGTTGGATACACTGTGTTTTGAATAGAACCTCGTCACCGTATAGTTCTACATGCAAACCGAGGGTCGCACATGCAAATTTATTCTCAAAAATGTGGCTCAAAATTCTTTTTCTTTTCCCATCTGTGTTCGATTTAAATGGGATTAGGTTGCTTCAATAGATGATCAATAAATGTGTGAGGAATATTAAGTAACGTCAAGTTAAAATGAAATGCTGCCTTCTACTATGCCTGTCTCTTTGCTGGGTAAGAAAACGAGATTTTTTCTATAAGTGAGCTGCTCTTTTATTTTCCATTTGGAAAAGGTTTCTAAAGTATTTTGTTGCAATGTATGTGTTTCCACGTGTGTATATGTGTAAGTAGTTGTACTACATGTATTTGCGTTTATGTATGTGAGTTTTTGTTGTTGTATTCCTGTTATAGTTTATGTTTTGTTGTGTATATTTTACTTATATTTAAGTGATGGTTTCTTAATACATATGAATTGTACGTATGTGTTTTTGATACGAATGTGTGTGTGTGGTGTGTGTATTGTATAGCTATGTGTGTGTATGTGTAAGTTTAGAGCACGTTTATACATCTCTATTTATTTTCATGTTGTTTTTATTAATAATTAATTTGTTTGCGGTTATTTTTAAGTGGTTTCTGTGGCCAAAAGAGAGCAATTTGTTGAAAAAAAGAAAGAAGAAGAAAAAACGTCTTGAAAATTCATTTCAAGATGAAAGAAAAAGTAAAAGTTGTAAGGAAAGTTTCGAGTAATTTGTCGATTGATTAATTAGTTTAAATAGTTTCAGATTTTTCTTCTATTTTAAATTGTTGTTTTCTCTGTTTTTGAGGCCTTATGCCAACGCAGTTTGTGTATATGATATGTGGATTACATTTCTTATCATGGAAGATAAATTATCAAGTGTTTATTATCATAGATGAGTAGACCTTTATTAAAGAGAGAAATTATTTTTGTGGGTCAAATTGTAAATTGTTTTTAATGTACTTAATAGACGTTTAAACTAAATTGAAAAATTAAATGAATTTTTTTTTATTTAACCACTACATTACTATTTAAACTAAGCCGCATACAGATGAGACCAGGAGAATTCAAAGCATAAGTAGTTAATGTTCAAATTATATCATGGATTTAACTGAAAAATTGCAAACACCGAAGCAATGTCATACAAGTTTAATACCTGTCTGCTTTGAGCTTAAGTGATCTCCAGAAAAGGGGTCACAATCTATAGTTCACACCATTAAAGCAACATTTAACCCTTGACGGTTTTAAAACCAAATATTCGCAAGGGAATGTGTTTCCTGACAGGAAACCTACCTTATTCTCATAATTAGACATAACCTTTGAAAATTTATCAATCAACATTATATTACAATTTTTATTGATTCCTATCTATTAAAGTCGACGTATTCTAGTAGATAGTGTATTGGCTTATTAGAGGTGAGGCCGTGGTTCAAACTCTAGGTCAGGCATCTCCAACAAAACGAGACACGATATAATATTTCTTTGGTGACTTCCTCTTAGCAGTAAATAAAATTGCCATGAAAAGCTTCTCAAAAATCTATCGTTCGGAGTCAATATGATTTTGTTGATTCTGGACGTCATGATAGATTGTAATATAATTTATTAGGATCGTTTAAATAAGTATGTAACATCCCTGTTGGGGCCATCACCCTGAATGATAGGTTAGGTTAGGTTAGCGTGGTAGCTTTAATTTACCAAAAAGCTCACTTGAGCACGCATAGCGGCCCGTTGTGATGCCACAGGTGAACGCAGACTTTGCACTGACCAAGTTCCTTCGATCCAAATAGGGGGAAGTTGGTCAGCGCAAGGGCTGCACAATTTCCAAAAAGCACGACTACCCCACGCTGGAAAACCAGCCGGAATGTTTGATGAACGAGGCCATGTCCTTGATATCAATGGACGATAGCTCCGTCAAGCTGACAAGGGTCGGAGAGCCAAATAACCTATATCTGCATCCCGCAAGGGATGGGCATTGGCAGAGGAAGTAGATGACAGTCTCCTCCTCCTCGGCGGATCTGCATCCACGGCAGAAGTCGTTAAATGGGAGTCGCATTTTTCCGCGTGCCTACCCATAACACAGTGGCCTGTAAGCATGGCCACTGTGATCGAGATGATATTACGGCCAAGTCCAAGTAGCTGGTTGGTACGCCTCCTATCCATTGTGGGCCAATTGAGCCTAGTAATGGAGCAGGACTCCTTATTGACCCAGGACCGGTCGGCTTCCCGGGAGTATTTCCGCGCAATAGCCAGTTTGAACGAGGTAAGTGGCATTCCCACGTTGATTGAGGAAGATTCCGGAAGTAGAGCGCCAGTCCTGGCCAGCTCGTCGGCCCTGCAGTTTCCCGGAATATCGCAGTGTCCGGGAACACTGAATGTTAGTATCAAAAAAATTTACGCAGATCTCCTAATATAAAAAAACTACGGCCAAAAATTTTAAAGCCTTTGTGATAATTAACTGTGATAAATGACTAAGTAACGTGCTCCAGTCGCCATTTCAGTGCTTCCTTGTATACAAAATTAAAATTTTCCTCATGCGAATCTTTACTTAATTTTTTAAAAAGAAAGAAATTTGAAACAGTCAAGAAATTTCAATTTGTAGATGAAAGATAATTTGTGTGTGTGTGATTAAATCAATGCATAAATTTCTTTAACAAATCAAGTGTCGTCTCTTAAAAACAGTTTTTCCCTCTTCCAGTGTCTGGCCAACTACATTTTAAAAACATTTAACAGGAGAATTGAAAAAAATGATAAGACAAGGCAAGACAAGACAAGAAGTGCATTTTATTTTAAGGCCAAAATAAAAGGCATTAAAATCTTTTAAGACACATTTAACACAAACGTTTGTTATACACATTCACACACACATACATATGTACATATATGTACACAGATATACGTATGAAGTATTTACCAAAGTGACAAAACTTAACTTTCATATTAAATGCTGTTGGAAAACAAGTAAAGAAATCCATGAAATGGCTGGTTGCCAGAGCAAAAGACCACAAAAAAGTGAAAGAAAAACAAGAAAAAAAAATAAAATTTCCACCTTAACTGATGGTGGTTTTGAAGCACTGTGTGAAATGTGCTGTCATAAGAGTAAGAACCGCAGCTTCACTAACTACTTGTCGTATAGACAAACAGACACACACATAAGCAGTTAAAAACATATACGACTCCAGCACTGACGTACAGAGTTTTTTTGGTGGAAAATAAAATGTCCGTTTTCCTACCAACACGTCCGCAACAAAAGAGAAATGGTACTCTCACATACATACACATAAGAACACATACAAATAAACTTCTTTTTTACCGTAACATATACATATAAATAACGATAGAGAGAGAGAGTGAATGAAGGAAAAAAATGTTGTTACTTCTGGCAATATTCAACAACAATTGTACAGAGTGATATATATATAAGTGTGTATGTGTGTGTGTGTACAAAGCAATTAGCACTTTTTGGTTGCCATAATGTCAGCCAAAAAAGAAAACACAAAAAGACATAACCAACCAAAAAAAAAAAGGAAATAAAACACCACCAGTTGCGAGAAGAGCGTTAAAAAGAGAGATATGACGGCAGCTATGTGTTATACGCTGAATGAGGCATTTGTGGCATAAAGAATTTACTGGATGAAATGTATTTTGATGAAACAATATGACAACAACTACTTAAAGGTTTTAATGTCTTCTTGTTTTTTTTGTTTTTTTTTTTTGTCAAGCTTAAGCCAAATAAGTCGTACAGTAAACAATTTGGAAAGAGTTGTTCATATACGAGCAAGGACATCTATGTGTCATACAACTTAAATCGTATAAATTTGAAAGGATATGTTTAAAAAAAGACGAAGGAAGGATGTATTTTACAGTGAGTGTTTGTGAATAAAATTTTTAATTTTATTGCTTGGAAAATCGCAATCAATGTAAACTTTTTATGGAGGCAGAATATCCTTGTAAGGTTCTGAAATAGCTTAGGTGGCTGTCTCTAACTATAGGTAGGTAAGTTGGAGTGATAGCTTTGATTAATAAAGCTCACTTGAGCACACAGTGGCCCGCTGTGACGCATTGTGTATTGAAGAGCAGTCCCCGTACTGACTAAATTTCACCTGCACGTTTCTATATCTATAAAAAAGCGATTGGTTTTAGATGGGCCTCATTTCCTTTGTAGTCTCCTGTCAGTACAAGACAATAGTAGAAGATTTAATGTTCTAACAACGAAGTAGTTTCGTAATCATGCTACTGCAAAATTCTAGACAGATTGAGAAACAACCTGCATTTTTATTACTGTCCTGCAGACAGCACCCATCGAAGCGTGGAGTAAAGACTTCACCGCTGAATTGGTTTGCTAATCAGCTTCTCCGAGAGCCGCATGCAACTCTTACGCAAACAGGCTGTGCTCCTTGGCTAGGCTAGTGTATTAAACTTCTATTTCTTCATACCAATTGACCTCTAACTATCTGGAACAAGAACAGAGTGACTCGAAGTTGTATGGCAAAAAGACATGTTGTTGAGAATTTGGACATGAGACATTTGTGCAGACCCTAGACTACTGAAGGTGGCGAAGTTTATTTCTATTCTCATGGGGATAAAAGCTTGATCATTAGCAGAGTATTGCCTTTAAATATACTGAGGTAAACATACATCCAGTATGTACTTTCCATATGCCTGTACTTAAATTTCTCTCTCCCTCTTTCTGCTGAAAATGATGGTGGTTTAATCAAAGGATTTAATTTCTTTAGGTTAACACATATGCAATAAAAGAGGTGCGTTACACTATTAACTACGTTCAAAACTAATTGGCCTAAATGGGTACCAGCCTTGACAACTCCCTTGCTGTAACCTGATTATGCTCGCAATTAGAAATAAATTCTAATTTTCTAATGTTTCCAGTTTAGATGACAGGTCCTGCTCGAAGATTATGTAGAGTTGTCCGAACCTTAAGCCAGAATAATAGATAAAATAGAAAAACTGCTTATTTCATTCATCCTAGTAGGCAGATTAACAACAACAATTAATTTCAAAGCCTACAAATTGTGGCCATTATGGTCATTGCAACCCTTCGGTCAGGATTACAACCTAGCTTCTCTCAGCACTTATGTTTTGTGTGTTAAATTTATACAGGAGTGGTCGAACCTACAGTCTAAAGTCGAATTCGAACGACAGTTTTTTGAGAAACTTTTCATTGCAATGTTTGTTACTCTCAGAGTTTTTGCCAGATGTCTTCTGAGAGGCATTAGCCGAAGGAATACTTGTTTAAATTTTGTTTCGTTGGAGATGTCTGATCTGGGGTTTGAATCACAAACGTGTAATAAGCCAACACACTAGCTACTAGACTACGGCGACTACAGTAGTGCTGGACTTTACTGGAATTTATTGAATTCTGGATAAGAAAACTATTCATGGCCTTCTTTCTTTTAATGGCATTGTATTCGTTATCCTATGGGAAGACATACTGGTATACTAAGCACATCTTCAAATAACATCTGCCGGAGATGAGCGTCTTTGCACGTTACACTTGGCACGTTAGTGCTGCATTAGCAATTCGCGTAGAGCGCATAAATTAATGCGGATTAATCCTTGTATTCGACAACATATTCTGATTTTAAATTCATATTCAAAAATTTATTTTTTTAATTCCCCCAATTCGTTACAGCCTTAAATCCTTTTCTCTTTCAAATAAGGAACCGTAAAATTTTAATTGGCCCTGCCTTGAAAACGAAAAAAGAGTTGAAAAGAGAACACGACTTCATAACTCGTTAATTAGTTCGCTAATTGTTGTATAAACAATAACAACAACAAGAGTATTTCGTCAACAACAAGAAAAAGGCATTAAAAAACCAAAAAAATTGAAAATGCATCCCGGAAATCCAGGAAAATTAAAAATTGTACTGCAACTACATTTAGCCAAATGGTGTACAATTAAATGCCACAAACATACATATATAAGTATAGACTGCAAAACAACAAATGCTACAACAACAACACCAACAACAACTAACTGTAAATCAAATATATGGCATGCAATAAATAAAATGTGCCCCGTCCAAGTAAAGGCACAACATTTCACTTAAACGAACGAACCTCAAACGAACAATAGGAAAATGGGAAGTTGGGAAAAAATTCCTGGAATTTTTATATGCCATTTACTTTCAAATACACACATACACACAATCACATACTAATATAACGACAGTATTCTATCAGCCTGAATGCAGGGTTTTTGCTGCCACATACCAAATTTTACTTTTCAACGTGTAATCGCTTTTAAAATGAAACGAGGAGTAACAGGCAACAAAAAAAAAAAAAAATTGGCAGCTTTAATCACTATACCAAGCCGTAGGTTATCTTGGAGCAACACCCAGTATTTCAGTATTTCTTTCCATCTTTATGATTGGATATTCTCCTTTAGGCTGATTGACTGACTGACTGACTGCCTAGCAGACTAGCAAACTGGCGTGTGTAAATTATACATTTCAAGAGAAATGTAAAGAAAAATCAAAAAAAAAACATTCTAGAAAATGGACAATTTAACATGAAATGTAACAGACTTGTCTGCAGGATTTCAAAAATGAAATTAAAATTCGTTTTTATTTTCTTCTCTGGACTAATGAGTTGTATATGTGGAGCAAACTGTAGTTTGCTGGCTTATGTGGAGAGCATGATTATTTATGTTTTACTTTAGAAAAGAATTTTTTTTAAATAAAAATTTTACTTTAATGTGGTTATCTGATGTAATGTCTAGAATAGGAAGATGATTTGAAATTTTAAAATTATTAATTGACGTTTGATTACGATTTTATTTTCATAATGGATGTGAAGATTTCTAGTGCAAGAGAAAATAAGCAAAATCTCCAAGGAAAGCATCCATCACTTCTGCTGCAATAATTCCACAATCATCGCTGTCAGGAAAATTAAGCCTAGTGCCCACCTAGCTGACATCACTGCAGTCCTACTTCTTGTATGGAACAATACAACACCTTGATAGTTAGCAAAGCAAAGTTTTCAATATTTTCTTAGTGTAACTTACATTCATAATTTCGTCGATTACAACCCTTCAGTCAGGATTAGAACCTAGCTTCCAAAACCACTTATATTGCGGGTGTTAATTTTATATATGAGTGGCGGGACCTACAGTTTAGAGTCGTCTTCGAACGACAAATTTTTGAGCAACTTTTCATGGCAATTTTATTTACTCCCAGAATTATTTTCCAAAAATCTGCTGAGAGCAAGAAATTTTTGGTTAATTTTTCACTCTGTTGGAGATATCGGAAATTGTGTTTGAACCGTGGCCTCACGTCTAATAAGTCAACACACTACCTACTAGACTATGGCGACTTCTAGTGTAACTTTTTTGTAGAAGAGTGTATAGAAAAGTTGTATAGGCTTCTCGTCCTTTCTGTGAGTGCTCCTTCAGAAGATATTATTTGAAGTTGCCGTAGTCTAGTAGGTAGTGTGTTGGCTTATTAGACGTAAAGCCAGGGTTTGAGCCCCAGGCCAGACATCAAAACAAAATACAAAAATTATATCTTCGGTGACTTCTTCTCAGCAGATTTCTGGCAAAAACACTGACAGTGAAATAAAATTGCAATGAAAAGTTTCTCAAAAATCTGTCGTTCGGAGTCGACTTCAAACTGTAGGTCCCGCCACTCATGTATAAAATTAACACATACAACATAAGTGGTGTGAGAAACTAGGTCGTAATCCTGACTGAAGGGTTGTAATTACCAATTATGTATGTAGGAAGTATTCAAGCATAATCCATAGGCTCAGTGTAATGCACTGTTTGCTAAATCCTATTAATGTACCAGATTATTCACTTAGTTTCAAAACCACCGGCTGGCAAGGCTTTCAAGACTGTTGAATATCTTTCATCTGAATTGTCATTGATTTAGTAAAAGTCTTGCCATCTATAAATACCGAGCTTGTCAGCCAAATTGCCAACGACGCAGTGTCCCATTAGAATTCCTGTTAAAGTGCGAACTGTTCTCTTTTCCTGCTATTCACTGCTGAATATAGCAGTTTTGAAATTCTGCAACCAGGTTTGTTGGAGCACACACATCGGCTCCTCCTCAAGACTTTTCTATCTCTTCTGTGCCAGTTCGTCCGCCTTTTCGTTTCTCTCTATGCCACAGTGGCCTGGAAACAAGTAGAGGCGGGTGTTGTGTCAGCGTATACGTTGTAGAGAGTCCATGCAACTCCTGATGACCTTTGATTTGGGTTCAAGATTGGATCCCAATGCTTTGGTTACTGCTTGACTGTCCATACATACAGTGGGGTGCACAAATGAGTATATATTTGTATTTTGAGAAATTTTAATTGCATAAAAATAAAAGTGTTAAAACAAAAAAAAAATATTTTTCGTTTTTAATTTAGTATTTAGTACTTAACAAAATAATATAAATTTCAAAACTAAAATGATCAAATTCTAAGAAAAATTATGTACTCATTTGTGCACATCACTGTATGTGTGATCAAGTTTGAAGGAGGCATTTGCCCGGTTTCAATCATGCGTGCAGCTTGTTCATTAGCAAAAATCTTCGACTGAAATACACTGGCCTAGTAGGTAATCTGTATGAACTGTTCAGTGCCAGTTTATCGGAATAGACCCCACATTACTTTCTGCAATCTATTTTTAAGTCTTCGGTGAAAATCGTTATATCACCGTCAACGATGACAGCTTTAACAACTCATGCTTCCCATGTGGGAGTGTGTGCCTTTTATGCTCGTCCGAAAACAATCTCCGGTACCATGTAGTCACATATGATATATTCGATTCGCTTTCTCGAATAAAATTTTTTTCCGCAACGAAGCTTATTTTTCACACGGTGTTAAGCCAATAAGCTAGGGATGGGGCGGCTCAGAGAATTGATTATATTTCATGAGCTTTATGAACTGGAAATACCATTCAAAGGATTTTTTTTTTTAAATGGTTTCGGAAGAGCTGAGGCACTCTATTCGGAGCGCTTTGGTTGTATGATGACCAACTTTTTTTTGGCTTGCAATAGAATGAATTGCTGGGTTTATGGTATAAACAAGACACTGTTACGAGCAAAAAGATTTTGTCTTTATTAACGTTATAAAGTTTCCCGAAAGAGTAGTTACAGATCTGAAGACGTCAATTGGCCAGCAGGATTATTCGGTGTGTAGTTGTTTGATTACTTTGTAGGTCATAGGCTCTCTCTACACAAATAATCCTTGTAAAGTTATTGATGACACACCGCTCGATATGTGCATACTATTACTTGAAAAAGATCGACGAAGTCGCCGTACCCTAGTGGATAGAGTGTGCGCCTAGTAGACATGAGGTCCCAGCTCAGACATCTCGATAAAATCGAAATATGAAAAAGTATTTCTTCGGCTACTGCCTTCCAGCAGATTTCTGACAAAAACTCTGAAAGTCAATAAAAATTGCCATGAAAGGTTACTCGAAGTTACTCGAAAAAATTGGTCCTACAGTCACTTATGTACGCCACTCATGTATATAATTAACGCACACAGCATAAGTGGTGTGAGAAGCTGGGTTGTAATCCTGACTGAAGTGTTGTACTGACCAATTATGTGTGTATGTATGCAAGCAATCAGGACCATTTTAAATCTTCTGCCTTTTTCCCATTTACAGTTTTGCCAATGTTGACTGCTTTGGAGATGAATATATTACGAAATCTGAATCTGTAGATGGTAAAGGTCTGCATAATCTTAAATAAGAACAGGGAGATTGTGTAAAAGTATCCTCAGACGTTAGCATGAATTTCTCACTGACCAATTGCACCAGTTTTATTAGTTTATTTTGCTATTCTAATGAAATCAGGATAGGTCGAGGCCTTTTAACAAAAACAAATAAAAACTATTGAAAACGATACCCCAACTTGAAAGACACTGTGTCCTTTATGTAATAAAGTTATAAATTTTATGAAATTTTTACTTCAACAAATAATTTGTCATTGCATTTGCATGTAGTTTTTTTCCAAACTCTATTCCATATGAATGTGGTGTCTGTTGTCCCCATACAGTGTACAAATAACCACGAGTATACATATATTCCATCATATTTTGTGTGATTTACTGCATTTAAAATGCATTCCAGAAATAGTTGTGTGACATAAATTGATGTTTGAATAAATGCCGCGCAATTGAATTGTTTCTACAAAATTTATACAAACAAATAAACATACTTGTATTGCATATACGCATACATATATGCATAGTATGCATGCATATATGCATACAAACATGTATATGCATGTGTATTCACTTGTAAAAATCCATGTAAATAATACAACACAGTATTTATATTGTTTGTGTAAGTATTTGCGTGAATACCACTGCTTAAGAGCTCTTTTTAACAGTGTTGAACAGAATCATAATGTGAGGTTAAGTTGAAAAAAATTTAAAATGGCTTAAGATATTCACTCAAATATTTTCTACTTCTATTCTAGGGGCCTTCCCCATTTTACGGGGTTAAATATTTGGATTAATTCAGGCAGTTTGCCTATTAAATTTGCTAAAAGGCCTGTTGAGGTCGCCGCGGTCTAGTAAATAGTGTGTTAACTGATTAGAAATGAGGCTACGGTTCGAATCCTAAGACCAGACATCTCTAACGAAACGATTTTTGGAAAAATCTCACTTCGGGCAGTTCTTCTCAGTAAAATTCTGGGAGTAAATAAGATTGCCATGAAAAAGTTTTTCATACGGTGCGAGAAGCTAGATCGTAATGCAGACTGAAGGGTTTGTAATGATTAATTATGTATTTATGTATGTATGTATGTATGTATGTATGCATGTATGTATGTATGTATGTATGTATGAATCTATGTATGTATGTATGTATATTCGAAAGACACTTTTGTTTCAACAAAAGAGTGGACGATTCACCATAACTGGTGCCTACGTACTATACCCACCCCCTACACACTTCAACCACTCTCCCTCCGCGGGGCTGCCGTAAGGTATTACTTCGCGGAGGGCTGGGTAGCCCTAAAGCTTGGTCACACTAAGTTAAATTTCGCCTCCGTTCCTCCAGCCTTCGGAGTTCTATCATAACTTCAGCCATTCTCTGACTGTATGGGCTCCATAGAATCCTAGAATTCAACACCTTCTCCATAAGCCGAGTTAATCCGAAACTCGTTCCCCGGGCCATCTAAATCTGGGGCAGCATGTTAGAATAAGCTCCGCGTCTTCCTCCTCATCTACACAGTTTGGGCATAAAGGGGAAGTATCATGTCCAAATCTGTGCAGGTATTTCCTGAAGCACCCATGACCAGTTAGGAACTGGGTCACGTAGTAGTTCAGCTCGCAATGTTCGTTCTCCATCCAAAGGGTTACAGCAGGGACAAGGTGAAATGTCCATCTCCCCTTTAAACCGTTCTCCCATCGTGACTGTCATTTGTGCATGGAAGTCCTTCGTTCCTCCGCCTTTATAGTTCGTAATGGAAACTTGAGATGGCGAAAGTATATCCGCCTCATCTCATCCGCCAGTATGCCTATTGTCCTGTCCTGAAGCCACTTACTTGTCTAATCGCGTTTAGACGATACACCGAGGACAGTGTTCTCCTTGTTGTCCCCACGGAGAGTGCCTCCGAGTATATTGGGCAAGCATATAACATTATCGACGTTACAACCCTCAATGTTATCCTCCTCTTGAATGGACCTGGTCCTCCAATATTTGGCATCATCCTCGCCAGTGCTCCCTGTGTTATCAGTTATGTATGTACATATGTATGTATGTATGTATGTATGTATGTATGTATGTATGTATGTATTTATATATGTATGTATGTATGTATGTAAAAAGTCTGTTAATACTATCAGCAGAGAAGAAGGAACTGCAATCAACATTTGTTTTGAATTTGCGAGGTTGAAAATATTTCCTTTAAAATTTTTTTACACTTCTCTCCTTCACTGTATCCTTCAGTTCAGTTCATTTCATTTCACTTCACTTTATTTTTATTTCATTCAGTCTGTTGCGATTTTCTTTATTTTTTGTGTAGGATTTTGCCGCATTGCATGCCGAAATGGGGCGCAAATATATGAGTCGATGTAGACATCAAATAGGCGCCTTACATTTTAAAACGCCAACAATAACAAATACATCAACAACATCATCAACAACAACAATTACCAGCAAGAAAAAAAAAACAAATTTAAACACTTGTTAGAGTTTTATACGGCTGTGTTCCCATTTTTAAGCCCCCCTTCGATATTATTTAAATCCATTAAATGTTCACAAAAGGGGGAATTATACTGTATTACGCTGTACTCTGTAACTGTGGTGAGACAAAAACGAACACAAAATGGACTAAAAAAATAATGCCTTAACAGAAGGAAAAAACATAAAATTCAACACAATACAATTCAACAATATAACGCAGATGAATGAAATACATTTGCCAGTGGAAGACCTATGTAATCATTTTTGTATTTGAAAACATTTCTACGAAAAATACAAATTTCATGTTGATTTGATACGATTGTCGACAATGGCGGCGTTGCTATAATTTTGAAATTAATTTTAATGTGATGGCAACACAACACACAAGAAGTTTGAAGAAATTTTTAATTTTTAGACGAAAAACTTTTTTGGGTTTTATTTTTCCCATTGTACGAGTAATTGTGTGTTACTGTTATGACGGCTGTCAAAAAATTTGGGACAAAATTTTTTCTTTGCTTTTTTTTGTTTAAGAAAATATTAAAGATTTGTAAGAGATTAAGGGATTTATTTGGAAGTATGTATAGAAAACAAATAACAGGGGTAGTTAAGAAAGATTATAAAACTAATTGCGATACATGCTTTAGTTATGAAGAAAATTAAGATAATAACCAGGACTTCTATTGTGAACAAAAAAATTTGGTACACGCATAGTGTAATAGCCAGGCTATTTGGTAAGGCCTAAGAAACCTTCCAGCTATTTGCAATTATAGATTCTATGTGTCTAAAACTATATGTGTCTCAGCGTTTTCATGATGGAACACAAGCATATTTTTCGTTGACTTTTTCTTGACTTTCTTCCAGATGACCACTCAGGGGATGACCCCTACTTGTGCAGTGCATTGCGTTGGAATTAGGAAAACTATGTTATTGGAAGGAGAAAAGAGGGAGTAGTGTTTGTTGACACTATATTTGAATCTCTTTATATCATAAGTGACAGGAAAGATCCTTGCAGGAAGGGAGTTCCACAAATGAATAGACCGGTTACAGAACAAATTTTGTAGGTAATGCAGTGTATGATCCACTAGCAAACAAACGAGTGTTTTAGGAACAAGTCCCTTATTTCACTCGAGAAAAATCCGTTGCAGTAGCTATCGAAGAGTGAAACACAACCAATGCTCCAATCAATTAATAGAGTTTAATGAGCACATTCGCCCTCTCCTGTACGCGGTCGAGAAGCCTCTAAATAGACTTGACGCACCGACCCAAACAAATGTATTCCGTTCTCGATCGGATATAAGTGGTGTAAAAAATCTGACTAGTTGCCGTAGTCCAGTAGACAAGAGGCCACGGTTCAAACCCTAGCTCAGACACTTTCAACAAAATGAGACATGAATCTTCTCAGTAGACTTCTCTGGACTCTGAGACCACACGTGGTCTTCACGTATTACGAGTGACTGTTTGCTGCGACTTGTGGAGCGGCGGCATCATTTTCCCATATTTCTTTGAAAATGAGGACGGCGCAACCATTACAGTGAATGGAGACGCCTATCGCACCACGATAATCGATTTTTTCGTACACGCTCCTCATGGTATTGATGTGAACGATGTTTGGTTGCAACTTGCCACACATCTCATGCCACAATCGATTTATTGCGTCATACGTTTGATGGTCGTTTAATTAGCCGAAA
Source organism: Sarcophaga variegata (assembly GCA_932273835.1). Classification (NCBI taxonomy): domain Eukaryota; kingdom Metazoa; phylum Arthropoda; class Insecta; order Diptera; family Sarcophagidae; genus Sarcophaga; species Sarcophaga variegata. The sequence goes on from OW026360.1 coordinate 17,732,750, forward strand.
TGGTGATGCGATGTGAAAGAAGCTGCATTGAACAATTTTCTATGGGGCGCCGTTAAAGTTTGCTGCCATTGCCGAGATACGTCTTTCGAGTGCACGATCGAATAAGGTACTGTAAGGTCAGCCGCGGCAGTGGCCACAAAATGGCCGCAAAACGAGTGGCCAATTTATCTGAGGATTTCCCATGTCAAGTAAACATGTCCGAAATTGCAAGTTCCGTACTAGTTTTGGTCAGTACATCAGCAATGCAATTCACAATGATGCTCAGAACTCAGCATACATGAACAAGGATGGACGTTGAAAATACGTTCGCAGTCTGGTTGTACTAGTAAATTAAAAGATTTTCAGAAAAAATCTCGTCAGCCTAATATCATTGCACGGCTTAGGAAATAGCCATGACCTCCGCTTAGAAAACACACAATTAAGTTAAAAAATACCATGTAATCGACCCAGATGCATAGGGATATCCTTAGCAATTGCATTGCATGTCCATCATACAGGTTGAGTTAGGATTTAACTGCAGTGAGCCACCATCTGCTAGTAGGTTAGAGGAGAGCCAATTGAGTGTAGCCAATAATGTCTTGGTTTGAATGCAACAGAGTGCACTTGTATTAGGGATACATACAGTGACGCACAGTTGTGGTTCATATTGATAAAATTGAAGCCTATTTTTGTACAGAAGTGTAAATCTAATCAACTAAAGTACACTTTTAATATCGTTATGTACATTCCAAATCAAATCAAATTCCTTTTTAATATCAGTTCCATGCTATATTTTCTATTCATAAAGAAATAAAAATAACAACGAGTGTTAATTTTTTCTTTCAACTTAATTTGTAGCAATTTTACTGATTATATTTTCCTAAATTATATATGTTTTGTTCGCTTTGATTTGAAATCTTTTCGAAATTCGTATTTCGTTTCGTATTTAAAACTAATTCAGAGTCAATTGCAACAATGAACTTTGAAATTATCAAACGAAACTTATGCCATTTGAAATCCAAATTACTGGTTAAGGTTTATTATGTTTTGAAATATTGTTCGTATTCATACTACAATTGTGTTGAATTTAATAGCACTGTTTGCTGTTCGAAGTATGTGCAGAGGTAGTCTTAAATGAAATTATTAATCTTAAATGTATGGCTTATATGGGACCTCAAAGGTACGATATGTGGGTGTTATCCAGTATTCCTAGAAAGTTTCTAATACAATGGGTGTTCAGACTTAGGTTGCCAAATGCTGTCAATGGGCTCATTAACACCATCATCGTCTCATTTTCCCTATCGGGAAAGGAAGATCCATCATCAACACCACGACAACTGTTCTGTATATTGTAGGCTGCTGGGAAGCTACTAAAAAGACTCATAAAACTCCAGACAGAAGAGTTGAAGCACTTTAAGAATAGTCTACTGAAAGAGCCGTACATGACTTTGTAAAGGTAGTGGAAACACTATAAGAATGGAGTCATTCCACCAGGGCATAAGTTTGTCAGCTACTTTCCATACACACACGTAATTGGTCATTACAACCCTTCAGTCAGGATTACGACCTAGTTTCTCACACCACTTATGTTGTGTGTGTTAATTTCACACATGAGTGGTGGCACTCCGATTGTTGGGTTGATTGGTCGACTCCGAACGTTAGGGCGTTAGTAGTTGCACAGGCTCTATACCGTATACGTCGACACAATACCCGCCTCTACTTTGTTCCGAGCCACTGTGGCATAGAGATTAACAAAAAGGCCGACAAACTGACACGGAAGGGATCGGAGATATTTGAGAAGGAGACGATAGAGGGGATATATGCGCCTCTACAGTAATACTTTTGCAAATTGGAAAAAGCAGCACGAAATTCAACAAAACTTGGGCGGACCTGGTTGCCAAATTTTAAAACTGCTGTGTCCAGTAGTGGACTGCTGGAAAACCAAGGAACTACTTGAGTTTGACAAGAGAACGGTTCCAACTCTAGCAGGACTTCTAATGGGACACTGAGGAGGTGGGGAAAAGATCGGCGACAAAGAACTACATACATACATAATTGGTCATTACAACCCTTCCGTCAGGGTTACGACCTAGATTCTCCTATCACTTATGTTGTGTGTGTTAATTTCTTTATACATGAGAGTCGTCTCCGAACGACAGATTTTTGAGAAACTTTTCATGGCAATTTTATTTACTCTCAGAGTTTTTGCCAGAAATCTGCTGAGTGGAAGTCGCCGAAGTAATACTTTTTGTATTTTGTCGTGATGTCTGGCCTTAGTCTCAAACCCTGGCTTTACGTCTAATAAGCCAACACACTACCTACTAGACTACGGCGACTACGGCGTCAAAGAACTGCTTGAAGTTAGTTGAGACTTAATAGGGTAGAGGTGTAGGCATCAGTACCTTAGTGATTTCCGAGTGAACATACATTCTCTGAGGCAGTGTAAGTGACTTCGACATAACAGTTAAGAAGCAATAACGACGTGTGGGTAGACTACAGGACGGTCCAATAAACTTTACGTACAACTCGACGATGATTCCTGATTTTGGGGACGAGGATCATTTCGTGGATGGCGTAACCTCTTTGATAAGTGCAGTGTATTCCAAGCTGAAGAGTTTACGATCACCAAGATAGCAGAGTTGGTATGTGGTGGAGTATTACTGTGGTTATGTATTTGGATAGTTAAGCTACGTTAATGACATTAATTATATTGGCTTTGGCTATGCTTATGAACAGGAACAAAGGTGTTGTGTTCGGTATCGGGCGTTATGATGTATGGGGCAACTTGAGTGGCAAAAAAATGAACGGCATAGAGAGCGAACTTGAAGAATCAATCGGATAAACCTGCTTTAAGACACTTCTTCAGGCTGATCGAAGAGGTGCAAAGACGGAAAGTGAACTATTTTGGCAGAACAGTAGAGATTGTACAACCTCTAGGTTTGTGGGCCTAAATGAGTCCTGAAACTGGGGAGAATGTTAGGATCTTGACCGGTTTTCAAGCGCACCAGTACGTGAAACAGTGCATCCTCTTATTTCTGCAGGTTTTAACATAAAGTGGAGAAGCTGAAGTTGAGCCTATGCTGTATTTCTGTGCTGGTGCGCAGAGTGGTCGTGAAACTGAAGAGGAGAGTTAGGATTTTGAAGGGATTTTAAGCGCGCCAGTACGTCTGACAGATATATCTCTTCTTTCTCAACAACAAGAGCAGGTTTTGTGGTAAAGGGTGGAAGCCAGAGTTTGTTGAGCATATCCTACATCTCTGTGATGGTATGCAGATTCGTCCTGAGACTAGAGAGGATTGTTAGGGTTTTAACAGGTTTTTAAGAATATCAGTACGTGGGACAGATACACTTATTCTTTTGGCGTGTTTTATGGTAAAATAAGGGAGTCGAAGTCTGCTGAGGATATACTAAATATCAGTGCTGACGTGCAGAAAAATGGATTCAGTCGAACATTCTTTAATGACCTTAAAAGAGCGATATTGGGAATTTCATCTCCAGTATTACCTAAATAGTGTCCTCTGTGTTCTTTTCTAAGCGGTATAGAGGCAATTCCTCTGAAGTATCGTACTTTTTTAGCCCAATAAACTAAAAATTGTATTCCACTTGAGAACAATGTTTTAACTCTTCTGCGCTCTCTAGTTAACCGCAATTGTTTGGCAATTCTATGGAGAATAATAACAACTAGTGCGTGTCAAAAATTTTTATCTGCTGAACATGAATAACAACAATTTCCCAATACTTGCAATAGCAACTGCAACAGCAATTGCATTTGCTACTGAAAATGATTACGATGTTGTTGTTGCTTGTACAATAACAACAACAAAAGGATAAAAATGAAAATTGAAATAGAAAAACGGAAAAACGAAATGAAAAGAAAATTGTTTGAGAGTTTTAACATGAGTTAATTAAAATAAAAATTCTAAATGCGAAATGCACAACAACTAATAACATATTACAACAACAAATTGTTGAAACAAAAACAAAAAAATTAGAATTAGAAGTAGCAATGGCAGTAGCAGTATGAACAACAAATAAATAAATTCCAGGAAAAATTGATTGGATTTTTAAATAAATAATGAACTTAAAACACGTACACGTACGCGTATGTACACTTACAAGTCATACAAGGAGGCAGTTTACATATGTAGAAGGAATAGAATTGTTTTGTTTTTTATTTTGTTGCTGTTTTAATGTTTATTTTTATAACTTAATTATTTAGCATAGAGAGGCCTAATCCTAATCATAAATAGTTAATACAGTGGTGGGTGATTGGCTGGTTGTTGTTGCTTATTTCATATGAAATAAATTGAATAATTGTTATGGGCCGGCCATTAGAAGAACAAATGCAACGTAAAAATTGCTTGCTTTTCGCAATTCAACTGCACAGTCCAAATGCATTAAATTTTAGTTTCTCCAAATTGATTTAATGTTCAGTTAGTGAAACAAATTAGAAATTGTATCCAAAAATTTCTTGGAATTTATTTTTTTTTTAAATTTTATTATGTTTTCGCTTAATTTCGTGGTACATGTCCTTACAATTGCACACAATACCTCGCCATGTCATTTTACAGCAACAGAGACATGAAATCATTTGTAAATTATTTAAAAAGAAATCCTTTTATTTGGCTTTTTTCTCTCTCTCTATTTATAGACATATTTTTGCGTGTAGTTATTACCTGTCTTTACATTTTGTGGTCAATTTCTGACACGTCATCTTGATGTGAAATATTCTACAATGCAATGGCATTTACAGCGGCGGTATTTTTTTCTGTATATTTATTACACGGTTGTCCTAAGTACCCTACTTCTAGACACTTAAGGAATAATAAGGAGATAGCATGATAAGGTAAGCCTATCAGGATGACCTCCTGGGTTCCTGGAAATAGGTATATCGTTGGAAATTGTGCTACTGGCCACGGCCAATACGAAGCTTGTAATCTCCAACATCTTACAGGGCATTTGCATTCTAATTGCTTCAATTAAATTGTATATACACTCGTGGTCACCGTAGTCTAGTAGGTAGTGAGTTGTCTTATAAGACGTAAGGCCTCGGGTCAAACCCCAGACCAGACATCTGTACCAAAACGAAATTTAAAAGAATATTTCTTCACGGCTTCCTCTCAGCACATTTCTGACAAAAACTCTGAGAGTAATTGGAAATTTCCATGAACAGCTTCTTTAAAAATCTTTTGCTCAAAGTCGACTTTAAACTGTAGGTTTCGCCACTCACGCGTACAAAGCTAGGTTTTAATTCTGACTGGTAATGACCAATTATGTATGCATGTATGTATCCACTTTATAGGGATCTCCAATGTCGTTGGGAGCAAGAGGGTACATGTAATATTGTTAGGCTCTGCTGGACACGTATTCATAACCGAATCACTTCTATTCTTAAATCACATGACCATTCATCACACAATAGTGGAAGAAAGACTTGCCATTCAGGCAGATGACTTCTGCTGGAGCTATGGGTCTAAGGAGCGATTGTCTGTTACCTCCTGTGTCAGTGCTCTGCTGTAGATATAAAAGGATTGAGGTTTATGCCACCTAAATTTCTGATATACTTGACCGAGCCATATAATATAGAGATTGCTGCAATAGCAAGATTTTTTTTGGACACCGGTTAGTTTCCACTAGGGAATGTTTGATCCTTGGTGCTAAATACTGATTGTGGTAACATAATGGGCTTAAATGCAGGCCTATTCTTATATTAAGGAGTGCACGTCAGCTTACTTAAACTAAAATACATACATACACACAGTTACTAAAGTATACACACGGTTAAAAAATTTCAGACATTTTTTAACTAATCCGTTTTCATTGAAAATCTTTGTAGTCTCCTTGATGTTAAGAGGGTCTTTTGCATTGGTTAAAAAATTTCTGAAATTGAACTGAATTGTGGCCCTGCACAGACCCACAAAGGTATGCATCCGATTTACAAATTTCACAAATTTCTGAACCAATGCAAAAGACCGTCGTAAAATCGAAGAAAGTTGTCAGACAATTATAAAGATTTTCAACGAAAACGGATTGGTTAAAAAATTTCTGAAATTTGTTAACTTTTGTGGGCCTGTACAGAACCACAAAAGTGTACAACAGGCCCACAAAAGTTAACAAATTTCAGAATTTTTTTAACAAGGCCGTCTTAAAATCGAGAAAAGTTGTCAGACAATTATAAAGATTTTCAACGAAAACAGATTAGTTAAAAAATTTCTGAAATTTGTTATCCGTATGTATACTTTTGTGGCTGAGTGTACATACGTAATTGGTCATTACAACCCAGCTTCTATGATTTGAACCGTGGTCTTACGTCTAATAAGCCAACACACTACCCACTACACTATGGTAATTGCAATCTAAACCAAACTAACTAAGTATGGTGATACCAACTCGATATTGAAGACCTCAGCCTCCAATGCATGCTTAAAAATTAAAATGGTTATGTAAGCTGGCGGGTGTCCGAAATTGACCAAGGATTCAGCTGAATACTTAAGATAAGATACATTTTTGCATTATGGAGGGGGCAATAAAGATAGACGAGTTACATACTCGATATCAGAACCAAATGGCGATCGTGATTTGAATGAAGTGAAGGGTAATATTAGCCGTAGCCTAGTAGGTAGTTTGTTGGCTTATTAGCCATGAGACCATCGATCAAACCCCAGGTCGGACATCTAAAACATAATGAAATAAAAAAATATTTCTTCGGCGACTTCTTCTCAGAAGATTTTTGGCAAAAACTCTCGGAGTTAAATAAAATTGCCATGAAAATTGCTCATGTATAAAATTAACACACCCAACAAAAGTGGCATGAGAAGCTAGTTCATAATCCTTACTGAAGGGTTGTAATGACCAAATACGTATGTATGTATGTATATTTATATGTATGTATGTACATATGTATGTTCAGATTAATATTAACTAGTATAACCTTTTAGGCAAGGCTGCCGACATCCGAACAAAAGATTTGACAGTCGTTTTCATGCTCTTGGAGTTTTTGCCTGAGCTTTTCACGCTCAAGACTATGTCTAGAAACCAACACTCTGCTCAATAGACTACAGCATGAATTAAATAAAATTTTGGTTGAAATAAACAAATTATCGAGTGTAACAAATTCGTGCAGTACACTCCTCTCTATAAATCTTTCAGAATAAAAAAAGACAAAACGAAAAAATCTTTTCATTATATTATTTTGAAATGAAATGATGATTGCCAGTAATTTTTCTCTCCTTTTGCCTTCGGATTGTATACGCCTAACCAACCAAGGATTTCTTTTTTTCTTTCTGTTTTTGAAATGAAAATGATTTCATTGTAATGTCGTGACCATAATTGGAAAAATATACGAGTATTGACAAACAATAAATCCACATATCTACACAGACACTGGCATTATTTACTTTTTATTTTTAGTTCCACCATTTTTCCATTGTTTTTGTGTGTGTGTGTTTGTGTGATAGACATGTAAGTATAAAAAATACTGAGAAAACGGAATTCCTTTTAATGTCATGTGTATTTACGACTACAACTCCTATTAAAAGGGGTCATAGACGTAGACACACACTCTCTCTCGACATGTGATGACAAGTCAAATAGAGAATATCAATTTCATGACTTGACTTGATCCATCCATCCATCCATCCATCCATCCTTCCACATTACATTTGTAATGGTCATTTAATAGTTGTGTGGTGTTGGCATAAAATTGTTGACGACCATCGACTGCGAAAAGCACAAAAAACCGCCATAGTCATCATCATGCCGTCAGTTTTCCATCATAAATATTGCAAATGAAATAAAAGTTGCAGTAACTCAACTAAATCCAGTAATTTTAAGTAGTTTTGTTTGGTTTTTTCTTTTACGTTCAATTACTTTCTTTTCTTAGCTTCGTTTTTTTCTTCAGCGTTTATTTGCAGTTTAACTTATGAATTCTTGAGTAAAACACAGAGGTGAACAATCAGCACCTGGAAATGCTAACAATGTAATCAACTTTTGAGTTGTAAAAGTGGAAATGGAATTTTAAAGGATTTCTATTTACACCCATTATGTGTTGATTGGCTGTTTGATTGAAATCCTCAAAGTGGATTAAGATTTTGGAGACTTGGGATTACCAAGGATTCTATGCCTCAAAGGCAAAAGAGATGAATTTAAAGACCCTTATTGCTGTCTGGATACACTAGACTACAGCGATCATTTGATATATTGTACTGCCCTCAGTCTATATACGGTACCCGTCTAATATTTTGCCCAATTCTGTTGCCCTAACAAAGTTCAGTGAGGATAACTAACCGTCTCTCCTTCTGATATACTCTACTGCATTCCAAGTATAATAGAAAGGTAGGCAGAAGTGGCTGTCCTCTCAATAGAGTTATGAGCGGACACACGGCCACACGCAGGAGCCATTGTGATACCACAATTTTACCTTTGGTCCAGGGACCACTTGGAGCTTAAAGCGACTCAGATCGCCAATACCAATGCATGACAGTTCATCCAGATCCTCCATATTGTAGGCACCCAGGTGCCTCTTTATTCTCCGACCAAGTGGCGCGAATCCCAAGTGTATATTTTAATGATTTATTCTCCTCACCACAGAAACTTTATATTGGCCTTCATACGATCCTTATTTGGTGTAAATATTCTTGGAGTTAACCGTTCTTCATCAGTGGCCTTTCGGCTACTTCTGGTTAATTCGATTACCCATATAATATATATGTCTCATATATATTATATATGAATATAAATATAAATTGTCTCAGACTTATTCGGCTTGACAAGACTGTTTCTCGACTCTCTCACCGATATACCTTTCCAAATATCTCTTAACATCCCACAGCAAAGTTATGCTACTATAAGCGGCAAGCTTAACTGCCTGATCATTGCTGTGAACTGCCAAATGACCTAGAATCCGACAGAGAATAAATCTATTTTTACTGTCTAGCTGATTAAGCTTGCCCAGACAGTTTACTATTCTTGAGTTAACCAGATACGAGCTAATTGTTTGGATGTACTTCCTATCCGAAATATTTCGGTAGCATACACTTTCGTTTGGAAAATATTCGCAAGTTTCCCTTTGGAGAAAATTTCATCCTGGGGTCGGAACACCGCTAATCCCATCCTCCTTTAACTCTGTGTAGTTGCTAAGACACCATAGTATAAAGGGTTTACTCGTATGGAAACTGTTAGTTACTCGATTTATCAGGTCAGTTATCCTAATCCTCGCAAAATTCGCCGTCTAAGAACATATTCTAGCTCGATAATGAAGTTAGAAGTGCTATCAATAGTTATGTATGAAATCTTTGTTTATTTAATAAGAAGATACAGCCCTACATTGGCTCCTATTTGGCAAGACAATCACAGTCATTGTCATGATCTAGCTTTTCGAAATAACCGCTCATATTCCATGACAACTTTAAAATCGTTTCCTTTTCTACAAACGAGTGCCCTACTAAGGCCTGCAGCTACTCATATCACCGGTGCTCTACATACCACCCCTACAAAAGCCTTGTTCGCAATGCTTAACTAGCTTCATACTGTGTTTCTTGCTAAACGAGCAGCCAAATTCACCGCAGATAGATGCTGGCGCATCATCCTTTCTGGGCATTCCTCTATTTTGTTAGTTAATCCTAATGCCCCACTGAATATCGATTATCTCCCTATGGAATATTGTTTTGACAGGAGTTTTCATTTTGTGATTCCTATCATACCATGACTGGGTCCCTGACGTGATCGTTCCCCCAGAACTCTTGGATGTATACACTGATGGTTCTTAACGTGATAATGGAATTGGGAGCGGTGTCTGCTCTGGGAAACTGGACCTGAACATTTCCCTCCAACTGCCAGATCATTGTAGTGTATTTCAAACGAAGATAATGGCCATTTACCGGGCCACTCAAGGTGCTGGTTTCACCCAATCTTCTCAATCTTCTAGTCCGGCTGCTGTAAGATCTCTGTTGAGCGTTATGATTAACTTTAGGCACTTCAGGGAATGTCGCCGCTGTCTGGACGTTCTCTTTGGGCGATTCAGTGACTCACTTGTTTCGTTTCCTGGGCACCGTTACATTCCAAACAACTGCAGGCCCCACGAGTTCGCCAAAGCTGGTCCACTCCTTCCGAAACACTCGTCATTCAATTTACTTAAGCCACTTAACTCGGTTAAATTGGCCATTGGGCTAAAATTCTTTCGGCGAAATTTCTGTCTTTCTTTCCAACCTAACCCGGGTCAATGAGGAATTTTGCTGGACTGCTAGACTCTCTTGGGGTACGATGGTTAGAAGACACACCAATCAACTATTTGAACATGAGTGCGTGTAGATTTTCTGAAGAGAAGTAAACTGTTATCCACTTTCATTGTCAATGCCCATCTCTCGCGAGGTGCAGGTATAGCTTATTTGGCTCTCTATTTCTTGTCAGCGTAACGGAGTTATCATCCATAGCTTCATTTATAAAGCTTTCAGTCTGGTTGTCCATCATAGGGAAAATCGTGCTTTTAAAGTGCAGCCCTTGTGCTGACCAACTTCTGTCCTAGTTTGGTCGAACTCGGTCAGTATGGGGACTGAGCTCGCTTGTGGCTGCTGTGCAGGCTCAAGTGAGCTTTGGCAATCAAAGCTACCTCTTCGACCTAATCTTACCCAATCCCTACTTCGTTAAATAGCAGAGTTTTCTGGTTTTTTATTTGCAATTGAAGTCGCTGTAGTCTAGTAGGTCGACTGTTGGCTTATTAGATGTAAAGCCACTGTTCAATTCCCAGGTTAGACATAAAATCGATAATATGACTTCCTCTCAGCAGATTTCTGGCAAAAACTCTGACACCAAATAAAATTGCCATGTAAAGTTTCTCAAAAAGTCTGTCCTTCGGAATTGATTAAATTGTAGCTGCCGCCACTCATGTATAAAATTAACTTACACAATATAAGTGCTGTGAGAAGCTAGGTTGTAATCCTGACTAAAGGGTTGTAATGACCAATTGGGTATGTATGGGCATTTGCAATTTATGTTGTTGCTTTCTTTGAATTCTATTTTAAGGTTCCTTACCTTGGCCATTCCTTGCATAATTTCCTTTTGAAATTACTCTTGTAATGCCTTGATTCAATAAAAGAAGACTGTGAACTAAACTTTATTTCTCTTTTACCTCTTTTACTGTCATTTTTTTACATTATTGCCTGGCATTTTTCAACATTTTCCAAAGTATTCATTACAATCGCCTCTTCTGTTAAACTCTATTCAAGTGACAATCATTCATATTTTATTAGATTTACAGTGTTTTTGTTTTTGTTTTTACCAACTATTGGCTTGTCTGTCTATCATGTTTAGGTGTTCCACTATAAATTCTCAGGTTCCTTGGTTCTTTGTCTAACGTTTGTAATTTTTTTCTTTTCGTTTCTTTTTATAGGGAAACAAATGCATGCCGTATAAACCCCAGTATTTGGTTATAAAATGTAATTGTCCTTAAGCTACCGTTTGCGTAAATAATATTTGACAATATTTGTTAAATGACTTTACTTACATATGTACGTATGTATGTATGCGTGGCTGTGTGTGAGAGAGAGACTGGTTAAGACTTTAATAAATTTCTGTTGATGTCTAAAACGTATTTTTATACTTCAATCAGAATGAAACAAAGAAAAATTGTCTACAATAGCTGGCTTTATTGTCTATAAATTATAGACGTTATATGAGTAGCTTTTCTCTCTCTCTCTCTTTCTCTGCACACACATACATATACTGTTATATTGTAGTATTTTCATAAAACTATAGTATACTCCAAGGGGTAATTGTTGAAACATTTAGACGTTCGTTTCGTTCGTTCGTTCGTTTCGTTTACTTTCTTTCTTTCTTCTTTGTGTAAATAACTGTTCAATTCAACACTTTGGCTTTTGGGCATTTCAGCATTTCATATCAATAACAATTGAAATTGACCATGAGGCTGTCTTGCCAATACAAACAGCCAGCCATACGCTTTATAGCCACCACGTATGGCCTTTAGTGGTAAGACACATTATTGACAACTTCTCATAGTTTATACCATAGTATCGTATCGAATCATATCATTTTCATTCTCATTCTCATTATTATTATTTCATTTTGTGTTTTTACTTGTCAGCCATGGGAGTTATCTATTGTTTCAAAATTGTTGTTGACATTCGATAGTTTAGTTGGCGTGATGTCTTGTAAATAAAATGCCAGAAAGTAAAGAATATTTTGTACATGACTTGTGGCAAATTTATTAAATATTTAATCACCCAACAAATACTAAGCAAATGAAATGAAAAATGAAAAAAAATTTCATTGAAATTATACACTTACACTATGAAATAAATATCAATACGTAGAATGTAGATGTCAATTATTTTGTTATTGAACTTGAGCCAAATAGAATGAAATGGTAATGTAATGGCAAATGTGCACAATATTGACAATCGCCATAGGCTAGTAGGTAGTGTGTTGGCCTATTAGACATGAGGCCACAGTTCAAACCTCAGGTCCAGACATTTCCAACAAAACGTAAATATTTCTTCTGTAACTTCATCTCATCAGATTTCTGGCAAAAATTCTGAGAGCGAAATAAAATTGTAGGTCCCGCCACTCATGTATAAAATTAACACACACAACATAGGTGGTATGAGAAGCTAGATCGGAGTGCTGTCTGAAGGTTTTAAAGTTCACTGCACATGATAGTGAAGATGACAGCCTTAGAGACTGTGGTTAGGTTGATGGGAAACTAGTCTCATATGAAATTCCTTATGAGGTTTAATGACCTAAGTAATCGAATGATTGACAACTACCTTCTTAACTGTCCCATGGAAAGAACCACTAGTATTTATGATTTTGGGATGTGCTTCGCAACGCGACTTATTAACAAAAATGAACGAAGTATTCTAGAACCAGCGTACTCTTTTAAAATACGGAGTATTTTGAGGTATACAGATGGATATTGGTTGGCCTCAGGATGAATCATAGCTCATGTGGGAATTCCCGACAATGAGAAAGGAGACAAGCTTGCTAGGAGTGGAGTTTTAATACTAATGTTACTAAATATATGTAAAGGTATGCTCAACGAAGGAGAAGATAAAGTGGCAAAAACAATAACACTTCCTGACCCAAATGGGTTTGAGGCAATCAAAACTTTTGTTGGGAAATGAAAATAAGAGGAGATATGAGTCATATAGGATTATCCATTTCGTGGTTTCAAAAGTAAACGTAAATGAAACACTTATAAAATATTTGTTCATGATATTTCTTTTTTATTGTAAAGTTTGAACGTTGACATTATGTGTGAAACACTACATTATTTAAATGACCTCCACGAGAAGTGTTGCAAGCATTGATTCTTTTGAGGTAATTTTCGACCACATTTTTACACATATTGGGCGGTATCTCAGCCATAACTTGACGAATGTTGGTTTTTAAGTGCTCAAGAGTTGAAGGTTTATCTGCATAAACGCGGTCTTTCGCGTAGCCCCACAAAAAAAGTCTAATGGTGTCAAATCGCATGATCTTGGTGGCCAGTTGATATCGCCACGACGAGAAATTACGCGGCCAGGAAATGTCTCTGCAATAAAGCCATATTCGCTCGAGTTGTGTGGCATGTGGCACTTGTTGAAACCATTCTCCAAGTCGTATTCTTCTTCAATAGCAGGCAAAAAAAAGTCGGTTATCATATAACCATAACGCTCAGAATTGACGGTGACAGTCGTTCTATCGCCGTTTTCGAAAAAGTAAGGTCCAATCACACCTTCGGACCAAAGAGCGCACCAAACAGTGACTTTTTCTGGATGTAATGGCGTCTCTTCAATTACTTGAGGATTCTCAGAACCCCAAATACGACAATTTTATTTATTGACATACCCACCGAGTGTGAAATGTGCTTCATCGCTGAAGAGAATTTTGTTCGAAAAATTGCCGTCCATTTTTGTAGTAGGTATTCATAATTTTTATGCGTTGTGTGCTAGTTAAGCGATCCATTTCCGTCAATGTCAGACTTTCAACTGAAAAGAGAAAAATTGGTTTCACAACTTAGTTTGACAGATGTCGAATTCCAGTCCCATACTTTTGAAACCACGAACATCAGAATATCAAGAAATAATATGGCAGGACACTGTGGGCACAAAGTACACTTATTTAGCATGGTGGCTGTTCGGGGGTCCAACATCTAGATTTTGTATTGATGAGAATGTATGCTTGAATGTATCATGCTTGCAGCCTGTGAGGCATTAATGCATCCAAAGGGATGTATACCAGGAGCTGTGTAGGAAATTGGCATTCTTAACACCGAGCAGCATGCTAAAGTTTGTCAGAGAAATAGGCGTCGTGAGGAGATATTATACAGATACGCTAGAAGGTATGAGGGGAATTTAAGAAGAAAGTGTAGTTGTAGTATTAATTCATCCCTTCAACGCAGTAAAAAACGATCAGCAGATTTCTTTCTAACACCTTGCACAGTAGATTGAATTTAACAACCATAATCACAACAAAGTACACAAAAACTGATCACGTTTGAATCATAAAATTTGCAGTCAAATTGAATTATTTTTGAATCCCCACTTTTGTAACAAGTTTAGGTATTTTTATGTCTCGTTTGTTTGCCAATAAACAGCGCACTCTGTAGGCTCGTATGGGGTGTAGTGATGAGGAGGTTTTTTGTTGGCCATTGAATCCTGGCCAACAAGGCTTTCTTGCTATTTTTGGAATTTTTTGCCTCTTCCGGATTAATTAGGTCCACTATTTAAGCCTTCGCAACAAGTCCTATTACAACTATTACTTCAGACTAAACAGTACTACGGTAACCGGAGAAACTAAAATTCAGTTGCTCTGAAAGGATTTCACATCTAACTTTGTCACATTCAATGGGTCCGTCAGTGAGTACTTGGATGGGTTCTGGAAATGTCAGTGAAAATCGTACAAGTATACTTTCATGGCCTTAGCTGTATGGCTTTCATTGACTATTCGAGTAGAGGAGCAGAGAATTGTCACATTAGACTGTCATAATATATGATTATACAATTCCTGTTAATAATTATGTTTTAAAAATATGTCTGTTGACTAAAAACTTACAAAAAATTTTAAATGATTTTATCATTAGTGCCTGACCATCTACACAAAACTTACTACAAAGACTAACCCCCTAGAAAAAAATTTTTTTTAAAAACTGGAAATAATTGTTTACCGAAAATCGACATTTACATGACTTTTATAATAGACTTGAGAACTTTATTTTGGGCTTAAAAAGTTACAATTTCTTTCTTTTTTTTTTAACGAAAAGCGTAGTAAAAGAAAAAGAGAAAATACGATTTCAATTGTACAACCAATTAAGGTTTGTTTAACATAAACGTTCGTCCTCTAAGTAACAAAAATTAAACGAAATTGAAAATCCATTTTAAATGAAAAACAAATTAAAAAAAAGAACAAAAAAGAAATACAACTAAAATTAAAACTACTTTTTTAACTTTGCAGACATTCAAATAAATCAAAAGTTCTTCAATATCACTTCTTGAAAACGCGAAACGAAAAAAATTCCACCCACCCTGCCATCTACCAAATTATTCCGCCAGATAGCCATGCTGTTCTTGCTCTTGGATTTTTTCTGTCCTTTTTTTCATACGTTTTAATTTGTCAAACAATAAAAACTTTTGGCAACTGTAATAAATTCCATTTTTCGTTTTTAATTTTATTCCACGAAGAAAAACATACAAAAAGGTCGCCTGTATTTATGATTTGTATTCGATTTTATTTCTGAAGAGGGAGTAAAAGAAATTAAATCTGAAATAAATATTCAACAACTCGCATTAAGATCTTTACAAAGAGAGAAGATGAAATGGTTTGGAAAATAATTTGGAAACAGTTTAAATGTTTTCAAAAATAAATGACCTCAAAATATTAACTTTTAATGGGCTCAACATGATTGGCTGTAGAAAAAGAAGATTTATTGTCTGATAAATGTATGTACGTATGTATGTCGTTGGCATATTGTTTAAGACTCAATATTGATGTAGACTTTGGTTTCTTTTTCATCAACATTTAGAATATGACTTCTTGAGCACTGTATCGTATTGGTACTGAAGAAGTTTGTTATGGAAGGCCTAGTCAATGGACATGCATTAAGTTCGGCGTCACCTCATAAAAACTCGTGGTACATTAGGCCTACATTGTGCATTAAAATTTTAAAAGACGATAATAGACGCCAAAAGCAAGTGGTTTCTGCATACGCCATATTCCTTATCATAAACTCTAACACTTTTCTCATAACGACAGCTTAGTCAAGTTCCATTATATTCGCCCAAGTTCTCTTTAAAACCTCGCAGCTAACATTACGTGGCTTATTTCCTTAACTCCACATCTCAACTTTTACAGAAAAATCGTGGGGGAAAGAAACGTCCCTGAGGACAGAGACTGTATAATAAATGGTAATTTAGCAAATAAAAATTAGCTGTATTCGTAGTCTAGTAGGTAGTATGCTTATTAGACGTGAGGCCAAGGTTCAAACTCGTCAGATATCTGCAACAAAACGAAATATGAAAAAAATATTTCTTCGGTGACTTTCTCTCAGCAGATTTCTAACAAAAACTCTGAGAGTAAATAAAATTGCCATGAAAAATTTCTCCAAAAAATCTGTTGTTCGGAGTCGACTTTAAACTGTAGGTCCCGCTACTTGTGAATAAAATTAAAACACATAACATAAGTGGTGTGAGAAGCTAGGTCGTTATTTCTGTATGTTATGTCCTTGTGGAAGGAAGCGTTAACCAAGGTCTAGAGTTTTTAGCAAATCTTCCGACAAGGGTACATTTACGCGAATCATTTATGATACCCGTTCTGCCCGGGACATTCCCAATTGGGTTTCCAAGTATGTCCTTACGCGAAATATTGTAATCTGCAAATTATCCGAAAAATAGCCGATAGTCATGGATAACCTTGGACTTAGCTACCATGCTCGAATTTGGTTCTTATGGCTTTGCCAGCTTATCAGCATTTCACGGGGAGTGAGCAGCCGTTTAATCGCAATAAGTATCCGTCGGGAAGACAGGGTGCAATGATCAGGAACTTCTGATATCTTATTGGCGCACAATCCACCAGTTTTCTGAACAAAATTCGTGACTTCTGCAACATGTCCAAGAAAAAGATGCCAATTTCTATTTGGTCGATTGTGTCCTCCTGTTTAGAGAGTTGTATGGGATTGACGAACAGCGTTGTATGACTGTATGAGATTGTTTTGCAACTGCTCCTTACAGGTCGATAGATAAATACAGTAACACCCGTTCAATTAGCGCCCTGTAAAGCCAGAATTTACGCCGTTGTTTTAATGAGAAACGAACAATTACAAGTACTTAGTATAACTTTACCTCTGTACCTATGTGAGCTTTTCTACACCTATCCCAGAAGAACACTATCTCCTGATCCTACCTAACGTCGTACCTAACCCATTTACAAATATCCTGCAAATTTTGCAGTAAATCTATACGACTTTAAAGCTTTAAAATTTTGAAATCATTGGACTGCAGCAATAAAACGTTCTGGAATATTTTATTGTCCAAAGCTTATTGGCCTTCATATACACACACACTCATACATACGTAAATAAATCGTAAAAATCCTTGTTCAGATGCCACAAAGTATGCTTTAGAAATTTTTTATTGTGCCATTTAATAATACGGCGGGTTTCATTTCATTATTTCCATTTCAAACAACCTGTTGTTAAAAATATTAAATTCCAGTACCACGTACCACTTACCATTTACCAATTGCCAAACGACGTCGTCCACTTTTTGCTCTGTTGCCTTTTAAGAAAATTATTAAAATCAACAAATATTTAAAATCTTTTTTTATTTTTTTATACAGAGCAGGAGGAGAGGAATGGAGTAGCATTTTGGAAGGAGAGAAGGGTAAGGAATAATAAAATAAGAAACTGCGGAAATAACTACACCCAAGTAAACAGCAGAAGCAGAATCAGCAGCAGCATCAGCATCAGCACGTTATGCACGAGTTAATTTAAGTACTACTACGCAGTTTGTACGGAAGTGATATGCGGTCTACGGTATGATAGAATTAAAAATCATAAAATGAAGGCACATTTCATATAATTTTTGTTGCTCCAGCTTCTTCCACTTCTTCTCTGTACTTACTTAGTGCAACGTCTTGTTTATTTTTTGTATTCCTTTTCAGTACGTTTCTTTTTTTTTGGCCATGAAATACATGAAGCATTACAAATCTCAGGAGATGTCTGAGTCAGGCAAAAATCATAAAAAAAAGAACGCGTTTAAGAATTATAGAAACGCAAAAAGAATCAGGAAGGAGTAGCAAATGAGAAAGGCGAATATGGACGGGCCCAACCCACATACATAGTAGACAAAAATTTTTTTGTGCAGACATGCGTTACATTGGCAAACGTTGGTGGTGGTGGTGATGGTTCTTTACTTAGTTAAAGAAAAAGGTTTTTCAACTTTAAATTGCAGGGATTACCACATTGCGTAATTTAAAATGCATAGGACGGACGGACTGTTTGGAAATTCACGCACTCACATACATACATTGCACCTTGGCTTTGTTGTGGCACGTGTGTTTCGTTTCTGTGTGGAAACCATAATTTAGTTGTCACTTCAACCATTATTTTTCTCATTCTTAGGCTTCTCCAAACTTCTTAAATTTTTTCTGTTTTGGGGGATGAATTTAAAACACTTAAACAACCTGTACTAAGGCCCCCTCGCACCACTGAGGCATACAAGCAGACAGGCAGCTAGGCATTAAGCATATGCAAGTCTCTGTATCTAGTTGCTGTTGTTGTTGAGAAAAAGTTGCATTAAATATTAACAAGCATGCCAAACACGAAATACCGCAATTGTCTGATAGACAAGCACATTGAAACAGATGCCCCCATCAAAAATTCCTTTTCTTTACCTTTGCCTAGTTCGTTAGACTCGCTCACTCACATACACCACTCACTCACTGTGTAGTGTAGTGAAATGATTTTAATTCCCAAAAAGGTAAATTAAATTAATTTAAAATACGATTACCATGCTATGACACCTGTCTGTCTGACGTTGTTGTATGTTTAAGTAGTTTTTCTGTTTTAAATGCTGCCGTGCCATCGCTGTGTTTAAAGCCAAGTGGTCTAAAAACTCTAAACCATGATGTTTTTGCTAATAAGTTTCCTTAAGTAAATGGCACTCTGTCATTTGAACTATGCTTGTCATAAATCATTTATAAGCTAAAATTCCTCTTATTTTAACTCACTTTCCAGCAACTTATTTTACATTCATTAGAATATTTTTTCTAAAGTGAAACTGTATTCGCTTTGTTCGTTTCTTTGTGGTAGAAATTCCGTATGAATTGCAAGTAATTTTTAATATAACAAAATGGTTTGGCTATACTGCTGCAAAAAGACAGACACGTAAAGGAATTCATTCATTAAACAACACAATACGCTCCTACGCTGGGCAAATCATTCTACAAAGGCGCTGACAAAACTAGGTGGTCTGGCAATGAATACTTACTTACTTAATTGCCTGCCTTAACAGATCCGATATTGGCTTATTAGACATAAACACAGGGTTCAAACCCCAGGCCAGACATCAAACAAAATACAAAAAGGATTTCTTCAGCGACTTCCTCTCAGCAGATTTCTGACAAAAACACTGAGATTAAATAAAATTGCCACAAAAAAGTTTCTCAAAAATCTGTCGTTCGGTCGTAATCCTGACTGAAGGATTGTAATGACCAATTATGTATGTACATATGTTAATACATCCTTCCAGGCGCCTCTGTCAGTTAGTCACACCAATTGATGATAGGACTTCCTTCATCTGGTCCTTCCAACTTACACAAGGTCGTATTCTTCGCTGAATCCCGCATCAAATACCAGTCTTGCCGGAGCTATGAATACACACTCATTTTTTTTAGAAATGAAAACAAATACATTGATGTTAAATCTGGCAACTGAGGCATCTTGAGTTAAACGAGATTTCCTTTCATAGTCTTCTGGCAAAAACCCTGAATGTAAATAAACAATTGCCATGAAAAGCTTTTCAAAAATTTGTTGTTCGGAATTGACTTTTAACTGTAAAAATACAATTTAAATCCTGTGCCTTATTTATAAAATGAACACACTTAAGATGGGTGATGTGAGAAGCTAGGTTGTAATCCAGACTAAAGGGTTGTAAATACCAATAAAGAAAGTAATGGCATCTGGAGAAATATTTCTACTCTTTCCTAAGAGAATGCCTCACCTGACTGTCCAATGATGATCAAAGGGACAGTATAACTCCTGTACGCATTAGTTGCTAGGAATTGATGCCACTTAACTATCGTAATTTAAAAATTGTGATGAAAAATGTTTGCTTTCTCCTTGCATTTCTTTTGCTTTCTCCTTCATTCTTGATTCTCGAGTTATTGGTCATGTTATCAGTTGCACGTAAAGTCGCCGTAGTCTAGTAGGTAGTGTGTTGTATGTATGTACATATCAGTTGCACTGCCTCGCAATTCACTACCACTGCTGTTGTTTACTTCAATTTGAATCTGTCTTCTCCATGAATGGGCTGGAAATTCCCGTCCTCTGTTTCTTTATGGGTGCAGATTACTGGCTTCTAGTAATATTGTTGGCTTGTCCTCTAGCATTTGGCCGATCCAGAAGCGTCTCCATGTCTCAATTGATTTGTTGTCTTAAGTCTAGCCTAGGATGTTTGGTTAGCTATGGTTCTCATCCAGACTACATGCAGCTAATTGCAATGACATTAGGTCAAGAAGACTTGCATTTCTTGAACAACACGATTGGCAGCATTCCAGGTTTGAAAATTTTCATACCCAGGGGTATAGATGTTGATTTCCGAATATGTTTGAAGTGATCAAATGTTTGACGTGGCTTCTGCAAGCATTTGTTGTTATCCTAACCCGATATCCTGTTCGCAATGTAATGCTATTTCGCTTGCACTATTTGCTAATAAATCTAGAAAGCATACATTAATGTGTAAGGTTTCTTTTCTTTATTTAGGCTACTCTGCAATTCAGACTGTTTACAACTATCTATTCCAAGGCTCGTGTCCATAACTATATTAACCGTAGATCGAGCTTTGTATCAAAAACGATACATTTAAATTTTTTAGAAAAAGTTAGATGCTTGATATTTTTATAATTCGTTAGTTTTATTATCGCCATTATTTTAAACCAAATAAAAAAAGAAAATTTTAAAAAGGGGTTACAAAATTCAAAAACTTCATAACTGTGGCTTATATATCATTTTTGATACATACGATTTTCCTAGAGGTTTCTTAGTGTCGTGTATGTAATTTTTTTTTCCGATTTCAAAGATTTTGTGAAGTTTTATGGTAAATAATACATTGTTTATGGTATTTGAGAAGGAATAGAAAGTTATGTAAGTGTGGGACGAAAGTGAAAAGGTTGAATTTTCTATTGTTGATATGTTCTTGATATTGATTGAAGTAGTCGTAGTTTAGTAATGTAGCGTGTTACCAAGGTTCAAACCTCAGGTCAGACATTTCCAATTTATAACGAAAGGTTGTAATGACCGATTATATATTAATTATATATGTAATATTCCTTCTGCTAAAGACTTTGAAGAAGCAGAAAATAGAAGCTTGTCTTATGAACTGGAGAAAGTATTGGCGGCAACAAACATGACAACAAGATGTTTATCGCCAAAGATGGTACTACTTGGAACAGAACAAACTGCCTTTAGTAGTTTGGGATAAAAAAATCTAGTAGTTTCTTACTGCTCTTCTCATATTTATCTCATGTGACAGACAAACATTAGAAGTATGTGTTTTCGTCCTATGTTTTATTACAGATCATAATATTTCGGTCAACTACGTAAGTCTGAGATAACAGAATCATTCGCTTTGATAATGACATATTTACACCAATAAGGCTTTGTCGAAAAATGAGCTAAAAGTCTTCCAGCCTTTAATAATCATGCTAAAAGTCTTTTTCGAATGAAAACGATTTTTTTTTCTAAAAAAATATATTTTTTATCTTAATTTTTTTTTTTTTAAATTTTAATAATTTTCATAAAACTTTTATCGCACAACTTGTAGTTTTATGTAAGATATAATACTGTATAAATAGTTTGGGATTACATATCATGCTTTCCGTGCAGCCCATATATCCTTTTTTTTAAATTTTTAAAAATTTATTTTTTTTCGCCTAAAAGGTTAAATAATGATGCCTGGGTGTTTATATTCCTTTTTGGTATATTTTCATCTCAAATTAAAGTTTTTTAGCAACAGAATTCGAAAACCTTTTAGTTTTATTGTGGAAAATAAAAATTACCTCCACTGATTTTAATTGAAATTTGATACTTAATGATGGAATACTTACAGTGATTGTAAAGGAAATTAATTTAAGGATATTTATATAAATCAAGCTTCATAAAGAGATTTACGGAGTATTGCTTGGTATTGATTTATGTTTTCTTTCCTTTTTTTGTTTTATTATCCTTTCAACTCATATGTACTTAATTTTGTCGCTTTAGATTAGTAACTAATTGCATTTGATGGTTGTTATAAATATCGTGGTCCACCGAAGTCGAATTGGCAGTTTTAGATTCAAGTACATGCTACGTGCGTAGCAACTACTTACAGCAGTATTTGGGGAAACCCGTATCCGAGAAACCAGAGAGGAATCAAAGAGAGAAAATTGTTATTGACATAATCGATGTTCTATTAAAACAGGAAACAAATATTTCTAACGAATCACAAGAATGGTTTGTACCATCAGGTTCTAGTCAGCCCTCAACTGAGATGTTACTGCTGCGAGTGACAATAAGCTGTCCTATCTAAGCAATTGGAAACTTATAAATCGCCACAAAGCAGAGTGTTAGACGTTAAATTATTATCATTTAGAAGGAAATAAAACCAAGCTGACATGAAGTGCTTGATTTTTATGTATGTTTTTATGTTTGCTGCAATGTAAAGGGTCCGCCAAATAACTTTTTTTTTAAATGCTTTAAAAAAAAAACTACTGAATATTTTCTCAAATTGCTTTTTTTATTTGAAAGTACAATCCTTCCGGTTAATAATGGAAAATAATTTCATTCAAATGGCTGCCTCGGTTGACCATGCAGTAGTCTACACGTTCGGTCCAATTTTTGAGCACATTATCGATTGTGTGCAGCTGCACCAATGGCTTCACGAATATTGTCCTTTAAAGCGTCAATTGGCTCTGGCTTGTCGGCGTAACACTTATCTTTGACGGCACCCCACAAATAATAGTCCAACGGTGTCAAATCGCAGCTCTGAGGTTGCCAAACGTCATCAGCTCTGCGGCTGATAATGCGATCTTCAAAAACAGGGCGTAAAACATCGAGTGTAGCTTCGGCTGTGTGGCACGTGGCGCCGTCCTGTTGAAACCAAATGTTGCCAATATCCTCCTCTTCAATTTTTGTGAACAAAAATTCGTTCAACATGGCCCGTTAACGATCGCCATTGACTGCAACGGCCACTCCTTGCTCATTTTCGAAGAAAAAAGACCCAATTATGCCTCTGGACCAAAATCCGCACCAAACAGGCACTCGTTTTGGATGCGTCGGCTTTTCAATGTAAGCGTGCGGGTTTTCTGTGCCCCAAATGCTTGTTTACATACCCGCCAAGATCAAAATGAGCTTCATCTGAAAAGATGATTTTTTTTTGCCAAAATCGGCATCTTCTGGTGTAGGCGACTGCATGGCCAACCGAGGCAGCCATTTGAATGAAATTATTTTCTTCAGTAGTTTTTTTTTTTAAAGCATTTTCAAACAAAAAAGTTATTTGGCGGACCCTTTACATCATGTAAAAAATTTTGGCGCAAATTTCATAAAAATGATAATAAAATATAAAAATAGTAAATAAATAGTTTTGTTAAAATGAATTGAAATATTAAACATTTTTGACAAAATCTGTCAATAATCATGACAATTCCATGTACTACAAGTATGTATCAAAAGTGATACATAAGCTAGAATTATGAGGTTTTTTTAAGGCTCGATCTACGGTTAAATAGAAGTGGAAACAGCCCTGTGAGATATTTATCTCTACTCCCAGCACTCCACTAACTTATTTGCCATAATTTCTCATAGAGGAAGCATTACGTTAAAGACTTCATTCATTTCGTCTACATTCCGGTAATTCACATATAATAACCATTCTGGCCGAGTAGCAGTTCCCCAACTGAATTTACGAGTATATCCCTAAGCGAAATACTACAACAATCCGCTATTTCTCTAAGAAATAGCCGGCATTCGTAGATAAACCTAGACATGGCTATAACGCTTGAATGAGACTTTTTGGCAGCCTGACTTTACCAGCTTATCAGCATGTTCACGGGAAATGAGCAACCATTTAATCGCAACCTCCTCATTCCAAAATACTTCAAATTACAATATGGTTCAGTACGTAGGAGACCTTCTAAACGCATACACTTTACACAACGACGAAGACATGGGTTTTTATTCAAATAGTTTGTGTTCTCTATCTGTGTTTGTGGTGCTACATTATGAATTACTCTCAGGAGAGTAATAACCCATCAGTAGTTAGGGTCTGTGATATCAACGTTTTTTTTTGCGCCTTCAGACAGTCCGTTGTTCAAAATTTCGACTTCCCAGAACATCCAAATATTTGGTCGGATTTCAAGAGCTCAGCTGTAATTCCTTCAAGATCTGGAATTTTTATACCCTTGTAGGCATAGTAGGAAGTATCAATGGCATATCCATTTTACCATTGTCTGTCTATGCAACTGTTTTGTACTTCGACTCTTTCTTTGCCTCAGGCATGAAGAGATGAATCCATGTGCCAGGTATCCTGATGAACACAAAAGCTTGGCTTTTTCGTGATGAAACATTGTGAAAAAAAAACTCTTTTGAAAGATCTTCGTTCAATTGTGAGCTTTCATACATAATTGGTCATTACAACCCTTTAGTCAGGATTACGGCGTAGATTCTCAAACCACTAATGTTGTGTGCGTTAATTTTATACATGCGTAACGGGACCTACAGTTTAAAGTCGACTCCGAACTCTTTACTCTCAGAGTTTTTGCCAGAAATCTGCTGAGAGGAAGTCAACAAAGAAATATTTTTTCATATTTTCGTTTTGATCTCTGTCTTGGGGTTTGAACCGTGGCCTTATGTCTAACATGTCTTGTCAACTATCATACGACGCAGTATGGTTGAGTTTGTGGCATTTTACAGCATTTAACACGTAATTATACTACGTATTGGAAAATTGTTGCCGTGGTCTAGTAGGTAGTGTGTTGGCTTATTAGACGTAAAGCCAGGGTTCGAGCCGCAGACATCAAAACAAAATACAAAAAGTATTTTTTCGGCGACTTTCTCTCAGCAGATTTCTAGCAAAAACTCTGAGAGTGAAATAAAATAGCCATGAAAAGTTTCTCAAAATCTGTCGTTCGGAGTCGACTTTAAACTGTAGGTCCCGCCACTCATGTATAAAATTAACACACACAACATAAGTGGTGTGAGAAGCTACGTCGTAATCCTGACTGAAGGGTTGTAATGACCAATTAAGAAAGTAAGTATTAAAAAATTGAAGCGATAAACGAATTCATTCCTTTTGCCTGTTCCCTTTGACGATTTACTTTCTTCCGTTTTCTTCGTTTTTTTTCCTTGTAATAACTGACAGACTGCGAATATGAAACTGATATTCTCACTTGAACATATTGTAGTTGGAGGAGACACTATACTAGAGAGTCCTTTTCATTCAGTTACATTCGCTTTTTAATTTTTCGCTGATAGAAGAGAAAGGAAGAAAAAGTTTTTTTTTATTTGCATGGCAAACGTTGTCGTATGACAACTGCTGCTGCAGTTTGGTGCCTTTATACGTTGGAAGGTGACAATGTAACGCTTGGTAATGGCAACGCTAATGGAAAAATTGAAACGTAGTAATAAATAAAATAATTTGTTGTACTCTTAGCAAGAATGAATGGTTATTTCTGTCGTTGTAATAATTTTAATATTTAAGCAATAATAAGTCCAAAGAAAATTATATTTCTTATGGCGTGTATATTACAATTCGTTTCTTTTTACGCCGCGTATTCTTATTTTCTTCTTTACAAATGGTTTAGAAGGCTATGGTTATGAGATATTAGAAAGGAAATTAAATATGAAATAGGAAAATATTTACGTATTAAGTTAGATACGATGAAATGTACAAAAATTCATGCAGGGCTCCAAATAAAGATCGTATTATAACGCCCATCTGGGATGTAGGAGAACTAACCGTGTAGAAAGAGGGTATTGAGTTATTAAAATATCCAACACTGCTGCTCAATATTCAACAGGTTGGTCCTTCACGCATTTACTCGTTCATTGTGATAATCTGCATACCACTTATCCAATCCAATCGTACATATAATTCATATGGACGCATTGAGCATTTCCTAGATAAAATTATCTAGTTTTCCATAGAGACGGACATTCACATCACAAATATTGTAAAAATTCTTCTTCTTCCTTATCCAAAATAGCTTCAAAAATAGTCGTAACATACATACATACATACATAATTGGTCATTACAACCCTTCAGTCAGGATTACGACCTAGTTTCTCACACCACTTATATTGTGTGTGTTAATTTTATACATGAGTGGCGGGCCCTACAGTTTAAAGTCGACTCCGAACGACAGATTTTTGAGAAACTTTTCATGGCAATTTTATTTATTCTCAGAGTTTTTGCTAGAAATCTGCTGAGAGGAAGTCGCCGAAGAAATACTTTTTGTATTTTGTTTTGATGTCTGGCGTGGGGCTCGAACCCTGGCTTTTCAGAGAAAGTTTAACCCCAAAACAGCCCTTGCTCAATACCAATCAGACGAGATATCTCGTCAAGAAACGCCAGATAGGGATTATGGACATAAAAACATAGGAAATACGGTAAAACGACTGGACTGGACTCTGATAAGACTTACATACGTAAGTTATGTTTACGGCAGCTGCCAATTTAACTTAATCAGACTTTTTCATATGCAATTGGTCACTAAAACCCTTAATTCAGGATTACAACCTAGCTTCTCACACCACTTGTGTTTTGTGTGTCAATGTTATCCACAAGCGGCGGCAGCTACAGTTCAACGTTAACTCCGAAACATTTCCATTGCAAAGTTTATTTACTCTCAGAGTTTTCCCAGAAATCTGATGAGAGGAAGTCGCCAAAGAAATATTTCTTTTCATATTTCGTGTTTGTTTGATATGCGTGACCTGGAGTTTGAATCGCGACGTCTAATAAGCCAACACACGTCGACAACTACAATCTAACCAACCCAACTAAATAAGGTGCTACCACTTCGATATTGAAGACCTCCGCATCCAACGCATGCTTAAATTGACGTGTAAGCTGATGGATATTCGAATATTATAAAGGATTCAACTGAATACTTAGGATACCTGCGACGACTACGACGACTTCAGTTACAATTCCAGTAGTACGACAAACAAAATTTACTAGATTTATGAGTAACAGTTAGGTTAGGTTAGGTTAGGTTAGAGGACGTGTACTTGTCAATTAAGACAAGCACAGTACCCGGAGGTCGAATTGACCCATTGTACAACGTAATTAAAGAGGGAAGGATAATAGAGGGATAACAAGGAGAGGATGTAGGAAAGGGAAATATGAGTGACAGTACTTAAGTCTAATGTTTCCAAGTTATAATAACGTTATCTGCTATTCATTATTTGGACAATTCCTAAAATAGCTCTACGTACCGACAAGTGTCCAACTAAACAGTGTCGAGTAATTATGCCCCCAGAAGCCAATTGAAATCTATTTTTCTCTTCTCAGCGGTCAATCGACTTTAAAGTTCGTAAGCGTAACTGAGGGCAAATGTAGGGGTGTATGGATTGCATATCAGTTCTAAAGAAGAGAAGGCACTTGGCTATTACTATATATGTATGCATATCTGTATATTCATGTGTAGATTGGTATTCGTTAAGGTTGTGCCTGCTTCAACAAGGTTACCATCAAATTCTGATGTAAATTTTTTTTACAAAACATGCTACAGACAAGGTGTAAAGAATTACACTCAGGGATTGGGGATGGGGTATTTACAGATCAAAAAATATAAATTTTTTATTAATAATATTTCACTGCGTTTTAAAAAATGATGACAGTTGTGACATTAATATCACATGACCCATAAAACCTAAATACTTCTTCTTCTTTTTCTAATTAAAAACAAAGAAAAAAGTTTCAAATGATAACAAAAGGAAATATTTTCAAAGAGTATGTCATTTGAAAAATAAAATTTAAATCAAAGACGTCATGTGGTGACATTATAAAATTATGACTTTTTAAATTATCTTGAGACTTCTTAGAGAATTTCATCGAGAAACAAAAAATTAGCCCAAGGGTTACTATCTGGCTTATGCTTGTTAAAACAAAAATATTCCAACAGATGTGACAAGTTTCCTTAAAAAAATATTTGTTTTTAAATTATGCCAGGCTGTTCTTGGATGGCGTGGTGCATATTACCATTTCCTTACCAAAGGCTTATTAGAATTTTTTTTAAAATATTCTGTATAAATTTTAAAAATTTGGATTGTTTTGCTTTTGTTAGCTTAACAACCCTGGTAAATAATTTCCAAATGATTTATACTCAATTAAATTTGAAAGAATTTTTTTGTTTTCAAATTGCCTGCCATGCAGAGTTTAGTTTACATTTTCACTAGACGGTACGTTAAGGCATTCATATAAGTATGTGCCAAAAATCAATTCTGCTTTGGCAAATCAATGCAAAATGTTCCTTTTCCTTGTTATATTTGAAGTGTATGTTGATCTATCATTAAATAAATATACTATAGGGTTGTTGTATTATTCAAGTGGCAAATAATCTTAGCAAATTTGCTGGGTTGAAGGGTTGTGGTAAAAGTTTTGATGGAATTTAAATACCCAACCTGGAGAATTAGGATATGAAGGTTGAAAGACTAAGTTGTTTCTATCAGTTGGACCATCTATTGGTTATTTCGAATTTAAGAATACTTATGTCATTCTATTCTGTCACAAAATTCAGTGTATTAGATCCATTGAACGTAATAAATTGATTTGGGCCAAAGAGAAACTGCACGATGATGACGAACGTTTGATGGTGACGTTAATTAGTCGCCAAGAAGCTGCGATTTGACATGGTTGGACTATTTTCTATAGGTCGCCGTTAAAAAAAAGTGTTCTGCCGACGGACCAGAGACAATTGAGCATTTGAAGGCCAACATTTGTTTTACATACAACCCCATACACTCGAAAAAGTGCACGAAAATTGGTTCGATCGAATGAAGTACTATGAGGCCAGCATTTGCAGCCATATGAATGAAATAATATTACATTACTAAGCGGTTTAAATGGAATTCGGAACAAAAATTATTTATGCATTTTTAAATTTAAACTTTTAAATGGCCCACCCTTTGGGATCTATCAGGTATTCGCAATAAAGTTTGTATTGAAAACGGGAGATATCAGATATCGTGTAGCCAATAAGCATATACAGATCAGAGGTCAGCAATGAGTATTCAAAACGATGAGTAGATTCGAGTCATACTTATAATTTCTGATACTTATATGCATTCATACTTTTTTTAATGTCATACTCATACTACTCATATTCAATGTTTGAAATACTCATGGTACTCATACTTAACAATACGCATGATGTTATTAATTTCGACTCTCCATGACTCATCGTATACACGAATCACAAAATAAGTACGATTTGCGTACGAACACTACAATACTCTCAAGAAGGTTGTGTGTTTGCTTTGCTTGCTGTTTTTGTCTTTTTTGTTTATGTGTCTTTCTTATTTCTTTGTAAATGCAACAACAACTAAGACTGTAAATTTTGATGAATAATTCGAATCACTCGAATCATTAATGAGTATTATAAGTATTTTTCTAAATTTATGAATCTGAATGAGTAGGCATATGAATCAAACATAGTTCGAATGTTATGAGTTTGATGTTAACATTGTACTCATACTCATTGCAACTTGTACTTATAAATCAATATTGTGATGAGTACGAATGAATCAGAGTAGTTAGATTTCTATACTGTTGACTCACTCATATTCAAAATGTCATGCGTACTTATGAGTAGCGAAAAAGCGATTCATTGCTGATCTCTATAGAGAATGTATCATGAAGAGAAGGAACTAAAGAAGTACTAAAGAAGTAGGAAAGGAAAGAAGCCAAGCTTGGTATACCTCCTTAGGGGTACATACGATACTTTTGATTAAAAACTAACTGTTTTACCTTATTTAAACACACTTTTTAATAATCTTAACTAACGAAGGAATTTAATACACAATTATGAACTACAACTCCAATATGAAAAAACTTTAAGCATCAGAGTTTAAAATAATTTTCATTAGATTTTCATTCCTTTTCCTTTCCTTTCATTTTCTAGCTGCAGGCTGTATGTATGTATATGGTTACTAACACGTATCATTCGTTTTGTTATTCATCTTCATTTAAATGACTTTTGCAGGTTTCCCTTGAAGGAAGTCAGTCAGTTCTATTGTTTAAATCTTATTATTCCAATTATGAGAAATAACAACAACAACAACAACAACAAAACCTCCTGTTCATTATGAAATTTTAAGCTCTGTTAACTTTACAAATTCAAATAAAAACAACAACAAAAAACAATTAAAAAGGAAAACATAGAATAAAACTTTTTCTTACTGTGTGGAAATAAAAATATTCAAATGAAAAATTATTTTTGATTTGCTTAACGTAGGGGAAAACATGGAGGAGGAGGGATGAGGCATAAAGAACTTTTTAGAGAAAATGAAATTTCATTGTTTTTCTTGGAGATACGATTGAACAATAGGCGCTAATTTTGGGTGGTAGTAGGAGAGGGTAGAAGAGAGGGGTCTCAAATTTAAAGAATTTTACGTCTTTTTTTGATTTTTAATTGTTTAAGTTCAACAGAATAGAAGAACAAGATATGAAATTAAATATTACCACACGGTTATAATTATTATTGAAATGAATAGCTTTGCTGCAGTTTGTTTATTATTATTGTCTACTTAGGCATGGAAATTTTGAATGAGAATGTCAGTGAAAATCGTATACGTTCCCCTTCATGGCCATAACTTGGCTGCACGACTTTCATTGGCTTTCCGAGCAAAGAGGCATGATCTTGTTATGAAAATGAAAATCAAGATACTGGTGTTTTGCTTTTACATCGCTTAACATTAAAATTATAAACAAAAGCTACAAAAACAAAATAATGCAGTAAACAAACCTGTTTACAAATTATCGTACTAATTAATATAACAACAAACACCACCATAAAATAACGATGTTTAGGTTTAGGTCTCGGAGTGGTACCTCTGATATCACAAAGCTCACTTAAGCACGCATAGCGGCCCGTTGCGATGCCACGGGTGAACGCAGTCCCTGTACTGACCAAGTTCCACCAAAATCAGGGAAGAGGAAGAAGTTGGTCAGCGCAAGGGCTGCACATCAAAAGCACGACTTATACTGGAAAACCAGCCAGAAAGTTTGATGAACGAAGCTATATCCTTGATATCAATAGATGATAGCTCCGCCAAGCTGACAAGAAATGGAGAGCCAAATAGCCTATATCTACACCTAGCAAGAGACCGGCACTGACAAAGAAAGTGGATAACAGTCTTCTCTTCCTCATCTGCATCCACGGCAGAAGTCGTTAAATGGGAGACTCATTCTTTCCGCGTGTTTACCCATAACGCAATGACCTGTAAGCATGGCCACTGTGGTTGAGATCACATCACGACCAAGACCAAGTAATTGGTTGGTACGCCTTCTATCCATCAAGGGCCAGGTGAGTCTAGCGATGGAGCAGGACTCCTTATTGACCCAGGATAGATTGGCGTCCCGAAAGAATTTCCGCGCAATGTTCAACTTGACCGAGGCAAGTGGCATGCCCAATTTAATTGAGCGCACCAGCTCTGGCGAGCTCGTCGGTCCTACAGTTTCCCGGAATGTTACTGTGCCCGGGAACCCACACCAGTGAGGCACTGGTGAAGCGCCCAGAAAGAAGGTCGAGACAGCGGCGACATTCCCTAACGATCCTAGAGTTATTCACGAAACCCGATAGAGATCTTATCTCGTCTTGACTATCAGAAAAGTCCGAGACGCGAGTAAAAGAAGCACCGGTGAAGAGGATCAATTGAGCGGCCCGGTAAATTGCTGTCACCTCCGCCTGAAACACGCTGCAGTAGTTCGGTTTACATGTTTACATTTATAGATATTTCGAGAAAGCGAAGTCATGAACATTCGCCATCAAGAACATTCATCAGACTATTTACGTTACCATATAAAAGGCAAGACGACTGAGTTAGTGAAGTTAGTTCAGTCAGTCTTATGTGCAGACGCTTTGCGTTTGAAGAGAGCAACCGTGGTTTAAAGATCTCCATTACAAAGATCTGTTAAATAATTGTCTAGTAATTGTTATTGTTTATGCAAAGGGTATAAACAGAGGAATAACAAAGAAAAGTAATTGTTGTTGTTTACATCAAGTTGTGAACAGTGGTACACAGAATTGTGCGAATAATAAAGAATTTTAATTAAAACTAAACACACTTAAATTTTAATTTTAATTGCAATCTGCGAGCTCATATTTCAAACGTTTTTAAGAGGTAAAAATGTAACAATATTTATTTTCAAATTAAATTAAAAACAAACTCCTCATACTCATTAAAAAATAACAGACAGACTGACTATCATTTGAATTTTTAAATGCAAATAAGCCGCTTCACTTTGTTTTAGAAAATTATGCATCGTTACCCTTTATAGAGTTGTGACTCAAATGTCAAAAAGTCCACCCATTTTATCCTGCATTTCAATTTGATTGATTTGCACATTTTCAGCGTTCTTTTTTTGCCAACATTGTTGTGATAGTTTGATTTGTTGTTATTGAAACGTTTGATACATTTTTAATATTGAATTTAATTTAAATTCAATGAACATGTTCTCTTCCCTTTAACTTATCTTCGTACTAAAGGACTTTTGTCCTCTATGCGTGCCTATGTGCTGATTTGAGTTGTGAGTTGTATTTTGCAAGCAATGGATACAATTTAACTGACAGTGAACTAGCATTGACATTTGATTTACAATTCATTTCAAATCGTTACGTTAATATTCAACATTTAAATGCGGGAATGTAAACTATAATGCCGGCAATCTCAACCTTGACTCCTATCATATGTGTGTGTTACAACATCGAGCGTTATTTAGAACGCAAGGAAGCACAGGATAATATTGAAATTTATTTAAAACATGTTCAATTTGATTTTTGGTTTTTATTTTATGATGTTGCAAAAAACCAAATTAAATTTTAGAAATCCTGATAACCTCACCATTTGCTTTTTTAGCTGTTGGGATAGCTGTATCCTGTATTCTCCATAAAAACTGATTGAGGGAAGGGAACCAATTATAATAAATTTACATAATGAAGGCACCGTTTAATACCACACATACATACATACATAATTGGTCATTACAATGCTTCAGTCAGTATTACAGCCAAGCTTCTCTCACACCACTTATGCTGTGTGTGTTAATTTCAAACATGACATTTTATACATGGCAGGACCTACAGTTTAAAGTCGATTCCAAATGACAGATTTTTTGAGAAACTTTTCATGGCAATTTTATTTTTAATTTCAGAGTTTTCGCCAGAAATCTGTTGAAAGGAAGTCACCGAAGAAATGATTTTATTTTCATATTTTCGTTCTGATGTCTGACCTGCGGTTTGAACGGGGCCTTACGTATAATAAGCCAACACACTACCTATTAGACTACGGCAACTTCCGTTTAATACCATTGAGTAACAAGTTTCCTGCAGTTGAGACTATTTAGAGTACTTCCGGTTTAACGAAAGGATATCCTTGATAGTCGCCGTGGTGTAGTAGGTAGTGTGTTGGCTTACTATTCGTAAAGCCCGGGTTCGTATCCCAGGTCAGACATCAAAAATGAAATATGAAAAAAAAAATATTTCTTCGGCGACTTCCTCTCAGCAGATTTCTGGCAAAAACTCTGAGAGTAAAATAAACTGCCATGAAAAAGTCTCTCAAAATTCTGTCGTTCGGAGTCGACGTTAAACTGTAGGTCCCGCCACTCACGTATAAAATTAACGCACACAACATGCGTGGTGTGAGAAGCTAGGCCGTAATCCTGACTGAAGGGTTGTAATGGCCAATTATGTATGTATGTATGTATATCCTTGATATCAAGGAGTTTGAAAACTTGTTAACACGGCCTTTATTTTCGGAGAATTTGGTAAATTCCTATTCGTGCAGTTGAACCACTTTTGACCCCTTGATATCCCTTTTCTTGGGAACAAGAACTGCCTCAAATAAGCCTTAACAAAATGGCCGAATAGTCCATTTAACAATTGCATTAATAGGAGCCCAGGGTACAGAAACATATTTGTAATTTCCACCAGTCGCACTTATGGACAGAAAAACACGAAATAGTAGAAGTAGTTTAATCTGTAGTCTCTGTAGTCCAGTAGATAGTGTGTTGGCTTATCAGATGTGAGGCCACAGTGCAAACACCAGGACAGACATCTCTTCGGCGACTTCCTCTCAGCAGATTCCTGGCAAAAACTCTGAGAGGAAAAAAAATTTCCGTGAAAAGTTTCTCAAAAAATCTGTCCGTCGAAGTAGACTTTAAGCTGCAGTTTCCTTCACTCATATCAAATTTAATTTGAACCTATAGTCACTCATGTACGCCACTCATGTATAAAATTAATACACTTAACATACATGGCGTTAGAAGCTAGGTCGTAATCCTGACTGAAGGACCAATTTTATTTTATTGTGAATGAAGCCTGATTAAGTTAAATAGGCAGGCGCCTTCAGCTTAACTTACATGAGTTTTAATAGAGGTTCTGTCATTATACCCTATTTCTCCTTATGTCCACAATACTTTCCTGATCTTTCTTGACGAGATATCTCGTCAATTTCAAGTAAACCTAGATTCAATCCAAAACACCTCGGGCTAGAAAAAAATTGTGTCAATAAATTCCAAGTGCCCCTTTAGTAGCCTCTTCTTTCCATTCATTATTATTGCTTCCACTGAATTCGTTGTAGAGGGACGTAGCTTTATGTCAGCGTACCTTGATTTCATTGTACGTTGTACCAGCACATAGTATTGAAAATTGAATTACGAAGTCTTTAAGTAAATTTGGTCTACAAAAAGATTAAAGAAACGAATGTTAAAGTGCGATTTCAAAGCCATTAAGGGGGGGACTTTATCAATTGTTAATATTTTTATCAACATTTTATCAGCTTGTCTTTTCCTTCAATTGCGTTTTTTTTTTCATCGAAAGGGTTAAACATTACTTATGGCCTCACAACAAGCTGTAACTTATATTGTAATAAGAGAGGGTGCGTAGTGAATTTAATTCTTTTGTCGTTTCTAATTTATCGTCAATGTCAGTTTAAGTAGTTTTACTTGCGAGCGATATTATTAAATTAAATTAAAACATGCAACTATTTGTTAATGTCATAAAAACAGGAAGAAAAATATAATATTTTTGTTTTTTTCTTTTTGTTTTTGCAATAACAACCCTTTCAAATAAAAAAAATTAAATAAAAATTCGAGGGCCTACAAATTTTGTGGACACTAAACCGATAAAGAAGCACGCTATGATAGTTCATTCATTAAAAATTTAAAATAAAGGGATTTGTAGAATTTGTTACAATTGCTTGAAGAAAAATATGCGTCATTCCTGAAAGTACAGAGTTCAGTTCATTGCAACTTAGGACAACCTGTACCTACTATAGCCATACCTAGTACAACCATACCTATACCCATACCTATATACACCTGATACTGTGTAGCTTCAATGGAAGAGATAAAGTATAGAGAATTAGGAACGAGTTCCACGAACTTCCATACATACATACATAATTGGTCATTACTACACTTCAGTCAGGATTACGACATAGTTTCTCACACCATTTATGTTGTGTAAGTTATTTTAATATATATGAGTAGCGTAACCTACAGTTTAAAATCTACTCCGAACGATAAATTTTTTTGAGAAAATCTTCAATGCAATTTTTTATTTACTCTCAGAGGTTTTGCCAGAAATCTGCTGAGAGGAAGTGCCCGAAAGAAATTTTTTCCACTTTTCATTTAGTTCGACATGTCTGACCTGGGGATTGAACCATGGCCGTACGTGTAATAAGCCAACACACTACGTACTAGACTACGGCGACTTTGGAATTACATGATTGATGATTGATGATGATTACATGAGTTATCCTCTCAGAGTTTTTGCTGGAAATCTGCTGAGAGGATTTCTCGAGATGTCTGACCTTGTGTTTAAACCATGGTCTTACGTCTAATAAGCCAACACACTAGACTACTAGATTACCGGGACCTAGGCAAATATATGTATAGCCGTGCATAGTGCATAAGCGTTGTCAAGAAAGGCAGCCAGGATTTCTGCAAGTAGTTTGAATTAGTGCATGAAGTGTAATTTTTCCGTAGTGTAGGCATTTTGAGAAGCAGATTAGAGAAACGATTTGATTGGGTTCTGAATGTGAAGCTCAAGAATTCTCCCCAGCCTCTGCAATATAAATAGACACAGTCTAATAGATCAGAAGTCATGCGGAATGTGATCTTTTCTAGCGTTTTGAAATAATCACAACCTTTGCACTGCTCCAGCTTAGAGGAAAGTAATTGTGAGTGAAATATGTACCGAAAATAGCTGCCTGCCAGGAAAGGTTACAATATCTCTCCATTTTAAAGATTTTGTGGGATTGTTATTCATTTATTCTATGAGACGCCAATATTTTTCGTTTCATTTTCAGTCGATGGCTTTACTTTGTAAAATGTTTTTCAGTTTATTTCTCAAACTAATACAGTGGGATGTCAGTGAAGAGCTTGCTTTTGACTACATTTTTATCTTTGGATTTAATTAGTGGAGCAAATTTCAATTGAAGTGATCTTTTATCTTTGTTGCTGTCATGTATGTATACATATAATGCTGTGCTCCTAACTCTTTTGACGTCCTATTAATTCTTTACATGATTAATGTGTTTCATAGTGCCCATTATAGGGTATTTCCTCTACTAGAAAAAGTACAACACTAAACATTACGCACACACGCACATATCAATTTAATATCAACCACTTGCCATCAATCGTTCAAATACATTGTATATCCTTTATCGCCTTATTATGTCGTCAAATGCTTCGCACATACACACACACACACTCAATCCGTTAGAAGACGCCTTCTTCTCCATATAAAGGAAAGTACTTTCTTTCTCAAGACAACAAAAAAAAAACAATATTTTGTTAAGTACTTACTCACATGATATAAATGGGAACAACACCAACACCAATACCAATACCAACTACCTACCCCCTGCTTTAATCATAAATTCAAGTGTAATTTAGGGAGACAATATCAAAACCAAAAACGAAAAAAAATATTTCAGTTCATACAATACAAAACCCAAACAACATCTAATAACTATAATATGAACAACAACTACAACTACATAAAGAAAATTTTTATAGGCAAGTACTTTAGGAACACCAGAGTGTATGTATTCGTTAGTAACCCTTAAATAAAATCATATTTTTTGGTGACTATAAACGTACAACAATACAAAAGCGATAAAACCTAATGTATTATTGCATCTTGTTTTTCATTTGTTGTTGTTGTTATCCTTAAAATAGATGAAATTTTTATAGACCGTCAAAATGATAAATTCCTTTATAACAGCGCGAAGAGTTAGAAAAAACAAGGCAAATGAAACTAAAGCTGGGGTAAGACCATAATAATATGGGGTACCCACTCAAAATATTTATGAAAATTTGAAGAAAGCATCGAAGGAATATAATTTTATGGTCGTATTTGTTAAGGATTTCGTTTTTGTTTTGAAAAGAAAATTTCAACAAATTTCAATTTGTATAGTGTTATGTATGTACAGAAGGACAGGGCATAATACACACGAAGCTTATTCTCATACATGGAGCTCAAAAGAGGATTCAATTCAGTGCGGACGATATAACCTTGCGTGAGAGTTCTTCGAATATATTCCCAAAATACAAAAATATTAAGTTTAGCTGGAGGACATCAGTACTTGAGGTATGTATTAGGCAAGGCCTTAAACTCAAATGTAGATTCTGTCAACAGGAAAACGAATAACCAGATCACATAATTGTTTTCTATGTAGCGTTGATGTATTCCAATAAAAACCTGAGCGCCTATGGAGTACTACCTAAAGATCATAGTTCCTGTTATCGAAACTCATCCTCGGGTTGTATCTTGATACGAGAATACGATACAATACAATGGGCAAAGCTATGTTATGTCCCCATTGGTCTTTTACATTGTATTGTTCTGGACATAGTCATAAGAGAGGCCTTATGCGAGGAATTTAATGGGTTTTCGGTAAGCGCTTTGAAATTCTATATTATATTCCCGTGTAGTCCTAAATCTAATTGTTGTTTGCTTTGACAGAAGTTTCCCACTTGTAGATTTATTTTCTAAAAAGTTGAGGTTACGACGGTTAAGAAGTCGCCGTAGTATAGTAGGTAATGTGTTGGCTTATTAGACATAAGGCCACGGTTCAAACCCTAGGCCAGACATAAAAACGAAATATAAAAAAATATTTCTTCAGCGACTTCCCCTTAGCAGATTTCTATCAAAAACTCTGAGAGTAAGTAAAATAGCCAGGAAAAGTTTCTCAAAAAATGTCTCGTTCGAAATCGACTTTAAACTGAAGGTCCCGCCACTCATGCGTAAAATTAACACACACTACATAAGGTGTGAGAAACTAAGTCGTAACCCTGACAGAAGGGTTGTAATGACCAATTATATATGTATGTATGCTTTGAAGATTTACATAACATTTGTCTATTGGCACACAGTCAAATGGAGTTGAAAAACAAAATTAATAAAATTAACAAAATTGTCCAACCCCCAGTAGAGTGGGATCAGTCACATCAAGTCCACGTGAGAAAACTATGACCCTAAACCGCACTTGCAACGTCTAATAGAAACTACTATATATCTCATTGGTTTTCAGATCATGCTACTCAGCGCAAAATAATTTTCGGCTGATTATGGCCTATCTAACATTGTTTTCAAAAAAATATATAAAGATAACAGCCCGACAGCTTAATATTCACATCAAACAGTAACTTATTCGGGATGCATTAAAGGCTCTTGGATCTCATGTGGATTCCCGTGATCATTTGTCCAGATATAACCTCCTAATAGAAGAAGAATTTTCGATGAAAATTTTGGTCATATATTCAGCGAACATACGTCGTCGTCTATAGTCGTTTCCCTTTAGTTTATGGCTCTGTTAAATTTTGTATGTGTGCTGCTTCATGTTGTGGTTTGCGAAAGGTTGAGTTCGACACATATTAGGTTGCCCCGAATTTTCCAATACCAATCGAAACAGCATAACTAGCCAAATAGGTATGCGATGTAGAACTCTTTGATTTGTTCTTAATATTGTGGTTGTAATGTCTTTTGATTAAGGCTTATAAAGTACCCGGATATCGCAATTAATTAGCCATCGAATCATCTAAATCTTTCATATGTCTGCTTAGTTTGCTATAATTTCGACAATCAATTCTTTACACTCCTTTGATGGTCTGTATTTCTATCTTCCCTACTTCCTTTTCTTTTTCCCTATCTCCCCTGTTATCCTCTTCTTTTTTTACGCTGAGAAGGAGTAAATGTACCTAACTTCATCATAGGGGTAGTCGTCACTATCCCCCGTGTGTGGGGCCCTCACCCACTAAATCTCCCCCTCCTCTTTTTGACTCTTTATGTCCACTCCGGAACTATTGTGGTATTATTTCGAAGTGAAGTAAGTCTGGCCATTCGGCCCCTTCATATCCATATCCGCGTCCGGTTTGCGTAACGAATTTCGAGAAGGTGTTCAAACGTCCATTCTACTTCTCTCATTCAAGTCAATTTTCTTAGATTTTAGTAAGACTACAGCGTATCTGACTATACCATTCCAATTCTTCTCACTGTTGAGAATTACATCGCAGAAGTTCTCGACAGTACAGACGCCGAACTTGGCCTCAAGATTCTTTCTTTCCAGTCTCCATCTCTCAGAATGACAGAAAGCGTGTTTCGCATCATCAATCGACGCATCATCACAGATGCAATTTGGTCGTGTCATCCTCCCCATTTTAAACAGGTACTTACAACAATATCCGTGTCCAGATAACAGTTGTGTCAGATAGTAGTTAACCTCACCAAATTTCCTCTTCATCCAGCGGCTAATATCTGGGAGAAGTTTTCTCCCCTTTAGGACGTTGTATAATGGGTCAAGTTCACCTCCGGCTACTGTACTTGTCTCAATTGGCAAGTACACGTCCTCTAACCAAAACCTAAACATTGATGGTCTGTAAACTTCTATTAGAAAGAAAACTGCTATCACAGTTCCCTTAACTACCTGATCTCTTTGCGTATTGAAGATGGAAACCTAAGTTTCCTTGTTCTACAAATTCTTTGCCACTCTGTTTATTTGCATAAAATTATATTGAATTTGTAATGCTGCAGCAGATATTGTAGCGGGAGCTGTAGCTGGAGCTGCTGATAGATTTCCATTCTGTTTTTTTTTTGTTTTGTTTTGAATTTTCTCTTAGCGTTTGTGTTAAGGTGTGAAATCAAAATAAATTCTTTTTCTGTTTCTCTGTTTTTTTTTTGCCTCTCATTTTTATACAAATGCTGTCATCTTTCGGTTAAATGTTCAACTTCCGTTTCCTTATGGCGCGTGTATATCATTTGCCTTCCCTTCGGTATATGTATGAGTATAAGTG
This sequence comes from Sarcophaga variegata, assembly GCA_932273835.1. Taxonomy (NCBI): domain Eukaryota; kingdom Metazoa; phylum Arthropoda; class Insecta; order Diptera; family Sarcophagidae; genus Sarcophaga; species Sarcophaga variegata. Next base: position 17,773,496 of record OW026360.1, read on the forward strand.
AGTGAATATTATGGAATATATTCTTCATATTTAGATTTGTTTTTAAGTGAATGACAATTCACTAGCAGTACACAAAACACCATCAAAACTTATCACTGTCTGTCTGTATGTTTGTCTGTCTGCGAGTCTTTTCAATCGTTTGAACAACACGTTCACACATGCATGGCATAGAATTGATGTTTGCAAGTGAAGTGTATGTGCATGCATGCGTTAAGTAAAATGTCTGCTGGATTTCAAAATTGAAAAAAGGGTTCAGTTTTCTTTTCTCTTCTAATATTTTCCATGATTTTCCATTTTATGAATATGTTTTTAGGACGTATAGATAAATGGATAGATGGATGGATGGATGGATGGTTGTATTGGATTTTCATTCCATGTTTACCATGAAATTGTTTTTACATTCGATTTTAAATTTGTTATATATGTGTGTGTATCTCTCAATCTATTTCTAAGGATATGCTATGAAAATAATACAACAATACTTACCGTCTACAGTCTGTCATTTATTTTTATTTTTTTCCTTCTTTTTTTTCGTTTTCCTTAAAAGGGTTTGTTAAAGTAGTTTTTGAGGTTTTCCTTTCTAACTTTTTTCCTTTTTTTTCTTTTCTTTTTCTTTTGTTTGAATAACAATAGAGACGACAGAGAGAGCCAGAGATTTGGCAGTTGTTGTGTATTTTAACAGGTTTTCATTGTTTCTTGTCATTTTGCTTCCACTTCGGTCTTGTTATGTTTTGTTTAAGTTTCCTTGTGGAATTTCTTAATCGGATATTGAATTGTTGCAGCATTTAGAGACTTTATGGATTACATTGATGCAAAAAAAAAAAAAATTTTCTTGTGGCTACACGCATGTCATATTGAAAGAGTTTTCCTAAAGGCTATAAATTGAAAGCTAAACAACACATATCGATTGATGAAGAGACGGAAAATGTTTTAAAGTATGTACACAGGTGTATAAAAAGTTATTCGGGATGATGGTTTTGTGACAAAGAATATAAATTTAGTAACAATACAAAGCTTTTTCCTTTATTTGAGAGAATACTTCTATAGAGAAACAGTAACTGGCAAATTATTGGGGGCAATTACCCTTAATTATATCGAGTCTTCAAAAATTCGACAGTTTACAATGGCCATCAATTATTAGGCCAATTGTCCTTTATTTTGTCTCACTTTATTAATTAATTAATTAATTAATTAATTAGTTCCTCACATCACTTATGTTGTGTATGTTCACTTTATCCATAAGGGGTGGAGCCTAAAGTTTAAAATCGACTTCGAACGATAGATTTTTGAGAAACTTTTCTTCCAGAAGGCTGCAGAAAGAAAGCCTCTACAGAAATATTTTTTTTTTTTTTTTTGTAAAATTTCCATTTGTTCCAGATGTCTGTGTCAGGGACGTCAGGAGTAATAAGCCAAAGCTTTGCCCTTTAGACTACGGCGATTTCAGGACTACTTAGTCTGTTTTACCGTATCACTATGGACGGATATAGCCTTCAGCAACACGTGCATATAATAAAATTGTTGTACCAAAGTGTGTGTTCTGTTCGAGCATCATATCGCTAGCTTTTCCGATTTTAAAATCCCCAAAATCGTCCTACTCAGACTACTATTCTCAATGAAGTGGAAAAAATTAAATCGACCAGTTTAGTAAAGTATCGGCTAACACCAGTACGTCAACGAAATGGAAAGATCTGCCAAAATTATCGCCGTTATCGTGCGAGTACGCTGCTGATTCTGGGGCAATCGATTTCCAGTCGCTCACACGACCTCGAACTAACCACCACTTGACGAATTTTATATGATGATTTAAGCCTGCAATCGTACAAAATTCAACTAAACAAAGGGTAGATGACAGTAGGCAGTAGACAACGACGAGTGTGCAATCAATAAGTCCTGGAACAACTGGTGATTGACGATAATTTTCAGCGATAAGGCCCATTTCTGCGTGAACGTTTACGTGGACAAACAAAATTGTCTAATGTGGACTATCAGTAGATCCAAAAGCGTTCAATGCATCCAAAAAAAGGTGACTTTTTGCTGTGGATTTTAAGCTCCCGGCGTCATATATCAATATTTATTTGAGAAGAACATTGGTTAGGCCCACAGTCTAAACGACGAGCACTATAGGTCGATGATTACACAATTCTTTTGGTCTGTATTAAATAATCCCGACACCAATGAAAAGTACCGTGTCACGTGCCACAGAGCTCGTGCCTCATTCGATATTCCTTACTAGCAATTTGAGAGCATAGGGCATCTCACGTTGGAGTAATGTGAACTTGTTTAGTAGTGGTGTAGCTTCAGTTTTGTGTCATTCTGCCCTTTACAATTTTGAAGGCAATTCAGACTCAAACATAACGTGTATCAGCTTGTCAAAAGCGACTTTAGAAGCAATGAATGTATGAAACGTGTCAATTTCTTTTTCTTGAATTTTCTCAAGCATTTGATATAAAGTCGTCGTTATCTAGTAGGTGTTGTTTTATTGGACGTGGGGCCACGGTTCAAACCTCAGATCGGATATTTCGCACAAAACGTAATTTGAAAAATTATTTCTTCGACGACTTTGTCTCCGCAGATTTCTGACAAAAATTTTGAAAGCAAACAAAATTGCCGTGAAAATTTTATCAAAAATCTGTCGTTCGGAATCGACTTAAAATGGTAGGTCCGTTCACTCATGTATAAATGAACACACACAACCCTGAATAAAAGGTTGTGATGACCAGTTATGTGTGTAGTCATCCCACATGGAGGTTGAGTGAATTCGGTTGTTAGTGGTGTAGTTGCAGTTTTGCGCCATTCTGTCCAGCTTTATCAATTTCAATGGAAATGCAGGCACAAACATGACGGCTTGTTAAAAGTGGCTTTAGAGGCAATGAATAGGTGGAATGTGTCAATTTGTTTTTCTTGAATTTGCTCTACTATTTGATGTAAAGGTATTCGGGCGTACAGTAGTTGATTTGTCGGTTCCAATTATGTCTTTGCCTTTGGGTGTTAGCATCTCAAACAGAATGGTAGAAAGAATTTTATATGCAATGGGAAGCAGATTTTCAGCTCTGCAGTGAGTGCATACGGTTTTCCTGATTTGTTGTGCATAAGAACCAGCAAATTGAGATTCCAATCATCTAGCATAGAATCTTCCAACAAAAATGCTGCAATAACTTGGGGCACACTCCATATATCAACTCATCACCTCCAAACGTGGCAAGCTTCGTTAATAATCAATTGGTATTAGCAGCCTTATTACATTTCTGTTAAGTAATTTTAATCTGTTTTAGATTTTAACAAACTGTTGTATGGTTTGCGAGCAAATCCGTAAACAAAGTGCAAGCATTTGAAAACATTTTCATTGAATTTGGAAAATCCAACATAAAAATTTAATTGCTTTGGTTGAGTGATTAAAAATCACCCAATAAAGATTAGAAAAACCCAAGATGTATGCCACCTCTGTTGCCTTCATAGGGTCACTTGAGCGGTCGTTAATCTGCATATATTCCTCTAGGCCCATAAAATTTATAACCCCGTCATAAAATCTTCTACACTTGTGAACTACGACGAATACTAATCATGCTAAAGACAATAAAATACACCTTTTTGTATACGATTAGAATTTATGCTGCCACTAATCTTTGTCTAACACATTAACTAATTAAATAAATTATTCAATACATTTACCAAAAAGAAAGAGAATCAAAGATTTTTTCTTTTTCAATTATACCTTGGGTTGCCATATTTGGATGAGATTTTAACCTGGTTTCTTTCAACCCCAGTTTATAAGCGGCACGCGTTTGGTTAACATAAAAATGACACCACAATCATCTGTAGGCTAAAACGCAAATACACTCCACCATACATACACATTTACTTGCATACTCGTATGAAACAGTTGCAAAGGTTTTCCCTTCTCTATCCTTTGTATCTACAATTTTATATTTTATATCCTCAATGTAGTGACACTGCAATTTATTTATTTAGAAGGACGAGGTGGTGTATGGTATGGTATGGTGTGGCATGGTTGCAGCAACGGAAACAAATTTATTCTAATGCATCCCAAGAGAAATACTAAAACACATATACAAGCATATATGAGGAAATTAACTTCAAATAAATAAACTTTATTTGTGTGTATGACTGTATGTGTGTGTGTCCCTTTGGGCCAAAAGTCGTAACCTCCAATATAACGTTAATTTTATAGTTTAGCGAATTTCGATTTTTCTTCGTCGATTTCAATTTGAGCATTGGTTTGGAAAAGCTAGACTATTATACACCTTCAATGAACCTTTGCCCTCAAATTATGTGTACAGAGGAAGACGGCAGACAGATTGAAATTATCTTTACAGCTTCACACAAGTGTCGTTAATGCCACCCAATCTATTAAAAATGTTAAACGTATTGCTTAGCGCATGAAACGCACAAAACTATTGTATTCGTATGCATTTTATATGTATATGGGGGTTTCCATACTTAAGTTAGGTAAAAAAATAATTAATTTAGAGGACACTCTAGATAATCAATAATTGTTCATGATTTTCCAACTATTAAGAACGTTTTGCAGGAGCAGTTAGGTTAGGTTAGATTAGCGGGTAACTTATCATTCCCAGGCAAGTTCGCTCGGTGACCCATATGGCTCATTGTGTTACTGAATGTGAGGTAAACCTTCTTGTTAGTGGTTGACTTGAACCTACCCCAAGCTGGGGATGAAACCGGTCAATTCTCTTAGGGGCACATACGCCACTGTGCCCAGATCTGCAAACGTTTTGAAATGCAGGACACTCGAATATAAGCTGTTGTACCAATTCCATTTCTTCCAACTCCTGGCAGTTTCTGCACTAATCCTGATGGGTTAGACTGAGCTTATCACCGAAACTTCCAATAGAGCAATGTCCCGTTAAAATTCCTATTAGAGTGCGAACCGATCTGTGACCATAAGACCATATTAGATTAGATTGATCCAGGCAGCATGTTTCAATTACTTTATTCATCATGGTTGCACCCAAAAGAGATGTTACATACATACATACATAAATAATTGGTCATTACAACCCTTCAGTCAGGATTACGACCTAGCTTCTCACACCACTTATGTTGTGTGTGTTAATTTTATACATGTTTGCTGGGACCTACAGTTTAAAGTCGACTCCGAACGACAGATTTTTGAGAAACTTTTCATGGCAATTTTATTTTACACTCAGAGTTTTTGACAGAAGTCTGCTGAGAGGAAGCCGCCCAATAAATACTTTTTTGTATTTTAGTTTTGATGTCTGGCCTGGTGCTCAAACCCTGGCTTTTCGTCTAATAAGCCAACACACTACCTACTAGACTACGGCGATCATATTTCCATTTGTTTACCAGAGTGGATAAAGAGATCTCCAGCTCAGGATCAAGTACGCAGCCAAATTTATGGCCATTATCTTGACTTGAATCACATTTAAGTAATAAGGAAAACTGGGAGATGTTCTCAAATTAAGCCCTTGATCGAATTACTTGTTCTCGAGTTGACACTCCGCATAGGTTTGTGAAGAATCCCCAGAGGACACCATTTCAGAGTACCAGTTTTCAATTCTTGAAATTTTTGTGTGAAATCAGGACTGGTTTCATAGGACGTCCATGCATACATTATTGAACATTGCAACGCTTTATCCAGCACTGCGGCCTAGCTTTCTAATCACCCATGTTGTGTGCTTTAATTTTAGCTGCGATTAGTGTAATCAAGAAAACAGGGAAACAAGGCAGAAATGCTTTTGGGGAGGCATATGCTTCCAAGAGGGGTAGGTAGGCAGAAGTGGCTGTTCCCTCGTTGGAGTCATGAGCGGACACACTTAGGCCGCACACATTCTATACACATTCTATTCTTTGTATCTAAAATTTTATATGCTTTAGTCAACGTAGTGGCACTGCAATTTATTTATTACCCCAAGAGGGGCAATGCAATAAAAAAAATTAGGTTGGGGTCACAAGTCCGCCTCTTAATTGAGAGGCAACAAGCATTTCTCAACCACTTTTTGTTAAAATCTGAATCAGCTGCGTCATTCAGTTTGCGTTTCACAGCTTTTGATTGCAGACCATATACATACGTAGTTGATCATTACAACCTAGCTCCTCACATCACTTATGTTGTGTGTATTAATTTTATACATGCGTGGTGGGACCTACTGTTTAAAGTGGACGCCGTCGCCTCTCGTCTAATAAGCCAACACACTACTTAATAGACTACGACGACTTTTCTTATTAGTTGCACCAAATAGTCGGAGGGTCTTGTTTCTAGGGAACGATAGATGACAGCCCCATTATTGATGGGCTTGCTACATCAGCACAATAACCTGCTTAGCTGGAACTACAACAACAAAAAGATTAAAGAAACAGAAACAAGACAGAAATATTTTGTGGAAGTTATATGCTCTCAAGAAGAACAATGAAAAAAAATAAGTCTGAGGCCATAAATAAGTCCGCCTTTATAGTTAAGGGGCAACAAGTATCTGTAAAAACTTGAAATAAAGGGTCCGCCAAATAACTTTTTTTTTTGAAAATGCTTTAAAAAAAAAAACTTCTGAATATTTTCTCAAATTTCTTTTTTTTATTTGAAAGTACAATCCTTCCGGTTAATAATGGAAAATAATTTCATTCAAATGGCTGCCTTGGTTGGCCATGCAGTAGCCTACACCAGAAGATGCCGATTTTGGCAAAAATATCATCTTTTCAGATGAAGCTCATTTTGATCTTGGCGGGTATGTAAACAAGCAAAATTGTCGCATTTGGGGCACAGAAAACCCGCACGCATACATTGAAAAGCCGACGCACCCTAAACGAGTCACTGTTTGGTGCGGATTTTGGTCAAGAGGCATAATTGGGCCATTTTTCTTCGAAAATGAGCAAGGAGTGGCCGTTACAGTCAATGGCGATCGTTATCGGGCCATGTTGAACGAATTTTTGTTCACAAAAATTGAAGACGAGGATATTGGCAACATTTGCTTTCAATAGGACGGCGCTCCGTTCCACACAGCCGAAGCTACACTCGATGTTTTACGCCCTGTTTTTGAAGATCGTATTATCAGCCGCAGAGCTGATGTCGCTTGGCCACCTCGGAGCTGCGATTTGACGCCGTTGGACTATTATTGGTGGGGTGCCGTCAAAAATAAGTGTTAGGCCTACAAGACAGAGACAATTGACGCTTTAAGGTTTAGTTGCGTCATTTAGTTTCTGTTCACAGCTTTTGATTGTAGAATACCTCGTAATTTTAAGTGAAAATGTGTTGCTTTTGCAGGCAAGCAGGTGATTGTACTACCATTGAAGGTCGTATGGTAACAGAGTTGTTGATATTATTCCCTTTGAGGGCGCAGATGACTTCGGGAGGACTATTTACATGGAGGAATGAAATCTATTATTTTTGTTCAGATTCGAAAAACTGATGATGAAAAATCGTTTGTCTTGTTCTAATAAGAAATGGTAGGGTTTTTTGTCAAGCTCAAGCATATTTACTAAATTTGAAGAAAAAGTATACATAGATTGACCTCCTTCGGTATTCCCGAAAAGTGTTTTGCAGTACAAAGGCTTAACGAAATATAGAAAAACTCGGAAATTTCTGAATGCATTCATGCCCAACAATGTTATAAAAAATCTGTATTTAAAATCATTCCAAAAACTGTAAATTTCAACAAGTCTGTTAGCTTTTTCACTTTCAAGTCATTTGAAAGCGTTATTGCTATTGCACCTATCCATATTTTTTGATTTTTAATCTTTAAATCATTATTTACGAAACCCACCATATTTAAGGCATATGTCTGGGTAATTTGGCTTTCCATTTACCCCGGATTTTGTTGCAATAATACCTTCTTGTGTATTTTTAAAAACACATAAACAAGTTCCTTTTACTCCGCGATTGTTTCTTTTTTTCCTTTTTTGTTTTGATTAACGTGGCGTGGTTATATTTTGCCACCTTCTGTTCTATAAGTTTTACTTGTCTATTGTTGTTCTATTTCCTAAAGATGTTGTTGTTTTTTTCTTCTTAAGTTGACTTTTTGTAGACGCATTGTACATTGTTGGTGTTTAAATGGCATCCCAATAGAAATAAAGAAAAAAAATAGTAAACAACCGAGGCAATAACATTGAGTGAATGACTGCGTTTGATGACATTTTTGGGGGGAAAATGAAGGAAAAACTCGAATGCGAACATGCAGACAAAAATAAAAATTACCAAACCATGGAACCGCATATTCACAAACACTTTAACGTTAGCTGTGTTTTACACCAAGAAAACGTGCATGTATTCTCTTACACACACGCAGCCTTGCATTCAAAAATCGTGCGACTTTTCACCTTTTGCTGTGAAGCTTTATTGTGTTTTATTTGCTTGTGTGCGTTATAAAATTAACGTCTGTGTGCGTGTGTATGTGTGTTGAATATGAACACTTGTTAATACATATACAAATACAGGCACTTTAATGAACGTTAACCAAACCAGTAATGCTCACACACACCAAAAACCCACGTTCACTTAGACTGTAATGCACTGTTTGAATAAACCTGTGTTTTATTTTTATTTAGTGTGGTTACAGTGTAACGATTTGGAAAAAAAATGCTGCAAATTTTTCAACAAAAAAAAAGGCAGGATTTCGCACATTCATTACCAAAATAAGATCGGAAAAAAGATTCATTTCTGTAGGCATTGTCTTTGGAGCCGATGTGAGGTAATGGTTACAGTGCTTGTGTACATATGCAAATATTCCGGGTTAGAACACTGAATTTTTCGTCAGGATTTATTAAATTTTATAAATTAGAGGGATTCATTCCACCACCCAAGAAGAATTCTGTCTCTCATAGGAAAATTAAAGTAAAAAGTTAGAAAAGTAGTGTAATCCTAAAATCAGGCTAGATTGTTGTGGAAGACGTATAAACCCAACAATTAATTCGTTTGCAGCGGTCTTTGATGAATTTTTTAACATGACATCGTTCGGCCACACACGGTGGCGTCTGTCCAAAACTATTTGAAGGAAAGTGGACGGAAAGTTTTAACTCTTCTGCCTTATATTCCAGACCTTGTCGTTTTTGAATAATAAAAAACTATAAAGCATTGAGTTTTGAGTGACAAAAACCTCAACTTCTCTCACGGCAAAATTAATTTAAAAAATTTTCATCTTAAATTTTACATTATCGTTACACTGTGCAGCCAGAAATTTATGTTGGCTCTTCACTTGTTATTCTTATTGTTTCAAATTTTTACTTTTTTTTTTTGGATGATCAACATGTCTGATGTTTAGTACCTGCGTTTAAATATTCATGAGACATTTCTTCAGCGTTGTCTATGAAATGTTATACGCCCGTGCTAAAAATAAGCGAAAGGCCAAGAATCTAAAATTTACATTTTTTGATGGATGTGGATTTTATAGCTTGTGGTTTATGGTTTGTAAAAAAAAAAATAAAAAAAAAACATTTTCAATGAATTTAAAATCTTTTAATGTGTCTGATATAAATTATAAATAATGCAGTATGTCCTACGAGAAATTTTTGAGATGAATCAAACGAAAAATTTTAACACTATTTCGTTAATATCTTTACATACAGACATATATGAATGGATATTACAACCTTTCCGTCAGGGGTTACGACCCAGCTTCTGAGACCACTCATGTTGTGTGTGTTAATTTTATACATGAGTGGTGGGACCTACAGTTTAAACTCAACTCCCTTTTCAGGGCAATTTTATTTTACTCTCAGAGTTTTTGCCAGAAATCTGTTGAGAGTAAGGCGCAGGGAAATATTTGTTTGTATTTCATATTATTGAAGATGTCTGACCTGGGGTTTGCACGATGGCCTCACGTCTAATAAGCCGATGCAATACCTACTAGGCTACTTCGGCTACATATGTTCACTTTTTTCAAGTGAATGTGACACACACAACATAAGTGTTGTGAGAAGCTAGGTCGTAATTTTGACTAAGGGATTGATAGTAATGATCAGTTGTGTATGTATGTATATGTTGAAAGAGCAACACGGTTGAATAATCCAATTTTCCATGAGTTTGGCTCATAAATGCCGCTGAATTTGACCAATGGCGTGGGTTATGCTTGTTTTGAGTGCCAGTATAGTATAGTTTGTGGCTTAGCCACTATAGTTTGTGGCACCTGCGACTTAAGAAAACTCCACAAAAAAAGTCTAGCGGGGTTAAATCATATAATCTCAGTGGTCACTTTACATAACGTCCACATTAAGTGATCTCATTTCGGATGTGCAGAACACCCAATGTGACATGTGTTGTGTGACACATTGCGCCTTCTTGTTGCAATCACATGGCGTTTTATGAAGTTAGTAATCACAGACCTATATTAGGTAAGGTCGAAGTGGTGGCTTTGATATCAAAAGCTTACTTGAGCACGTACAGGGGTTCGTTGTGACGCCACAGGTACACGCAATCCCTGTACTGACCAAGTTCTACCAAACCAGGGAAGAAGAAGAAGTTGCTCAGCACATGGGCTGCTCATTAAAAGCACAACTACCCTACAGAAGAGCCCGAAAGTTTGATAAACGTATCTATATCTTTGACATCAATAGATGATAGCTTCGTCAAGCTGAAAAGAAATGGAAAGCCAAATAACCTATATCTGCACCAGATGGGCACTTAAAATGAAAGTGGATAACAATCTGCTCTTCCTCAGCGGATCTGCACCCACGGCAGAAGTCGTTAAAAGCAAGCCGCATTCTTTCCGCGTGTCTACACATAACACAATGACCTGTAAGCATGTCCACTGTCATTGAGATGATGCTACGACCAAGTCCGAGTAACTGGTTGGTGCGCCTTCTATCCATCAAAGGCCATGAGAGTCTAGCAGGACTCCTCAGTGAGCCAGGATAGGTTGGCAAAAACAAGTCGATTGAAGAGGAAGGAGTACACCAGACCTGGCGAGCTCGTTGGCCCTGCAGTTTCCCGGAATGTTACTGTGCCCGGTGACCTATATTGCAAGCCGTTAACAGCGATGGCCTGGCTAAAGTCGCTTTGAAAAGAATATGGTCCGCTGAAGTTTCCAGCCTAAAATTCACGTCAAATAGTGACATATTCTGGATGCATTAGACGCTATAGGATCTCATATGGATTGGCATCATAACAAATTAGACAATAGACCCAGAGATGGGCCTTAGTGCTGAAGCTGATTAGGTATAATTGCCAACAGCTTCAGAGTCCATTCAACGAACACACGTCGTTTATATTCCATGTCTTTCCATTCATGATGATTTGGTAGCCTTTATCAATTCGCAGAGTTGGAAAGTCTCTGTGGGAAGACCCATGGCTTTAAATATTGTCCAGCATGTTATAACTTCAAGTTACTAAAATACCTCCTAAAATTCACTCGTCCTCAGTTACCGAGTGATGATTGTAATTCTCAATTGAAATGTATAATTAAAGTTAAGACTATAACTGTTCAAACATGTTGCCATCCTCCCTACCAAAACAGTATACCCCTGTTACGTCAATTGCTGGGTTTTATGCCCTTTACACCATAAAAACTTTTCTGGATCAATTCCACTTTTTTTATATTTTATCGAACAGACATTTCTGTTGTTCATGCAAAAAAAAAATTTTTTTTTTGAATTAAAATGTTTTTATTTAAAAGCGTTGTCATTAAGCATGTTTACATCAAACAACAACAACAGCAACAACAAAATAAAATAATAAATAATTTAAAAGATGTACGAAATAAACCAAAAAAAATGAGAAAAAAACATTTGAAGTTGAAGAACAACAACCCTTTCACTGGAAATTGAAATAAAAGAAGCTTTTGTAATTTGTTTAGTAACACTTTGGGTTCTTTTTTCTCACTTCCATTATTTGCGTTTTCCGCTACGCTTTTTTTGTGTGTTTTTGTTTGTTTTTTTTCGATTTTTGGACAATGAAACCCTATAAAGGTGTGAAGTCCTTTTTTACGTGTTTTTAAAATTTCATTCCTTCGTTTTTTTTCTTTTTAATTTAACACACAGAAAACACAGGCATATCACAACAACAACCACAACAACAACAAAAAATTGAACATACTACATTCATTTTGAGAGGCAGACAACATTAACAGCGTCAGATCCTTTTTTTTTGTTTTGTCGAAATAAGACGTGACAAAAGTTTTATTTCGTCCTGTTTTTTATTGTTCGTGTACATTGACACTTGTTTTGCGTTTTATATGGTTTTTGTTTTGTTAAAGGTATCGTATTATAGTTATTGTTGTTGTTGTTTCTGTTGTTGTAGATATTGTCTCAAAATTATATTTTATTAGGTGTAACAGAGACTTGTGTTTACAATTTTTATGGCCATAAATTGAGTTGAAATTCGTTTTTTTTTCTTTTTGGTTTTGTTTTTGTTCGTCTTCTTCAATTTGTTGCCGTTCTTGTTTTCCTCCTTGTCAGGTTATTTGTTTATTCGAACGTGTTCAAAGGGGTCAAGGTGTTAAATCATTGCTATGCCGTACAACCAGCATTTATGCTTCTGATAAAGTTTGTTTAAGGTTATGTTTCGGATTTCGGTTATAAGAGTTATTTAAGACGAACAGCTTATTAGGCTAAAGCATCTGATCCTGGTTTTGGGGCTGCCAATATCGCCACCAGGCATGCAAAGTGCCGGGATTTAGCTGTGCCGCCCATGGGCGGTCATCAGAGCCTCGTTAGCGTGACAGGGGTTACCAAGCCCTTGAAAGACGATGGGTGAGGTTAACTTTTGGAAAGTATTGTCTGTGTGAAAAAGTACATGTCTTTTGAACGCTTCACTTTCCCATTAGTCCCCTAAACACACAATATAAATGCTAACATGCCTAATTGGTCATTATAACCCTTCAGTCAGGATTACGACCTTGTTTCTCACAACACGTATTCTAAGTGTATTAATTTTATACATGACTTCAAAGTCGACTCCGAACGACAGATTTTTTGAGAAACTTTTCATTGCAATTTTATTTACTCTCCGAGTTTTTGCCAGAAATCTGCTGAGAAGAAGTCGCCAAAAAAATACTTTTTGTGTTTTGTTTTGATGTCTGGCCTGGGATATACTGCAAGGAAATTGATGGCGAATAGTCCTTCTGCTATCTAGGCAGTATAATTGATAAATCAGGCGGTTCATCAGCAAATGTTGGCAATCGCATTAATAAGCCACGCATTGCTTTTGCCCAACTTAACCCTGTTTGGAATTCGTTTAACATATCGAGATGCACCAAAATTAAATTTTTTTAAAATTTTCATCACCAACGTTAAATCCACATTACTGTACGGTTGCGGAACGTGAAATATGGCACTGTGCGATAGCCAGTCTCTTCAGGTATTTGTTAACAAATGCCTGCGCAAAAACTTGCGTATTTACTGGCCCTCCATAATATCCAATGCCCCAACTCTGGTCAGATACAATCCAGCAAGCAATTGAGAGGGAAATAAGGAGACGCATGTGTGAATGGCTTGGGCACGCTCTTCGCAAGCCATTAGATGACATCACGATAAAAAAGCCATTGACTGGAACCACCAGGACAACCATCACACACCTATAAACTCCAAAACACAACCAAACTACCCAAACTACGTCTGCAGTGGAAGGAAGTCAAACATCGCGCCGGTGATCGAGCTTATTGGAATCAACTTAATGCGGCCCTATGCTCCCTAGAGCAGTAAAAGGAACAGAGAGTAAACATAAGAAATTTTGTTTCGTCGAAGCCTATATGTTCTTGGCTCAATGTGAGGAAACACTAGACGCAGTTCAATGCCATCTGCAAACTGTACTATTTGATGCATTTTGTTGGTCGTATCGCAACAACAACACGAAATGTTGGTTTCATGCCCCTGTAGATAATTCACTGGAGGCTTAAGGTATACATACATACATATAATCGTATGTATAAATGGGTGGAAATGAAAAAGTCCACCAATTTACGCTGCATTTCAATTCGATTGATTTGCAAATTTTCAGCGTTCTTTTTTCCAACATTGCTGTGATAGTTTGATTTGTTGATATTGAAACGTTTGATACATTTTTAATATTGAATTTAATTTAAATTCAACGAACATGTTATCTTCCCCTTAACTTGTCCTCATACTAAAGGATTTTTGTCTCTATGCGTGCCTATGTGCTGATTTGAGGTGTGAGTTATGTTTTGCCAACCCATGGAAATAATTTAACTGACAGTGAGTGAACTAGCAGCACCTGACATTTGATTTACAAATCATTTCAAATCATTTCGTTAATATTCAACATTTAAATGCGGGAATGCAAACTATAATGCCGGCAATCTCAACCTTGACTCCTATCATATGTGTGTGTTACAACATCGAGCGTTATTTAGAAGGCAAGGAAGCACAGGATAATATTGAAATTTATTTAAAACATTTTGAATTTGATTTTTGTATTTATTTTATGATGATGAAAGAAAAAAAATTAAATTTTTGAAATCAGAGTAACCACACCCTTTGATTTTTCAGCTGCTGGCATAGTTGTATCCTGTATCCTTCATAAAAACTGATTGAGACAAGAGAACGATAAGCCAATTAGAATAAATTTACATAATGAAGGCACTTTTATTACCATACATACATAATTCCTCATTATAAACATTCAATCAGGATTACAACATAGCTTCTAACTTCACTTATGTTGTGTGGGACCTACAGTCTAAAGTTGATTCCGAACGACAGATTTTTGAGAAATTTTTCATGGCCATTTTATTTTATTTTAGTTGCCTAAGAAATATTTTCTTCATATTTCGCTTTGTTGAAGATGTTTGACCTGGGGTTTGAACCGTGGTTTCATGTCTAATAAGTCAACACAAACTACATAGACTACGGCGATTGCTGTAACTGCTTCATTCAAATTGCCTTAGTCAGCACTAGATAGTAGACTACCGTGTTATTTGAGGTGAAAATGAATAAAAGTGAAGTAAAAATTTCTCACAAACCAAGCCTATGTCAGCGGTAAATATATATTTTGCTGGACACTGACACGATATTGTGATCGCTGTCCCCGATGTAAAAATATTTCTCATTCCTTTGTCTATATTTTACACAACACATACATACATACATAATTGGTTATTACAATCCTTCAGTCAGGATTACAACCTAGTTTCTCACACCACTTATGTTGTCTGTGTTAATTTTATACATGAGTGGCAGGACCTACAGTTTAAAGTCAACTCCGGAAGATAGTTTTTTGAGGAACTTTTTCAAGACAATTAAATTTACTCTGAATATTTTTGCCCGAGAAGATTTTTTTGTCTGCTGAGGAGAAGTTGCTGAAAGAAATATTTTTTCTTACTTCGTTATATTTAAGATTACTGAGACAGGAGTTAAACTATAAACTGTCGACTAATAAGCCAACACACTATCCCTGAGTGTACTTTCCCAAAATCATCCTTCTACTCTTCCCTTGAGATATGTTCAGCTATCATCAGCGGTTTTAAATCTTCTACCGTTGGCACAGTTGGTTGGTCCGAAGTATAAATTCCCTAAAATTCACACCATTTGCTCTGCTTCAAGTTAATCAATGCGACCAACTATTACAGACCTTCTGGCCTATATTATCTGTCACTTGTAATAAATCGAACTAAGAGAAAAATTGTAGTCGCCGTAGTCGCCATAGTCGCCGTAGTCTACTAGGTAGTGTGTTGGCTTATTAGACGTAAGGCCACGGTTCAAACCCCAGGTCAGACGTCAAAACGAAAATATGAAAAAAATATTTCTTCGACGATTGCCTCTCAGTAGATTTCTGAAAAACTCTGAGAGTAAATAAAAATTGCCATAAAAAAGTTTCTCAAAAATCTGTCGTTCGGAGTCGACTTTAAACTGTAGGTACCGCCACTCATGTATAAAATTAATACACACAACCTGTGTTGAAAACCAGGTTGTAATCCTGACTGAAGGGTTGTAATGACCAATTATATATGTATGTATGTAAGAGATAAATTGATCTCGACTGGGTTCAATGTGTAATTACACATCGATACTAAAAATTCTTTTATGAGTCATTTTTCCTTGGAAGGACTGTTTCAATACCAAAAAAAATCTCAATTTTGTACTGTAGGACATCAAATAGTTGGATATGATCGTCTGTTTCTTACTTGTTTTGTATTTCAAATTCCCTTCCATTTTTTTTTTCTGAAATTTTTGTCACTTTTTGGTAATAAAAACGAAAACCTACAAGTTTCAATTAATATTGAGGAATGAATGAATGGCACAAGGCACGTGAATTCCTTTCCCAGTTTTTTTTTCTTTTTCGATGTGCAAAATTGAAGAATGACTACGAAAAAAATGGGGATTTTTAACCCCTTTTATGACATGATTTGTAAGCGAATAAATTGTTTACTTTGTGGAAAGTTTAATTATGGGTTTAAATTACCACACACATAAATAAAATTGTGAAGCATTTTTCATTACTTTAATGAATTATAAAAAAAGAAAACATTTTAATTGTCATTATGCCTCAGCGTGGAGTAATAACTGATGCAGTGAACTCTAAAGGTCAATTAGGCTTAGGGCCTAGCTTTATTTGCAAATTTTGTTGATGAGCGGAGGTATCTGCAGTTTGATGGAAAAAAATGAGAAGTTCTTATAACATACGTACATAATTAGGCATTACAAACCTTTAGTCAGGAACACAACCTGTCTTCTCACACCACTCATGTTGTATGGGTTAATTTTATACATTAAGTTAAAAAGTCAGCTCCGAACGTCAGATTATTGAGAAACTTTTTCATAGCAATTTTATTTCCTCTTAGAATTTTAGCCAGAAGTCGGCTGAGAGACAAAGGCAAAATAAATTTTTTTTTATATTTCGTTATGGTGGAAATTTCTGATCTGGGGCTTAAACCATGGCCTCACCAATCAACAATCTCGACATTTTCTGATCGAATTAAAATTGTGCAGACAATATCAGGATTGGACGTTATGCCCCAGACAAAGTCAAATTTTTTGCCCTTCTTGTGGTAAGCAGTGGTAGTGGTCGTCGCAGGCAAGGTACAAATTCTTAATTTCTAGACGTGTATGTGGTGTAAAAAGCAGATTTAAAAGCCTTTTGAAATCAGAATGCTTGTCAAAAATCTGCTGAAGGGAATTCGCCGAAGAAATATTGTTTCATTCTTCATTTTGATGGAGATGTCTGACCTGGGATTTGAACCATGGCCTCACGTTTAATAAGCCAATACACTACGAGCTAGACTACGCCGACTTCAATTCAATAGCACTTCAATAATAATAGTTGCTCTCTTATATTCTGCCAGAAGACATCTGTGAGAGAAACACATTTTTTAGTGAACACGCAGCTCCTGTCTAGTAAGCCAATATACTACGCTCTAGACCGTGACGATACCATTCAAATTACTCTTGCACGCATTCTGAAGACTTTTTTCTCATCCCCGCTTATATTTATTGAAAACCAATTTCATAAAATCTCCATTTAATTCATTATTAATCTCTGCTGTCTATCCATAATCCATAATTTTCTTAAACTGTAATCAAATATTTCTTTTTTTTCATTTATAACTCCCTCTCTCTCCTCTGTTCAAATTGAATGCACAATTAATTTATGAAAACCGCTTAAAACGCCATTGGAGTATAAAGCTTACATCTGCATATTCTATTAAAAACTTTCCATTGAATGGAAATTAAGTGGCTGGCTCCGTCTCCATCTCCATCTCTGCCTTTGTCGTTGGCTTTTTTTCTACACGCCTTATAAAGAACTGAAATGAGGTGTTACGTTTGTCAACAAAACTTTGCAGACTACAATGGCATTTGTTTCGTTTTGTTTTTATTCGGATTTTCCTTTCCTTTCCTTTTTGTCTATGTTAAATAGAAAATAGAAAAACAAAACCAAAACTAAAAACGAATCCAAATAGTTATTCAACTGACTGGAATTTACGATATGTACGTATGGAGGTTCGTATTTTTTTGGTTTTTCTTCTTGTGGTTGTTTTTTCTGTAACAATATTTTTAATTTACTTTCTGTTGTAGGTTTTTTGTTTGTAAAATAAAATGCATCCTACACACGGCCAATATGCATAGTGTTATGGTTCAAACCCTGTTTCAGACATCTCCAGGAAAAAAATTAAAAAAATATTTCCTTGGCGGCTTCATCTCAGCAGATTTCTGGCCAAAACTCTCAGAGTAAATAAAAAATGCCATGAAAAGTTTCTCAAAAACTGTAGATCCCGCCACTCATGTATAAAATGAACACCCACAACCAGGATGGTGTTGAAAACTAGGTTGTATTCCTGACTGAAGAGTTATAATGACCAATTACGTATGTATGGTATAGGTTTAGTAGCATAATTCATTACGTATGCTTTTTGTTTATAAATTCGTTGTGGCCTTAAGCAGAATCAGACTTTCAATGAGAAAGACTCGCAGAAATGGCAACAAATTACCAAATAATACGATGAATATTTGGCTCGAGTGTAAGTTTTCAAATGCCCCAAAGTTAAAGAACTATTAGCGTAGACACAGTCGTTGACAAAGCCCTATAAAAGAGTCGAACAGCGTCAAATCTCACAATATTGTTGGACAATTGATGTCCACACGTTCAAACTTAAATTACTTTTTCTTGAAACATATTATTTTACGTGTAAATGCAAAATTGCAGATATGCAATTGTAAATGCAAATATGCAACTGTTCTGCTTTCTGATGTAACTACATAATACACATACATACATAATTGGTCATTACAACCCTTCAGTCAGGATTACGACTTAGTTTCTCACACCATTTATGTTGTGTGTGTTTATTTTATACATGAGTGGTGGGACCTACAGTTTAAAGTCGATTCCGAACGACAGATTTTTGAGAAACTTTTCATGGCATTTTTATTTACTCTCAGAGTTTTTGCCAGAAATCGCCGAAGAAATATTTTAATTTTGTAGGATATGTCTGGACCTAGGGATTGAACCGTGGCTTTACGTCT
This sequence comes from Sarcophaga variegata, assembly GCA_932273835.1. Lineage (NCBI taxonomy): Eukaryota > Metazoa > Arthropoda > Insecta > Diptera > Sarcophagidae > Sarcophaga > Sarcophaga variegata. Next base: position 17,792,393 of record OW026360.1, read on the forward strand.
AATAAGCCAACACGCTACATACTAGACTACGGCGACTGTGCTTCTGATGTAACCACCGAGAAAAAATAAGATTCATCGCTTAAGAAAAGTCTGTTTTAAAAATCGGAATTGCAAGCAGGTTGCTCTTAAACCAAATCTGCATATCACACAGTTTAAAACCGACTCCGAGTAACAGATTTTTTTGAGAAAATTTGAGAATTTGCCAGAAATCTGCTGAGAGGAAGTCGTTGAAGAAATTTTGTTTTTTTGAGTTTGTCTGACCTGGGGTTTGGACCGTGGCCTCACGTCGAATAAGCCAACATAGTACATATTAGACTACAACGACTACAACTCATCCAGTCTCTTCAAAATTCCTCTTTAGTTTTGCCAATTCCTAGCTTAATAGATCGATTGTGACACTGTAAGCACTACGTTGGGATCGAAAATAACACACTTTTGAACCATCACTTTATGGTCCTTCGGTTGTTACACGATTAATATGAACAGCTGACAGCCTTGCCAGAAAAACGGTTTTAAAACCACTGAGTAGATGACATGATATCAACTCAAAATCATTTTTCTCTTCCTCTGTGGCTTAGCTCTCGCTGATTACAAAAGTAGTTCAATATGTTTTTCTGCTTTTAGAGATGTTAGTCAGCTTCTCCATCAGGGAAAATGCTGCCATAGTTTTTGCAAGTGACTGGAATAATTGGAATGGTTGGAATGTACGTCTTTCAGACGTGCGCTAGGGTGACCTATTCAACATATTTTGGCCTTAAATGGACTGGGATTGTATATATTCTTGGATATTCTTGCAAAATCAATATTAATGCCACGGCAGAGCGCTTCAGTTTTAGCAGGAGACTATTATCATCTGTAGGAGCTACAACGCCTATTGAGAGCCATAAGAAAGTAAAGGATCTGCTATGTGATCGTATGTATACCTGAGTGTGTATGTCTTTCATGTAATAAAATGTGAAGAAGCCAACCAATTAGGAAGGAAAAATTCTGTTCAGTGCCACCAACAGAAAAGTAGTTGTCTTGGATGGTCTAAGAAATATTGAATGGTTCCGTACATTAGGAATATTACAAAAATAAATAATCTTTTCCAAAGACTAATGATTTCCAGAAAGGATATGTAACAAAACATGTTCACGATATATAAGGGTGAGGGTTCGATTGCCTTCAACAATTTTTTTTACTATTTCAACTTGTAGCTGCTTTAAAATGGTACACAAAAAGCAGTATCCTTTCTAGCATTGCCATCCTTAGCTCGACGTCAAGCACTCTGTTAGTGTGTTTTCCAAGTCCCAATACCCCCAAATACTTTTGAGCACCAATTTTTTGTTGTATTTGCTTTGACATTTAACGCGTGAATACTAGACACTCACTTCGTATGAAGAAACAAACGAGCGAAATATGTCTAAATGAATGTCTCTAACTGCCTGCTTTTCACACTGTATGTCTCTCTCTCTCTGTATGTCTGTCAGTCTTTGTGTGTGTGTGAATAAGGAGAAACGATGTTTACACATTCAGCGTACAAATGTGACAAAGTCAACGAAATGAATGAAAATGAAAATGCACTTGAGCATAACAAATAACAAAACTAATCTCTTGCTGACTCTCATTTCCCTCTCTCTTCTCTCTCTCTATTTACAACAAATGCAAAACAAACAAATGCATACCAATTACCAACACCTATACATGCATCCAGACACACACACACACACATCAAAAAATTCCCATACGAATGAAGACCAGCCAAAGAGTCTAGTCAGTCTATAAATTTGCAAACGAAAGAAAAACTAAAACAGAGAAAAGAAAAGAAAACAAAGGGAAAAACGAAAAAAATCGTCTTAAAATGTTCAAATAGAAGAAGTCAAGGATACGCAGCTTTTGCAACGTATGCATGTGCTTATGTCTGTGGGTGTGTGTGTGTAGGATTGTTTGCTTTCCCCATTGTTTTCTTTTACATTTTTTAGCTAAAAAAGGCGGTTAAAAATAGGGTAAAAATCACACCAAAAATACATGCAAATTAGCTGAAATTTGCTGTAAAGAAAACTAGAAGACTAGAAAACTTGTTTGTTGTTGTTTTGCAAGTAAATTTTTGTAAATCTTTTATTGAATTCTTAAGCTCTGTCGACTTCTTATTCTTATTCTTTTTGTTTTTGTTTTTTTCTCTGTTACGTACTCTCCATTGCGAGTGTGATAAAATTAGAAAAAAATTTGTCTCTCGTTTTACTTACATGGAGAAAATTCTTCTGTTTTTTGTTTTTTTTCTGGTTTTTAGTGAAACGAAATATTTAAGACCACAATAAGTATCGTTGTTATGTTGTTGCACATGCAGTTGAGGTAAATTTTTATGGCGCATTTAACTTGTCTAGCGGGAGGATTATTTTACTACCGACTTTCTAGACGAAGAGTCTAATGCCAGCCAGCCAACACAACAAAACAGCAACAGTGTCAAGCTAAAAACCGCAATGGTGCAACGTATTGCATTCTTTTGCACTTTTTTTGTTGTGCCTTGCGCTTGGGAAATTTTAACCCATTAAGGGATATGCAGGGTCTTTTGGTAGAAGACGCAAAAGAGCAAATATAAAAGACTTCTACAATCTATCACTCAGTAGATCCTGCCATTTAAGGATAATATTTAAACATACTTGACATGGATGATGTTAGACTTTAAATCGTAATTTGGAGATCCTAATCTTATGATAACCTTACCTTACCTTATATACACCTGCAGATACTTGTAGCACATATTTTACAAATGGCAAACACCACGTCATTCAAAAGGACCACGTCTCAGTTTTCAGAATATTTAAGTACTCTGAGAGTAAATAAAATTGCCATGAAAAGCTTCTCAAAAATCTGCCTTTCGGAGTCGACTTTAAACTGTAGGTCCCACCTCTCATGTATAAAACTAACACACACAATATAAGTGGTATGAGAAACTAGGACGTTGTACAATGGGTCAATTCGACCTCCGGGTACTGTATTTGTCTTAATTAACAACTACACGTCCTCTAACCTAACCTAATCTAAATCGCCGTAGAATGCTTAGAAGTCGCCGCAGTCTAGTAGGTAGCTTGTAGGCTTATTAGACGACAGTCCACGGTTCAAAGCCTGGCTCAAACGTCTCGAACAAAAGGAAATATAAAGTAAAATATTTGTTTAGGCGACTTCCTCTCAGAAGATTTGTGGTAAAAACTCTGAGAATAAATAAAAATAGCCATGAAAAGTTTCTCAAAAAAATCTGTCGTTTAGAGTCGACGTTAAACTGTAGTTCCCATCACTCATGTGTAAAATTAACACACACAACATCAGTGGTGTGAGAATCTAGGTTGGAATCCTGGCTAAAGGGATGTAATAACCAATAACGTAAGCATGTATGTAAGTATTCTAAAATTCGAATGGACTTAGAAGTCTAGAAAATTGCAAAAAATTAAAGCCTTAGTCTTGGAAACTAAGCGGCCACAGGTAGACTGAAAAATTTGCTGAATGCCAAATCATGAAAGAATTCATTGCAATGAGTGTGGAGACAGCAAATGGAACTTTGAGGTTGCTAAAGAGGGCAGAACACATCTTTAGGGTTAGAGTGGAAGAATGATTTTGAGAATGTATACTCAGTGAAGTAGCCATAGTCTAGTAAGTATTGTGTTGTCTTATTAGACGTAAAGCCAGGGTTCGAGCCCCAGGCCAGACATCAAAACAAAATACAAAAAGTATTTCTTCGGCGACTTTATCTCAGCAGATTTCTAGCAAAAACTCGAAGAGTACAATAAAATTGCCATGAAAAGCTTCTCTGTCATTCAGAACCGACTTTTAACAGTAGGTACCGCCACTCATGGATGAAAATAAGACAAACAACTTGGGTGGTGTGAGAAGTTAAGTTGTAATCCTGACTATAGGGTTGTAAAGTTCAACTCAGTGTAACGAGCAATCAGGTGTGGGTGTCGGGAGGGAAGGAAGCGTTCACAACACTAATGAGGCCATAACGTATTTATAGGGCAGAGTGGAAGCATGATTTTTAGAGAGCATATTCAGTGAAATAGCAGATAGAGAGAGGTGTAGTGATTACCAACAGATTCTAAAAATTTTAGTGACCAAGCTGAGTTGTTACAATTGGGGTTGGGAACCTCCGTTGCCAGGATTTAAAAATTTGATACAACTCAGTCTGTAGTTCTAAGGATGGAAAAGTCAATTTGAATTAAGAATCTACTAACTTACCTCAAAGGGTTAAGGCCGGCAGATAAAAACATAAAACAATATACATACACATGTTAATGTCTGCTTGTAATGCAATCCTTACGAGTATTCCCATGTATTTGGTTGCATTTGGTGCTGTTGTGTGGCAAATTATTTTTTTTTTTTGCTTTTTTAAAGCGTTCAACTTCGTTAGCAGACACTTTAACGTTTCAATTCAAGTTTTTGAACTCATGTGGACTTGTAAAGAGATATTCTTCACCACAACAACACTTTGTTGTTATGTACGACTACGAGTACATTTGTTTCTAAATGCTCTCTGGTTATTGTTGTTGTTGTCGTTTTGTGGCGCACTTAAAATTTTAAATTGTAAATAAAAATCATCATGAAAATTGTGTGAAATTTAAATGTTTCACAAGAAGGGTTTTTATTGTATTTGTAATAATAACAACAACAACAACAGCGACTACTTCTACTACCACTTGACACCATTTTTTTTCTTAGAGGTGACAATAAATTAAGCTTCCTTTGCAAAGGAAAAATGTTAAGGAAGACCCTTCTTTCTGTTAAACTTGTTTATGTGGCTCATAAAATCAATTTTTAGTTTTCAAGTTTATTGTACCCCAGTGGTGGTATACAACACATGGAAGCAGAGTTTGGCTTTCTTTTTATGAAAAATTTTCTTCAAAACTCATTTCTATTATGCCTACCATACCTTTTTGTTTTATTGGAAAACTTTTCTGATGTCATCATAATTTAGTTTCGAAAGATATTCAATTTGAAATCATATGAGACACCCCCATAAGAAAGAAGTGAAATGCGAAATAAAAGTTCGAAAAAAAAGTTTAATGACATATGGGATATGAATAAGGTGTTGGCACTTGAAACGCGTTACGGCACCCAGCTTAACCGTAGATCGAGCTTTGTATCAAAAATGATACATTTGAATTTTTTAGACTACATAACATTAATTCAGAAAAAGTTAGATGCCTGATATTTTTATAATTCATTAGTATTGTGAATGTCGTTATTTTAAACTTCTGCTAAAGACTTTGAAGAAGAAAAAAATAGATGTTCGTCTTATGAACTGAAGAAAGTATTGGCAGCAACAAACATGACAACAGGATGTTTATCGCCAAAGATGGTACTACTTGGAACAGAACAAACTTTTTTTTGAAATTCGAATGAAAAAGATTTTTTTCTAAAAAAAAAATATATTCATCTTAATTTTTTGTTAGAAAATTTTAACCATTATTATAAAACTTTTATCACACAACTTGTAGTTTTATGTAAGAAATAATACTGTATAAATAGTTTGGGATTTGCTGTCATACTTTCAGAGCAGCCCATATATCCTTTTTTTAAGATTTTTAAAAATTTAATTTTTTGTTCGCCTAAAAGGCAAGAGAATTAAAAAAAATATATTTAAATAATGATGCTTTTGCTTTTATGTTCCTTTTTGGTATATTTTCATTTCAAATTCAAGTTTTTTAGCAACAGAATTCAAAAACTTTTTAGTTTTATTGTGGAAAAATGAAAATTACCTCCAGAGATTTTAATTCAAATCAAAAGTGATACATAAGCTAGAATTATGAAGTTTTTTTAAAGCTCGATCTACGGTTAATACTGCGGTTTAGCTTAGTTTTGCTTTTAAAACATCTAAGATTATAGAATAGGCGGTCATATTATGTCGAACTGAAGCGAAGTTTAATTCATGTGAGCTCATATTTTAATAAATGAATACTCTGCTGGCAACATCTTATATGAACAATTTTTTTTAATTTCTTATAAATAAGGTTGTTTGATCTTAGGCCGTCCGTTCCTCGAATCTGGCAATTATTCAGACCTTCTAATGTTCATTAGACTTCTGAAGGTAATTCTCTTCTAAGCTGGTCAAGTGCCTAACAAATACCTCTTCCAATATAGTTTCCGCAGAAGTAATTTGACATGTGCCCAGCATACATACATAATTGGTCATTACAACCCTTCAGTCAGGATTACGACCTAGTTTCTCAAACCACTCATGTTGTGTGTGTCTTCATTTTATACGTGCATGTGTGGCGGAACCTACAGTTTAAAATCGACTCCGAACGAAAGAATTTTAAGACACTTTAGATGGCAATTTTTTATTTATTCCCAGAGTTTTGCCAGAAATCTGCTGAGAGAAAGTCGCCGAAGAAATATTTTTTCATATTTCGTTCAGTTCGAGATGCCCTGGGGTTTGAACGTCTAATAACCCAACACTTTACCTATTAGACCACAGCAACTCCATTTGTCCAGTATCCTCTCGTTTCCGATGAGTGTCCATAGTACAATTTCCCGTAAAGACGGTATTCACCTTACTGATCGTGTTCCTTTGAAGTTTGAGCAGACTTTACGCACGCCCTCTTTTCAGCTTTGCTGTGCTATCGTCCTCACATTGTCTGAGATAAGCTTGCAGCTCTTCCATGAGATTCTTAACAAAGGCAATTCATCGGAAAGTTTAATGGTTGTGCCATTACTGAGATGTTTGCGACAGATATAAAACATCGTATAGGTCATTACATTAGAACTCAGTGCTATGATTGGAAGGTATTCTAATATACATTCTTTTGAGTCATTACATGCCGAGCTGTAACATATCTGATCCTAATAGTCAGGATCCCAAAAAAAACTGTGAACCAAATCATATGTATTATAGAAGAAGATTATTGTCAAAGCAGCAGTCATATAATGAGTGATCTTTTAAAAGCTATAGGAAAATGTTTCAAAAAAAACACATAAAATTCAGAAAAATGCATGAAATCTTTATTTGAATCGGTAGTACGATCCATATAATTTAATGTTTGAAGATTATTTCATGCAAATGTTGACCGCGACTGCGCTTTAAATGGTCCATTCGCTTAGTCCAATTTTGGCATACTCTTTCCAACTTTTCGGCCGGTATCTCACGAATAAATGCTTCCATGTTGTCTTCCAATACTTTAATTGAAGCGGACTTGTCTGTATAGACATGAGCTTTAACATAGCCCCACAAAAAATAGTCTAAACAGTCGACAGGCGTTAAATCGCACGATCTAGGCGGCCAATTGACCGGTCCCGAACGTGAAATAAAATGTTCACCAATAAGTCCATTATTACGCGTGCTGTGTGGCATGTGGCGCCGCCTTGTTGAAGCCACATGTCATGTAAGTCAAGCTCTTGCATTTTGAGCAAAAAATAGTTGGATATCATCTCACGGTAGCGCTCACCATTCACAGTTACGTTACGATTCGCAGCATCTTTGAAGAAGTACGGTCCAATGATGCCACCAGCCCATAAACCGCACCAAATTGTGACTTTTCTGGATGCATTGGTAGACTTTGCAATGCTTCTGTCTGATCTTCACTCCAAAATCGACAATTATGCTTATTTACGTATCCATTGAGCCAAAAATGAGCCTCGTCGCTGAACACAATTTTTCGATAAAAAAGTGGATCTTCGGTCAACTTTCCACGAGCACTTTGATAATAAAATTCAATGATTTGCAACCGTTGTTCGTTTGTAAGACGATTCATGGTTAAATTATAGACCAAACTTAAGATGTTTGACAGTGAAACAAAACACGAAACGTGAGTGAGCAGTTTAAAACAGTGTTGCCAAAAAGATAATAGCTAAAAAATCACCCGTTAGTATATAGAAATGAAGAACTCTTTGAGCATCTGAAATCTAAACTTCATCAGATGAGCAAAGCCATGTATATCCGACAGGAATACAGCTCCCATGCATGGGCAGGTGCCTTAAAATCTATTTTGAGCCTTTTCGACCGCGTGCAGGAGAGAACACAGGTACTCATTAATGGCGGTAGGGTATCCAACTCTTTTGATTCGTTCTTTATCCGGACTATTCATTTGTGGAACTCCCCTAGTGGAGAGATTTTTCCTGTCACTTACGATATAAAGAGATTCAAATCTAGTGTCTAAAACACTATTCCCTCTTCCCTCTTTCCCTTAACGTAATTTTTATAGTTCCAACACAATGCACTGCATGAGTAGGGGCCATCCCCTGAATGTTGGTTGTACAAAAAAAAATATTATTATTGTTGTGAAGCGGTACTTTAGGTGCTGTGACTATTGTGCTCCCATCCAGCTTTATAGAGTATCCTTATAACGTCTTCTCCGAGCCTATTGCCCTGAGAAATTTTAGGATGCTGGTGTCAACAATGAGCATTCTCTGCCTAGTAATTGATATGCACCCGGGTATAGACCTGGGTGAATGAATGCTAACTCTGTTCAATTAAAATGTTCTCATAAGCCTCATAACGTCTATATAAGGCCTGCAGACTACATTTAGCTAAAATCTTAGGTATTATTTAAGAATATATGCCCTATCATGAGAAACTGCAGACCTTTTGCTGCTGGTTGGCGGTCATCGAATTAGTCTAAAAGGTAGTGTGTTGGCTTATGAGACGTGAGGCCATGGGTCAAACCTTAGGTCAAACATGAAATGAAGCCATTATTTCTTTGTCGACTTTCCTATCAGCAGATTTCAAGCAAAATCTCGGAGAGTAAACTAAATTGCTTCACAAAAATCTGTCGTTCGGAGTCGACTTGAAACTGGAGGTCTCGCCACTCATACATTAAAATTAACACACACAACATAAGTGGTGTGAGAAACTAAGTCTTAAGCCTTACTGAAGGGTTGTAATGACTAATTTCATATGTATGTATGTTAGCGAAAGGCTAGAGTGTAGAGAGTAATAGAAGTATAACCCGAATAGTAACTATTGAACAGAGGTACCCTACCAATTCTTTAATTTCCTTCCCTCTTTATACATTATTTTCGAAACAAATCAATTTTTTTCCTTCCGAAAATTAAAAATTCAATGAAGTCTTTATTGCTGTTGTTTTAATGACTTTTTAAATCAATTGAGAAACGTAACAAAAAAAAAAAACGAAACGAAAGAAACAACGCTTAACTATTTTATAAATTAAGTTTTTCCAATTTTTCTATGCAAATTTTTATTTTCTATTGAGAAATTACGAGAATGCGAATTGAAAAAGACAATTTTTCTACTCCTTAACTTATCTCGTATGGAAATAAGTCCTGTGTCAAATGAAATTTACGCTTGTGAAATGAGAAAACTTTTCAATTTCGCTCAGCATTCATTTTTTCTTTTTTCTATTCACATAAGTCCTGTGTTCGTTTATAAAAAAAACCAGGGAAAAACTTGGTGGGTTTTCAAGTTCCCTTTGTCTTTTCATAGCAAAAAGAAAAAGCAACACAAAGTTCTTTTTGCATCAAGTTTTCTGTGGCAATAAGTATTTGTATGCAATCCTTGCTTTTCATAAGTGAATGTTAAGAAAATGTAAAGCTTTAATAACAGAAAAAAGAGTCCTGCAGAGAGAGAGAGAGAGAGAGAGAGAAAGAAAGAGAGAGAAAGAGAGTCATAGAAATAAAACAAACCAACATGTCTACTTCCGGTGTTCATAGTAGTTCTGCTAACTACTAACCAACAAACTTGTCTGTTTGAGTCTGTTAAATAGGAATACAAACAAGAGAGCAAGAATGAGAGAGACTCAGTTAGTATGCATATTGCCATTGTATTTCTCTCTGTGTGATGTGTGTGTGTGTAAACAATTTCTCTAAAAGTTTAAACTTTGCCAATGATTTACTTCTGTTACATTTATTGCTGGCAACAACAATAACAACAAACTATTATTGTTGTTTTATTTCTTTAAGTTATTGTTTGACGATGTTTGTATTTCTGTTTCTATTGTTGTTTCTCTCCTATTCCCTTATGCTACTTCTCCTGTTGCTCCCTATTTTACTGTGTTTTTGTATTTGCTTGCTTAAGCATTTCCTATTGCAGTTTGCATCTGAATAACTTAGTTTTTCCTGGACAACTGAGCAGAACACAAAAAAACTCAATTCGATTTCTAATTTTTTCCTTTTTATACCCTAAACAACTGTAGGTGGTGGTGTGTGGTTGTGGTTGTGTTCACTTAATTCGTATCGCAAGTCGCATTGTAGCGACATTGTCCTTAATAAACCGTGTGTATCAGAGCTCAGCAATGAGTATTCAAAACGATAAGTAGATTCGAAACATACTCATAATTTCTGATACTTATAAGCATTCATACTTATCTTAATATCATACTCATACTACTCATATTAACAATACGCATGATGTTATTGATTTCGACTCTACCTGACTCATCGTATACACGAATTACAAAATAAGTAAGATTCGCGTAAGAACACTACCTACTCACATGAAGGTTGTGTGTTTGCTCTTCTTGCTGTCTTTGTCTTTTTTGTTTATGTATCTTTCTTCTCTATTTGTAAATGCAACAACAACTAAGACTGTGAATTTTAACGAATGCTTCGAATCACTTGAATCATTTATGAGTATTAAAAGTATTTTTCTAAATTTATAAATCTGAATGAGTAGGCATATGAATCAAACATATTTCGAATGTTATGAGTTTGATGTCAACGTTGTACTCATACTCATTGCATCTTGTACATATAAATCAATGTTGTACTGAGTACGAATGAATCAGAATAGTTGGATTTTAATACTGTTGACTCACTAATACTCAAAATTTCATGAGTACTTATGAGTAGCGAAAAAGCGATTCATTGCTAATCTCTGGTGTGTATAAATTTTTAATTATTTTTCTTTATGGCTGTCTGACCATATTTCTGTCTGGAATTACGCCTTTTATTATCCCACCAACTAAGCTTCTTCACTGAACTTTATTTAAAGCTTAGCTGTTGGACATGTATGGTTGCTCGAAGTCAAGTCATCCAGACTCAATCATATCCAATTTCTACATTGTCTGTATGAACACAAACACTAGGAATTCTAGGGCTATTTGCCAAGTGTGAGACCGATCCAACTACATTTTCATGTTGCAAATTCTTAGAAGTTGCACTTGAACAGGCGCCTGAGTTTTTCCTTTTTTTTTTGGCAATTTATGGATTCCATCTATAGGGGTTTAAAAAACCTGACGTGATGGAAAGTTTTTGAACCCAGATTCAGCGCATAAAAACACCTGGAGCCATCTTATTTGCACAAAAAAAGTAAAAATTTTAAGGGCTGTGTAATCAATCGTGCCAATTCTTGGTCCCCAGCTCTGAAGTGAAGCGAATTCAAGTGAGAGCATTAGGTATCGATTGAAACAAATGGCAGTCAGAAGAGGCAAGGGTTATGATATACGATGGGTGAGCTAAAATTTCCCATTTACTGTTTTCCAAATAGTTTTTGACCAATTCAACTCTATGAGGCCGAGAGTTGCCATGATGAAAAATTACGTCCTTGTGTCCGCTTATACAAGGAGTTTTTCGATCAATGCTCTCTTAAAACGAATTAATTGTCGTCTATACAAGTCCCCAGTGTTAGTTTATACCGGTTTTACAGTGCATAATGGATCACACCCTTCTTGTTCCATCAAATACAGAGCATGCCCTTGAAGCAATAGATATTCTGCTTGGCGGTAGATTTTGCTCATTGCCCGAGCTTTATATATGATTTCTTGCGCTGGCAGTAATTTTTCGTTTCCAAAAACTGATTTCTTAGGCAATCAGACAGCATTTCAGACATTAAAAAGCGTTTTTTTTTAATGATTCTTCAGCATATACGGCCTTGTTTTTGAATGAATCTTGCCGCCGTAAATGACTTGAAATGGCTGCTTGAGTCATGCCTATGGATTGCGCAAGCTCCTCTTGTGTCATCCATGAATACTGGTAGAGTAATGTTTCCAATTTATGATGTAAAAAGATTTGAGGGTGCCCCAGAAGCTCTATGTTTTTGAAGTCTGAACCGCAGTTTTTGAAAGGCTCAAACCACAAACTTTATAAAGCGTGCTCACTGCATAATTGCACAAACAAGCGTAGACTCTCAGGTGTTCAGATTTCGCTGTAAAAAAGTTCACCCAAACTTCCCGCAAACGCAGTGTTTTTAGGTGGTTTGAAAGATTTTATATTGTGAAAAAAATATGATGTGCACCACCAAACCACACAAAGTGGAGTGATTTTGACAGCTCAAGAATGACTTTTTCAAATGACGTATCATTGGTATAAAGCAACACATAAGCAAGTGATGCCATCTAGCATAAACCAACGATTTTTAAGTTTTAAAACCAACACTTAAAGTCGCTTCGAACTGGTCATCGCTTTCCAATATGTTTTTGCCACATTTATTGAACATGTCCGTTTGTAGTGGGACAACCGTTTGTTTGTTTTTCAAGTACAGGCTGTAGTAAAAAAAAGCTGGCTTAGAATTCCATTTTTTTGTTTGTGCTTCATACAATAGGCCTACTACGTATACACACATTGCCAGAAAAACTCCACACCCTGTATTAATGGCCGACTGAATTGATTGACTTTTATTTTTCCCGTGCTTTTGTAGGTTACACTGTCAGATTGGTTTTACACGGTCATTGCCATTTCTCGTATTACAAATTCCCTTTTGAATACGTATTTCAAATATTTTGTTTGTCGTAAAATTTATTGCCATTCTGTTATAATTTGAATTGTATTGAATTGAATTGGGGAAAGTACATACAAACAAACGAAGTAACAAACAATTTATAAAAAAAGAAGAAATTTTATGGCAAATTCGTTTCTTTAAAAATAATTTTAAGGCTTTAATGAACAGAAGAGGAAGAATTTTTTTCTTTTTAAATTCTTTAAATGACAGGCAATTATTTTTTTGCAATTAAAAAAATATCAAAATAAAAAATTAAATTTTAAAAATGGCAAGAAAAATAGATGCAGTAAGGCAATGGCATAGCCATGTCCTGATCTCAGATAATAACATGTTGCCATAATGTTATAAAAAGATTTCAGGCAAGCTGAAACGAGGATGGGATAAGGGATGAGCTGCAGTACTTAAGAACTGAGACCAAACAATTTATTGCACTATCTCAACCTTTGTAGGAAAGTGATATGCTTCGAACATTGTTGCCCTTTTGAACCTCTGTATGCTATAAGGCGGCTATATGGGTTCATCCCACTTCCTAGTATTCGGTAGTAATCGATACATTCCTTTCAGAAATTCATTAACGCCATTTAGGTTCCAATTGCTAATTTTTTTGATTCCTTCTTATCATCACATAAGCTACATATTGGGCTTGAAGTGATTTCTACACTGTAGGAATAGTCGTCCTTGACTCTCCAAGGCCGGATTAGGGGGCTGGTTAGTATTATCAAGCTCTCCCTCGATAGTATTATGCAACAAGGCCAGAGCTTTTGAGACTATTGTTACGATAGTGGAAGACAGATGTAATGCGGCATTCATCAGGTGTTTTCATGACCACTAAACCGAATGAGCTGTCCGCTGTCTCCTGTCAGCTCGATTCCCTAGACAGAACAAGTAGACTTTTAGGTTTTTGAAAATGGAAACCTAATAAGATAGGTAAGGGAAATAAGATCCTCCACTGGATGCCAGTTCGTTTGAGAATTCGCGGCACATAGAGGCAAATGAGTTTTACGTGTAGTGGGAAGAGATGATCGGAAGAGTATACATAGCGAAAGGTAGTTTGCCTCGTACCCAACATAGGGATTTTGTGAAAATGCAAACGAATTATCAGAACACGCAGTTTAAACCAGTGAGGCACTAAGATTTTTGAAAAGGGAAACCGAAAAAGGCAGGTAAAGGAAATAAGATTCTATGATGGAGGCCAGTTCATTTGAGAATTCGCGGCAATATGCAGACAAAGACGCCGTAGTCTAATATATAGTACATACATAATTGGCCATTACAAACCTTCAGTCAAGATTACGGCGTAGCTTCTCACGCTACTCATGTTGTGTGCGTTAATTTTATACATGAGTGGCGGGACCTACAGTTTAAAGTCGATTGCGAACGACAGATTTTTGAGAGACTTTTTCATGGCAATTTTATTTACTCTCCGAGTTTTTGCCAGAAATCTGCTGAGAGGAAGTCGCCAAAGAAATACTTTTTGTATTTTGTCTTGATGTCTGGCCTGGGGCTCCAACACTGGCATTACGTTTAATAAGCCAACACACTACCTACTAGACTACGGCGACAGACTAAGTAGTCTTGAAATCGCCGTAGTCTAGTGGGTAAAGCTTCGGCTTATTACTCCTGACGTCCCTGGATAAGACATCTGGAACGAATGAAAATTTTACAAAAAAAAAAGTATTTCTGTAGCGGCTTTCTCTCAGCAGCCTTCTGAAAAAAACGGCGATTTCAAGTAATAGTGTGTTAGTTTATTATACGTGATGCCACGCTTCACACCCCAGATCAAACATCCCCAACAAATATAAAAAAAATATTTCTTCTGCGACTTTCTCTTCGCAGATTTTGGGCAAGAACTCTGAGAGTTAATAAAAAATTGCCATGAAAAGTTTCCCAAAAATATGTCGTTCGGAGTCCGCTTTAAACTCTATGTCCTGACGCTCTTGTATAAAAATTACACACACAGTATGAATGGTGTGAGAAGCTAGGTCGTAATCTTAACTAAAGGATGGTAACGACAAATTATGTATGTATGTATGTATGCAAATGAGCTTTCCGTGGAGTGGGAAAATGTCTTCGAAAGAGTATGATAAGCGATAAAGAGAGAGAAAAAGGAAAATGTGGTATCTTAACCAATAATTGGATTCTTTGCAGATCAAAATGAATCACCTCAATACATACTGGGAAACTGAAAGGCACTAGTTCTTCGTTCTTCATAAAAAAGATTAGATTCCCTCGACAAATTCAACTTTTTTGCAGATTAGTGTTCGAAGGGTGGCCTAACTGTCCATAATTATAGGGTATTCCTTTGGCAGCGGGGGGTTCAAGTCTATGGTAAATATGTATTCTAGTTATTAAAGAGACAAATAAAAACCTCTACGTGTACAGATCTTGCATAAATGGCTGTAAATTGCAGCATTTTTTTATTAAATTCATTTTGATTTTCATAAATTCATTCAGATTTAAAGTTAATGACCTTTATTCTGATATTTTATTGAAATTAAAATTATTTTTTGCATTGTTTCAATTGTTTCTTTCAATTGTCATTTAACATTTAATAAGAAAATGTCATTTAAAAATTGTGATTTAAAAAATACAAACACAACACAACTCAACTGAATACAGCACAGTTCAACTCAATCCCAGCAAATAATGAATGAATGAATTGCAAACCAAAATAAGTCATAAATTCATTACTTTTCATATTATTTTTCCTTTCATTATACATTGTTGTTGTTGTTGTTGTTGTCGTGACAGTTTTTCCTCCACAAACACAGAAACAGACACAGATATACAGCCATACACAGCCAGTAGCATAATGACAGTAGCATAGAAAACAATAACAGTGCCAGTATGATTGCAGTTGTGTTTGTGGTAATAATATTATGTACGCACACACACACGTGCATACAGTGATACAAACATAAGCTCCAGGACTCATCTGTTTTCTCAACTTAAAGCTTCGATAAAATAATGAATGGAATGGAATGAAATGACTGGAGATTGGAAAGGGAACCAACAACAACCAACAAGAACTGGCATATATTTTTATGTGTGTCTCTTGTCTCATTTGTTGCTGTAGCATTAAAATGTAATTTTTTCTTTTCTTCCATTGTATTAGTACAGAGCACAGACGCACACACCCATAGCTTTGGTTTGTTTATTCTCATTATTATTCCAAACTAATGTTTTGTTATTGTATTAGTAGGGGGGCTTATGTCTATGATTGTTTCCTGGTCTCACTGTGTGTGTTTATAACAACACAAAGAGTAACAGTGAGAGAGAGAGAGACAGAGAGAGAGTGTGTTGGATTCTTCTTAGCTTTGATTATAATGTCAATAACTGCCACTGCTAGTGCTACTGTTACCCATACAAATAAATCTACACCCACACCTACACATACAATGATACTTTGAAATCGCAAATAATATAATTTATTGCATAAAAACCTAAAGAAAAACTACAAAAGAAAATGGAAGAAAAGAATTGTATTCAGTTTTCATAGTGTTTTGCGCCACATCTTGTTGGCTTCAAGTAGGTGCTGTTTTTGCCGGCGCACACACAAGTTGGGATTTCCCCAATGCTTCAAAGGAATATTCGCCAGGTTAAAATATGCTTGTCATGTTAGCACTTCCTTTAGATGTTTTCTTCTTTTTATTGCTGTTGTTATTGTTTTTCTTGTGTTAGATTTGTCTTAGATTTGCTTGTCTGCCACTATTGCCGTGTTAACCGTTTTTATTAGTTTTCTTGTGTGTAATTTTTTCAAAAGCCAAGCGAAAAAAATGTTTTATTTTTAGTTTATGACGCATTCCGTAACAGGTGGATGAGTTTGAAAAAGAAAATTATTTCGAAATAGTCTACTAAGTCGACTGAATGGTACCTTAAGGCATTATGTGTTTTGGTATAATGCAGATGATTTGGTTCTACTTGCTAAAATAACATTTTGAAGAGGCGCTTTATGACATTTTTCAAAGAGGTCCTGAGACTATAAGTCTATAAGGCATGCAAGTGGGGTTGAGAATAAACCTGTGCAAGACCACAATACAACCATTGACGAGACAAAGAAAACTTCCTGAAGAAAACAACTTGCTGCTCCCGTATGAGATAAATTCAAAGAAATTGGAAATAACTAACCTAGTAATCTGATATGGAAGGCTTAATATAGATAGGCTTTCAAGAAAAGCTATGTCTAGCTATACTGAAATTCGAAGGATTGCAGAGAACTCCTGAGAATGATATCCAAGGATTACATAACGTAACATAATTGGTCATTACAACCCTTCGGTCAGGAGTACAACCTAGCTTCTCACACCACTTATGTTGTGTACATGAGTGGCGAGACCTACTGTTTAAAGTCGACTCCGCACGACAGCTTTTTTGATAAGCTTTTCAAATTAATTTTATATTATTTCTCTCAGAATTCTTGCCAGAAATCTGCTGAGAGAAAGTCGCCGAAAAAATATTTTTTCAAATTTCGTTTTGATGTGTGACCTGGAGTTTGAACCGTGGCCTTACGTCTAATAAGCCAACACACTACCTACTAGACTACTTCGACTTCAAGGATTATACACTGAATATATGTATGTGTTCTATGACAGTAACATCAATCTAAGGAGCTATTATAGTTGTATACAAGACAAGATACAGACGCTAGCATTTGTTGGGTATAATGGAGGCAATAAAAACGTAGAGTCTCTCTTGGAAAGAGGATCTATAACTCGTAGTAGTGAAGACCAAAGCATTTGAGGCTATTGTTACGATAATGGGGGATGTGCATACTACGAGATTTATCATGGGACTTCGTACCTAGTAAATCGAATAGCTGTTAGCTCCTTATATAATTATTCCCTGGACAAAGCCAGTACACTCTAGGATATTTTGAAAAGGGGAAACTGAATAAGGCAAGTAGGGGAAATAACATCCTCCGCTGGATGCCAGTTTATCTGACAATTGTGGCAATATGCAAGAAAAAGAGTTTTCTGTCGAGTGGGAAAATATATTCGGAAGAGTATACACAGCGAAAGCGAATTTATCTCGTAACCAATAAAAGGATTCTGTGAAGATGAGAATGAATTAATATAACAAGCACTTTAAGCACTAATGCAACCCATAAGTAAACATGTTCTTCTCTCAGCAAATAACACCCAAAAGTTTGTCTATATAATACGCATTACAGGGATACCCCACATAGATCGTAAGGCCGCCCTGCATTGCATTCCTGTACTATGACAAGAATAAAGACTCCGCTTTATAGAACATTATACTTTATCGGACAACAATTCAAATCTCAAAAATCTCGAACAATACAAAATATGTCGTAGTGTGCGAAAGCTCTGAGAATAAATAAAATTTTTGAGAAAAGTTTCTCAAGTCTGTTGTTCTGTGTTGGTGTTAAAGTATACGTCCTGCCACTAGTGGATAATGTGAAGATACGTCGTAATCCTGATTAAAGGCTTGTAATGGCCAACTAAGAAAGATTAAGTAGGTGAATCCTACTCTGACATCATTGAATGTGAAAGAGACAGCCTTGTCGCATAAAGCAACTATCGTGAACGACATACGAAACAGGCATCCTGTGCCCTCCTTTGCTAACCATCACCGACTAGATTACTATATACTTTGGCAGGGGGTCCATACATACATACATACATAATTGGCCATTACAACCTTTCAGTCAGATTACGACCTAAGTTCTCATACCACTTATGTTTTGTGTGTTAATTTTTTACACGAGTGGTAGGTCTTACATTTAAAGTCGATTTCGAATGACAAATTCTTGAGTACCTTTTCGTGGCAATTTTATTTCCTCTCGGAGCTTTTGGCCGAAATCTACTGAGAGGAAGCCGACGAAGAAATATTTGTTCATGTTTCATTTTGTTGGATATGTCTGCCTTGCCTTGGCCTCACGTCTAATAAGTCTACATACTACTTATTAGCCTATGGCGACCATACACCTAGACAGAAGTCAAAGTATAATGTATTGTCATCCATAAGGAATGCCTGACAGTTGCTGTTTACAGAGAATGTCGAACAGATTCAAATTGAGCTTCCTTACCAGCTAAGGAACCGAATACATTTTTGCCAACTGTTAGTTACATAAGTAGCAGTATGTTTAGACTTGAAGGACACTGCAGTTATGTTCCAAACTGGAGACTATTTTCTTGTTTATTTCTCTGATTTAAAACTCCAACTGATACAGAACTCTTTCTCATTACGGATGCTTTCTAATCTTTCTGATAAGATAAGAATCAAAATAATCTTTAGCCAGTTGTCAGCCATTATTGTCATAAATATGTATGTCCTAATATGGTGCACCTATAGGGTAGGTTTCTGTCTTCCCAACTATATGCCCTCACTACCATATTTATTAGATTTTTTCAAAACTCATATTCATTCTAAGATGCTTTGTACTTCTTGTTTTCCAGCACTATTCCTCTACTTCAAACATATGTACGTTTTTACGTTTTTCTATGTCCTCGTACGGCTTGTCTGCTACTCAACTATTTCTCTGTTCTCTGTATTTCATTTTCATTTCCTATTGTTGGCCTGCTGCTGTCTACATTGTTAAGTTATTGCTTTGGGATCACAGTGGAAGGTCACATCTAGCTTCACCTAAATATTATCAAATGAATGAAAGAAGCTCCACAACAACAACAATAACATGTTGGCAAAATATACAAGAGAAACAAGAAACTATTTGTAGTACGAAGTGTACTTTTATATAGAAATGTTACGACGACTAAACAAAAGTGTAACGTCACCAAATGACTGTTACTTTAGAGACTACAATACGAAACAAAAAACACAAACACACTCTCTCAAGTAGTCGTCAAGTGGAAAAAAAGAGAGAAAAAAATGAGTTTGGGAATGAGAATCAAATAAAACCAGGCCCGAATAGACCAAAAAAAGAAATAAAAAAATAGCATCTGCAAAGCCCCATGGTCCCTTATGTAATTTTTAGGATTTTTCTTAACATTTTCCATTCGAATATTTTAATACAATGATTTATACAAACAATTTCATCTACGAGAGAGAGAGATAAAGAGAAAGAAAATATAAATTATTCTGCATTATTTAAATCATAAACAATTTATTTTAATATCCATTAACATTTAGTTTCACTTTAAGGTAATGGCTGTATGGTACCGAGGCTATTTAGAGGGTTTTTCTCCTAGAAAGAAAGGAGGTTTTAACAGATTTATTAGCATCTTAGTTTATACGTGTACAGTGGGGAGCAGAAGTGAGTATATTGTTAGTTTTAAAGAAAGTATTCCATATTCCAAGTTTCCACGACATTAGCGCATAAATTAGGCTGGGTTATGTTGGCTTTTAATTGATGAATTGATCAAGTGGAGTCCTTCTGCTGTCTAGGCATTATAATAGACAAATCCGGTGGTTCATCAGCAGACGTTGCCACTCACATTGCTCACCCTGTTTGGAAATCGTCTAACATATCGGGACGCACCATGATTAAAATGTTCAACTTCAACGATAAATCGACATTACTGTATGGTTGCGAAACATGGAATATGGCACTTCGCGATTCCCAATCTCTTCAGGTATTTGTTAACGCAGCCATTAGATGACATCACAAAGAAAGCCATAGACTGGAATTCCCAGGGAAGCAGGCGCATCGGGCGACCATCACACACCTATAAACATCTAATCACAACCGAACTATCCAAACTACGTTTACAGTGGAATGAAATCAAACATCGCACCGATGATCGAGCTCATTGGAATCAACTTAATACGGCCCTATGCTCCCTAGAGGAGCAGAAGGAACATATGCAAAAAGAACATATATATGTTGGCTTTTAGGACAGCTGAGACTTGTAGCATATTCGTAACACACACTAGCATATACCTGCGACATAAGAAAACCCGACAAGGAAAAGTATAATGGGATGATGTTGGTGTGCAGTTCGATTACTATGACCTGAGATGACCATGCGAATTGAGCTCCACGACGTTAAACTATACGTCCCGTCACTCACGGAGAAAATTATCAAACACAACATGTGTGATGTGAGAAGCTAGGTTGTGATCGTGACTAAAGGCTTGTAATGACCAAGTGAAATGGTGGTTATAAAGGCAAAGTCTGGGCTTTACGATGGGTGTGGTAAAACTTCAAATACACTCCTTTCAAAATAGTTTTTGATTGGCGCCTTAATACGTGTTCAAAAGTCTGGGTTATACGAAAATCATTTTGAAAATAGTTTTTGACTGGTACGTCAATATGTAGACGAGCAAGATGGAAGATTTCGGCCTAATGTCTGATTGCATATTCAGGGTATTTTTCGCCCAATGAACGCTTTAAGCGAATAAATTCTTATCTTTACAGACCTCACGCGTTAGTCTGACCTGGTTTTAGTAGTTCCTAATGGATCATATTCATCTGATCCCATCAAGTACAGAGCATTACCTTGGAACAATTGATATTCTGCTAATCTATATATTTTGCTCGTTACCTGCACTTCACACATGATTTTCTCGGCTTAAGGATGTCATAATGAATCCTTTTTTCATTGAAAGTGATAATTTCATGCAGTCTTTCAGACCTTCAATATCGTTGTTCTATGTCTCTTCGCTTCAGTTCATGTGCTACCCAATTATCTTGTTTTTGAATGAATCCTGCTACATTAAATTCTTTGAATTGGCTGCTTGACATGAGGCTTGATCAAGTAATGTTTACAATTTATGTTTTTCAAACTTTCGTCCTGCGTGATCTTTGTCTTGGGATGTTGAAATCTTAATCCACTCGCTACACTGTATGTGCTCATCATACAATTCCACGGGTAATTCCTATACGTGCGAGTGCACAATGTTGACTGATTTTGTCAGAGCCTAAAGTCGCTGTAGTCTAATGGCTAAAATTCCCTGAGTGTAAAAGGAAAATGCAATGAAAAGTTTCTCGAAAATCTGTCGTTCAGAGTCGACTATAAACTGTAGCTCCCGCCACTCAAGCATAAAATTAAGTTGTAATCCTGATTGATGACCAAATAAGTATGTATGTTATGTATGCATATCCTTTTTACCTGCAGCTGTCCAAAGCCAATGCCTTAATAACGCTCCATTTCATTATGTAGGCAGCAGTTTTCGTTTCCAACAATTTTCTCTAAAAATAAGTTGGTTTTTCGATACCCTATTGGTTCCATTCTATGACCCGTTGATCTTTGTCATCAGAGGGTTCCAAGGGACAGAAGCAATGGCGTGGTCTACGTCCTCCAAACATAGTTATTTCATTTTGCTGTGTATAAGCTACGTTGTAACGCACACATTGCAAAGCAGTGGCAGAAGAAGGGATTGATCGACTGAGGCTGTTATCATGTAGGATACGACATCTGACATTGAAAAGCAGTTGCAGAAGAACACGACGTTGTTTAATAGCAGTTTTAATATGGATTGATTGACTGTGGCAGTCATCATGTAGGATACGACATCTGATATTCTTGTAAGTACTTTACCTATGTCGATAATTTACCACGGGTTACACCAGCAAGCTAATGCACCCCTAGCAGCCGAGTAAGCAAACGTATTAAAGGACTTTTCAAAATCTATGAATACAGAATAAAATGGCGAATGCCAGGCAGCAGATTGCTTAATTCGAATCTGAATGATATTTGTGTTGTTTGTACCTCAGAGACGCCTATTCACAGTCTAGGCTATGAATTTTGTTAAATGTTATCTATTTTAAGAAAAAAAAAATTATTAAAGTGTTAAAATGATATATGTATAGTTCTAATAATCCTCCCCTCCATTCTTATGGGTTCCATAACACATTCTTTATCCTTAATGTGCTATTTTGTCACAAAAATACGAATTTTTCCACAAGAAAAGAGGAAAAAAATTTTTAAAATCCTGTGATATTCAAACAAGCATACCGATTCGTACATCCATACATACATATATATTTCTAGAAAATATAAGAGCCCATTTCCGTTTAACTTACTTACACTAAATTAATTTTCGTAAAACATTTTTATATACAAAGTTTTGCTTGTTTTTTTCCCATCTACGGCCACTACGACTTCATAGACATACTCTTACATGATGGCCAAACAAAACAAATAAATTTTAAGTTTTTTTTTGTTTTATTTTTGGTTCGCTCTTAAGGAAATTTAACTTTCTAGCACCCTTTTAAAATAGTAAGCGAGAGAGGGAGAGAGAGAGTGAGAGAAACAGAATGAAATATTTGCTTTATTAGCGTCAACACTTAACACAAAATAAACTCCCCTTTTTCTTAAAAATTTCGAATTCAAATTTTTGTCCGTTTGCTTTACGTTTCTCTCTTTTTTTTGGATTTTTTTTTTTGTTTTCGTTGACTGACCCTTTTGGCTTTTCAGTTTCAAAACAGGGGCAAGAAGAGTATGGAAAATAAAAATTGAAATAAAAGCTGAAAAACATTAAAAATCATAAATAAATATGACATTAAGAAGGACAGCCAGAACAACGCAGACATGTTGTATTTTTATTTCCTTTATTTTCAATTCGTTTTTTCTCTTTTCATTTTACAAGTTTTGAATAAGTTTTTTTTAACAACATGTGCTATTTTTTTCCTCCCAATTTCCCTCTTTTTTCTAATTCAATGTTCATATTCTGTTCCTTAGCAGGATATGCACAAATTGAAAGCATGTCATAACTTGAAGTTTTTATATTTTAAATACTTATCAGCGTATACGTTTTGTAAAACTTTTCTGTGTGCTGTCTTTGCAGCCTTTTGAAAATCGCAATCATATCATAATTTTTTTTTTTAAATATTATTTTATATCCCTATATTATGCGTATTTTATTTAAATTTATGATTATGATAAATTTCTTGGGGATGTTTTAAGCAAACCTTAAGTGATTTTTATGTTGCATTTAAGCACAATATATTCATGTTAAACATTAAACGAGAATTTCAATTTATGGCTTCAAAAGTTTGTAGAAAAAGGACATGAGGAACATCGAAACGAAATGAACAAAACATTTATAAAATTATTAAATTTAAAAAGGAAATGCAATATACATACTTACATACATAAATAATTGTATATAATGCAACCCTTCAGTCAGGATTACAACCTAGTTTCTCGCGCCACTTATGTTGTGTGTGTTAATTTTATACATGAGTATCGTAACCTACAGTTTAAAGTCGACTCCGAACAACAGATTTTTGAGAAACTTTTTCATGACAATTTTATTTATTCCCAGAGTTTTTGCCAGAAATCTGCTGAGAGGAAGTCGCCGAAGAAATACTTTTTGTATTTTATTTTGATCTCTGGCCTGGGGTTCGAACCCTGGCTTTTCGTCTAATGAGCCAACACACTACCTACTAGACCAAGGCGACTTCTAGGAAATGCAATATTCTTTACAGAGGTCAGTTCCTTCTAACATAATTGATCGTTACAATCCTTCGGTCAGGATTACATATAGATTCTAACACCATTTGAGTTGTGTGTTTTAATTTTATACACGAGTGGTTTAAATTAGACCCCGAACCACAGATTTGTGAGAAACTTTGAATGACAATTTCCACAGAGTTTTTGTCAAAAACCTGCTGAAGAAATATTTGTTCATATTTTGTTTTATAGGTGATGTCTCACCCGTAGTTTGAACCGTGGCCTTGTGTCTAGTAAGCCAACACACAACCTGCTTGAAACAATAAAATTGAAAATATTTCCTTCAGCCACTTCTCCTCAGTAGTTTTCTTCTGCAAAATCCCTGAGAGTATATATAAAATGGCCACGAAAAGCTTCCCAAGTCTGTAGTTCAGTATAGGTCCCTCCACTCATGTGTTATATTAATACACACAACGTGGATGATGTGAAAAACTTGATCGTGATCCTGAGTAAAAAGTTATAGTAGCCAATTCCAATAAGTACGTAAGTAATTAAATTAATGTTCTTACGGACAATAAACAACTCTTTTGACAATTTTTTTGTCGCAGGGTTACATAAGTCTTCTTCATTTGATTAAATCAATTAATGACAGGACTTCTTGAACTACCACATCAAGTACACATCTCAACGGAGTATTGGGGAGTTACGCAGCTTATTGGTAATTCGACTTATTGCCAACTTGTTCAAGAACATAGAAGAAGTGTAGAAGTTTTCTTTCAAATACTAGCATCACCGCCTAATATCGTCCATGTTTCCACGAAAGAGACAAAAGCAGTGAGTATAATTGACTCATAGAGCCACTGAAATGCTTATATTGTTAAGTTTTTACCTTTTAAAATCGTTTGAATATGAGTTCGTTGATTGCAAACAAAATAAAAATAAATTTGTGTTCAGTTTTAATTAAATTCTTTATTGTTGCCACAAATCTCTGTGCCACTGTTCACAACTTGATGAAAACAACAACAATTGCTTTAATTTTTATTCTGCTTTACACTCATTTGCGTAAACAATAACAATTATTCGACCGATCTTTTAGTGGAGATCTTCAAACCACAATTATTCTCTCCATACACAACGCGTCTTCACAGAAGACTGACTGAGTTTTTAATGACTCCTTCCTGCTGTGTCTTGCCTTTTATATTGCAGGGTAAACAGTCTGATGAGTGCTCTTGAAGGAGAATGACTTCGCCTTCGCGAAATCTCTATAAATGTAAACATGTTGTTTACGCTATTGTTGTTTGAGTATTTTGTTGACGTTTGTCCTTGCAGTGTTGTTGTTACCTGTTTGTTTACTTCTTTATCCATTTTTTATACTGATGTTGTTCCTATATTTTTGTTTATTTGTTGATCATGTAAACAAGTACATTGTTTTTGTTTTTGTAGCTTTTTTAATGTTAAACGATGTAACACCATTTCCAATTTCGTAACAATATTATGATTAGACCTGCGCTTGATCCCCAGCCTGACGGCATTACCAGTGAAAATGCCGTCACCGTAGTCTAGTAGGAAAAGTCTTTAGCTTTTAGACGAGAGCCGTGATTCTAACCTTAGCTCAGACATCTTGAACAAAACGAAAATATTTCATTCAGCGACTTCCCCTCAACTGTTCTCTGGCGAACTCTAAGAGTATATAAAATTGTCATGAAAAGCTACCCAATTCTGTCATGCGGAATCGACGTTAAACTGTAGGTCGCGCCACTCAACTTGGGTGGTGTGAGAAGCTAGTTTTAACCCTCGATAAAGAACTGTAATGATAAATTAAGTAAAGTATTTATGGAAGATGGATATAAAGTATTTTCCTAGGCGACATGCCGGCTCCATAATTATCGACAAAAAAAAAATGCCTTACTTCTCCCATATTTGCTTTGTATCGCACATTGCCAGAATTCGGCTCTAGAGCCCATATTCCCTCCAAATATTTTCAAAATAAATTGGTTTCAATAACTTGTGATTTTAAAATAATCACTTTAAAACAAAATTCAAATCCAAATTTATTTTACAAATGAATCTTTACAGTTTACATATAACAAATCCTAGTCTTAGTTGCAGTTATTTTTTTATTTTAATTTCCAGGAAAAAAAAGGCAGGCTTGAGCTTACAAAGATCTTTTCATCCCAAAAGGAAATTGGCTGCTGTCATGACTAAAACTAAGGAAATTATGAAATTCATACAGGAAGACAATTTTCTCCCACTGAGCATCAAAAATTTAGTACAAAACCAACCAAAAAAAAAGGGAAAGAAGATATCCAAGTAACTAATGCCACAACTTGTGTTGCAACACACACACACACAGAAACTGTATTGCTAAGAACATGTAAGAGAAAGAATAGCAGCGGCTGGTGAAAAGTGAAACAAAATATTTGCGGTTTTTGGTTAAAAGTCTTACTTGACTTGACTGCATGAAAATTCTGATTTGAACTTGAGAAGAGCGAGAGAGAATCCAGATTTTGTTGCTCTAGTTTACATGCCGGTACTGCAACTACTACTGCTTGTGGCAGGGATTAGCAAAAGTGTTTAAAAAATAAAAGTGAACAGCAACTCATCTTGGCTGTGATGATGGCATGTTTTAACTCTTCGTTTGGTTTCTGTGTGAATGTGAGAGTGTATGTATGTGTTTGTGTGTTTCAAACAAGGTATTTGCGTGCAGTTCCTTTAACTTGTAAGCGTAGTTGTTGCTTTTCTTGCAGGATATCCTTGTCGGTGAGAATTTTGTTATCAAGCTGTTTGCATTTACAATTTGTTTGAAAACTTCAAAAATGAAAAAAGAAACGAAATGAAAGGAAAAGAAAAGAAAAGAATAATGTTAACTAAACCAAGTAAAATTGAGAAAAATTGCATGTAAAATAAATGATAATTATTTTTAAAAACCCAAACGTTGTATTAAATTTAAAGCCCTTTTGTGTGTTAACTTTTATAGGTTTGTGGTCTTGAAGTTGTTGAAATTAAAGCTTTAAGAAATCATGTTTTTATATGACATTAGAAGTTTCAATTATGAGGGGAAGATCTAAATAAGTTTCAAAAAGTTTTGATTAGATTGTTTCAACTCTTTTAAAAACGCCATCATTTATGGAAATTATATGGTTCTACGAGGTGCGATATTATTGATATATAGAATAGCAGATATTTTAAAACATCGTTTAGACTTCCTGCATGAGTATACACCTACAAGCGGTCTCATCTCAATCACAAAACTCAGGATAGAAATGAAGAAAGCAAACAAAAAACTGATACGGACACTAAATTTGCATTAAACTACATCGGATTCCAACTTTGGAACCTCATAGCAATTATAACGGGACATAAGGGCCGTGGTGCACACTTGCAGAAACTGGAAATACCTCAAGTGTCTTCTGCAAAAACCGTAACAACGAGGAGAAGCAAAAGTCAACCTCCATACATACATGCATATATAATTGGTCAATACAACCCTTCAGGATTACGACTTCGCTTATGTTGTATGCGTTAATTTTATACATGAGTGGCGGGACCTACAATTTAAAGAACGAACGACAGATTTTTGTAAAACTTTTCATGACAATTTTATTTACTCCCAGAGTTTTTGCCAGAAATCTGCTGGGAGGATTTCGTTTTGTTAGGGGTATCTGGCCTGGCGCTTGAACCGTGGCCTTACGTTTAATAAGCCAACACAATACCTTCTAGACTACGGGGACTTCGTCCACTTAATAGACTACGGCGACTTCGTCTACCTAATAGACTACGGTGACTTCGACTACCTACTAGACTACGGCGAGGTTTGAACCGTGGTCTTACGTTTAATAAGCCAACACACTATCTACTAGACTAAGGCGACTTACAATTCAACCTAACCTAACACAAATTTAGATGTTACTGTCAAGGATACAGTCTTTATTTTCTTAAAAGTTTACAACATCCCCACTGCAGTCATTGTAAACATTTTCAATAAAAAAATGGTGAAAATACATGCCACTCTCTTTGATCAATCACTAATGAATTTGGTGTAATGATGTTACTAGGAGTCTAGGTATCACAGATCAGGTAGCCAACACTTTAAGAAGGAGTAGTACATTGTGTGCTGGGTTAATAGATATGGGGCTTCGGCTCAAACCCCAGTTCAGATAACAACACAACGAAATAAGAAAAAATATTTCCACGGCGACTTCGTCTCAGTAGATTTCTGGCAAAAACTCGGAAAATAAATAAAAAATGCCATTAAAAACTTCTCAAAAAATCAGTCATCCAGAGTCGACTTCAAACTGTAAGACTCGCCACTCATGGATGAAATCACCATAGACAACGTGCGTAGTGTGAGAAGCTAGGTTGTAATCCTTACTAAACGGTTGTAAAGAAATATATTTCTTACTTCGTTATGTTCGAAATTTGTAAGCCAGGTGTTCGAAATTTCTAAGACTCTCATCTCAGCACACTATCTACTACAGCTACTAGAACTGTAGCTTGCGTTTCGCTTTATGAAATATCTTGGAATGTATTTATAGGGTCTTCTGAGGTATGTCTGATGTACTTTAATTTTTTATATCTCCGCATTTCTTTAAGACGCCTAAGTCTGTCACAGTTCTCTCATTTTCTTGTTATGTCCTCACTTTATTACTTCTTAATCAAATTTTTACAAGCTAAGGTTATGGGATTCCCCTTTATCGATGCATAGAAATAATGCCTTCAAAGGAAATGCACCCTGTTTTTGCTAAGAATCTTCTACTGTGTGCTTGGCTGACTTTACTATGTTGTTAGTTGTAGAGAGGAGATGGTTAGGCAGCTTCCTTTATTGGGAGAACCTGATTCGAACCTAGATTGCTTCAGTTAAAGTGGTGGGTGGACATATTTATTTCTACATTAATATGCTAATAATACCCGTAATAAAGATGCTCCCAAAAGTAAACTGCACACACCACAATATTAAACGACCAAAGTCTACTGTGCTCATTTATCAATGTCTTGCCAAAAATAACTTTAAATTCGGAGCCCCATACTTCATACCCCACATGTATAGAATCAATCTACCTTTAAGTTTGCCTTCAAATTATATGGAAATTAGAAATAAAAAATTGTTTGTCTGGACAGTATAATTCGTAAACGGAATTCAGTAATCTATAAAGAAAAAAACTTACAACAACAACAACTATTGTGATAACATTTCCTGAATACAGCTGATGTCATGATTCTCCCCATTTTATTAAAAAAAACAGAATTAACAAGAATGGCCCCCTTCTAGTATTTGGTCAAACTTTAATGTCTTGAAGGTGTTTCCGTTATGCTTAAGTGTATAAACAGGACCTTCTTCTCCTTGCTTTTTTACTTTGAATTGAAATTTTCTTTTTTTTAAGGAAATCAAGAAAAATAAAAAAGAGATTTGCAATCACAACTTTGCAAACAAACAATAGAAACAACAACTTTAACAACATCATTCAGTTGTAACAACATAAAGACGATGAGAAGTTTTTGGGTACAAAAATCATACGCAATACAAGAGACACTTTACAAAGTAAATATTTGGGGAGGAAAAATTGGTAAATAAGTACCCTTAGACAAGTGTAAGAAAAGGGTTCTCCTTATAAGATTAGGTCATCTCTTGAATTGGAAATAAAAAAAAAATACAGGGGAAGATATCAGTTGTAAAGGATACAACGATTTTTTTCAATTACAAGGATGACATCAGCAGAAGACAATATGTTGTTGTTGAATAAATATATCGATTTGAGTTTTGTTTACTTTTAATAGAAACAAGTGCAAGCTTTTTCCAATACTTGTACGAATGCAGGATATGAAATCCAAAAAAAGAAACTTCTTTATTTGTAGAACAAATAGAAAGGGTTGGTAAAGGAAATGTTTTCATTTTGTAAACATTTTATTTCGATTCTAAACGCTTCAAATCTAAGAAGTTTTTCCAGGCCTCTTAACTGTTGGGAAATATTGCTTCTATCAACTCTTGTTAGAATTTGAAGAAATTTTGTTATTTACTTTGTATCCGACAGGTATTTATAGGACCTACCTCATGATATTAGAAGAATATGGAAAAAATTGAAGAAATCGTATACGCGTTAAGCATACCATTGCAATTGGATGAATGCGGCAAATATTCCGGATACACTGCTAAAGAAAGTGTTCCGTATTTCTACTGTCCGTCCACCTATTACATTTTAAATGCAACTTTAAAGACAATTGTTCCCTAAGGACATATTTGATCTCATTTCGTTCACTCTTATCTAAACCTAACAAGACCAGGGTGTTTCCTTTGCATTGATTACGACATTTTAGCTTAATCCTAAGCCGAGCTACAGAATGTACCATGTTCACGTAGGGATAACTTGAGCTCCTTATAAAGAAATGGGGACCTTTTCTCTGGTAATTAAGCACATTCCATTTCATCCATCATCAGACATGTTTAGTTCTCTATTTTGCTTAGAGATCTTTTTTAGTGTGCTGTTAAGATATCTTTGTTTGGTGTTATATGGTGCTATGTTTGATTTTTCTGTAAGCCACTGTGGTACACTACTTTCGACCCAAACATATTTAAAATCCTTCGCGAATAGCAGTTAATAAATCCTTGCGATCAATCATTTCAAGTATAATTCTTGGACCTACTGCCACATATTGCATTAATTTTTAAGAATTTTAAGAAGAACAAGCGGATCATAAAATTAATAAAACAAAAGGAAACCTTTGTCTCTTTCCCAAAGAGCATATTGTTACCACTGTTGCCGTGTAGAGTTACTAACGTACAGCACTGGAATTTTATAGGGTTCACCTGTAATGTATTTTCCAATTACGCTGCTCTGGCGAATCTCAGATGGTTTCTTTTGTAATAAATCCACGCAGTACAGGTATAAAGTAAGTAATGTTATAATTAGGATTCTTCCTCAAAAGATTTGTATATTCGACTGGGAACCATTCCCATTATTCACAAATGTTCTTTGAGTACACAATCGTCATTAGGCTATATCAAGGCAGTTTGTTGCAAGACTCAAACAAAATTTTAATTTTATTTTTTTCTTTTCACCAAACATAGTCTTCCATAGTCAGGGCCTATTAGTGGCAAGAAATCTCCCTTCCCTTCCTTAGATTCCTACATGACCAAAAAAGCAGGAAACCATTGTATTGTCGTTACCAACTTACAATACTAACTCCATACAAACTAAAACAGTAGAGCTAAGTGCTCGATTGGCTGTTTGATTGTCAGGCAATATTGGCATGTCTTTTCGTATGTTCTAAATAATTTTTGCTAAGCTCCGAAACTACGCTCCTATGCCAGAGTATCTGTCTTTGGCCTATATATGAGCTATAGAATGCCCTACCGTGAGCTATAGAAGACCGCTTCCATTACGCAATCTCATTTCGAAGCATTTCAAAAACTGTGAGTTATTACGCAACTATCATCTGTCAACCGCACATCTGACAAATAAAGAATATTTTGTATGAGTTTCTTAGGCCGCTATGGAATGCGTATCTACATTGCCAATATTATGCCAACGTATTCCAATGTCTGAAGCTTTTTTAATCAACTGAATTGTTTTCAAATTCATGTTACGTTTCCATAGGTCAAAATCGAGTTCATGTCAACACCAACAACCAACATCATAAGCTATAAAAAGAGTTGGGCTCAATGCAAAATTAGATCGACAGACGTTACCCTAAGAACTGCTAGACTAGAAAAATCAACACCGTAGCTGGACTAACTAGTTTAAGGCAACTGAAACAAATATTAAATAATTCTACTTAAAGTAACGAAAAGTTGTAAAAATTCGGTGTTATCTTCGGCCAAAGTCGCCGTAGTCTAATATGTAGTGTGTTGGCTTATTAGACGTGAGGCCACGGTACAAACACTATGAAATATGAAAAAAAATATTTCTTTCGACGGCTACCTCTCAGCAGATTTCTGTTAAAAACTCTGAGAAGTAAATAAAATTGTCATGAAAAGTTTCTCAAAAAAATCTGTCGTTCGGACTCGACTTTAAACTGTAAGCACCGCCATTCATGTATAAAATAATAAGTGGTGTGAGTTGCTAGGTCGTAATCCTGTCTGAAGGGTTGAAATTACCAATTATGTATGTATGTATCTTAGGCAGCAGCAATAGAGTAAAAGTCTTGCAGACTATTCGGCAAACCATCTGAGGTAGTTCAATATAAAAAGCTCTGTTTTAAGTAAGTTAAATTGCAAAACGAAAAACTGGGTCCTGGAAGTCGCCGTAGTCTAGTAGGTAGTGTATTGGCTTATTAGACGTAAAGCCAGGGTTCGAGGCCCAGGCCAGACATCAAGACAAAATACAAAAAGTATTTCTTCGACGACTTTCCTCTCAGCTGATTTCTGGCAAAAGCTCTCAGCAGTAAATAAAATTGACTTTAAACTGTAGGTCCCACCACTCGTGTATAAAATTAACACACACAACATAGGTGGTGTGAGAAACTAAGACGTTGTACAATGGGTCAATTCGACCTCCGGGTACTGTACTTGTCTTGTCTCTAACCTAACCGAACCTAACCTATGAATGGGTTCTATATAGCCTAAGTATGTACATCCAACTTTCTGTGGGTGGAAAGTCACCTCTACCAACCAAGTTCATTCTAAATTTTTCAGGTTTTAAAGGTAATTGTTTCTTACTTATGCTAAGTACTCTTTAGAATCCCAGCTCTGGTTTGAACAGAGACTTTCAGAATAAAAAAGCAAATCCATATTCTAAGTTCTACTCTAGAAATTTAATTTAAATTCTGTTAAAACAAGTAAAATAATATTTTTTTATTCCTACAAATATGCTTCTGTCCTTCGAATGTATATGCTTAAAGGAATAAAGTAGATAAAAATAAATCCTGCAGTCGAATTCATTATATTGCCACAGTGTTTTGAATTCCTTATTAGAAGCCTTACTCATCTTGTGCGTGTGTGTGTGCTGTGTGTTAAAAGAACAACAAATTAGTCGCCTTGAGTTTATTAAATTATCATCACACAACGAAATTAACTAAAGAAATGAGTGGAAAAGTTCTAACCAAAGTTTGTAATGGGTGCGGGCGGGAAGGGGGATTTGCCCCCACTATCTCTCTTGATAGAAAACCACCAAGTGCATTAAATAATTTTTATCTGCTTACAAAACATCTTGTTCGCATCCTTGCAAGACAGAAGGAGAGTGAATGGGGGGAAAGGGATTTTGGCCAGTTTCCGTTTTGAAGAAAATAACTTTCCGTTGCCGTTGCAAGAGACCATGAAAAGATGAAAGTGTATGAGGAAAATTAATACGATAATCTTGATTCTAATAAATCTTGAAGTTGTTGGCAGTTTTTCATTTTATGCGTTTCAACACACAGAGAGACAGAGAGAGAGAGAGAGAGAGAGAGTGCAGCATGCACGCATACCTTAACAAACGCATTTACGTCTCGTACAATATTAATGCACACGATTTTTTTTCTCATTTTGAAACAATTATACTCCTAGGAAAAATTAAATTTTCAAGCTTCATGTGAATAGCTAGGGCTGCAGGCAAGGGAATTGCACCACCAAAGTAGTGGTCTGAGTAGCAGAGGTTGCAATTAAACTCCCACTTAACAGTATTAGCTGTAGAAACCAATTGAACCATTTTGACCGGCCATAGAAACCAGCAATGCATTCTGTTAGTACGTAAATGCCTGCCTGCCTGCCTGCCTGGATAACACTAACACTTCATTTTTGTGTTTCACAACCACTAAAGCAAAAACAAAAAAATTCCCAGAATAAAAGGGTTGAGTGGTTAGCTGAATAAGTTTTACATCCTTAAGTTTTCCATCTTTAATGTTGGTAGCTGTGTGTGTGTAAATATATATGTAGGTAACGATGAGCGTGTTTCCACTTTTTTTTTGATTTTCTTTTTTGGTTGAAAAATGAAAATGAGTTCATGAAAAATTATTTTATTTTCTTGTACAACTGCTGCTTATAGCGTTGCAACGGACAGATGGTAATTATACTTGACGTTAATGGGGTTTACACATTTTTGTTTTTCAATCTTCTTCTTTCTCTTTTTGGCATTTCGCAAAAGTTCAACAGAAATTTTTTTGGGGCAAAAAGTTTGTACATGAAAATATTCCCAGCAATTGCTTGGCTGTTGTTTGTGTACCTGAGTGCGGCAGACGTTAATCAAGCTACAATATGGCCTATAAAAACAGAAAATTAGTTCAATCGTATTGAAGTTGTTTAATGGAAAACTAGTTTTTTAGTTTAAAACAATAACAATTGTTTTAAATTGTGCTTGCATTTATAAAAATTAGAATGTTCAACAAGTCTGTAACCTCTAGCATTAAAATGAGTTGTTTTTTCCATTCCTCTTCTATAGGTTCTTCAATAATCTTATTCCTCACAAAAAGTAAAGTCTGTCGAAGTTATCAAAACATTCCGTAAAGGAAGCCAACCCGAGTCCAAAGTAAAGTCTACTATTGTAGTAATCTTTACACTAGAGATTCCGGTATAAATGTCAGAAAATGAATCAAAACGATTCGTCTGTTTATGACAAGAACAGAAGTAATATTACGAGATGCCAAGTCTTTCGGCATGTCTACCAGAGATCAGGAATGAATCTCTTTTTCGCTACTCATAAGTACTCATGACATTTTGAGTACGGATGAGTCAACAGTATTGAAATCCAAATACTCTGATTCATTCGTACTCACTACGACATTGATTTATAAATACAAGTTGCAATGAGTATGAGTACAACGTTGACATCAAACTCATAACATTCGAACTATGTTTGATTCATACGTCTACTTATTCAGATTCATAAATTTAGAAAACTACTTATAATACTCATAAATGATTCGACTGATTCGAATCATTCGTCAAAATTTACAGTCTTATTGCATTTACAAAGAAAGAAGAAAGCAGAGCAAACACACAACCTACTTGTGAGTATTGTAGTGTTCTTACGCGAATCATACTCTTTTTGTGATTCGTGTATACGATGAGTCATGGAGAGTCGAAATCAATAACATCATGAGTACTGTTAAGTATGTGTACCATGAGTATTTCAAACTTTGAATATGAATAGTATCAGTATGACATTAAAATAAGTATGAATGCGTATAAGAATCAGAAATTATAAATATTATTCGAATCTGCTCATCGCTTTGAATACTCATTGCTGAGCACTGATGTCTACCGAATGAATCGCTATTGTGCAATGAAAGCCAAGCAACTCGGTTGCCTTTTTATCCATGTGAATACAGCAGAGTCTAACAATATTGTAGGTACCGTCTTGCTGTCAACGAGATAGAGCCTCCCTGTAAAACGAATGGATAATATCCAGTTTATCTGAGGCAATCGAAATACCCAAGCCCTGCAACATGTTAGAGATTGCGAGCTTTGTATCGGCTCTGACCAGCTTATCAGCAATGCAATTTCGAACATTGTTTCTATGTTCTGGTACCAATATAAGAGCTAACTTTGAATGATTCGCAATTTCGGACCTTCGCAGGACCTAATAGCAGCCTGGCTGTCCAAGTAAATCAAAAGATGTTCAAATAAGTCACGCCACCTTGCAATGATTGCACTATTTTCAAAATACCCATGGCCTCCGCTTAAAAAACTCATAGACCACCCTATCATGCAACTTTAAGCAATCGGCATAGACCTCAAGAGTCCCATCGGGAACCTTCGGATCTTTAGACCAAATACCATATAATCTACGCAGATTTGTTTATCCAAGTACAGCATCATGGGTTAATACTTGACTGCATTGAACCCTACTGCCAACATCTCAGCCCTCTGCTTTAATAGATAGTCAGATGGAAGCCAATTGAGTATAGCACATGATGCCATAGTCCAGTGGGCTTATTAAGCATAAAGCCTCGCTTCGAACCCTAGGCCAGAAATCTCCAACAAAACGAAATATGAACGAATAGCAGATTTCAGCAGATTTCTGGCAAAAACTCTGAGAGTTAATAGAACTGCCATGAAAAGTGGAAACTGTGGGGCCCGCCACTCCTATATAAAATTAACACACACAACATAACTGCTTTGAGAATTTAGATCGTAATCCTGACTGAAGGGTTGTATTGACCAATTATGTATGTATGCATGTATGTGTGTTAGTAATGCCATGATTGAAGTGGAACAGACTGCACTGGTGATCAATACAACTGACTGCCTGTCTATCAGTTGAGAATGACACTGGAGTTTGCACAGCGTCGACCGTAGCAAAATGCAAGAGTGATCGGTCTTACCACTAGCCTTTTGCAAGTTATCTCTTTCTTAGTTCTCTGAATTATGTTGTCCTTCCATGAGGGCTTGGGATCCAGAATAACTTTCAGATAAGCAAAGTCGAATGACATTAAGGATTGCTATGTTAGAAGTTGGTATATAAAGTCATCTGGAAAAAATATAAACTCCGTTTGGCGATTAACACTTAAAACACACGATATACACGGCTCAGTTGTAAGCTTTAAGGTCTGGTTGCATCTCAAAGAGTTAGGGATCCAAACCTGATATCATATTATCCGATTATCTGTATAACTATGTATAGACCGAAGGCTTTAGGGCCTTGGGTATTATTATTGACGATGCGTTGGAAAACTGAGGAGGGTGCAATTCGAAAACTGTCGAAACTGTTTAATGCAACATTTTATGGACAGTTATAGAAAGTACTTTTAGCTATTTAGTACTTTTTTGACAAAGGCCTTCATGATCATTTTAATAATTTTTTAAATAAAAAACTGACTTCCTTAAAAACTCTCCATACTGCTAACCAACAAAAGCAACAACAACAACAAATTTTTTAAATATGAATATTAATTTCAATGTCCATAATAAAATGGCGGAAATTTTTATTAAATTTATCAGATTTTTGGTCAACAACAAAGGACAAGGTTTCGCCATTGCATATACCACTCGCTGCACATACAATATGTGCCGTGTAATAGTGCTTCAATAACAAGGCGAAAACTAAAAGAAAATTAAAAGAAAGATAAACAGAAACAGAAATAGAACTGCAAGTAGTGCAAAATAGATTTTCTAGGGCAGCTTACCAACACTACAACTAAAACTCCTGCTTACATATAGAAAGTGTGTAGGTATGTGCATATTGCCATTGTAGACAAGGTCTTTTAAAGCAGGAAATATTTTTGACAGTTTTAATAGCTCTTCATAACTCCTACTAAGTATACTCCCACACACACACACATACAGACACATTGCACCACACACAATACCACAATACCATGTTATAACAGTTACTTAAAACACCAGTAGGCTAGAGAATGATGGAAAACGTTTCAAGGCGATAAAATCTATACAAATAACGACGACAATGTCTGGCAGCTTGCTTTAGATACTATTGGGTAAAGGAAATATTTAATTTCTTAGATAGTTAGCTTATGTAGAAGTGGCTGTCCCCTCAATGGAGTTATGAATGGACACACTTAGGCCACACTCAAGGGCCCATTGTGATACCACAGTTTCACTTTCTTTCCACATTTTTTCCAGGCTTCCGATGAAGCGTATCAGGCTGCCTATATAAATGAATGACAATTCATCCAGATCCTCCATATAGTACGTTCCCAGGTGCCTCTTTTTCCACCGACCAAGTGCCGGCCATGTACACAGTAGGTGAAGAACAGTCTCATTATCCTTCTCATCTCCACAGCTTCTGCAGAAATCGTTTGCAAGATATCCGAAACTAATAGGCCTCGCATGTATTTCTATAATAACCCCGATATAACCCCGTAATAACCCCGATAACAGTGATGATATTACTTCTCTGGAATTGAAGCAGCGCTGCCACGCGCCTTCTATCAAGCCTTGACCAGAATTTCTGTGCCTTTCTGCCTGTGTCCGAAGCTGCCCATCTGTAGGCAAGGTCCACGGTTGCATTGCAGGTTCCACAAAGGCATCCCCAGGGAATTCATCAGAGAATTCAATGGTCGTGCCCTTTCTGGCCAGTTCATCCGCTCTGCAGTTACCCGGAATGTAATGTAATGTATTAATCCTGGAGATCGCTAGGTATCCAGGGTACTGCGTTAGCGATTGGAATATTATTGATGGGCCACCAGAGAGACTGGCTCTCAGCAAGGGTCGTGTAAAACCTTAGTCTAGCTCATGCCTCTATCCTATGATGAGAGCCTTCATTCACCAGATCCTAAGGTCAAATGATTGCAGATTTCCAGCTTAGCTGATGGACATCCCATCGGGCTACCACCATTACTAAGCGACACATACATACGTGGAGAGTTCGCACTCATTTTGTCGGCCTAAGTTTCTTACAAGGAAAGGAAGTTAAATTCTGATCCCTGAGATCAACTCTTTATAAAGCTTTGATCGTAGTAAATAGTAAAAATGACTCAGAAATGCGAAATTTTATAAGAACTAAAGCTGATATTTCTGAATGTAGAGTCTCTTAAAAATGAAGCCCATATTCTGTCTTCATTTAATCTGTCAGCAACAGAAGTTTCTTAAGTTAGCAGAAACTTAATTTAGGCAATTTTTTCCATGTTCCGAATTCAGCCCCCCACCAATAACTACTCTCAGCAATTTCTATTCAAAATGAAAGAAAACTTTGCCTACAAAATAACTTTTTCAGCGCGACTATTACAGGGCTACGATGGGAAGTATAAAGTAAGTGGTTGAGAAAAAGTTGAATTAAATTTTTGTTTTCCAAATAAAGAAGAAAAAACAAAACCAACTCCAGTTCAAGGAAAATAAATAGAAATTAACCCTTTCGTTTCATACTGCAAGAAGCAGAACAAGGCGTTATAATAACCATAATAATTTTGTAATATTTTCTTACTAATTTAGCCATGGTCTACTACTACTACTACTACGGTTAAGGGTAGCAGTGGGTCAACGGCTTAAAATAAAACGAAACAAAGAAATTCCTTAAAAAAGAGACAAAAACCATAATAATAATGGGGTTAAAAACGCCCCCTCAAAAAAATATATGTTCAGCGTATTAGCCGTCGTAATAGATAAAGCGGTTTTACTTGCTTGTGGTCGGCTTTTTGTGTTTGTGTTCCCTTTTAACTGTAACACAAATGTCAAAATAAATTTGTCAAATTTGTTATTAAGCTGCTAACGGTTTTAAATAGAAGGAGTTAATACAAGTATTTGCGACAGCAAAGGATGAATGGAATCCCTGTAGGAAATTTTATTCATGAGGGTGGCAATATCAAATGGGTTTATCTATTAAGAAGGGTCAGCTAGATTTAAACAATTATTTTTTTAATTTATTAACACAATTATTATCAAAGTAATGATGAACCACAAATCTAACGTGTTAAAATCGCACGATATTGGTAGCCAGTTCACACCACTATCTGTCGTGTTAGATGACCATGCTTTTAAATCGCTCTTGCAGAATATCAAATGTGGTATGAGTGGTTGCCCCATAGCTCACTATTGGTCTGACTGTCATGGAATACATACAGACATAATTGGTCACCACAACCCCTTAATCAGGATTACGACCTAATTTCTCACACTACTTATCTACTTACATATATACAGAGATGGGACCTACAGTTTAAAGTCGACTCTGAACTCTTAATTTTTGAGAAACTTTTTAAAGCAATTTTATTTACCTCTCAGAGTGTTTGCCAGAAATCTGCTGATAGAAAGTCGCCGAAGAATTATTATTTAATATTTCGTTTGGTTGGAGATGTCTGACCGGGGGTTTGAACAGTGGCCTCTCGTCTAATAAGCCAAAACATTACCTACTAGCCTACGGCGACTTCATACATAGTACACACGTAGTGCATAATTCCTGGTTTGCATTCCCAGGATTTTCCTGCAAATCTTCTGCATACCATCAAGGCTTTTCTTGAGACACTCTATATTCCTAGATACTTGAACGCCATTTTATGTGTTATTATCTCACCCAGCATGCAAATAATCTTGCATTTTGTAAGTTTTTTATTCTTTTTTTGTATACATATGTATGCTATGGTCCTGCACGAGTTTATTCTAAAGCCCTTAGTCATGCAATGTTTAACAATCTCAAGACCTCTTTGAATGATATCACCGATAATCTTTTCAAATTTACCTTTAGCCATCAATGCCATATTAAATGCATATGATTAGCAGCCAAAACACCCCTCCGTGTGCATGGCCTGGTTGTACTGAGCCTTAGTATTTTGTTTGCTGGTCCTATGTTTCCGCAGTTCGAGTGTATAGGCCCTCCGTCATCTATTTGGATATCATAGTTACTATAGTTGCTTTTGTTTTATGCACTATGACTTCATGAGGAGTATAATCAAATGCGCCTTTTACGTCAAGAAATGCACATATGATTACCTCCTGCACATTTAAGGGCTATTAAATGGTTTCCACTAAAACTACAATTGTTGTCTCAGTATGCCCGCATGCCCTGTAGACATATTACCTAGGATGCAGTTGTATTCGTTTTTACGTCCCACGTTTAATACAAATTACAGATGACTTAGATACTGTTCCATTATTCACATCTGGCTGGTTCTTTCATCAATTAGAGACGTTCTGTCAATAAATTCTGGGTACTTAAGGATTATTCTTTTTAGATACCCATGCGCCGAATGTTCTGTGTTCTCCTCTTATCTCTCGTCATTACAGCGCCTGCAGAAGTCTTGTACGTGATTGCTGTTAGGTTTTGGTATATTTACAGCGAACCAGATTAGTCTGGCCTCTATAAAAGTGGGTTCAATTTGTTAGCTCAGATAGTTTTAGCACCGGCAATATTAACAACGATTATTCCAATGGAAGATTAAGGACTCTGCTGCTATGATCTGATTAGAAGGCTATCATATCATATCGGAACGCCTGCAGGACGTATGAATTTGAGGCGGAGAAAAGGATATTTTTTACGTAACGCATCTTTGAGCAGCTCTTACCACGGACAGGCGGCGTTCTTGGTCTCTTATTTATTGTATATTTGAGTGAAATTTATATTTTAGTCGTTGTAGTCTAGTAGGTAGTGTGCTGACTTATTAGACGTGTGGCCACGATTCAAAGCCCAGGTCAGACATCTTGAACCTAACGAAATATGAAGAAAATATTTCTTTGGTGCCTGCCTCTTAGCAGATTTCTAGCAAAAACTCGGAAAGTAAATAAAATTATCATGAAAAAGTTTCTCAAAAATCTGTCTTTCGGAGTCATCTTTAAATTGGCGCTCATGTATAAATTTAACACACACTTTAAGTGGTGGGAGAAGCTAGGTTGTGATCCTCGCTGAATTATGTCTGTCCGATCAATTATGTGTGTATGTATGCATCGGTCGCTTGTGTAGGGTCACAGGCATATCGTTGGAAATTAAGTCGATGTTGACGTGGTGACCCTGTCTAGAATTCGCAATATCCTCACGATATTCTCCGATCGTTGTATAAGGACACTCAATTTCATTGGTCGCTTAAGGGCTCAAAAGTACTGATAAGAAGAGAACTTATTTTAAGCTTTCTTTGATTCTCATTGTGTTTCATTACATTATTGTGGTTCACAAGCTACTGCAAGAATAGAAGTCAGGTAGAAGTTGGGAATCTGAGGTGGAAAGGTACACATTTTACGTAATGAATCTGGGTGCAGCTTTTTACAATCAAGAGGTAATCTTGGGTTCGTATTTATTGTTATATAAGATACATATTCTTTTGAGTTGGGGTTGTTTACTATGGAGAATTTTCTGTTGTATATTGGAATGAGATATCAGAATGGGCCAAACCCATAGTCTAAGTCAGATCTTACTCTTCAAGTAGGATTCACCGTCTATCCTATGGTCAGGTATTCTGAAATTACATTGCAAGGGATATACACTCTTTAATTGCATTGAAATGCTACATTCGTCGAAATTCCAATACAGACTTCTAATAAAAAACTTAATTTTGAAGCCATAGAATCGATGAGCATGACATAACTGATAGCAAAGCCATTGTACAGTAAATGCCACAACGGGTAAAACTAAATGCGTTCAAAACGCTATCGATTGTTATTCAAATCAGATCTTACAGATATAAATTCCAACCCTTTGTACTTTTACCTTTTAAGTCCCTCCCATAAAAATTCTTCTTTAATTTCCATTTAGGCCAACAATTGTATGAAAAACAATAATTGTTCCGATAACCCAAATATTGTAATATTTTTTGTTTTTGTTGCTGTTGTTTTTGTTTTTGTTAATTTCATTTTACATTACATTTTTGTGTAATTTAATGTTTTATTAACTCGAATTTATTGTCAGCCATTAAGCATAAGAAATTAATCAAATTTTTATGACGATCAAATAGAACACGGCATGGAAGAACAATGTGTGCGTCTGTCTGTCTGTCTATTACTGCATAAGTGTGTATATGTTTAAAAGCAAAAATACAATTGCTTTGTAGACAATTTGTATTCCTATTCTCTGGTAATATATTTTAAGCCTCATTTCCTTGCCACCGACACCATCTCCAACACCACCTCCACCGCCACCACCGTGAATTACAATTGTAACGCCTTTATTACGATTATTTTTTACTTTTTTATGTCTACCAACAAATAAAATTCTACTGCCAGGCAAAATGTGTGTGTCATAAATGTTGCATGAACTTCAATTTTACCTCCTACAATACCTTTAGATAAATCCATGGCTATGGTACGCAGCTATGTTGGCTGACTGGCTGGCAGCCTTCAAATCCATCATCAGAGAATGACAAAGTTTTGTTCATTAAAAATTTGCCAGGTTACAACATAAATTTGTATTTAAAAATGAGTTTGCTTGTCTGAATAGATTACAATGTTACTTTTTTTCTGTTAAATATTTACCGTCTCTCCGTCCTTTACAGAAAATATGTCTCAGCCATTAAAAATGTTTTCGTTTTTTTTTTTGCTTTCTTTGTTTTTAGGAAAAATCTGAATGTCTGAGTATGTATATGGTATCTCGAATGAGTGTAATTTTTCTTAAAATAAATTGGCAACTGTGCTCTTCAATATTTCTCTCTCGGTGGTAAGCAAAACAAAAGAATTCATTTTAATTTTGTCAACTCTCGTCATAATTTCATTGTGAGTCCCTAATAAATGCGGGTAATCAGTTGACGAGAATAAGTTTTTAAATGAAAAAGAAAAATTCGTACAAAATATTAAGCGTA
This sequence comes from Sarcophaga variegata, assembly GCA_932273835.1. Lineage (NCBI taxonomy): Eukaryota > Metazoa > Arthropoda > Insecta > Diptera > Sarcophagidae > Sarcophaga > Sarcophaga variegata. The sequence continues at coordinate 17,835,437 of OW026360.1, forward strand.
ACTGGAGAAAAAGAATTTTTTTCTTAAATGATTATAAAAATCAAATCAAGTCACAAAAGGTGGTGGTGATTATATGCCACAGAGGAGTAGGTTTCAGAAAATACAATACGTACATATGTATGTAATAAAAAGAGCTGGAGAATCCCAGAACTCAAGTGTGTTAAGCAGTTATTTCCTCATTGCTCTGGCGCAATGTTCTAGACATGGTAAACGACATGGGAACCAACTTTGCAGGACAAGGAAAAATAACGTGGAGACTTTGTAAGTGGGATATGTCTTTTGTCGTTCTACTATACATACATACCTACATAATTGGTCATTAGAACTTTTTAGTTGGGACAACAACCTAGCTGTACTCTGGGAAACTGGACCTGAACATTTCTCTCCGGCTGCCAAACTACTGTAGCGTGTTTCAGGCGGAGGTGGTGGCCATTTACCGGGCCGCTCAATGATTCCTCGTCAACGGTGCTCCTTTCACCCGCGTCTTGGTCTTCTCCGACAGACAGGCCGCCATAAGATCTCTGTCGGGTTTTGTGAATCACTCCAGGATCGTTAGGGAATGTCGCCGCTGTCTGGACCTTCTTGCTGAGCGCTTCAGCGTCTCACTGGTCTGGGTCCGCGGGCACAATAATGTTCTGGGGAACTGTAGGGCCGACGAGCTCGCCAGAGCTGGTGCACTCCTTCCGGAATCCTCTTCGATTGAGTTAGGCATGCCACTTGCCTCGTTCAAGTTGGATATTGTGCGGAAATTCTTTCGAGACGCCAACCTAAGGGCCAACCTGGTCCTTGATGGATAGTAGGCGTATGAACCAATTACTTGGACTTGGTCGTGACATCATCTCGACCACAGTGGCAATGCTGGCGGTCCAATGCGTAATGGTCAGACACGCGAAAAGGATTTGGCGCCCATTCAACGACTTCTGCCGCGGGTGCAGATCCGCCGAGGAAGAAGAGACTGTGATCCACTTCTTCTGTCAGTGTCCGTCACTTGCTAGGTGCAGGAATAGATTATTTGGCTCTCCGTTTCTTGTCAGCTTGACGGAGCTATCATCTATTGACATCAAGGATATAGCTTCCTTCATCAAACTTTCTGGCTGGTTTGCCAGCATGAGGGTGTCGTGCTTCTGATGAGCAGCCCTTGTGCTGACCAACTTCTTCCTCTTCCCTGGTCTTGGTGGAACTTGGTCAGCACAGGGACTGAGTTCACCCGTGGCATCACAACGGGCCGCTATGCGCGCTCAAGTGAGCTTTGTGACATTGTCAAAGCTACCACTACGACCTAAGCCTAAACCTAAACAACCTAGCTGCATACACCACCTATGTTGTGTGTGTTAATTTTATATGAGTGGCGGGAAATACACTTTAAAGTCCATTCCAAAAGACAGCTTTTTGAGAAATTTTTCATGGCAATTCTTATTTACTGTCAAAGTTTTTCCCAGAAGTCTCTTTAGACGCAGTCGCCGATCCTATATTTCCATATTGTTTCGTTTTGTTCGAAATGCCTGACTTGGGGTTTAAATCGAGGCCATCTACTGAGCTAATACACTACCTCCTAGACTACTACCTCCTAGACAACTATACGGGCAAGTAAAATAAACTTAACTTTGTTGTCCAAGTCACAGCCAGATTGGTAGTGAAAATAAGAAAAGAAAACTCAGGATTTCTGCTATCTGGTAGCGTTCTAATGCACTCAGGTAACTCTACGATTGATATAAAAAAATTCGATGAACGAATGTTTGCGAATTCACTGTGGTTGCCGATGTTGAGATGACTTGGCAAACGTTGTTCCCAAAGAATTATGGACTGATGATAACACCAACATAAAATCCACACCAGAGGTCAGCAATGAGTATTCAAAACGATGAGTAGATTCGAATCATACTTATAATTTCTGATACTTATAAGCATTCATACTTATTTTAATGTCATACTCATACTACTCATATTCAAAGCTAGAAATACTCATGGTACTCATACTTAACAATACGGGTGATGTTATTTATTTCGACTCTCCATGACTCATCGTATACACGAATCACAAAATAAGTATGATTCGCGTACGAACACTACTACTCACAAGAAGGTTGTGTGTTTGCTCTCCTTGCTGTCTTTCTTCTTTTTTTGTAAATGCAACAACAACTAAGACTGTGTGTTTTGATGAATGATTCGAAACACTCGAATCATTTATGAGTATTATAAGTATTTTTCTAAATTTGTGAACCTGAATGAGTAGGCGTATGAATCAAACATATTTCGGATGTTATGAGTTTGATGTCAACGTTGTACTCATACTCATTGCAAGTTGTACTTATAAATCAATGTTGTAGTGAGTACGAATGAATCAGAGTAGTTAAATTCCGATATTGTGGATTCACTCATACTCAAAATTTCATGAGTACTTATGAGTAGCGAAAAAGCGATTCATTGCTGATCTCTGGTTTATACCCACTTATGTAGACTTCAATAGAATTCCCAGAGCTGACCGTTATAGAGGATCCATATTCCTTGATTGGAATTATACTGTGAAATCTCCTGTTACATGAGTTATTTACGTTCATATAGAGCTCTCTCTCTGTCTCTCTCTCTCTCTCTCCCTAATTACTTATAAGGTACACAGATTAAAATCTGTTATAATGGAAAACATTCTGAGTTACTTTCAATTTTTTTTATTACAATTGTATTTCACCTTAATTTTGTAATTTATTTTGAATTGTTTGTTGTTACTGTTGTTTCATGAAATTGTAACGAACGTGTGTACGTATAGTTATCTCTCCTTGTCAATTTTAATGAATGTTTCTAAAAAACAAACGAAAGATAAAACCAAAAAACAAATCAACGAATTATATATTCAATTAAACAAATGCCTGAAATAATTGATAAACGATTATTTTCCATGTGGCCAAAAGAAAAAAAATTAATGTTTTAGTGCGATTCAATCGCTGGCCAAAAAACTACGTACACACTGTGGAAGCACATTGATGTTTAGCAATTTATTCATTTTAATATTGTAGATATTTTAAGGAAACGTTTTTACTGTGTTTCTTCCTTTTTTTTTGGTTCAATACTCATTAATAATGAGTTTCATGTAATCGCAACAACAAATCAATTTACTAACTGTTTAACACGAGTCTACCCAAATGTAACGAGAACCCACGTAATTTATCAATAATCCACACACTAAATACTGCCAGTGTTGTGGTTCCACCATGAGGCTCATCATCATCACAAAAATTGTAACAAATCGTGCGCATCATTCAATGAAAAGCTAAAACCTGAACAAGAGAGAGAGGGAGAAAAAGGAGGGAAATTGTAAAGAAAAAAAAAGGAACTGAAATCGTCATGAAAATAAAATATAAAGGAAAACCAACAACATTAAACCAACAAACCAACGTTTTGACTCAGTTTTATTGATTAGAAATAATAAATAATTACGCCTATGCCTACAAATCATTTAATCAACGGATGTTTGTTTGTAAAATAGCACGACAGATAGAGAGAGAGAGAAAGCTCCTGCCACCGCTACAACTAAAGAAATCTAAAATGTTTTCATATCAGCAGCCATTGAGCCTCGACATGCCTGTATGTTTGTATGTATAGCAGAGTAAGAAAACATAAATAAATTCTAACAAGTGTGTGCGTGTATAGGAATACAAGCAACAAGCTAAGCTAAGCTCTCCTAAACCAAACGATTAGTATTCTTGCGGTGTCCGAAGTCTTTTACTTCGTTTTTTTTTCTTATTTCTTCCTCCTCCATATAAGTGTGTGTGTGTGCTAGATTTAATTCGTTTTTCCTATGCCTATGAGAATTCAATATCCACAAAACAAATCATCATTTTTCTCATCATAGTCAGCAGAAGAAGAAGAAGAAGTATACTGGAACAATTTTTCAAATGATTTCTAAAACCCACACATGCTCTTCATATTGGAAGATACCTGCTTCCTTAAATACTTAAACGTACACAAATTAAAAATCATCAAATCATAGTGGGACATGGAAATGGAACAGTGTTTGGAAAAAGGCTTGTATTTTACTGTGTTTATGACTTTCTCAACTTTTATTACACTTTAGTATTAAATTTATTATGTGTTGTAAAAAGAATTTTTGCCAGAAATTCAATGTTTCTTTTAGAATATATGGCATGACACTGAACAGTTTGATGCTGGCATTCGCCCATTTTGCAATCGGCATAATCGTCATACCGGATGGACTATTCGCAATTTTGTATATAAATTTAAGACCACTTGTTCAGTGAACGTTCGACGACGTATAGATGTCGAAAACATCAAGATCTGTTGAAAACATCGCCGTTGTCCATGAGAGGACGTCACTTCACCTCCCTAACTCTTACAGTGAGTTACAGTCCGAGATATTGGTTTTATTAGGACCACATAGCGTGGTCAGATGTTTGTATTTCTTTCTTTACTCTCAGCGGCAAGCAATGTAGGTTGATGATTATCAACTTCTTTTAGCTTGAACTGCATAATCTACACAGCTCCTGTCACATTCTATGCAGGTGAAGATACTTGGCATCCAAGATCGTGTGATTTGACTTCGTTAGACTTTTTGTGGGGTTTCCTTTAATCACAGGCGTATGCTTATGAATCGCAGCGGCTCTCAATGCCATCTTAACTCATGCCAACGATCAATTTCAGCATGTCTTATGGAAAATTTTACAGAGAACCCATTGCAGACATTAAAAACCCTTTTAAGTTAGGTTAGGTTAGAGGACGTGTACTTGGCAATTAAGACAAGTACAATACCCGGGGGTCGAATTGACCCATTGTACAACGACCTAGTTTCTCACACCACTGATGTTGTATGTGTTAATTCTACACATGAGTGGCGGGACCTACAGTTTAAAGTCAACTCGGAACGACAGATTTTTGAGAAACTTTTTTCATGGCAATTTCATTTGCCCTCAGAGTTTTTGCAAGAAATCTGCTGAGAGGAAGTCGTCGAAGAAATACTGTTTGTATTTTGTCTTGATGTCTGGCTTGGGGCTCGAACCCTGGCCTTTACGTCTAATAAGCCAACACACTACCTATTAGACTACGGCGACTTCAAACAACAAAATACTAAGAATCAGTACAACAAGATCATGACTTAACTACCAATCGTATAATAATATGCATGTGATATAGTATTGATGACTGGAAGTAAATTTGAAAAGATTATCTGTGACACCCTTTTAAATTTCGTCAACTAATATTTGAATTTAAAATTTTAAAAAATTTTAATTTTCTTTTATATGCCTGTACACGTTTCTCTTAACACAACACATCTCAAGACAAATATTCCCCACAGAATTTTAAAAATTGGTATTGGAAAAACTTGAATTGCATGCTGTTTCTTTTATTGTATTGCTGTTGTTGCTGCTGCTGTTGCTACTCAATGCAATTTATAATCGAATAAATGATACGCCAAAAAACGAAAATAGTTTTACGATTATACCCCTGATAACTCATGCCTCCAAACGAGACAAAAGCTAGCCATAAAGACGTATGCATTCCTTTAAATTGTACAATAAGAAGGTGGATACGAAAGTGTAAGAAAATAAGAATTATTTCAACATAAATTTCATCACACATTCTTTAAATATTTTAAAATTTTAAACATTTTTAAAAAACAATTTCTTTCTTTTTTTTCTACTTCATTTGTAAACCCGCCTCATATATTGTTGCACTGCATCTAAAAATTTCATAGAGGAGCACTTAAGGCCATAACCCTTGAATGGATAAATAACTTTAAGGATCAGCAAGAAATGATGCAAAGTAAACGAACAAAAAAAAACTCTTCTAAAGTAAAAGCAGGAAAAAAATAATGGACATCAGCAACAAGATGTTAAGAAAAGTGTTTCGTTTTTCCTTTTTTTTTTCTCAAAATAATCAAACCTATGAAGAAAAAAGATGAGGAAGAAAGTATTAATTCGGCAAACACGACTATTTTATACTCGACAGTCACAAAGCATTTACATTTTACACGGTTTGCAAGAGCGACATTCACGATTTACCATGTAGGATAGCCTCTACTAATCGTATAATATATGCATACTCTGTATGGAATTGAAGCCAGGCGATTCCATTGAACTTGCATTCCATCCCGTCTATACTATAGGGTTTCCATGTAATATTAATGCATCTATTACGCTATTCTCAACCAACATAGACTTGCTTCAGTGTGTGCTTCACGCTGATTGTGTTTAAGATATGGTGTTGGTCAAGTAGCCGTAGTCTAAAGGCCACGGTTCAAACCTCGCTGTAGTCTAATTGGTAGTCGAAGTCGCCGTAGTCTATTAGGTTGCAAAAGTCGCCATAGTCTATTAGGCAATGTTTTGGCTTATTATACATGAGGCCACGGTTCAAACCACAGGCCAGACAATGTCAACAAAACGAAAAAGGAAAAAATGTCTTCGGCGATGGCCTCTCAGCAGATTTCTGGCTAAAACCTGGAAAGTAAATAAAAAATTGCCATGAAGCTTCTCGAAAAAATCTGTCGTTCGGAATTCACTTTAAACTGTAGGTCCCCGTCACTCATGTACGAAACTAACACACGCAATATAAGTGCTATGAGAAGCTAGGTTTTAACCCAGACTAAAGGGTTGTAATGAACAATTTTGTTACGTATGAATGCCTTACTTACCATCATACGTAGCAGTACTTGGGATATCAAAATGCATGTGAATTCTCCGAATCCTGGAACTTTTCAGAATTTAAGGATTTTTTATGGGATCACCAGAGACCTCACCTCACAATGTACGTATGTATTGTGTGGAGCCAGACTAGTAGGTAATGAACAATTTTGTTACGTATGAATGCCTTACTTACCATCATACGTAGCAGTACTTGGGATATCAAAATGCATGTGAATTCTCCGAATACTGGAACTTTTCAGAATTTAAGGATTTTTTATGGGATCACCAGAGACCTCACCTCACAATGTACGTATGTATTGTGTGGAGCCAGACTAGTCTTCATGTGACTCTGTATTGTAGGACTTTTTATTAATGATTTTACTTGTGCGACAACAGACAATTATCACTCGCTCTAGAGGCTTCTCTATAAGTATACTTCTCTATGAATATACCTCAGCATGATTCTGAATAATTGCGATGATAAAGGACCTTCTGCGTTAATGAAGTGACTTGTTTCCAAAGTGTGTAGCAATTCTTGGACAAAAATACACAAACAACAATAATGAAACAACGATGTTTAGACTTATATAGATCTCGAGAAGGCGAAGCCATGAATATTCGACTTCAAGATCATTTATCAGACTGTTTGCGTTGCCATATAAAAGGCAAGGCAAAGCATGCAATGGAGTCAGTAAAAAATACAGTCAGTACTGTGTGAAGACGCGTGGTGTTTGAATAGAATAATCGTGGTTTGAAGTTCTCCGTTATAAAGATCTGTCAAAGAATTGTTGTTGTTTACGCAAAAGAGTGTAAAGAAGAATAACAAACAAAGAAATTGTTGTTGTTTACATCAAGTTGTGAACAGTGGCACACAGAATTGTTCGAACAATAAAGGATTTATATAAAACTGGAGAACATAAATTAATTTTTATTTTTATTTCCAATCTACGAACTCGTATTTTAAATGTTTTTAAAAGATAAACACATAACAATATGGACAACTCATGTTTTAAAGGAATTGATCATAAGTTTTACAGCGAAAATGTTTTCTATTCTTTACAGTCCAAATAAGTTATACACTTTGCCTGCCTTATAGAAAACCTCCATTTATTGAATGAGCCTTATGGCTCATTGTTACAAACCCTAGCACAAACTCAGTATATCTTCAACCATATATGTCTGTCTCGAGCACAACAAGAACTCTCTTTTAGGAAAGCAACAGTATGTTATTATTGCTTATGTGTCTGTGTCTCTTGATAAAAAGATAGAGTTAGAGTAAGAGTACATGTGTTAGTGTTTTGTATGTGCATGTGGTCAAAAGCCAACATAATGGTTACCATCAATAGCTACAGCTTCAACAAATATACACAACACATGCACACCAAATACACATCTACACACACACCTTATATACACATACACAGAAACCTACTCATACTTTTGAATTTGATGTACAAATTATAAACGATTCCCTTTAAATGTTTATATTTATAGCCAAAGGATATTTTTTACTTTTCATTTTTTCTTTGCTGGTCTCTTTCTTATTTTCTTATTTTTGTTTTTATTTTCGTTTTTATTTTTTATTTTCTGGGTTTTTTTTCCAACAAAAATAAATCGAAGAGGAAATAAAGCCAAAGTCAAGACGAGCAAAGCAGTTAGACATTCCACAACATATTAAACGGAAAACGAAATCACAAGACATATACACGCTGATGATACATATGAACGTATGTATGTATGCAGACTAATACATATCCAGATGCCAAAAAATTTTTCAAGGAATTAAATGAGGAGTAAAAGAAATAAGAAAGAAAACATCCACATCATCAATAATATTGAGTTTAAAGCGACTATCACTTTAAGAGCGAAAAAAAAAACGGCCTGTTGTGACGCCACAGGTGAACGCAGATCCTGTACTGACCAAGTTCCCCCGAACCCACGAGGCGGAGGTCGGTCAGCGCAAGATCTGCATATCCAAAGCACGACTACCTCGCGCTGGAAAATCAGCCAGAAAGTTTGATAAACGAGGTTATATCCTTGACATCAATGGACGATAGCTCCGTCAAGCTGACAAGGGTCGGAGAGCCAAATAACCTATATCAGCACCTCGCAAGAGATGGGCATTGACAAAGAAAGTGGATAACAGTCTCGTCCTCCTCAGCGGATCTGCACCCACGGCAGAAGTCGTTAAATGGGAGCCGCCTTCTCTCCGCGTGTCTACCCATAACACAGTGACCTGTAAGTCCTAGAAACTGTTTGGTACGCCTACTATCCAACCGGGGCCAGCTGAGTTTAGCGGTAGAGCAGAACTCCTCGTTGATCCAGGATAAGTTGGCGTCTCAGAAAAATTTTCGCGCGATGACCAGTTTGATCGAGGCAAGTGGCATTCCTAAGTCGATTGAACAGGATTCCGGGAGTAGACAAGTAGACAAGTCCGGGGACACAGACAAGTATGACACTGAAGCGCCCAGAAAGAAGGTTGATGCAACGGCGAAATTCCCTGACGATCCTGGAATTATTCGCAATGTTCGACAGAGACTTTATGGCAGCCTGGCTATCCGGAAAGATCGAGATGCGGGTGAAAGGAATACCGTATGCGAGGATTCATTGTGCGGCCCGGTAGATGGCTGTTACTTCCGCCTGGAACACGCTGCAATAGTCCGGCAGCCGGCGTGAAATGTTAAAATCCAATTTCCCGGAGTAGACTCCGTTACCCACCCCGCCAATATATATGGTGTAGTAAATAAAATCCATTATTTCATTCGAATCCATAAGTCGTCATCCGTTCCATAAATTTTTACTATCAACAGAGAAGTGATTGCCAACTAGAGCTGGACAATAGAATTTCTAACTCTATTGTTTCATTGGTGGACAGGGGAATTGTGGCATGTGTTTCTCTATTTTATTGACTCTACAGTGGATGGTAAAATAAAGGGACTTGTTCTCAAAAAACACAATCACTTCATATAGTCATACTTATGCCTTGAATGGAAACCTGGTCATGTGGGAATTCAAGGCGAATAATCTGGTGTTGAGAGTCCGTTCCACATTGTTTATGAGGTAGAAGCTTTTGCAATGTTTGCAAAGGTCTTTGAAAGGATATACTTTTCGAAAGCGATAAAAATAGAGGCAGAAAATCTTTTCTAAACAACAGAGTCAGAGGCGAAGTCGCCGTAGTCTATTAGGTATGTGTTGGCTTAGTAGACGTAAACACAGGGATCGAGCCCCAGGCCAGACATCAAAGACAAAAAAAAATTCCTACGGCGACTTCCTCTCAGTAGATTTCTGGCAAAAACTCTGAGAGTAAATAAAATTGCCATCAAAAAGTTTCTCAAAAATCTGTAGTTCTGAGCCGACTTTAAACTGTAGGTCCCAACACTCATGTATTAAAAATAACACACACAACATAAGTGGTGTGAGAAACTAGGACGTTGTACAATGGTTCAATTCGACCTCCGGGTACTGTACTTGTCGTAATTGACAAGTACACGTCCTCTAACCTAACCTAACCTAACAGAGTCAGGGCTAATCTAACCTTTTAATGGGTAATTGCAAAAGGAGGTGAAACGAGTCATGCATTAGATTTTCTTTGAGCAACCTGCTCTCTTTCCACGCTTTCATTTCAGAAGTGCTTGTTTGGAATGTTGAGCGTTGCGAGCTTATTACATCGATTTTGTGATAAGAAAAATGGGTCATGATACTTCACGCATCCTGAACGCAGCTAATGCATCCCAGAAGGTAATGCCTTAGGAAGTTGTCGTTGCTGACATAGAGCAGCAATAGCATTACATGAGACACAATACGGGTTCCATATCAAATTTGAGGAAAGCACAGCAGAACGTATGGTAGCTGTACCATGGCACCTTTATATGACAGCAATATTTGCTAATAATTTAATTCGTCCTCCAAATGTTCGTCCTCGAGAGATCAGTGAGATAATGTGCGTAGTAGAAGTCCAGCTCCACGAGTTATTGGCCATATAACCGAGACCAAAACCAGTAATGTCACCAGTAATGACACCGACAACAAATTCCTTTGGAATTTGAGTGAACTTTACTTGCGCCATCTATCTAAACTTGACCAGATTTCCTGCACTATCTATACCGCCCGTATTCGAAGTATTCTTTGATGGAATCTCTTACGGTATGGTCAACCAAACATTTTCACGTTCATAACGAGATCCATAATATAGAGAGCTCTCCCGAAAGATCGCTGTTTGCTTCAAATCTTGTCAATTCATCTGTTGTGTAGTTTCTGAAAATACCATGCTGTCTCTGTTTCTACATGATGGGAACTTGTAACCCTTTGCCATTTTTTGAAAGATATTCTGCGGTCGAAAACGGTCATGCAGCCCGTCATTACGTTGCAGCCCGTCTAGTTATCATAAAGTATGAAAATAATTTTTCTAAATATATTGTAGTCTTTATTAGTTATTAGCGCAGCTCAAGTGATCATCAATTCTATATGGATGACTACGAAAAGTTAAGGTTGATTAATCGAATGAGATATAACTGTTAACTTTAAAACGATGACTGCACCCTCAGCTCCATTCAGTTTCTTAGTTCATGATTAACCCATTTGCTTCTATCATGAGATCAATATTTCTTAAGGTTCTCAATTCCTTCAGGATTCTCGTGTAAACGAAATTTGATCCAGAGATGTTAGCTAGTATAAGCTGCTGAACTCTTGCAATGTACGTATAGAGGCAGTAGATATAAATTCGTCACTAGAGGCGACAATGTATGGGCCACTTTTGCATCCGCCTTATCAAGTTGAGTTAGTATTCTAACCAAAGGATTCCCGCAATATAAGGCATCTGTAGGTTGGCTGGTTTTAAACGATTTGTCAATTAGAAGTTTGATATCCAGTGAATACGATCTAGTCAACGCTAATCTGTTTTCTGGGAGTAGGCACAAAAATAATCGTCCTGGAATTTTTGACTACAGTTGTTCAGATGAAACAAGCTCTGCTCCTCTGTTCTTTTATGCAGCTTTTATGACCGACTTTTGAATGTGAATACCTATTGAAATTTGATAAAAAAAAACATCTTCTGAAGCGTCTTCATTATATTTGTAAAATGAAAATGGTTCGGTTACGATCAGCATCGACTGCAAATTATTCAAATTATTGAAACTCTTATAGCAACTGTCAGAAGTCGTCGTCGTCTAGTAGGTAGTGTGTTGGCTTATTCAAACCCATGGCCACGGTTCAAACCCCAGATCAGACATCAAAGCGAAATATGAAAAACAATTTCTTCGGCGACTTCCTCTCAGCAGATTTCTGGCAAAAACTCTGAGAATAAATAAAATTGTTATGAAAAGTTTCTCAAAAAATCTAGCGTACGGAGTCGTCTTAAGTCTGTAGGTCCCGCCACTCATATATGAAATGAACACACACAACATAAGTGTTGTGAGAAACTAGGTTGTAGTCCTGGCTAAAGGGTTGTAATGACCAAATTATGTATGTATGTGTAAGTATACTTTCCTTGCGCCGTATGTCTAAGCCTGGATGGGTATGCTTTTAAAAGACTTGGCAATTGGAAGATTGACATCCAGTGAAGGCGATCTCGTCACTAATTAAATCTAGTCCCAGATGAAATCGATGACAACGAAGATAAATAAATCCTAGATTAAGCTGAGGCCATTTTCGATGGATAAAAGGAATTGTAGCCCAAACGTTAAGCCCTTATGCTGCTCATAAAAATAATATTCGTTTTGAAAAATATCGCAGACCCTATGGTCACCCTGAAAAGTTTTACAAGGAAATTTTATACTAAAAAAAAAATAAAAATAAAATCAAATGAAAAAGAAACTTATTTCAATGGAAATAAATGCCGCATCATTGCAAATTTATTACGTCTTCATTTTACCAAAAAAAATAAAATAAATAAATAAAATAAAAATAAAAATAAAAATAAAAACTATTTTCAAACACAACATAACAATGGCAACAATAGCAACTAGGTCTGCTAGATCAGCTATTGCAGTTGCCACTTTCCAACAATACAAAAATGATGATGAGTTACAGAATTCTTCTCTTTGTTTCCTTCGGCTTGTGTAGTTTTTGTTATCGAAATACCTGCCAAATAACTACTTGACCAAGTAAATTTATTTGTTACGATTGATGTTTCAATGAAATTTCATTTGAAATAATCTTATTGCCCCATAATGTATGCTACACAATTTCTTAAACATGCATAAGAACACACACAGCCACAAACATTGTGTACCATTGTTCAGTGTCTGAGACATAAGATTGGATGTGTGTAGAGAAGGGAATTTTTGTGTTTTTGTTTGCCTCACGTGTTCACCTGTAAATCTTTTAAACGTATTTTCCAACAAAAACACAAATACAAACTGAAACCTTCAATATTATTTGAATCCCCTACTCTCGCTTATGGCGTTACAGGATATAAATATTCAATGTCCATGTATGTGCTATCGTTTGTTGATATTTGTGTATGTGTGTTGTAGGTTTTCTATTTCTATTTCCATTACAGAATCCTTTGTTATTCTATAAGCGTCTGTATATCCTTTTTTAGTCTTTTTTTTCTCTCTTCAATACGGTTTATTCTGCCTGCCCCTTGTACACTCATTTTATCCCTTCTGTCCCTAACAATATTTCATTTCTGTTTTTCTTTTGCTTTCCTTTTACAAAATTTCTTCCCTTTATTCTCATTATTTAAGCCATTTTCCATTTATTGTAGCTCTCTGCCTTGACCTTGGCAAATGGTTAACGTTTTACAAAGTAACGTTTGCTTGCATGTGAAATCGGTTTTTCGATTTTTGCAAAAAACATTCTCTTCAATTGCAGGTATATTACCATGGTAGCATAGCATGCGAATACGAACATACGTTTAAATTTCAAACGCGTTTAGTATGTGTGTGCGTTTTCATATGAGCAGGGGTAATTAATTGACGTTAAAGCAGAGACACGTGCTTAATTGTAATGTTGAACATGATTTTTTTTTAAATATTTTATTAATTCCACTCCTAAATGCACGTTTAATTAAAAACTAATGAAATTGATTAGAATTCCAAACCAAACAGTTTTTTTTTGGGGGGCGAATAGATATTGATTTCAATGTAGACGGCATGTGTAAATTGAAATCCTTTTTCTCCAGGATAAATAAAATTGATGTGTAAATTTACTTTTCAATCATATCGAATTGATTTTGGAATTGTAACAAATGAAGACTGCTTGAGTAGAATAATTCCACTCAGACCCGAGCATAAAGAATTGGTAACCTCTGGAATACTTTATTACGACTGTAATGTGATTGCTTTGTAACCAACTATGAGGGACCTCTCAAGCAGGCTTGAGCTCTGGAGCTCGAACACAATTAAACCACTTCTGTTAGAGGTGCCTGCTTCCTTCAGAGTATTCTACTGTTTTTGATCGGGATTTGCAGTTTAAAGTCGACTACGAACGACAGATTTTGGAGAAATTTTTTTTATCTTAGCCTAGCAGCACGATCTCCTGTCGATTCCATTTTACTTTTTATTCCTTTTCGCTCCTTAGTACAATACAGCGCTGTCGCAAAGCATAGCTCACAACTTCTTATTATTTATTTGCATACATAACATACATAATGGGTCATTACAACCCTTCAGACAGGATTACGACGATCACACTGCTCATGTTGTATGTCATAATTTTATACATGAGTGGCGGGACCTATAGTTCAACGTCGATTCCGAACGACAGATTTTTGAGAAATTTTTTATGACAATTTTATTTACTCTCCGAGAGTTTTTTTTTTGCCAGAAATCTGTCTGACCTAGGGTTTGAATCGTGGCCTCACATCTAATAAACCAACACACTATCTATTAGACTACGGCGACTTCCTTATTTTTTATTTCCCTTTCTTTAAGTTCTGCTTTTCCTTCAAGTTCTTTAATGTAAAGGTAATATTTATCTTCTGTACCAGGTCTTACAATGTAATAATTGCCATTTGTTGTTGCCTAGTGGGAACGACCCTACTTAAATGCATTCGGTTGTTGTATAGGATGTAGAGTTAGCGAACCTTAATGTATAAATACAAAAATTTCTCATTGTATCATGTTTGTGTTGTTTCTGACATAACAGAGGACAATTATTAGCCCTTTGCGAGCGTATGTCTGCTCTTAGCCATCAAAGCTTTTTTACCATTCCAGTCGTATGTCTGCTCTCAGCCACCAAAGCTTTATTACCGATTAATTCCGACCAGCATGACACCCATACATAAAATTAATACGGTCGCAAAGGGAACGAAACGTAAATTAATTCGGACCAGCATGACACCCATATATATAATTAATACGGTTGCAAAGGGTTAGAGATTGGTTGGTTAAACAATGAGCCTGCATTTAGAAAGCTATGTAGTCAAGTTTAATAACAAAAGCAACAACATACCACCACTTGGCAAACAACAAATGTTTTCCGATAGTTAATCCTGGCTTGGCTATCCTTCGCCCTGTTTCCTTCATTTATGTTAATCAGAGATGGATTGTAGTAGTTGCGATTCGAAAGCTCATCAATAGATTGAAATGAGGGTAACAAAGTTTCCTTATTTTATTTTTCATGGAGCCTAAGAATATATGGATTTTCTTTTGCTGTAAGAAGCTAGGCTGTAATCTTAACTAGAGGATTGTAATGACCATTAAACACCAATATGAAGATGGATATTCAATACCAATGTTAAGTCCGTATTACAGTTTGGATGTGTAACTTGGAAGCAAAGTAGAAGCAAAGTGCAACTGCTCAGTCTTTTGTCAACCGTTCCGCCATAGAATGTAAGGAATTGAATGGTCTGCGCCTTTAGCACTGAAGAGCTATAGATGACTACGTAACGAACCATTTCGAAAGCTGGAATATGACTATGTTGGAATCCTTATGGTCAAGACTGTGTTGGAAGCTACTTGCACACATGGAGAATGTTGGAATGCAGATGATAAGTCCGACGTATTTAGTGATATTATTAGTTGAAGTTGCCGTAGTCTAGTCGGTAGTTTGTTGGCTTATCAGACGTTAGACCACGGTTCAAACCACAGATCAAACATCTCCAACAAAACGAAACATGAAAAAATATTTCTTCGGCGACTTTTCTTAGCAGATTTCTGGTAAAAACTCTGTGGGAGTAAATAAAATTTCCATGAAAAAGTTTCTCAAAAATCTGTCGTTGACAGTCGACTTTATACTGTCGGTCCTGCCACTCATGTATAAAATTAACACACACATTATAAGTGGTGTTAGAAGCTCGGTTGTAATACTGATTGAAGGGTTATAATGACCAAAAATTTTGCTTAAGAAATTCACCTTCAGAATCCTTCCAGAATCTGCTGACCCGCCGGAGATTATTAAATAACACGAATGTCAGATAGCATGACGTGTTCAGAAAGGGAGTCAATGACACAAATTATAACCAAAATAACTAATAAAAGTAACCAAATATAATACTCTAAGAACGTTATTTCTATTTAACGACAGTTGGCAACCCTGTAATTCTAAAACTTGCTGCAATAGAGCAATCACTTGTTTAGTTTGAAAAACTTGATTAATTAAGATGAAATAAAAAATAGAAGAAAACGATGTCCTTTGTTCCTTAAAGAAACGAAAAGGAATGTAGGAAATGTGCGACAATGTCATACGGTGGTAGTTATACAAAACTGTTCACCCTGCATTATAAAATTTCTAGAATAGACTACCAAGCTTTTTCTCTTTCATTGTCCATCTCTAAAAAAAATTAAGATTAACGTGTAGGCATCCTGAATTTCTGAGCACACCTTAATTAAAAGGGAAACTACTACGTATACCTTTAAGACCCAAGGACCCAAGTGAGCTATGCTCACAAAAAACCTATCCTTATTAGCTTTAAAACAAATATAGTTTTTAATGCAAAAATATAGTTGAATACTTAATGAAAAGACTGCCAAAGTTTAAATGAAATTTTAATTTTAAATTTAAAAATTTGAAACCGTGTAACACCAACAAAAGATTCTTATTTTATTTCAAGCACTGTTACGCTCCTACACTGTAAACTGTTAACAGCAGCAGTAATTTAAAGTGGGCTCACACCCCGAAACAACAAAAATGCTCTCATGAACCTGCGCACAATAATCAAAACAAATAAATTTACCGGCAAAACTGTTCCCAACACAAATGGCCCCACAACATTGCCAGCCTGAAATAAAAACGAAGGCGGTTTAGTACAAGAAAAGAAAAAACAAAACAAAGCTGCTCTCAAATACCGGTTTTATGAGATAATAACTGAAGCCATTAAACTCTTACAACAGAGAGCGTGTTTCTATGCGAATTTGTGTTGCGATTTATTGAGAAACATTTCGGTAAAAATAATGTTGAGGCGAATGCAGAAAAGCAAGATACGAACTTGGATTTGCAACGAAACATACAGTGGCTAATATGTGTGATGGGTGTGTGTGTGTGTGTGAGATGGTGCAGAGATATTGCTTTTGAGGCGAAAAAACAAGTTTAACTCCCTACAACACTAACCAGAGCCAGCGAAAGAGCCAAAGCAAGAGCCAGAAATTCAAATTCAAGCGGTTATGGCAGAAAGGCAACTGGAGGTGCCACTTGTATTATATTCATCTGCTGCTGATTCTGTTTCTTGTGTTTTTTGTTTTGCAATTTTTGTTTCTTTTGCTTGTTTCTCGTTTCTCGTTTCTGTGTTTTTGCCGGCCAAACACACAAAAAATTGTAACTAAAAAAGGGACTTGATTAAGAAACGATAACTGATATAACAAACAGTTTATGCGGATATTGCAATACGAACGGTACGTTTTGTGCGGCAATCAAACTAACGTTTCTCAAACATTTTTTCGTGTGTGATTTTCAAAAAACAAACGTTTTTCTGATTCCATACTTTGGGATGTTTTTGTTTGGAAGGAAAAAATTAAAAAAAAAAAATAAAAACGAAAAAAACCGCAAAAAACAAAGAAGTTAATAAGTGAAGTTTTAAAATAAAGTTTGAATTTGAAAAGAAGGAAAAAAGAAAGAAATTTTTTTTGGAGAATTTTATAAGAAAATTGTAAAGAGAATTGCATCTCTTTGTATAAAAAGATAAAGAAAAGTCAGTTACACTTGCTTTAAGTGTTTAACAAATAAACGAAGTGATTTGGAAAATAAATTAAAAAAATATTTTGTGGCAGAGTCGTTCTTTTTAAACTAAAAAATTGTGGCAACAAAAGGTAAATAATGCTTTAGTATAGCCGTAGTATTATTATTAACGTCTTCATCTGGTGGGAAATGTTTTCAATGTTGATTAACTTATATCAAGGAATTGTTAAGATATTTGAAATGAAATTGATCGTCTTGAAAACCGCAAAGTTTTGTAGATTACAAATACAAATTACCACACCTCCATAGGCTTGGTGAGAGATTGTAATTCCCACACTGACAGAGTAACATCTTATTGATTTCGATTTTTATTCTATCTTGTTTTTGAGGCATATAAGCAGGTTTTAAACTCAAGTTCTTGATTTTGTAGTACTAGCCATAGACTAGTAGGTAGTGTTACAATACAAATTACCACACGTCCATAGGCTCAGAGGAGGTTAACAGTTGAGAGCTTATAATTACCACACTAGCAGAGTAACACCTTATTGACTACGATCTCGTTTCTGACGTATATAAGCAGGCTTTAAACTCAAGTTCTTGGTTTTGTAGTGGCCATAGTCTAGTTAGTAGTATGCTGAATTGATGCCACTTCAATAATATGAAATTTAAAAAAATTTCCCTTCGGCTACTGGCACTTAGCAGATTTCTAACAAAAACTCTGAGAGTGAAATAAAATTGGCATGAAAAAATTTCTCGAAAATCTTTCCCTCGGAGTCGACTTTAAAAACTGTAGGTCTCGTCACTCATGTACGACATTGACACTTACAAAATAAGTGTTCTGAGAAGCTAGGTTCTAATCCTGACTTAAGTATTGTAATGAGCAATTACAGTTGATCAGAAAAAGCAAAATCATTGCAGAAACAAGAAAAAAACTATGTGAGAGTGAAAGTGAGAGTATATTTAACAATAATGTAAGACTTATGTGAAGTCGCCGTATTCTAGTAGGTAGTGTTTTGGCTTCAAAACAAAATACAGAAAGTATTTCTTCGGCGACTTCCTCTCAGCAGATTTCTGGAAAAACTCTGAAAATAAATAAAAAATCAAAAATCTGTCGTTCGGAGTCGACTTTAAATTGTAGTTTTCGCCACTCGGGTACAAAATTAACACACACCACATAATTGGTGTGAGAAACTAAGTCGTAATCCTGACTGAAGGGTTGTAATGACCAATTATGTATGTATGTATGTAAGACTTGTGTATGTGACAGAGCAAAAAAATTTTTCATTTCTTTGAAAGACCTATTAATGCTGTTATGTGTGATATCTAGAATCATCCAAATGCCCACCGCGGCTTTTTCAAAAATTTTTTCAATTTTCCATGACTTTGGCGCAAAAATTAAGGCTGAAGTTGTTCGAAGTTGCGTTGTCTAGTAGGTAGTGTGTTGGTTGATTAGGCGTGAATCCTCGGTTCAAGCCTCACAACATAAGTAGTGTAGGAAGCTAGGGCGTAATCCTGACTGAAAGGCTGTAATGACCAATTATGTTATGTATGTATGTAAGTTGATCCATGCCTTGGAATATATTGGCTTTGAGGACTGCTGTAGTTTGTGGCTAATTTGCATACACATGCGGCTGAAGAAAAATGCAATAAGAAAAAGGCTAATGGGCTTATATCGCACGTTATGGGGGACCAATGACGTCACATGCCATTAAATATTTCGTGTTGGTTATAAAATGTGGCATAAGCGGTGTGACTTGAATTGTGGTTATATTATCTAATTAAGGTCAAAAGAAAGTTAGTTATTAAAAACATATAGTGCTTGTCCTAGACAGTGATAGCCAGGCCTACATTGGTCTCAAAAAATATAGACCGACAATAGCGTCAGTATAAAATTCATACGTACCCATTCATCCTGAAGCGCGCCTGGGAAAAAATAGGAAACTTAATAAGAAAATGAAGATGCTTTATGGCATGAGAACTCTATGAATCATTTAATGATCGAAATGAAGCTTTTTTAATCGAAAATTATAGTCGTTTGCATAAAGCTTATGGCACGCCTTACCCTAAAGTTAATAACGTACAGTGAGCGCCATAAGTGAGTCAACACTTTTGTTCTTAAGTATAAAAAAAGTTCCTTTATTTATTATTAAGCTTATTATTAGCTTAAATTGGCATTCATTGCAAGCTTAGCTCACTTATATTCTTGGGTCTTAAAGGTATACGTAGTAGTTCCCATTTAAATAGAGTACAGTGAGCGCCATAAGTGAGTGAACACTTTTGTTCTTAAGTATAAAACAGTTTTGTTCTTAAGTATAAAAAAGTTCCTTTATCATGAATTGTTGTTGTTGTTTTAACATTTTATAAGTAATAAATAAACGTTTTTATTTTTGGAAATTTGTTCGACTATTCTCATTTACTTTTCTCACTATCCTAAAAAATTAATTATTTCAGTGGTGTTTATTCACTTTTGGCGCTCAGATATCTATGGAAGTATTACAGATAGGATATTCAAATATAATATGCTAATTAGACACATAATTTTTGGTTGTATAAAATACTAAACAATTAAAATCAACTAGTGATTATGACCAGCTGTACACAAACTGATTTGTAATAATCCTCGAGAGCAGGCTGTAGACTTATATTGATTGAAATTATTAGCAAACACGTAGCCACTATTGGTTCATAAAAATTGCTCTTTTTGTTGTTCCTCCCAGAGGTAACTAGTTTGTGAAGTACATAGGTAACTCTCCGCAGATTTCTGGCAAAAACTCTGAGAGTAAATAAAAAATTGCCCTGAAATGTTTCTCAAAAATCAGTTGTTCGGAAACTTTAAACTGTAAGTCATATGAAAACCCTGTGATAAGCCTTGTTCAACATATAGTTTTCTATGGCTGCCAATATCTTGAATGAAGAAAACCAAGTTAAGCTCGATTCCTTCAAATCCAAATTAGCTGCTGGTGAATTCTCATTGAATTGTTAAGTAAGAGTTTAAAAATTCATACAAGAAGCACTGAAAGTTTACTTTACATTACATTTACTGAAAAACATTTAAATTGTTTCTTTATTTTTAATTCAATAATTCACTTTGTATTCCGCATACAACAGTTAACATAAAATTATTTCGATCTGCCCTCTCTCTTTGTCTCTTTGTCTCTGTGTAATAAAATTATTTTCAATCTTTTATCTGTTGGCCTGCAGTAAATGTCTTTGCTTAGCTCTTTGTTTTCTTAATTTCAACTTCTTCTTTTATTCATTTTTTTTGCAAATTTAATGCATAATGAAGTGTATTTGTATCTGTGTGTGTGTGTGTGTGCATTTGTTCGTAGATTGTATTCAAAACTCCATCTCTATAAAATCCACTCTTTGTCTAAGTATAGCCGTATATCTATTATTGGATTTGTATGAGACCAAGTTAATGCTTAAAACCTGTTTAATATTTTTTTCTCCCCCCATTCCCCCATGATATTAATATCATAAGCCGGTCATCTGATTTTTCTGTTTGTTTTGTTGTTGCTTTACTTTAAACATTCCATTAGATTGAGTCGGGGTTTCTTTTATTTTCTCAAAATGCGATTTTAATGCAAAAGATCTCCATAAAAACGATGCAAATGCTAATGACGATGACAGTGTGTAACAAAAGTTGACGTTTAAGTGATTCCAGAAACTTATAGAACTGGAAAATTAATGTTGAATGTCTGCCGCAGTAGGTATTGTGTTGGCTTATTGGACATGAGGCCACGGTTCAAACTCCAAGTCAGTTATCTCCAACAAAAACGAAAAATTAAAAAATATTTCAACGGCGACTTTCCCTTAGCAGATTACTGGCAAAAAGTCTAAGAGGTAAATAAAATTGCCATGAAAAAGTTTCTAAAAAAAAAAAAAAAAAAAAACGCTGTCGTTGGGAGTCTACTTTAAATTTTAGGACCCTCCGCTCATGTATAAAATTAATACACTCAACATCATGATGAGAAGTTAGGCGGTAATCTCGATTGAAGGGTTGTAATGAACAATTATGTGTATGTATGTAATATACGGATTCCTACGTTTTCTTTACAATACAATACCAATCTGTACACCGCGAAGAGAACAAACATAGAAAACTTCAAATTTTTTCCTTCACGCGTTGCGTATAGCACACAGCTTCTTTTTGTTTGAAGTTAAAGCCAAGATCGCGTGAACGGAACTTGGAACAGACAGGTTTTAATCTCGACAATTAGCGGGTAAATTAGTTTACAATTTTTACGCCTCTAAAGGGGCCGCGTATGGTTGCAGCAGTATGACACTTCTTAATGTATACGACGACATCATGCATAAGTTTGTAGCGGGTATCATAATTTCCATGACTCTGTCATAGAAATCAATATGACTTGGGTAGATGTCATGGCTTTGAAATCTGCTGTGGTTTATGGCTTGCCTCCACATGAGATGACCATGCCCTCAATTAGCAATGAGACATTTAGTTGGTGTTCAGGTCATTCAATTTAGGCCAAAATTATTTAGACTATCTATCGCCGTAGTCTAGTGGGTAGTGTGTTAGTGATGTCGAGCCCCAGGCCAGACATCAAAACAAAAAAATACTTTCTCTCACCAGATTTTTGGCAAAAACTCGGAGAGTAAAAAAAATTGTCATGAAAAAGTTTCTTAAAAAATCTGTCGTTCGGAGTCGACTTTAATCTGTAGGTCCCACCACTCATGTATAAAATTAACACACACAACGTAAGTGTTGTGAGAAACTAGATTGTAATCCTGTCTGAAAGGTTGTAATGACCAATTATGTATGTATGCATGTAGTTAGATTATCATACTGCTTGCCGTTGACAGTAATGACATGGCAAACATTGTCCTATAAGAACCCCTGTCTAGAATTCACACTAAAAAGTAACTTCTTCAGAATGCATTGGACTCTTTTAGATCTCCTTAGGATTGGTATCCTTACAAATTTCACAATTTTGTTTGTTTACCTAACCATTCATCCAGAAAGGCCTTGTCGCTGTCATAACTAAATAGCCATTTTGTTAAAACAATTTTCTTATATGCACATGTTGTTAAATGCTACATCCTTCATTGATGATTAAGAAAACAGATTGTATAAATAACAACAAATGATAAATTTAACTAACAACATGGTGGAAGAACTAATATATCCATTCAGTGCTTGCATATAATTTTATTGCGATATTTGCTGTTAGTTCGGGGGCGTCTATAGGATTGAATTGCCATATCTTGGAGACTGGGCCCAGTAAAAATGATTTAAGGTCTAAAATACTTCCTGCCGTAGTCTAGTAGGTAGTTATTGGCTTATTAGACATGAGCCCACGGTTCAGACTTCAGGTCAGACATCTCCAACAAAGCGAAACAAGAAAAAATATTTCTTGGTCTTTCGCTAGTGTTCTGGCAAGACTTTTTAGAGTAAATAAAATTGCCATGAAAAATATCTAAAAAAAGCTGTCGTTCAGTGTCCACATTGAACTGTAGGTTCCGTCACTTGTAGATAAAATTAATACTCACAACATAAGTGATGTGAGACGCTAGGTTGAAATCCTGATTGAAGGGTTGTAATGACCATTTATGTCATTAAGCTGTAATGACCAGTTAAGTCAATAATATGAGGAAGACATAGCCGTGTATGGAGTAATCAGGAAGCTACACGCTTTCCTCAAAGCGAGATCGTTCTGCTGTATATGGTTGGATTATATACCAATTCCGTTTGTATGTACACTACGACAATTTAAAACACTGTCTTTATATAACTGTATTCTGTAAGTGACGCAAGTATGTTTACAGGAATACTCTTGTTTTAAACTAAATCCCTTGGCCACAGAATATTTCAGAAGAACGTAAGTTGTGAGGGGAGATATCTCAACCGCTAAGTAACATTATACAGCAAAATCTTTCTAAAGCCAACCGATTGCCTTTCAACAGCCTTCGATTGAGCCAGTTTGTAAAGGACACACCTAATGAGATTCTATAATAAAATGTTAGTCAGAATATCCATGAAGGGGCGCACAAAAAACCATGCCTATGAAAATTACAGCCATATTTCAAGACATTGAATAAAAATCCATGCAACTGCTTACGAAGTTGAAACTTTTTGGTCTCCACTGTATACATTCTATTTTAAAAGCAAAAGAACTCCAATAAAAAAGAGCAAAACAGACATTAAACAACTGGTTGTTATTCTTTTATCTGAGGCTTTAGTTTCGTTTATTTTTTTGCGCTGGTTTTACTGCTTCAAAACGAATATTGCATTATGCTTTGTGGACGGACACATACTCGGTACGTATGTACATAAGTAAGACTCTGCACTCGTACCTTGATCAATGGTTATTTCATGCACCAAAACAAAAAAACAACTACAAAAAACACATGGTTTTTAAAAATGCATTTCTGTGTTTTGCCAGTAAAAATCGAAAAAGAAAACAAACCAAAAAGAAATACGTACTGAATAATAAAAAAATAATGGAATGAAACAAAGGATAGTACGTACATACGTACAGTCATTTATAATAAATTTTATAACGGATACCGAAAAATACAAAAAAAAAGAAACAAATATTTTGCAAAAGATCTGCTGTTTACATAGAAAAAAAAGAAACAAACTCAAGAAAATACCTTAACGAAGGGAAAGATTACAAAAACAAAACAAAAAAACTGCAACTAAAAATTGCATTTAAACAGCGGCTGTCTGCCTGTAACATACATGACAGCCATCAAATAAATTAAATCGAATGGATAAAGTGATCTTAAAAGTTTTGTTCGTTCGTTCGTTCGTTGGCTTTTAAGCAAAAGAATTCCTTTGAAGTTGAATTTGTTATCTCTCTCTCTGCCTACAGTAAGTAGGAGAAATTTTAATGGGCCAATTAAACGATTCAGGGAGTTTAATTAAATTTTATTTTTGATTTTCAACTCGAACATGAAATTGTACTTTAAATGCGATTAATTTTTAGATTTTTATTATTTAACTACATCGTATTTTTAAGCGCACTTGGCGGCATAACAAAAGTCAAATAAAAGATCAGGTCATTGCAATGAATTCTAACATGATCGGGGGTACAGAAAATTGTAAACATATTTGTCTCGTCTAGTTGTTTCACATTGTCTGATGGGCACATACTTATTTGGAGTTAACCATATAGGAGATAAGTCCTTCCACTTATGTACCTACAAGTCTTCTTCCAAATACCTTCAAGTTTCCCACAGAATATTTTAACTTTAAGGTAAGCATGTAGCTTCCTGATTACTCCATACACGGCTATTTCTGACTCATGTTACTGACTTAACTGGTCATTACAAGATAATGACGTAACTTGTAATTACAACCCTTTAGTCAGGATTTCAACCTAGCGTCTCACATCACTTATGTTGTGTGTGTTAATTTTATACATGAGTGGCGGCATGTACAGTTTAAAGGCTACACCGGACGACAGATTTTTAGTAAACTTTTCATGCAATTTTTTTTTTACTCTCACAGATTTTGCCAGAAGACTTCTAATGGAAATTCGAGGAATTTGAAGGAATTATTCTTTGTTTTTATTTCGTATTTTATGGTGTTCTAGATGTTTGAATCAGAGGTTAAACCATTGGCTCTCGTCTAGTACGCCAGCACACCATCTACTAGACTACGGCTACTTCAGTCATATTGTTAAGCATTTTCCGCAGTTAAAGGGATTGCGTCCAGGCGATAGTTAAGGCGACAACTGGCAGTAACTCAGTTGTCGACTTGTCCTAACCGTAGTATCAAAGGCTCGGCCTTCCCCACCCAATACAAAGAGGCTTGAAGACAACAGAGTCTCTTTCTTTTTTTGTAGACGATGTGTAAAGCAGTGCAAAGCCTCAGTTAGTGTAGGAGGCTTCCCAATATCATCGGTGAAGCAATACCTCAAAAGTCAGTTTAGAACAATTCAATTCAGTTGTCTTTGTACGTTTAGCGTCACCTGAGTGTAGGTTAGGTTAGATTAGGTTAGGTTAGAGGACGTGTACTTGTCAATTAAGACAAGTACAGTACCCGGAGGTCGAATTGACCCATTGTACAACGTCCTAGTTTCTCACACCACTTATGTTGTGTGTGTTAATTTTATACATGAGTGGTGGGACCTACAGTTTAAAGTCGACTCCGAACGACAGATTTTTATTTATTGAGAAACTTTTCATGGCAATTTTTATTTACTCTCAGAGTTTTTGGCAGAAATCTACTGAGAGGAAGTCGCCGAAGAAATACTTTTTGTATTTTGTCTTTGATGCCTGGCCTGGGGCTCGAACCCAGGCTTTCGCGTCTAATAAGCCAACACACTACCTACTAGACTACGGCGACCTGAGTGTAAAGTCATGGCATCTGCAGTTGATGCAGCGCTTTTTATTCTCTTTCGCTAATGCGAACTCTGGTCCAAACTTGACTGGCAAATCGTTGGCCTTCGCTCGGCTTGTCATTCTATTGTCACTTCTTAGAATTAGATTTTTTGCCAGAGGTTTGGTCGGTAGCCAAAAAAGTTCTTTCCAGATTTTCTGCAATCTCTAGCAGATTATGAGCACTGACAACCTTGCTTACAATAAATAAAGCCGGATATTAAAGTAATTGCCTCTTAGGATACTATAGTATAGGCACAGAAAAGTTGTAACGCTGGCTGTCCATTAACACGTATCTGCAGCAGATAGCGGACTTCCGCAAATGCCCATATTGGTGTTGCGTATAATGAAATGATGTCCACAGCCTCACGAGGGCTACCATCAGAGTCACTTAAGCCGGCAAAGGCCATACCCGCCTGAATTGGTTCCATATTATGACTCCGTAGGTCACAATTGGCCTGACCCTTATGGTATACATGCAAGTTCAAAATTTTCAGGTGCAAACAAGTATTTACTGCAAACTGCTGTTTATTATTAGGACATGCTTGGTCTGTAAGTCACCATAGTCTAGTAGGTAGTGTGTTGGCTTATTAGACGGCTGGCCACGGTACAAATCCCAGTCCAGGCATCTCCAACAAAAAAACGAAATATGAACAAATATTTCTTTGGCGCCTTCCTCTCAGCAGATTTCTGACAGAAACTCAGAGAGTATATAATAAAATTCAAATGAAAAAGTTTGTCAAAAATGTATCGTTCTGAGTCGACTTTAAACTGTAGGCCCCGCCACTTATAAATAAAATTAACACGCACAACATAATGTGGTGTGTGAAGTTAGGCTGTAATCCTGACTAAATGGTTGTAATGACCAATTATGTATGTATGTGTGCTTGGTCCTACTTGATATACACTTTATGTGAGTCTTCTACTTTTCCCTTATATTTGATCTAATTTTTCCTAATATTCTCCTATTTGAAGAGCATCTGTTTGTTCGTGTTAGCTCTCAATACATAGTATCGACTGACAGTCTCCTGCCCATTTCAATGATGCCACTGTTTATCTCTTCAAATTTTCCTCTTGCCATTACAACATAAAACTTGGCTATGTCTCAAAAAAATTTCCAAATTTCCCGTTTGTACGCAATTTCTGATTGTGTGACCCTTACTTTTTCAATTCATTTGCTTTCGTTTCTGCAGCATGTAGGAAGACAACTGCAAGACATCCATATTACCTGTCTTAACATTCCAAATCCGAGTTCTTTCAAGCCATTTCAGAGTAATGCTTATGATTTTTTGCTTACGTTCTTAATCCCTTTAAGCCGTTACTGTTTGTAAATACTTTATAACCCACATGTTCCTTTTCTATTGATTGATAATCCGTTTCTATTAATTGTAAAATCAATGCCCCCTTTTTTTTTGCAAACAATTCTTTTATCATTTGATTGTTTTGTAGAAATAAATTTAATTTCCTAAGCTTTCAGTCCTGTTTGTTCACTCTACTCAATTAGCATTTAATTAATCCGGTATTGCATTTAAATTACGTTGGAATTCCTAAAAAGGCAACAGCAAAATATAATTTTTTCTTCTCTTTTATTTCTTCATTTATTTTTCTATCTTTCTGCTGCTGCCACTGCTGCTGTTGTTGTTGTTTTTTTTTATTTGCAAATCAAGAAAAACAGAAAAACAAGTTCATAGAAGGACGGTTCATCGTTTGAGTAGAAAAATATGTTGTTGTCGTTGTGTTCCTGCAACGTTGCAACCTGACTAACTTATTTGCCTGCCAGCCTGTTTCCAAGCCAGTCAAAAATGCAACCAGACTGTTGCTGTCATTGTCATCTGTTGATGTTGTTGACTCATGTTCGCATAACAGCAAGCAGCAGCACTACCAGCAGCAGGTTTATTTTCTTTCCATTTATTATTATGCCAGTTATGCCTTCCTTTTTTATTTTATGTTCTCTGAGCCTTTGGTTCTGTTTTGTTTTTTATAATCTTTGTTGGCATTTGTATTTCTTATGCATTCAAAACAGAATAAAAATACAAGAGAATGAAAATAACAAGAAAATAAATGAACATAACAAAAGAAAACAAAACGAGACGAGATGTTTTTTATTTTGGCAATAGGCACACGGCTAAGGTACTCTATATTCAGACAGAGAAAAAGTTTAGATCACCCATAGGAATACGACTTCTATTTCTTTTACTGTTCTAGATCGGCCTACTCTGTCGTTTAAATAGACTTAAGTCTTAACCTCTACTATTAATTTCAGAAAACCTTGTATCAAAAAAAAGTAATCTTAGCTTCCCAACCCCTACAAGCTAGGTTTTGTTTAACTAAAGCTGGAGAACATTTAACAACGGAGTTAAACAAACATGTTAAGGCTCTAGAGCTATTCTTTTTAGATTTGCCCCAGCATATTCACCATTTTTTAAGGCTCATAGGGGTGAATAAGTCGTCGTAGTCTAGTAGGCAGTATGTTGGCCTATTAATCAAGAGCCCATGGATCAAACGCCAACTCACACATCTCGAACAACACAAAAATATTTCTTTCGGCGATTTTTTCCCTCTACTCTAGATCCTGCCACTCATGGATAAAATTAACGTATAGGCGGTGTGACAAACTAGGTTTGAGTTCTGAGTAAAGGCTTGTAAACACACATAGTGAAGAACGAAAAAATGATACTAAGCTCTACGGTTTGACTTTCATTTACTTCAGAATCTTCAAATAGAAAAGCTGACTTAAAAAATATTCTCGCTTCTGAAAGCAGTTTAAACCCTTAAAAGATAATGATTTGTGAGTACGTTGATCAGTTTTGGAAGAAACCCAAAAAAAAAATTAAGAAATCAAGAGAAACTTGCTTTGTAAGGAACAGCATCATAACTTAAAGTTTTCAAAGAGAAACTCCCCACATTGCATCTAAAACCAGCCAATGCAGTCCGAAAAAAATCACAGTTTGGTGTGGATATTTCGCCGGCGGCGTCTTCGAGTCATATTTCTTTGAGAAGGACATTGGACAGGCCATCACTGTAGGTCTGTACATCCATGGTTTCTATGATTTCTTGTGTCCTGAATTTTGGCTTTTCGACTTATATAGCTCATGCCAGATTGAATATCATGCATGAGGGATTTGTGGGCGTAGTCACCTCACGTGGAGGTGAAAACAATTAGTCACTGAGATCATGCTATTTCACCTCGTTATAGTGGGAATTTCCTCAATTGCAGATGTTTGCAACAAAAAAACACAGCGATTCTCAAAGGCAAAATATTACATACCTTTGCTCAAATGTAGCCTGATTAATGCGTCAGAGACACGAACTCCAGTGAATTCCACCAGAAAATCCGTAGCGGATATTTGAACGACGTTATATTCCACATGTAGTGGTATCAATAGGCGTCTTAAATGAATAAAAATTTCGATATCTTATACGAGTACACCCTTTGTTTGATGTAAAGCAAACGGTTATGAAAGACCCGATACATACATACATACATAATTTATGATTATAACCCTTCATTCAGGATTACATCCTAGATTTGCACACCACTTATGTTGTGTGTGTTAATTCTATGCATGAGAGGCGGAAATTGCTGTTTAAAGTCGATTCCGAACGACAGATTTTTTAGGAAACTTTTCTTGGCAATTTTATTTACTCTAAGAGTTCTTGCCATAAATCTGCTGAGACTAAGTTGCCGTAAAAATATTATTTCATATTTCGTTTAGAAGTCTGACCTAAGGTTTGAACTGTGGCCTCACGTATAATAAGCCAACACACTACCTATTAGACTAAGGCAACTTTGACCAATACCTGCACAATCTTGATTAATGGAACTTAAGGACATCAAAGAAGTCGCCGTAGTCTAGTAGGTAGTGTGTTAGCTTATTAGACGCAAAGCCATGTTTCGAGCCCCAGGCCAGATATCAAAACAAGAATACAAAAAGTATTTCTTCGGCGATTTCCTCTTAGCACATTCTGGCAAAAACTCTGAGAGTAAATAAAAATTGTCATGAAAAATTTCTTAAAAAATCTGTCGTTCGAAGTCGACTTTAAACTGTAGGTCCAGCCACTCATGTATGTACAAAATTAACACACTTAACATTAGTGGTGTGAGAAAGTAGGTCGTAAACTTGACTGAAGGGTTATAATGACCAATTATGTATGTATGTATGCAAGGAGATCAAAGAAAAAGAAGGAGAAAGTTGAAAAAGAATAGGAGCATGGCTGGTGAGAGATGCTAGATTGTAATCCTGACAGAAGGATTGTAATGACCACTAGAAAAGGCCAACAATTGTTGGTTAAAATAATTATTTTTATTCCGTCCCAATACTTTTCCCATGCCATATGCCTTCCAAAATAAGAACACAATTAATTACAAGCAAACCGTAAAAGAATCAATATCAGAAAACCCTATTAAATGTCTAAACAAACCAGCCTAATTGCCTCATACCAAACCAAAATTAAGTCAAATTGCCAAATAAAAAAACAAAAAAGAAAGAGCATATAAAGGAGAGAAATCATTGGCCGCAAATAACATTTAATTCTAATGGTAATACGCATCTAATCTAAGGTCAAAACTATTAAAATCCCATCAAAATAACGCACACATAAGCACATGCCATGAAAGCAAATGAAATAATGAGAAACAAAAAGAGTAGGAGAGAAAGAGAGAGAGAGAGAGAGAGAGAGTGAGAAAATGTTGTTGTAAAAATAAATACCAATAAACATTTTAACAGCTGAAAGACTAAAAATTACAAACCCACTCTCATACTCACTTGAAATATTGTGAAAGAGTGAAGAGAGGCTCTTTATAGCATAAGAAACACATACAAACGAAATAATGGCATGAAAAACGGCATAAAAACAATACAAATACAAAAACGCAAACATACACACATATATACTGTTGCAAAAGAAGAAAAACATTTAAACCCTGTTTTTTATATACACAGTTACACTAACACATACACACAAATAAATATCACAAACATACACGGAAATAAAATGGCAACAATAGCTGTGTGTGGAACGAACGCCATGGAACATAAAACCTCGTTCAACATTCCGTTGAAAGGCAGAAAATTTTTCAAACAAAAACAAACAATCAAACAAACAATCAAACAACCAAAACGAACAAACGACAGAACAAAAATTGTCATAAATGTTGAAAGTGACGGAGAAAAACAGAAACAAAACAGAAAATACGTACAAAAAACTCAAGAGAATGGATAACAAATCTGTGTATTAGACAACAATAATGTCTAGACACTCAATAGAAAAATGGGAACGGACCATTAAAAGTGAATAGCAAAGAACACAGAAGAAAAAAATAGGCAACGTTTTATTCGGAAATTTCAGAAAACTTGATATGCCGTTATACTATGAAGCAAATTTACTTTCACACTTGCCTAGGCGTAATTTGAAAAACAGTGGCACAAGGCAAGAGAACATCGAGCAACTAGGAAAAGCTATGAAATCTTTTCAAACTTAAACTCGTTAAATTGGAAAGTGAGCAGGACTTTGGGGAAGCTGTAGTCTAGTAAGTAGTGTGTAAGCTTTTTAGACGAGAGACTGTAGTTCAAATCTCAGCTCAGACATCTCGAACAGAACGAAAGATGAACAAATATTTCTTTGGCGACTTCTTCTCAGCAGATTGCTGTCAAAAATTCTGAGAGTAAATAAAATTGCTTTGAAAAGGCTTCTCAAATTTGTTGATAAGGATCAACTTTAAAATATAGGTCCTGCCGCTTATGGATAAATTAACGCCCATAAAATACGTGGTGTGAGAAGCTAGGTTGGAAACCAAACTAAAGTGTTGTAATGACTAAGGGATCAGACAGTATAGAGGGAATGGGTAGAATAATGAGAGGCAAATCTAAAGCGAGTTTCATTAAGCGGCATGGTAATCTGACTATGGCTGATAGTGCCCTGTTTAACTGTCCCTTCAAGAGAACTAGTGAGCTGTGAGGATTTGGGAAATGCTTCGCAACGAGAATAAGTAATAAAACTGCTAGTTGTGGTGGATGCAAAGCCTTATTATGGTATGAACGATGTTGGATTGAAATATTCAGCACGAATGGGGAAATATGCAAGTCTCTTTCAAACGAAAGTTTACTTTATCGAGAGATGTGCTCCATCCAACTTGCACTGGAAGTACAAACAACAAAATATTGAATAACTATCTGACAGTCAAATTGCCATCAAAAAATCCATCTCCTATGAGGTTGACTTGAGGTTACAATGGATAGCTTAATAAATAGGCATAGGAAATAGGATTATCCAGCTGAGTCTTAGATTTTGTTGTAATCTGCAACTAAAGAGGCCAGAATTTTTTGGAGAGCAGGGAAATGGGTATGCAAGGGAAGCACATACTTGAGAAAAGGAAAGATGAAGACTCAAGAAACACTTGTTTTAGAAGAGAGATCGATTCGAACTCAATATGTAAACTTCGTAAGGAGGAGAATCACTAAAACACATGCCTGGAACCTCCGTTGTGTTAAAATACTGCAGAAGAAAACATACATACGTACATACATAATTTATCATTTCAATCCTTCAGCAAGGATTGCGGCCTATCTTCTCACACCACTTATGCTGTGTGTATTAATTTTTATATGAGTGGCGGAACCTATAGTTTAAAACCGACTCCGAACGACAAATTTTTTTGAGAGACTTTTAATGGCAACTCTCAGAGTTTATTCCAGAAATTTGCTGAGAGGCAGGCAGTCGCCGAATTTTCTTCATATTTTCGTTTTGATGTCTGACCTGGGGTTTGAACTGAAGCCTTCCGTCCCATAAACCAAAACACTACCAAGTAGACTACAGAGACTTCTTAGAAGGTAACACTTGAGATGATACTTTCTTACGCGTTAAAGCAATCGGGAGGATTGGAGACAATAACTACACTTATGATACGATATGACGCTCCTAAAGATTACGTCTTCATGGATAGCTAAAGGTGGCCAAAGCAGAAAGTGGTGGAGGAAAAACTTTCTCAGAACTACTACTCATTCATAATACCCGGCTAATGGTTTGTATTCTAGATAAACAAAAAACACTGTTGAACTGTTTAAGTATAAGTCCTATCGCTGACGTGACAACAGCTAAGAGTATATTTCTTGTAATTTGCTTGCATTACTTTAGTACCGGGAAGTCGTCGTAGTCTGGTAGATAGTGTGTTGGTTTATTATACGTGAGGCCACGGTTCAAAGCCCAGGCCAGACATCTCGATCAAACGAAACAATATTTCTTCAGCGACTTCCTCTCAGCCGATTTCTGTCAAAAAATGTGAGAGCAAAATGAAATTGCCATGGAAAGTTCCTCAAAAATCAATCGTTCGGAGGCGACTTTCAACTGTATGTCATGCCACTCATGTATAAAATTAACATACACAACATACGTGGTGAGAGGAGCAAGTCGTCATCCTGACTGAAGGGTTTAAATGACCAATTATGTATGTAAGTACGTTAGTTCCAGCTTAAACATTTAATGTATCCTGCCATTTATTCATAAATAATGCGGATAAATATGCGTGGCATGGACTCTATAGCCCTCTGAAGATAGTTCTTATGTAAAAATCCAATCCAAAACATATTTCTTTTGCTGCCACTGTACTTTGCATTCGTTTAATAAATGCTTGTGAAGAAATTTTACAAAGAAATGGGAGACACAGTCCAGCTATAGAGCGTCCGTACAAAGGAAAACAAAACAATGTAAGACGATAAGCAAATAAAAATTGAAAGTGGCACTAACATTGACCACATTTATCAATACAATGCGTACAAATATCTCTACAAAGGAAATGTTAACTGTAAAGGAATATTTGCAAACATTTTCAAAAGAGAAAATATTAAACAAATAATCATGATGAAAGAGGGAGGGAGGTAGGGAGTATGATGTTAACATTGAAAATATTTTCGTTGCAAAATCAATACAAATTCTTTGTTCTGTTAAAGAAAAACGACAAGAAAGGAAGAGAATTAGAAAATTGATTGAAAGTAAAGGAGGTTATAAACGCCCTCCCGGTATTAATGTCATCTTGTTCACTTTAAACAATTTTGAAAAAGAAAATTTCTAAAAACTAGCACATCAGCACCACAATGTTTTCCTTTTTTTTTGGGCGAACAACCAGGAGAATATAATTGCCCTGAAAGGACGTACAGCCTCAGTACGGTATACGGTTTCGCTTTTACTGTTTTCTTCTTCTTCTTCTCTTTCACTTGTTTTCTGCCACCAGCAGCAGTATGTACATATAAAAAGTGTTTTTGATGATGATGAAACACAGAAAACCATATCTAACCAACAGGCAATCACCATTATCGTAACGTTTAGAAGGGGCCAGCAGGAAAAAAAATACAAAAAAACAAGGAATGAAAGAGAGAAAGAAAGAAATTTTTTTAAAAAATACCTGCTAAAAAGAATATAAAAGCAGTCAGTCAGTCGTACATCAACTGAAGTCGTCCACAAGACAAATTACCTTTGAATGTTGTACACAGGTCCTGTGCATGGTTATAAAAAAAATTACCTCCAACTGGATAAAATAAATCATGAAAAATTGCAACAACAGACAACAAAAAAAAAAACAGAAAAAAGAATGTAAAAAAGCAACAAAAAAAATAATAATCAGTCGTCAAAAACATGCAATGCAGGTTTTTATGCTGATACGGTGAAATTTTTATGCCGGCTTGAAGTTTTTCTTAAATTTTTTTGTTCTGTTTTTTTTGTTTCGTTTTACTTCAAATGTTATTAAAATAGCGTTACAAGGTTTATGAGGAATTTGTTAAAAAAGTATTAAAATATTGGGATAATAAGTAAAGTACATTTGCTATATATAATCCCAGAAGTCAAACAACTTAGGATTAAAGTAAAGCGTCTTCCAACATAGACTTCCGTTCTTTAACAGTTTATAACGGCCATCTAGTTCGAGCTACATTTGCCAATTAATTGTCATTCATTCAGTCTATTTTGCTAAATCATCACAAATGGACATGGAGATCGTCAAGATGATTTCGCCACAACTAATGACATGTAGTTGCAACAAGGCAATGCCACACAGCTCATGAAATATTGGATATTCTACACAGATTATTCGAGGATAATTGGCCATAACAACCCGTTTAACGGATTTCGGCCTGCCGCAACACATCCTTCCAGGCGCCTCTGCTTCGTACCCGCCTACGTCAGTTGGTCACACCAATCGATGACAGGGCTTCTTCGATTTGGTCCTTCCAACGAATGCAAGGTCGTCCTCTTCGTCGACTTCCGCAGATTCCTCCATCAAATACCCGTCTCGCCGGAGCATTCTCCTCCATTCGAACGACATGGCCGAGGCAGCGCAGCCGCTGCATATTAATACACTGTACAACGTCTATTGAGGAGCTCATACAGCTGTTGGATCGGATACGGAAATCATCGCCAACTCGCACTGGACCGAAGATCTTACGCAGTAATTTTCTCTCGAACACTCTCAAGGCCGCTGCATCTGTACTTAATAATGTCCATGCCTCTGTGCCATAAAGAAACACGGGTAGGATGAGTGTTTTGTAAAGTGTTAGTTTTGTCGCTACTCAATTGTCTATTGAGACCACACTGCTGTATACTGGCCAATATTAGCCTGTTCTGGACACCTTTTCTGTACCGAAGTTCATGACATCGAAAATATTCCGAATTCTACTTGTATAGAAGGTACATAGCACGTGGTTGATTTGAAGTTAATATTGATTGGGAAAGTTAATTGGGGTAAATTAATCCAGCGGGGTGGATTCAAGGATTCCAAAACAGGTTTCCTTTGGGTCGGGCGTTACTTGGGTCCAGAGATATAGGCGCCAAAGCTAATTTAAATGAAAAAAAGTGCTCTGTATAAATGCGGCTAAATTGGATAAAAATGGACGCGTGAGAGAAATAGGCCTAATGGGCTGGATAGCCACGGCATTAAGGATTACAAAACAGTTTTCCTTACGATCGTGCTTTACTTGGGGCCAGAAATATAGGTAACGAAGCTAATTGTTTGCTTCAAATGAGTAACAAAAGGTTTTCTATATAAAGCGTTTAAAATTGTCGCATTGCAGTCTTTTTATAGATAACTTCCTTTTTTGTGGAAGTCATGCATTTCTTGTGTACATGACTTGCATTTTTTGGTCCATGATTTGAACTTTTTTGGGCGAAGACATGCACTTTTCTGGCCGATGTCTTGCATTTTTTTTTGTCAATGACTTGCATTTTTTTTTGGTCAATGACTTGCATTTTTTGGTCGATGACTTGCATTTTTTGGTCGATGATTTTTCTAGAAAAAGAGAAGGAGAAAAAGCTTCTCAAGAATTTAACGTTTGCAGTCGGCTCTAAACTGTAGATCCTGCCAGTAATGTATAAAATTAACAAAGTGGTGTGAGGAGCTAAGTCGTAATCCTGACTGAAGGATTGTAATGAGCAATTATGTACGTATATATGTATGTATCAGAGATCAGCAATGAGTATTCAAAAAGATGAGTAGAATCAAATCATACTCATAATTTCTGATACTTCTACGCATTCATACTTAATTTAATATTATACTCATACGACTCATATTCAAAGTTTGAAGTACTCATCGTACTCATACTTAACAATACGTATGATGTTGTTGATTTCGACTCTCCATGACCCAACATTTAAAAGAATTACTAAATACTCTGCTACACTACATTACTCATTAGAAGGTTGTATGTTTGCTTTGCTTTCTGTCTTTGTCTTTTTCTTTCTTCTTTTTTGCAACAACGACTAAGACTGTGTATTTTGATGAATGATTCGAATCACTCGAATCATTTATGAGTATTATGAGTATTTTTCTAAATTTATGAATCTGAATGAGTAGGCGTATGAATCAAACACAGTTCGAATGTTATGAGTTTGATGTCAACGTTGTACTCATACTCATTGCAACTTGTACTTATAAATCAATGGTGTAGTGAGTACGAATGAATCAGAGTAGTTGAATTTCAATACCACTGTTGACTCACTATTACTCAAAATTTCATGAGTACTTATGAGTAGCGAAAAAGCGATTCATTGCTGATCTCTGGTATGTATGTATACACAATCTGATAACTGTTTTGGGCACGTAGACAATAGTTATTATGAACAGGATGTCGAAAATAATAGATAGGGAATGGATGTTGAAATTTTTGAGTGGATTCTTGTGGATGGCGTTCGTAAAATTGTTAATTACGTTAAAAAGCGGTATAAGGCTGCTCAAATAGGAAAATTTTTTCTATTGACGTTAATCGAAAATTAATTATCTTAAGAAGTGGCTTTCTTACGTTAAATATGTATGTATTTAAGAAGGGACTGAGTGAGTTTATATCTTTAGATCGAAATGAAATTCAAGAATACTAATTAATTAGAAGACATAAAATTATAATAGAAATCAATAACTTACGACAAATTGTATCATTACATTACCCTTACCGTGGAACATTATATTCAGAAAATACTTAACTTAGATACACAACTTACGCTCGTTGTAAATGTACTTGTAATTATTTTCAATGGACAGACAAATAAAAATTATCCTGTCAATGAAAGGGTTAATTACGCAACTATTTCTAGGCTTTTTTTAGATTTCCATACACCGCCAAGAGGTTGTGTATTACCATATACGAGCACACATTATAAATATTTCATATGAATTCGAATGTTAATTTCTTTAATACGAATAAAATGGTATGATACCGTAGGGCACGTACATATGCATTAGTTTTAAATGTATTTGTATACAATATTATGTATTCATATTAAATATTTATGTGTATAGAAATGATTAGTTTTCCTATTTGATTACATGGAGTTGTATTAAATTGCATTCCAATAGGAAAATATTCAATTTATTATTCTCCTCTGTTCCTGTACACGATTGTTAATGATTGTTTTCATTCACCATTTCCTATTGAAAGGAGAACACTAATAACCCGGTTGTTATTTTTTACAATTACGGTTGCGAATGTAATGAAACAAGATCAAGACCGACATTTGGATGGCCTTACCCAAAAAGGACAATTGTAAAGTAGAGACATTTGCAAAATACTTGGGAAAAAATTTTTTGTTTGGCCATTACCCGTAGGCACTTTGAAAGCAAGTATAAGTCGATATCTATGAAAATAAGAATGATAAGAGGTTCTCTATTTAGTTGTTTCAAAACCGCTGGTCTAGCTAGGCCTTCAGCTGTTAAATATTTTCCATCTGGAGTATCATTTACTCAGGGAAACGTTTGCTGTTTTCGTAGAAGTTTCGTGTGGAAAAGCTATGACTTTCAGAAAAACTGACCATTTGATCTTACTTCTAATCTGAGGATGTGATAAGACTGTATTCATAGCCCTATTGTCGTTTGATAATCACTAAGCATAACTCGTTTTGAGCTTCATTACATGAGTAGTTTCCAGAAAAAATAATTTGATATCAAAAGCCCACCAAAATCTTGCGATTTGATGTCCTTAAAATTTTTTGTGCCGTCACATCAAAGTACATGTATTCTAAAGAAATTGAACACTCAACAAATTGTTGCTATTGTAGACAATCACTACGTAATTCTCGAAAAATGGCCAAGTTTGGATTACCGCTTCCCCTTATTATTATTGTCGTAAAGAGATGCCATAGAACTGCGAGCACCTGAGCTCTTTTACTCCCGTCAAACATTTTTGTCCCTATAACTTTCCTTCGAAGACTGTTGCCTTGACAAAGCTCAGATTGCTGCTCTGTGTTAATAAGAACAATTACCTGCCTAGCCCTGATATGCTCTTAAGCATTTACTCCCAGGATGCATTAGTAGCTCACAGGTTCTAAAGATGTGTTCTCAAAATTCATTGTCACCATCATTGAATATACATGTTAGGTTCGATTAGATAGCTATTCTAATCCAGTGCATGTTAAGATGTTGTGTTCTGATAATTCATTATCATCATCAACCTGTATGTTAAGTTCGCTATGATCGACATTCAGAACAAGTGTATTATGAGATTACAGTGCCCTATCAAAAGAACGGATACTAGCCTAAGGTCTGAGAAATGTTTTTGCCTCTTTTTATCTTCGCATTCGTCAGATATGCCAGAAAGTTGCTGGCGCCATCAGTGGTATAAAAGCTCATTTTATAAGCTCATCTGGGGAGATTTTATAAGCTCATCTGCCAATTTCTTGTTGCAAATTCTCACATGAACTTGTTTTTTTTATCTAGCTGATTCAATTTCCCCCCCGGACAGACCAATAATATCTTAAAGTGCTCTAAAGTTCCATCCAAATTGAATTGAGCACATCTTGCGATCACATAGACTTCTATTTGGAAGCGTTTTTGCCAGAAATCTACAGAGAGAAAGTGGCTTTAGAATTATGTTTCATATTTCGTTTTGTTCGAGATGCCTAACCTCGGGTTTGAACCGTGGACTTATGTCAATTTTTTTTTCGCCGAGGAGGGTAAATGTACCCAACCACACCATACAGGAAGTCGTCATATCCTCCGTGTGTGGGGCCCTTACCAACTAAATCCACCGCTCGTATCCTGTGAACTTGTTCGTGCCTACTCCGGGACTACGGTGGCCTCTCCATGTTTATAACCGCGTCCGGATTGCGTATCGAAAGTTGAGGAGACATCTAAGCGTCTCCACTATTCCTTTCATCTAAATCATCGTTTCCGTTTCGCATGGCACGTGTGACAGTATCACCTATGGCGACATGCTTACTTGTTCTGCAGCCTTTAGATCTCTCTTTTTCCGTCTCAGAATACGTTTCTACGTAATTCACCACCGAGGTCCAATTTTCACTACTCGCAATCATAACCCCGAAAAGACAATGTTAGCGGTTGTGATCGTTATAACTATTGACGACAGTATAGAGCGATAGCTCTGCCAGCGTGTACACTCGAAAACATTGTGCTCTGCGTCATCAATTACCACCCCTTACTCGTAAAGACAGTTAGGGGAGGCGGTCTTGCCCATTTTGTGCAGAAATTTTCTAAAATATCCGTGACCCGATAGCATCTGTGTAACGTAGTAATTTACCTCTTCAAATTTCTAACCCATCCATGGCCTTATGTCCAGAATAAGTCTCGCCGTCCATGTTCCTCTATCTTTCTCGTTCTATCGTTGTTGCTATTTTGAAATGGTGTTTTCCCTGAAGTAAGCGGTTATGTGATTTCCAGCCGATTTCATCTTATAAATCTGCATCCGCTTCGCTGCCAGCAGATCCACAGGGTTTATACCTGCTATCACCAGTATGGCTGGAGCGGACACTGTACGATATGCCGACGCTATACGCAATGCAGCCGTTCTCTGTACCGATACAAGTGAGTTTGTCCGCTTTTTAACATATAGTGTTTCGGCCTTAATTTCGTTCCCATGAAGCATAATGCTGCTTCCAACCTCCATCAGAAGTCTCCGTCTTGCCGGTAGCGTGCCTGCAATATTCGCCATTAATCTGCTGAGCTGTCCAACGATCTTCTGGGTCCTGTTAGCCGAGTACTGAATCTGATACGAAACTTACTTATGTCTAATAAGTCACCACACTATCTAATAGACTACGGCTTGCAATATCGAAGAGTTCCAGGGTAA
Organism: Sarcophaga variegata; assembly: GCA_932273835.1. Classification (NCBI taxonomy): domain Eukaryota; kingdom Metazoa; phylum Arthropoda; class Insecta; order Diptera; family Sarcophagidae; genus Sarcophaga; species Sarcophaga variegata. The sequence goes on from OW026360.1 coordinate 17,876,031, forward strand.
TTTTCCTTTGCAGGGTTCCTCGCTGTTCGTTTTAGACTGCAATTCTATTTGCTTTCAGTACGTACATATTTTACATTCTGTTATAATTGTAGCCCTTTTTGTTTAATTTTATTTCATATATTTTTTCCTTTTTGCTATTATTGTTGTTTTATTATAATAATTTTGTTTTGTTTTGTTGTTGTTATTATTGTTGTTGTATTCGTAAACCCTATGACAAGGCGTCAGCAATTAATGGTACAATTAAAAAGGCATTAACAACAATTAAGCTCTTATACAAGCGATTTCTTTTTTCTGTTTTTTTTTGCTTTTGCCTGTTTTTTCTACTACTACTACTGCTACTATGCTACAGCTGCCATGTTTTTTTACATTTTCATTCTTTATTTTGTTTTTATTGTTGTTGTAGCATTTATAATTCCATTACATTCCCCTGCCGGTAGTACTACAAGGAAGCATAAAAACTTGTCTAACAGGAGGCGTTTTATGTTCTGATAGAGACTTTTGCTAAATTTTTTATGATTTTTTTTTATAATCACAGAATATTTGTTTTGCCTGTTTCTTCCGTCTTTCTAGCCATGGCAGCAGTGAGTTTATTTCTATTTTGCTTTGCTTTTTCATATGCCGCATCTCTTTAAAAAAAGCTTTCCTTACAAACATTTTAATTTTCATTTAATTTTAAGAAATTTATACGTTTAAATGTTCTTAAATAAATTATTAAGCACAAAAATAAACAAAGGGTCCTCCAACAGGGACTTTTGAACTACATTAGGCAAAATAGTTGTCATTTATTCAGTCTATTTTGCTAAATCGCAATAAGGGATCATAGATAACGACGTGTCATAGGAGTCGCCGTAGTCTAGTAGGTAGTGTGTTGGCTTATTAGACGTAAAGCTAGGGTTCGAGCCCCAGGAGACACATCAAAACAAGAATACAAAAAGTATTTCTTCGGCGACTTCCTCTCAGCAGATTTCTGGCAAAAACCCTGAGAGGAAATAAAAATTGCCATGAAAAATTTCTCAAAAATCTGTCGTTCGGAATCGACTTTAAACTGTAGGTTTCGCCACTCATGTATAAAATAGCACACACAACATGAGTGGTGTGAGAAGCTAGGCCATAATCCTGACTGAAGGGTTGTAATGGCTAATTATGTATGTATGTATGTAGATAACGACGTGTGTTTGCTGAAAAGTCTCTGAAGCAGACCTAATCCTCATCGAAAAATCATCTTCAGCCATGGGGCCCATTTCTTGATGAATAGGTACGTAAACAAATAAAATTGTTGAACATGGCACAAAACCAATTCACATGAAATCCAACAGCGCTCAATTCAATCCGAAGAAGTCGCTGTTTGACATTGGTTTTAGGGTACAGACCTCATCGATTCATATTTCTTCGAAAAAGGCGTTGACCGGACCATCACTGTCTATACACGAGCACAAAAAGTCAAGGCATACCTACTTATTTTGTCTTGAATTGGATGAACTGGACAACAACAACAACAACGACATGTGGTTTCAACAGGACGCCATAATCTCATGCCACATTGGATATTCTATACAAGCAATTTGAGGGCATTGTCCTCTCACGAGAAGATGATGCGAACTGGCCAGCGAGATCGAGCAATTGAAAACATTGTTGGTCACGGCATCACTGTCTACGACGTGCTCTGTAAGTCAATGATACGTTTCGCCTGGATAATCTAGACAACAACGACATGTGATTGAATAGAACGGCGCTACGTGCCACATAGCTCATGCCACATGGGACAGTCTACACGAACGATTTGAGGGTAAATCCATCTCACATGGAGATTACGTGAACTGAATTGGATGAACTGAATTGGATGAACTGAATTAGATGATCAGGACCACAATGACATGTGATTGAAGAGAACGGCTCATGCCACAATGGAGATTCTGTACAAGCGATTTGAGGGTATGGTCATCTCATGTGGAGGTATATTAAACGGGCCACCGATATCGAGCGATTTGTGCTTTTTAAAATTTTTCTTGTGGCGTTTTATTAAGTCGCAGGTATATGCGAATAAGCCACAAATCACAGTCATACTCCAAGCCAACATAACCAATCTAAATGAGTCCTATTTATAAGGCAAAATCATTGAAAATTGGACATTTCTGATGAGCTCCACACAGAGAAGCTGTGGGTGGCACTGGAACGATATTATGTTTTTATACATGAGTGGCAGGACCTAGAGTTTAAAGTCGAATTCAAACGACAAACTTTTTGTGAAATTTTTCCTGGAAATTTATTTGTATTGGCGATACCAATACACATCGTACAATACCTATCTTAACTGAAAAGATTGGAACATGTGGTATATTCTAGACTTCGTACCGGCCCTGGTTATTTCATCAACAACTTAGTTTTCAGTGATATTCCTATAACGTGGAACCCATATACGATTCCCTTATGATTCTAAATTTCCCTGTGAAATACTCCGAATATCGAGATAAATTTCATAAGAGACTTGATTGCAGCCTCATATGATTTTCTTCCTTGTTTTTTTTTTCTTTCTTAAGATTTGAGAACAAGAAATAATCTGCCCAGGTTTTTATTTGCATTTAAATTTTCTTCTTCTCAAATCTTGGCTGTTCGCAGCAAAATTCAATTGCACACATTGACAGGGGCGGGAAATTCACGCACTTATAGACCAACTCACGAATCTAAGTACATACTCCTGTTGGCGGACTACAAGTATTTTATGTTTTAGTTTTTATTTATTTTATTATCACATAATTTTCAATAAATTTTCTTAAATTCTTTACATTTTCTTAATTTTATTTATTTTTATACTACGAATGTGGATAATTCTCTCCGTTAGATTCATTAACACTTTAAGCACAAAAAATGCCAAGAAGATTACCAAAGCAAACACACATACTAAGGCTACGAACACATCGAGATTATAAAACTCCCACCAGGTTAAATTTTGGCCCAAATTACGCAAGTGTGTTGCACCTTTATGCCGCAAAACATACTCAACCCAATAGACAGCCTTTTCCATGGGGGTATTTTGTTGATCACGAAAGCGTACGGATAAGGTTTTTGCATAACTGGAATAATACGACGACGTATGCAGCAGTTCAGTAAAGGCTTTGTTCAGGGACCGGTTTGTCATGGCCTGCAGTTTAAGGGTTAAGCCATTGCCCACCTTTTTTATGTAGTCCATGAAATCATCATTCTTTTCATAGGTGGTTATGCCTAGAATAGGCAAGCCATAGTATACACTTTCAATGATGCTTAGAAAACTGCCGTGCGTAACGTAGAGTTTAAGATTTGGATGACTTAGAATGGAGGATACGGAGAAGTTCAAACTCACAAGGACATTAGAGGGCAGGCTAATATGATTGAGTTGCTGTGGTGTACGCCATAATATTAGCTCTTTCATGCTTTTGAATTGTTCCAAGAAAATCTGCAATTGTTGATGGTTTATGGAAATATCAAACGAGATTAGTACGGCACCTGCAAAGGCTTTGTCCAAAATTGTTTTCAATTGCGGAGATAAGGGTTCCGCAGGGTTTTTAATATTTAAGCCGGCCACCTCTATCATATTGGGCACATAAGGCCGGGGCATGGTCAATGAAAAATGATCGTTTAATAGAATCAAAGAGAAATTCTTTCGAGCCTCCTCAAAGGACATTTTATTATAGGAAAAATATCTGTCATAGATTTGTGTTTGCACGGGCAAATATTGGCAGTAATAATGGATCCATTCCACCCAGTGCAGCATGATATTTAACAAACGTTGCCAGAAATTCATTTGTTGAAAAGGCAACATCAAATTTGGCACATAAGACAGGGGGCTGACATTGCCTACTAAAATATCAATCGCAGTCTGTGTACTCATTGTGGATACGCCTATTAAAGGTGCCTTTAGATGCTCTGCTAAGCCCGTAAAGGATTCCGAAAAAAATACCTCCAACATAATCAAATCAAAGTGCTCATTATCGAATATATGACGCACCTCGGCATTATTTTGTACATTTAAACACATTTGAAAAGTGCGATTATACATGGCATCGATCACTTCATAGTAATTGGCCTCAATATTGTCCATGGTGAAGTTTTGAAAAACTAAAAAAAGGTTTTTAAAAGATTTATCGATTAATTGCAGTTTTTTGCACCTTTTGCTTCACTCACCATCAAATAAATGTTTATTTTCCTTAACCACCACATCACGAAAATTTTCCAACGGCTGTGCTTGAGGATAATTGCTTATCGATGTGATATGATGGCCCTTAGCAGCCAGTTCTTTAAGCAAAGGTTCTATAAAGCCATATTGCGACGGTATGGGCGCCATAAATATTGATAATATGCGCGCGGTTTTCACATTGCTAGTGTAAATGCTTAAGAAAATTAAAACGAATTTCCAATGCATTTTGAAGCCATTGGCTGTCAAAGTGCAGCCCACATTGATTTGAAAAAGTTTGCAATAAAAGACCTTTAAAGTTCCACCTTCTGTTCAATACTAATTAAAATGCTTTACCGCTACGGTTAATAATTTCTTTTTTATCGATAACAACACAATTTTTGTTTGTTTTTTTTGCCTTTTCTTTTTATCAATTTCTAAATGCGTTGTGCCAGATAGTAATTCTTTGTTTGCCGGACCGATAAGGCAGATTAAATTTGTTGCTGTTTTTATTGTAGTCCCCCTACAACAAAAAGTCTGCAAGCATCGCTAAGATAAGCGGGCTAATTGGACTAATTGAACACCAGTAATCAGTTGCTGGAGAGACTTGAGGGTAATTGTTTATAAACATTTACAAAAATAGTTTTTCAAACGGTGTAAACAATTTGGTTATCTTTTATTGCGCTTTACAGAGATAAGAATTGTTTACAAATCGTTTGTTTTTCAAAAATTGCATTCGATTGGAAAACTGCCGTGTAGCATTACTTGCAAATTTAAATATTTTGTTTTGAATAGCATTACAACACTGTGTTACCATGTGTTCTAAATTTCGTGTTATCTTCGAGACTATTTTTTATCGTGCAATTACCTTTTTATAGATATTAGTATTGCCACAGTGCAAGAATTTTTTATAACCTACATTACCCTTTAAGTGCATGCTAGAGTTTGCTTAAAGAAATTAATCTCAAAGAGGCTTCATCCTATAGGATGAAGGATTACAACCTAGCTTCTCACAATACTTATGTTGTGTGTGTTAATTTTATACATGAGTGCCGGGACCTACGACAGATTTTTGTGACATTTTTTCTTGGCAATTATATTAATTTTCAAAGTTTTTGCCAGAGTCGCTGAATAACGTGTGAACTGGAGTTTGAATCCAAGCCTCATTTCTAATAAATACACACATTACCTACTAGACTACGGCGACTTCTTAGAAGAGTACTTTTCGAAATTGGAGAAAGCCAGCATAGAATTCAAAAAACAGTGGGTTATCCAACACACGTGGTAGCAGAATTACAAAACTGCTGTGTACAGCAGTGGACGGCGAGAGAACCAGGGAACTATTTAAGTTCGTCATAAGAACGATTGTCATTCTAAAGGGAACTCTAACGAGATACTGTGCTATTGGCAGTTTCGCTGACAGGCCCGCTCTGCCCCACCAGTATTACTTCAGAAGCTGCCATGATGTCAGGAAACGGAATCGGTACAATGCCTTTAACGCGAGTGCCCTGCACTTCAGAACAGACATTATCGGTTTTTGGGTGAAGATCTGGGCAAGGTGGCGAACGTGCAACTAAAGGAACTGGCCGGTTTCATCCAAAGCTAGAAGTGGTTCAAACCCACCACTAACGGACGCAAGGGGGCTTATCTTACACTGCGTCACAAAATATGCAGTCACCAATTATGTAGAATTGCCCTCATTAAGCTCGCATTATGTAAGGCATTGTGCAAGGATTAACTAATGGTACTTAGATGTCAATTGTAGCCTTAGAAATCTCTGCCGATATTTTATAATGGCTTTGGGGCGTTTGGTCCAGTTAGGTTTTATGATATTGGGAGTTTCGTTTCTCACATAAGTTTGTTGGTAAGATGACCCTTTGCATCTTTTCTCCATTTAAACGGAATCGGTACAACGTCTTTTATGCAAATGCGCAGCACTTCAGAACAGATGTCATCTATTTTTGGTGATAGAAAGTTTGATTGAAGATCTGGGTATAGCGATTCAGTTTCTTTAACAAAGTTGCTGCTGCTGAGCATGCGATTGGCCTTATCTGTCGTTGAATGGAAATAATGCTTTCAGTAGATATACGAGTATATTGATTGAGTTCTACTCTTCTAGAAGAGGTGCTGCTGCATAAGCTTCATATGCTATTCGCTGGAGATATTGGCTTCTCTTCGAAGTCAAGTGACAGGGTGCTCTCTAATTGAATAATTTTGGTGGGATTCGAGCTTTTTAATTTCAGGGGTTTGAAAATTTGTTCGTTTTCTTCGGGGTTTGGAACAAAATTTTGCATTTGCTAATATAAAACTTTTCTATTTTTCTTTTTAGATTGAAACAGAAAGAAAATTGATGTTGATTTTTATGCAACGTGGGGTGTTCAAAGTAAGTCTAAATAAAATATTACAGAAAAATTTCGGTTTTGAATTTTAATGGAGGCATTCATATCGGAGAGATTCTCAATGATTATCTTAGTCCCCATAGGCAGCAGCGTAATTTCCCTGCACAAATCTCCTTCAGTATGGTTACTCCTTTCATGCATTTAGATTAATTATGAGTTAGCCTAGCGGTATCCATAAAACAAACTGTCTTTCTATATTAAAAAAAATTAAATTAAAATTAAAAATCCAAAAATAGCTTCTATTCGTTGTTCATTTAAATAAATTTAAATTTTATAAGCAAACTGACGTTGACGTTTTGGTGGTTTCGAGGAATTAATTTTATTTTCTATTTTCATTCGTGGTGATATTTAAATTTTTAATTAAAATTTTACATGGAACGTTAACTTTTCCAGCGACTTAGTAGAAATCATTTAGCGTTACGAGACTCAACAGCCACGTGTCTTGAATATGTTCACATTGAAAATGTAAAAAAAAACTTTCCTAATCAAACCAAAAATAAGCATTAAAACGTATGAAATAAGTCGGGGGAAAATTGAAAATTAATGTTAAACATTCAAATCATAAATAAGTAATGTTGCAAAGACGTTTCTATTTTTCTTTTTGTTGTAAGTATTAAAACTAGTTGTACTTATACACATATTTCTAGAAAGGTAACAGGTACAGACATATTTTCATTCCTTTTTTCTTTTGACGAAACACACATCCTTTCAGGATGCCCTCATATACACATAAACTTTTACGTGTGTGTACTACAGTCATAACAACTGTTGGAATTTAATTTTAAAACGATGGTCGGTTTGATAAGCTTTGAAGTGAATAGACAGCTGGTTATGGTGGATATTAGGATGCGATATCAACCAAACGATACCATCATAAGACTAAGAAATGATCAGTCTTTTATATCAGACCTCATTACTGAGAAGTTCGAACTTTGACGGTTGAAGCTACATCTGTTAAATTAGTTGCCAGTTCTTTAGTTTTGCCACATCACCATGGACGAGTATAGCATTCAGCAAACACATATAATTTGGTTTTTAGAACCCTTCAGTCAGGAATACGACCTAGCTTCTCACACCACTTAGGTTGTGTGTGTTAATTTTTAATGTATAAGTGGCGGAAGCTACAGATTAAAGTCGAGTCCGAATGACAGATTTTTGATAAACTTTTCATGGCAATTTTATTTACACTCCCGGAGAGATATTTCCTTCGTATTCACTTTTCACAAGAACTCGGACTTTCATAGACCAGAACTTGGAGAATATTACGTCGTGACTTTGGCCCACCTCGCACAAAACTCAACTGTGCCAGTAACTGAAGGTAAACGAACATAGACAACAGAGTGTATTTTCTGTATGAGCTCTTTAGCTGTCAGCAAGTGAGCCTAATTTTAATCTAAAATTTGCCTTCACTTCTTAGGTACGAAATATAATATCCTCCGCGGCTTTTTTAGATGGAGCACATAAAATTTTCGATTACTCTGTGGCTTAAATCAAAAAGAATTTAAGAGATGGCATGGGATATATAGGGATTGGGACCCCGGTGGTTTGTGGCTTATTCGCATACATACACCTGAGACTTAATGAAATCTAACAAAAGGATTAACAAGATCTAATCGCACGATCTCAGTGGCCGGTTCATGTGATCATGACCATACCCTTAATCGCTTGCGTAGAATAACCAATGTGGCATGAGCTGTGTGTGCAACGTAGTGCCTTCCTTCTGAAACCGCATATGGTAGGTGACCAGATCATTCAATTCAGGTCAAATAAAGTTTGGAATCAGGCCAGGCCAGGCCAAGAAAATTGCTCGAACAGAGATGGTCTTTTCGACGTCGTCCTTTAAAAAATTTGGCCCTACAATGCCGTCAGTGCAAAATTCATACCAAATTGTGTCTTTCTGTGGAATGCACTGGATGCCCTGGGATCCAATACGGATTGGTATCGTACAAAATTCGTTAATTTTATTGGTTTCCGTAGCCATTCATCCAGAAATGGGCCTCATTGCTGAAAATGATTTTTCGATAAAAACTAGCGCGGTAACTTGCCCGAGTAGGACATCAATTTTGGTCAAACAATTTTAATATTTTCACGTTTTGTTGAACGCTGGTGATTTGGCATAACAGATTAACTAAATGAAAAGTAATTTCGCAGATGTAGCTGCAACAAGATGGCCGTTATCAGCTGCCAAAATTGACACGAGAATTTGTTGAACTCTGAGCAGAGGCCTACTTATTATTTTTACGTTTGGAATATGAGTTCGTAGATTGCTATTAAAATAAAAATAAATTTATGTTTAGTTTTAAATAAATTCTTTATTGTTCGCACAATTCCGTGTGCCACTGTTCACAACTAGATGTAAACAACAACAATTTGCTTTATTTGTTATTCTTCTTTACACTCTTCTGCGTAAACACTAACAATTGTTAGATCTTTACAACGGAGATCTTCAAACTACGATTATGCTCTTTACACGCAAGGCGTCTTCACACAAGACTGACTGAATTTTTACTGATCCCGTTGCCTGCTTTGCCTTTCCTTTTATATCGCAGAGTAAACAGTCTGATGAATGCTCTTGAATGAGAATGAATTTGCCTTCGCGAAATCTTTATAAATGTAAACATATTGTTTACATTATTGTTGTGTGTATATTTTATTTACGTTTGTCCTTGCAGTGCTGTTGTTGCCTGTTTGTTTACTTGCTTATCCCTTTTTATACTGATGTTGTTGCTACATTTTTGTATATTTGTTGATCATGCGAACAAGTCCATAGTTTTTGTTTTTGTAGCTTTTGTTTATCATTTTAATGTTCAACGTTATAACACCATTTCCATTTTCGTAACAATATTAAATAACCAAACAGCCCTCGTATATATTAATACTTCTTTAAATTAAAATAAGAAGCCAACCTAAGGAAATGAAGTGTAAAAACCTTTAACAGTGATTTTCTAAATCACGCTCAAAAGAAAAAAAGGTAAACGACGACAATAAAACTACAAATATTGTGAAGATTTTACACACACGTAGCCTCTGACATAAATGTCTCTCTCACTTCGCCAAAGAAAATGTATAAAATATTAATAAACGGGGATATAAAATGGGGGGGGCTAAATACGGAGAAAAGTGAAATGAAAAACGTTTAATATTTGAACAGGAAACTAAACAAACTTAAGTTAAAAGACGCAAATGTGTTTAAGTATTTTGGACGACTAATATGGGAAACTACCACTTTAGTTTTGTTTCTGTAGGTATACAATCGAAGGCAGTAGTTTCTGGAAATGATGTGATAAAATCCATGTGTTTCCCAGCCAGCCAACACATGATGTCTATGCTTGATTAAGTCATTTTAATTCAATGATTTTCTGAAAAACGATTTCAAAAACGCTTACCCGGGTATTGTGTGAATATCAACACATGCATTGCGTTGTATTTAGTTTGGTAAGGTAGCAAGGAGGGCAGGGGTGCCTCAAAACTAAAATAAAAGGTAAATTTTATAGAATTTAGTTTAAAAAGAAAATTGTTAGACATGCTTAAGCAATTATGGCAACATTTTAACAAAAAAAATAAAATAAAACGAAAATCAAATATTTTGGCAAAAACGTGTAGCAACTGAATAATGAGGGTGGGCACAATGCAAAAATGGATTTGAAACCTTAGCACACATTGTTTTTAACAAATTTTGAGTATGATATTTTAAAAGCAATAATCTGAACATCACATGGCCACCCTCCCTTTCCCCAAAAAAAAACCTTTTTGTTTTTCTTCCCCTTTTTTCTCTCTTTGGCTCTTTCTGCTCCGCAATGGCTTAATGTTCAAAGTAATATTTGTTATAATTTACGCTGATTTGACACTAATACGTTTTGTTATTTTAAAAGCTCTTACTCTCGCTGTACTCCATCTTCTTTTTCACTTCCTGTCTCTCCCCTTTTCTTAAGGTCCTTTTTAAAATATTCTTTTTTTGCAAAAACGCTCACGTTCCCTTCATTGTGTATTAATTTCAGTTTTAAATGGATTTCTTTAGAAACAAAGAGTGGCATCAGCACATCAGCTCTAAAAATGGCAACTGAAGGAGAAACCTTTTAAAGTGTAGTATTTAAAACAGCTGCATACATGCCATACACCACCCAATAACAATTAGAGTGGAAGATCCTTTTTGTTTGAGTTTGGTTGAGGGTAATTTAAGATTTTAATATTTCGCTGTTTCTTTAACTTTCAAAAATCTTAACGAAATAGGATTTGTTATTGGATTTCTCCTCCTCCTCATTTTTCCTTTGGCATTGTGTTACAAAAAAATTGGAGATCAAATATTTATGGTTTTTTATGTTGTGTACCTATTTGACTTGCAAGCAAAATTATGTAGAACAGCTTTTAAACTAGGCAGTTCAAATTACTTCTGACAGGAGTTTTTATTTTTTTAACGAAGTTGTTGTTAATAAATTGGCAATGAAATCATTTCTAAAATTACATCAAAGTACGATTTTCTATTGCATACTTGACCACCATCATCGTATAAGTATTGCACTCCCAAAACAGGATTATACAGACTTTTTTCGTTGCTGTAGTCTAGTATGTAAGATGTTGGCTTATTAGACGTGAGGCCAAAGTTCAAACTCCAGGTCAGGCATCTGCATCAAATCGAAATAGGAACAAATATTTCTGCGGCCACTTCCTCTCAGCAGATTTCTGGCAAAACCTCGTTCGGAGTCGACTTTAAACTGTACATTCCGCCAGTTATGGATAAAATTAACACACACAACATAAGTGGTGTTAGAAACTAGGTGGTAATCATGACTGAAGTGTTGCAATGCCCAATTTTGTATGTGTTCAGCAATTCACCGTCAGTGTATAGAAGCAATAAGCCAGTTTTGTTCCACTTCCATTGGGAGCATAAGTCTTTCACTTGGCATCTACTCTACTAACTCGCTCGTTTTTTTTCTTATTATTGCAGTTTTTTCAGTTTCAAAAACAGGTGATTTCTTCATCCTAGATTGATAGAAGAATTATTGCTCTGTAGGGATTCTAAAATACCTCAACTAGACGTTCTATTGTGCAGCCCTCATATCCTTAAATTATTTGTGGTGCCAATGAAAATAACTCCTCTGCATTAGCGTAGAACATTAGAAAAATATGTTCTGATGATTAATTTTCCCTCAAAGCATACGGGTCTTGTATAACCAAAGAACTCCCCTGTTTCGTGGCAAAAGCTAAGTACTGTCACATGGAGTTAAAGATACATACAGAATTGGTCATTACAATCCTTTAAGTCACCCTTTTCCTTTATGCTTTTCAAAATTAATTTCTTTTAATTGCTTTTTTTTCTTACCCATAAACGGCTAAAAGGCTTTTAAAACGTTGAACAAAAATTCTCTTTTACCATTTCAACATTGATGGACAAGCAATGAAATTGAATTTTTCAGCATTTAAGAAAACTTTTAAAGGCCCATCCACACACTCGTTCTTTCCTGTTGTTTTTTTCTTTTTTTTTTTGCTTTCTTTCTTGTCAAAAATCGTTTTCATATTTGAAGGCTTCTTTTACGAATAAGAGCGAATAAGTTTCGTATACACAGTGTGAAAATCAAATAAGTTTTTCAAATTCAACCTTAAAAATATATATGTGAAGTGTTGTCGTTGTCATTGTCATTTACATACACATACGACGAAGACACGCATTCCCAGAAGATACTGAAGGAATGGTATGTCATGGTATATTCACTCTTGGCCTTATCACTCATCATCGGCCTTGTCATCTGCAAATTTGCTTGAATATTAGAATGTATTAGTATGTATGTATGTACCCATACATATGCATAATTTCTAACACACACACTTATATTTTTACACTCTTATGAATATGAACAGAACAGCAGAGAACAGCACATGATTACGAACACAATATGAAAACATTTCATCAAGTGTGTGTTAATTCTGTCAATCATATTTTTGTCATGTGTTTTCTTCTTCTTTTTCCTTCTTTTTTCTCTTCTGAATCCTCCTCATCCAGCTTTGCTTCATAATTCAATGCCCTGCGTTATGTTACGCCTGACTTATTTCGAAATATTTTGCTCTGTAGTAGTATTTGACTGTTTCTAATCCTTTTTCAAACGCAATTTTTTTGTATGTCTGTATGCGTAAGCTTTTCATAGCTTTTGTTGACATTCAAACACAATAAAACTGTCAGATTTCTTAGGTTTTTTTATGTACAATACGCCTTCAGTTAAAGTTCATTGGCATACTTTTGATTTGATGCGTGTGTTAAAAATATAAACTGTCAGTCCTTTGTCTCAAATCTTTGAATGTGTGTTTATGAAGTCATTTAAAAAACCCTTAACATGTGTCACCGTCACTAACAGATCATTAGAATTGTAGAAATATTTTTGGATTTCTCAAAATATTTAAAGAAAATCTGGCATCACGTATTTATTTAAAAAACAAAAAAAGAAAATTCTATTAAAAATCATATACAGTGTGTTTCAAAAGAAATTATACACCTGTTTGGCTTACAAATATGATGGAGAGTATGGGGTATTTAAAACAACATACGTGGGTATGCAATCGCTAAGAAACGGACACGGATCATATAGTGACCCTGTGGGAAATCCAGCAACTGCATGTCACAGAAGACTTTTCCAAAAATGAATCAAAAAGCTTGGAACAATCTAGCTAACACTGTTGAAACTAAAGTTAGGGGCCACTAGGTTATCAGAACAGTTTTAAAGCGATAATGTTCCCTGTTCGTGATGAAGATAATCTCATTTTTTAAATGATAGAACTGGAACAGTTCAATCTTCGATTGTCCTGATTTAAAGCTGAAATAATAACTGCATAGACTGAATATAAAGAATCCGCCAAATAACTTTTTTTTGAAAATGCTTTAAAAAAACTACTGAATATTTTCTCAAATTTCTTTTTTTATTTGAAAGTACAATCCTTCCGGCTAATAATGGAAAATAATTTCATTCAAATGGCTGCCACGGCTGGCTATGCAATAGCCTACACCAGAAGATGCCGATTTTGGCAAAAAATCATCTTTTCAGATGAAGCTCATTTTGATCTTGGCGGGTATGTAAACAAGCAAAATTGTCGCATTTGGGGCACAGAAAACCCGAACGCATACATTGAAAAGCCGACGCACCAAAACGAGTCACTGTTTGGTGCGGATTTTGGTCCAGAGGCATAATTGGGCCATTTTTCCTCGAAAATGAGCAAGGAGTGAAGATCGCATTATCAGCCGCAGAGCTGATGTCGTTTGGCCACCTCGGAGTTGCGATTTGACATCGTTGGACTATTATTTGTGGGGTGCCGTCAAAGATAAGTGTTACACCGACAAACCAGAGACAATTGACGCTTTAAAGGACAATATTCGTGAAGTCATTTGTGAAATACAGCTGCACACAATCGATAATGTGCTTAAAAATTGGACCGATCGTGTAAGCTACTGCATGGCCAGCCGAGTCAGCCATTTGAATGAAATTATTTTCCATTATTAACCGAAAGGATTGTACTTTCAAATAAAAAAATTAATTTGAGAAAATATTCAGTAGTTGTTTTTTTTTAAGCATTTTCAAAAAAATAAGTTATTGGCGTACCCTTTATTTAATGCAGATACAATCATGTAAAGCAGCCTTTAGCAGTATGTACACAATATCTTAGGTTTAGGTTTAGGTTAGAGAACGTGTACTTGACAAGTACAGTATACGGAGGTCAAGTTGACCCATTGCACAAAACGTCCTTAGGATGACAGGATAATAGAGGAGATAGGAAAAAGAAGAAAAAGTAGGAAAGTGATAAAAAATCTAATATTGTTCAAAAATACTGGGCGTTTCTGGAGTAGCCAGCAAGACATTTGAGGATTACCCTCCTAAGATTGCTGCACACAAGGACATTGAAGTTAACAGGAATCCTGAAGCAATATGCCAAAGCTAATGCCTAACTGCAAAAAAAATTTGATCATTATAATCCTTCAGTTAGGATTACAGCCTAGCTTAGCAAACCACTTATGTTGTGTGTATTAATTTCATACACGATTGGCGGGACCTACAGTTTAAAGTCGACTTGGAACGACTGATTTTTAAGAAAAATTTTATGGCAATTTTGCCAGAACTGTGCTGAGAGGCAGTTGCCGAAGAAATATTTTTTCATACTTCGGTTTGATCGTGATTCTAACCTGGGGTTTGAATGTGGCCGTGGTAGATTACGGCGACTCTGATGATGAGCTTAACCTTTCAGAAAAAAATTGTTTTAAATGTGCGCATCAGAATAGTTGAGGCAGCTTTTAGGAGTATGTACACAACATCTAAGAATGATTTAAAATATAGGATGGCGTCTGGAGGAGATAAATAAGTAGTTTACTCATAAGATTCCTGCGTACAAGGACACTGAATGCTAATGCAATATACTAAGGCTGTTACATGCATACATAATTGGCCATTACAACCCTTCAGTCAGGATTACGACCTAGCCTCTCACATTACTTATGTTACGTGTGTTACTTTTATGCATGAGTGGCGGGACCTACAGTTTAAAGACAGTTTAAAGTGGATGCCCAATGACAGATTTTTGAGAAACTTTTCATGGTAAATTTATTTACCTCCCAGAGTTTTTGTCAGAAATCTGCTGAGACGAAGAAATTTCTTTTTATATTTCATTTTGTTGGGCATGCCTGACCTGAGGGGTTTGAACCGTGGCCTCACATCTAATAAACCAATACACTACCTACCAGACTACGAAGGCTCAAGGTTGATACAATGGAAAATTAAAATGAATTACTAGGTAATATTGGTCACCCAGTAGATAGTGTGTTGACTTATTAGATGAGATAACGTGGTTCAAATCCTGACTCAGATATCTCGAACAAAACGTGGCAGTTTTCTGGTACAAACTCTCAAATTTGTCTTTCGGAGTCGATATTAAACAGTAGGTCCCGACACTCATTGAAAGAATTAACACACACGATAGGAGTGGTGTTAGAAACTTGGTTGTTATCCTGGCTAAAGGGTTGTAATGATCAATAAAGTAAGTAGGGCTGTTACAGTTTGCTGGCGTAGGATTGATCAAATCATAAATTTTGGCTGGAATATTTGGAATATATGGTGGTGGCTTATTGGACGTAAAGCCAGGTTTCGAGCCCCAGGCCAGACATCAAAACAAAATACAAAAATTATATCTTCGGCGACTTCCTCTCAGCAAATTTCTGGCAAAAACTCTGAGAGTAAATAAAATTGCCTTGAAAAACTTTTTCAAAAAAATCTGTCTTTCGCAGTCGACTTTAAACTGTAGGTCCCACCACTCATGTATAAAATTAACACACACAACATAAGTGGTGTGAGAAACTAGGTCGTAATCCTGACTGAAGGGTTGTAATGAACAATTATGTATGTATGTATGCATTGTTGACCGATAGGGCGGAGGCAATGTTAAAAATGCTCGTCTCAATTTTTGATTACTTTCCATATTCTGCAGTTATTTCTACACAGTACGATAAAATAAATTATAAAAGCATGGGGAATGGAAGATATCAACTGGTATGAGTAAATGGGTAGTAAAGTAGGTATTAACAGCGGCTCCAATACTGATGTTACGGATGTTCAGAATACTAAAACGTAATTGGTTATCTAAAACGATTAAAAGACAGAATAAAACTTGTAATCTTTAACGCTTTCCTTTAGTCAGTATTGCTACTTGGAAGTAAAAGCTGTTGCATGGCCAAGCGCCTAATTCAAAACCTTTGTAAGCCTTTGTAATTGTTTTCTCCATTCTGCAGTTATTGCTTCAAGGTACAATTGATTACTTTTATCATTCAATTCTTTCCATTCTTCAATATTCCTGCAATATGATATCCATAAGAGAGTTAATACGGCCTTTAATACTCCTGGTGCTTGCCTAGCAAACATAAATTCCCAAAAACTGAAAGAAAAATGTTGAACTTGCTTTTGTTATTTTTATTTTTTAAAATTAAAATTTTAAGGGGGAAACATAAAAATTTTTAAATCCTATTAGCAATACTGTTGCTGATGCCATGGCTGCCTTGCCAACATCTTTATGATGTTAAAATTACTTTAAAATCCTTTTTTCTCCAGTATATTAAATGTTGAAACATTTTTATTGGCGGGCATGTATACATAGATAAAGGATGTGTGACTGTGTATACTTAGCTGGCATTACAAGAATTGACTTAAAGCTGACGTCAGTATGAGAGAATAAAAAAATAAAAGAAAAGGAGACAGGAGGCAAGCAATGTTTACGAGATGACTCTGGATAATTCAATTATTTATTTTATTATCAATTATCCTCTTTTCCACACACATACACAGCTTTATTTAGTTGGTCTTTTGCCTGTATTTGGATAGTTTCCTTCTGCTAGTTTTCTATTCCTCCGTACCTATCTCTCACTCTCTCTCTCTCTGTGTTGCTCTGGTATAACTCTCTATGGTACAGTCTTTCCCTATTGACCATATTGGCAAAATGTTGAGCAAAAAAACAAAAAAAAGAAGCACAAAATCGCAAGACTCCTTAGCTTTTAGTCCGGTTATCTCTGCTATTCTCTATAGTCCTGTTATTTTATTGATGTATCATCTCTTCTCTAACATGGCTAACTGAAGCTGGTACGGGTAAAACTTATTTTTACTTTTGTTGTTGCTGTTGTTGTTGCTATTACTGTCATTGTCCTTACAAAACCAATGACACAATAATGAAATAAACTTTGATGAAAAACAACAGAAAACAAAAAACAAATCCAACGAAAAGACAAACTTTTCAAATAAAATAATAAAAAAACAGAGAAAGAGAGAGAGAGATAGAGAAAGAAAACAACAAAAATTAAATCCAATATTACAGCGAAATGATGTTTAAAGGATACTAAAGTAGAGAAGTATATGACCATTATAAAATGAGCAGAAAAGTATGCTATAAAAAATACTAAAATCAGGAAATACATATGAAGACTCACACATACACACAACACACACATATTGAAAGATTCAAACAAAACTATCAAATATAAGTTTTTTATTTATACGACTATGACTCCTACATAGCCATGTACTCTCATAATCCTACCATACCAGTGGTCCTTACTTTACACCCCATTTTAGTGCATCATTTTAAAGAATAACAAACCAGCGAAATGCGATTTTTTTTTAAAGCAAAAATAATATATAATGCGAGGCAGGTTGGAAAATTGTTATATACACTCGGTTATTTACCTAAAAGCAGAATCCAGAAAGATGTTTCGACTTTCCTATGTGCAACAGTTTCTCTTGTTTCACCTAGACGGACTGGCAGCTATTAAGTCCTTAACGATTATATTTTCAAAGTCCGTTCTTGTTCACATAATTCTCAGGGAAATTTCGGATTATTTAAAGTCATCTCTAATATTGGTTTTGGGGCGTTGGGTTACATACATAGTTGGTCATTACAATCCTTCAGTAAGGTTTACGACATAGTTTATATTTGAATAGTGGGACCTACAGTTTAAAGTCGATTCCGAACGATAGGCGGCTTTGGGATATTGTTAGAAATTGCATTGCTGATAAGCTAGCCAGGGACGGTACAGAGCTCGCAACCTCCGACATGCTACAGGTTATAGGTATTCAAGTTTACTTGATATTGTCTACTAGATTTGCAAGGACGCTGAATTCATTACCAGTTGGAAAGTAAGCGAGATATTGCTAAATTCTGCTGGACACAGATATAGACTCACTTCTGCCCTTGAATCGCATGGCCATTTAATGCACAATAGCCTTGACCTCCTCCAGGGAAAGTTTCATCTCTGTGATGATATTGATTTTAGTATAAGTGGGACTTTTCCCTTCAAGGAAGAAACTTTTATTCATTGATTTTGGCCGTAGTAAGTTACTTATGTGTACCGGTGCATTGTCTTGGTGAGGCAGTGAAAAATGTGGCCTTATTTCCTTGATTTCAACCCTAAAACTTTGCAATAAGTAAGTACAACTTGCGGAATGTTTTATGTTGAAGAAACGGAAATGGACGATGTCAACTTAAACGAGTAAATGGGTAGGAAAACTGATATTGCGAATGCTCAGAATACTAAACCGCATTTGGTTATCTAAAACGATAAAAGACAGAACAAAACTTGTAATCTTTTGTTAATTCAATATTGCTAGGTGGAAGTAAAATCTTTAACACCTTTGTAAGCCGATGTATACAACATATTGTGCTTAGGGTTCAGGGATAACCGCTTGTGAAACCGAACGGATCAAGTCCGAATTGAGTAGGATATAAAACAGAAGAATTGTGGCTTAACCTTTATGTCAACAGATACATACCCGGGTATGTTTTGTGTTTTAAAATCGCTGTATCTCAGGAAGTAATAACTGTATTAAGCTGAAATTTCATGATATCCTCACTAGTAGTGTTTTCTAACTTATTTCTAGACTTGAGTAAAAATGGCAGAGAGGGGTCAAAGATGTGGCCATTTTTTGATTCCTATTCCTTACGTCAACAGTTGCATACCTGGGTATGTATAATGATATATATGAAAATATTTTGATATTTGATGTTTATTGAATTTAATTTACAAGTTCTCAATAATAAGATTAAAATTCAATCAAATAAATGCATTTATTTCATTGCGGCATATAACTTGAATGAGAGGCACTCATGGGCTTGTTACATAATGTGCAGGATTTGCTGGTTGGCCGACGTTTTGTACATAAGTGGCAATTACCTTTTACTTTCATTCTAACAGTGCTGTTAGGTTCTTCCACGCTTTTATCTGCAGCACCTCTTACGCTCAAAGGTTCTCCACATATGGCTTCAATAGCGTTGCGTGTTGAAAATATTTTTGTAACATCTCTGCTTTCTCTTTCCGACTTCACCAGTTGTTCGATGAGGCTGTGTAGGAACATTCTACGGCGACTTGTGAAAGCTTTCAACATTGGGTTATTCTCAACGTATGTATATTGTAAAATAAAGCCAAGGGCCATCTATTTGTTCGTTGACTTTTTCAACATTCTATCCATATTATCGACGCCAGCTGTATATATGTTGTTGCACTTCGTATGAATAATGCAAGAAGTATAAACGACTTATTTGCTTTTTTTTGATGTGAGAGCATAAGGTAATATTGTTACTGAAACCAAATGCAGTTAACTCTACTTCCCGTCCTTTAAATAAAGTGAAATATAGTGGTACAAACGCTCGTCTTCTGTTCACTGTACCTAACAATGATAAAGTGCTGTCCATCATTAAACTTTTCGCTACGTTATCTGTTGTGAAGGAATTATCACAAACAATATTCCGTCCATTTCCACGAAAATGAATGAAGAACATGTCCTCCACTACCCTCTCGCCTACGTTTTTTTCCCGTATTCCGCCAATTCAGTATAAATTTGTACCTTCATTGGATAGGATGAGACGGAGTCACATACCCATTCGATGGTATGTATTGGGTAAACTCGCTACCACGTTTGGACCTGCTACGTAATTGCTGCCGCGATTATCATTCAGTATTAAAAATAAGTCCGTTATGGCTGCAGCTTTATCGGTTTTTTACGTTATTAACGTGTGTTTCCGTTGTCGAAAAGTATAAAGCGGCTTTTATCCCAAAAATGCCGCACGCTCGTGAGAGCTCGATATAAGGGACGTGAGGTCGTTTTCCATAAGTCTTTAGTATGTACGTAACCAGAGTGCGTTACACCACTCAACAAATAAGTAAAACTAAATCAACACAAAAATAAGCTTAGGAACAAAAGAAATTCCATATAAAATGTATGAACATACCCGGGTATGCTTCTGTTGACGTAAGTATAATTTTTTATCTGTTGACATAAAGGTTAAATAGACTGACAGTGCAGATATACAGAAACCCTCAAAAACACGTTTCCAATGGTCTTCTGTGAAGATACTTGTCCAGAACTATACTATATTTTATTGGGAGAGACTAGCAGTTGTAAAGGGAACAAGTTTAGTTAGACAAACAGTAGTAAAACATGTCTTTGAACGAATGCCAGATAATATGCAGTATACCTGAGGCTTTCCAAACGAAAGTTTTAAACTACAGAAGCCGTAAGTAATTTTACCCTGTCAACTAATTTACTGAGATTACACACATACATATGTACATACATAATTGGTCTGTACTACACTTCAGTAAGGATTACAGCCTAGCTTCTCACACCACTTATTTAGTGTACGTTAATTTTATACATGAGTGGCGGGACTACAGTTTAAAGTCGGCTCCGAACAACAGATTTTTTGAGAAACTTTTCTTAGCAATATTATTTACTCTCAGAGTTATTGCCAGCAAGCTGCTGATAGGAAGTCAACGAAGAATTATTTTTTCGTATTTCGTTTCGTTGCAGATTTCTGACCTGGGGTTAGAACTGTGGCCTCACGTCTAATAAGCCAACACACTCTGTACTAGGCTACGGCGGCTTCAAACTTACTAAGATTGTTTATTTTTGATGTCTCCCAAAATATAAAAAACGAGCGTGTTCCCTTGGAAATTTGATTGCCTTTGTATATGATTTAATTGTAGTTTCTATAAATAAAACAATTTTGGAAATATCTTTCAATTTCCGCTCCCCATTTTAGTGCGAATTAAGATAAAGTGAAGCAAACTTGTTAATCAAATCCACTATTACCTCTGGTGCCTAAAACACCAATCCTTCACTTGCCATCCTCGTACACTCATAACACTGCATTCAGTCTTGCATGTCGAATCAATTTTATATGATCCACAGAGGAAAAAAATAAGAAAAAAAAAACAAATCATGAACATCCAAAGAGACACACTGCAGTTTCCTAAAAAGCCCTCAAACATACAACACAACTCTATAAATCTCACATACACACACATACACGTATAAATTTATATAAATACTTATGTACTCTACAACAAATTCCTATCAAATCATTTCGGTTCAGTTTGATTTCAATTCAATTCTCAATTACTTGGTAATGTTTGCATTTTACTTGTATTCGAACTCATACTCCTACTCCTACTCCTACTCCTACTCCTACTCCTGCTCCTACTTGTAGTTTAATAACGTATTTAGCCTTACTCGTAACAAACTTCAATAACCATAACATTTCATACACATCCACATCCACATGCACATGCACACATGCATATACTCGCTCTTGTGTACAGTTTAAACTCTCTCTCTCTCTGTTTACTGGTATAAGTATGGCTGGCATACATTTATTACCACACATTTCTGGTACGATAATAGAGTAATCAGTTGATATTAAAAAGACAGACAGAAAATAACTTAAAAAAAGAAGAAGAAGTAATTTTTACTCGTTATTCGATAATAAATCGATAAATGGCTTCATGCATTATTTTGATAACCACAAACACTCGTACTCGTACCCCTCCTATATTAAGCACGACACATTTACTCATGTTATAGTGGCAGTGTAACAATGATCTGTGTGGTCCTTTTAAATGGTATTAGAAGACAATGTTTTAAGTGTGTGTGTATGTGTGTACAGATGTGTGAGTGTAACTTTAAAAAACAATTTAAAGTAGATTTTTTCCAATAATATTACATTCAAGTGCAGTATTATCTAGTCCGGGTTTATATTGGAAAATATTTAAGTATTAAAGAGTAGTTGAAGAGGGGTCAGCAAGGACTCTTCAACATATTCGGCATCTGTATGTGACAAAATTGAAAATTGATTTTTCTTTCATTGTTTTTAAAATAAGGCATATTATTTGAGCTCGTTGACCAGTGTTTGCTTTAATTTTAAAGTTCCTTGGAGTGATCTGACAATTAGGAAGCATACAATAACACTTAGTGAGTGGCTTAGTATAGAAAGGAGCTTTATTGCCAAACAAAATTTCCAATCAGAGACGATAACGTCTCCACACTTAGAAAGAGAGTAGAATTTCATACATATGAAGTCTTAACACTGTGAAATGTGCTGCCAAAGAACTCCGCTCTTGCATGGTAAGAGCTAAGAACTATCACATGAAATAAAAGACACTCATTTTCTATATTCCTCTTCTATACGTCTCTAATTCAACTCAGGTTTAACTGCACATGCATCTGCAGAAATCACCAGAGGGAGTACTGAACCCATGGATATTCCTATCAACAGAGCAGTAAGCAGTTACAACTGCAACAGATTGCTCGATGGTCATGCGATTCAAGTTAGGCGGAGAACTCTTCTTAGCCAAATCACTGCAGCAGGGGCTAGTAGTACCTCACGTGCTTTTTTACTTCCAACAAAGTTAAGGCTCCTTGTATAATGACCAAAATCTATCGAGAGTCTCTCAGGCAATCGTATGTTGTGAGCTCTGTATTCACTTTGCCCAGTTCATTAGCAACGTAATTTCCGACGATATCCCTCTGTCCTGGAGTTACCTTTTGAATGATGCAAAATTTCCCATAGAGGATGTTAAGGTTAAGTTCGTATTGCTGATCATTCACAATGCCGTAAAAGTCGCAATTGTGTGCTAGCGCACTTGACCTTCAATGATGATTTTTGGAACAACATTGTCTTCAACTGCCGCTATCAACCAATATTATTGCATATGGAGTTCGGAGAACCTAGTGATTGTAAAAAAGCTATTGTATTTGGAAAAACTTATTATTTGGATTGCTTTATGAGCAGGAAACGTCATTGGGCCAGGGTTATTTGAAAGTCACTTTTCAAAAGCCGTTACCGTCAATTCAGAGTGCTATGGGTGCTTGATAAAAAAAAACAAAAGAAACAAAAAAAACACAAAAAAACCTGATACTCATTGCCAATACCGGTTAAACAGTTAGTTCTGGTGCATCAATTGATTTGATATCACAATGGGTGTCATATGTGGGCTTGTGACATGTGATTTAGCAAAGTTATATAAACGGCCTATATCGGGCAGTGAACTGTAAGGAAAGGTAGAATCCAAGCAGAAGACTATAGCGTTCGGTCGAAAACTTAAGTAATGAGCAGGAAATGAAAACAAAATAACGGAGTTGTCTTGATAATATTCTCCAAATAAATTATTACAGGTTTATACTCAATAAGGACCTGTGGGAAATTATCTTGTAAAGGACCAACGATAATATAATGAGGAGAGAGTATTAAGCACATTCTGTGAAGAACCTATAATGTTCTCTCCCATACTGCCCTGACGTAAAACTTGCAGGGTGTACGACATGGTCAGTGATTTCAACCAACCTGACCTCGTGCTTTCCTTAGGAATATCGTTAAATTGTTAACCACATTACTGGCACTTAGCAGAGACTGCTGGACATCTTCTTTAGAAGCATGCAGTATCATCTTAAGCTTCAAGCATGCAGTATGGATTTCATTTAGAATTCTGAATTGCTTAACTTTAATTTGAATTCGAAATAAAGATGGGAAAATGGTGCACAGTTTGCTGATGATTCTCGGAAAAATTTATTTTAAATTGTTTGGAAATCAATACATACATACGTACATAATTGGTCATTACAATCCTTCAGTCAGGATTACAACCTAGCTTCTCACTACCACTTATGTTGTATGTATTAATTTTTATACATGAGAGGAGGGGTCTACAGTTTAAAGTCAAATACGAAAGGCAGATTTTTGAGAAACTTTTTCATGGCAATTTAGTTTTACTCTCAGGGTTTTTGCCAGAAGTGTGCTGAGAGGCAGTCGCTGAGGAAATAACCTATTTTTATTTCGTTTTGTTGGAGTTGTCTAACCTGGGGCTTAAATCATGACTTCACGTCTAATAAGCCAACATACTAACTACTAGACTATGGCGACTAGAATTATATGATCGCTGTCGTTAATTATCGCATCAACGACAAGAATACCTTTAATGGCCGCAAATACTTTCAACATGATACAAGTCAGGCCCCAGACAAGCTCCAAACTTGAGGTCTTCCACTGGTTAGCAATGAAAGACTTAGTGATTGTCGCAGGCAAAGTACAAGTTCTGAATTTCCAGTGGTTAGCAATGAAGAAAAGCTTACTCCGTAGACGGGTAAGTGCAGTAGAAAGCAAAACAGATTAAAAAGCATTTGGATATCAGCGTGTTGTCTACTTTGGAGAGGAAAAAGTTTATTTAAGAGCTCCTATTTGTATTACCTTACTTATTTACTTAATTGGCCATAACTACTTGTTTAACGGATTTCGGCCTGCCGCAACACATCCTTACAGGCGCCTCTGCTTCTTGCGCACCTACGCCACTTGGTACACCAATTGATGATAGGGTTTCTTCGATTTGTCCTTCCAACGGATACAAGGTCGCCCTTTTCGCCGACTTCCGCAGATTCCCGCATCAAATACCCGTCTCGCCGGAGCATCCTCCTCCATTCGAACGACATGGCCGAGCCAGCGCAGCCGCTGGATATTAATACGTTGCACAACATCCATGTCGTTGAGGAGCTCACACAGCTCACTGTTGGATCGGATACGGAAATCATCGCCAACACGCACAGGACCGAAGATCTTACGTAGGACTTTTCAATCGAACACTCTCAAGGATGCGGCATCAGTACTTAATAGGGTCCATACCTCTACACCATAAAGAAGCACGGGTAGGATGAATGTCTTGTAGAGTGTTAGTTTTGTCGCACGATAGGAGTCTCTGCTACTCAATTGCCTATTGAGAACATAGTAGCACAATTCGTATTACCGTTTGTGTTAATTTGATACATGAGTAGCGGGACCTACAGTTTAAAATCGACTTCGAATGACTGATTTCTAAGGCGGCTATAGAAATCAATACATATTCCTTAATAAGAGAATTGATGTTAAAATGAAACCAGGGATGGCACCTTAATAGTATAGCCTAAGACTACGTTTACATAGTGCCTGATACCAAATATTTATTCGACACCTGGTATCGCAATTCTACTGGTAACTATTAAGAGGCAGCGTCTTAATAATATAGCCTAAGACTACGTTTACATAGTGCCTGATATCAATGGTTAGTAGTACTGGCAACAGATTTGATTATTTTATCATATTTTATCTATTTGTCACTAAGTGTCCTGTGTACTCCTCTATGTCCTTTGCTGAAGGATGTACCACAGTAATTGTAGGCATTATTTACTTGTGTTTGTAACAACAAAAAGCAAAAATTTATTGTACATTGAGGTAAAGGATACTTACTATACATTGTGTGCGAGTAGTTCACTTCATTTTAACACATATTTTCACTTTTAAATTCCCAAAACGAACGAGAGTTTTTTTCCAACAAAAAAGGCGTTCTTTCTAATGCCCACATATTCGACATTCTAATGTTAATTATTATGATCATCGTCGTAATGTTAATAATGAAGATGAGACCTTTTTTTAATTATTCAACTTCAAATGATAAGTACCACAAAATTAAGTACAAAAGCCGCAGTTTTTACTCTTAAACGAAGAACAACAACAAGAAAAAATTGCTTCAACCTATCGTATACAATATGGTGTAAAAAAATTACCACCACAATTATAAGGGTGTGAGCCAAAAAAGGATATCAAAAAAGGCTGTGTGTTAAGATAATTCACACAAAAAAAACCAAACAAACCAAATTGACAAACACACTTATGTGTACGTACTTATGTATGTATGTAAGTAAGTACCTTAAGCATATAAGTATGTATTCATATGAAAAACAAACACAATAATGAATAGAAATACAAACAATACAAAAAGGACTCAACCATATGAAGAGCAAGAAGAAGGGAAAACAAAACAATGGTAGGCTTAAAACATATTTGCCACCCTAATTTTAACGCTTTTAATGCTTTTGTGTTTGTTAATACCGTGCCACAGAGAAAATAAAAGGAAGCCTGGAACATATTCTAAATTTTAAACGCATTCCTGATTAAATATAATAAAGAACAAACGCATACACATTTGAAAAGCATTTACTGCGGACTAACACGTAAACACTTCAAGTATCATACATACTAACATGACAGAAGAATCCTTTTTTTTTTTTTTTGAAAATTGCGTTTGAAAGGAAGAAATTATTTTGCATTTCATTTCACTTGTTGTTAACGTTTCAATACATTTTGGAATGATTTTCATTCAAGTGAAGCAAATTTATGCTCTTACACACACACACACACACAATAAACAATATTTTCAATACATTAACAAACAAAAAAATCCTTCTTTTGTATCAAACAGCTACAATAGCATTTAAAATCACAGTGAGTGCGAATATCTGCATGAATGTGAATGAATTTTGTGTCATTGTGCTGTGTGATGGTGTAAAGGTATTGGCGCTTAAATTCTGGCCTATTTATTGAACACAACCACAGTCAAAAAGGATAATGAAAGAATTGTTTTGTCATATTTCAGGCCTTAAGCGGAGAATTAAATATTTCAGTAAATCACACAGACACAGTGTGGCCAAAAAAACAAAAAAAAAAGACGGTTGAAAGGATGCAGCAAAACGTCAGACAAAGTGGTAACAATAGAGTGCTACTTATAGCAAATTAATGTTAAATTTTTTGGCCTTTAATGTAATGTTCCTGATGTTAACAAGTTCAAAGTTATCCTAGCTCTGGAATCCTCACTCTCTAAAGAACCATTAGAGAGAATTGTTGAGTAACCCTTAGAATTGTTGCTGTTAACATAGCATTTGTTTGATATTTCATTTGGTACATGGTATTCAATTCATAAGAAGAAGCTTAAAATGCTCACGGGTTTCTTTCCTACATTAACTCTCATGATCACCATGTGACTGTTTTTCAACATATTCTCCCCTTCTTCTGCTGTTCATAGTTCTTCATACATTACATAAAATACATTATTGGCCACTACAAACCTTTACCATATTTAAAGCCAGGTTTCTTACATCAGCTGTGTTGTGTGCGATGATTTCATCAATGAGTTGCTGGACCAATAGTTTAACGTAGAAATCAGAGATTTGAGAAGTTTTATCGTGGCAATGAGGTTTCTTTCGGAACTTATCCAGGGATAAGAACGCCGTAAAAATATCATTTTTTCATTGATTTTCTTCCAGAACTTATCGCACTTCCTGTCCAATTGATCACACCAACCGATTTGGTCGTCCTCTTCGCCGATCTACACGAATGCCCGTATCGCTGGAACATATTTCTTAATCCAAGCCAGCGCAGCCGCTCTATGTTAACAACATCAATATCGTTGAGGAACGCATGTAGTCACCACCAATTCTCACTGGACTTTATTTTCGTTTAGTTTCGAGATTACTGCTTCAGTACTTAATTGCGTGTCTGCTTTTGCGCCAATAGATAAGCACGTGGAGAATGAACGACTTGTGGAGTATTAGTTTTGCCGACAAAGAGACGGGTCTCTGCTACTCAATTGCCTATTGAGACCATAATAACACCTGTTGGCAAAAATTATCCTACCTTTGATCTAAAGACTTGTATTATTTTTGCTGGTAATGATGTAGCCAAGATAAACAAATTCACTGAAAACTTCGAAAGTACAGTTATCGGCCTTAATCTGAGACCCGATGTACCATATGTCCCTACTTGTCGACAATATATACTTTTCTTTGCTCTAATTTACTACCAAAGCCGTTTTGGTAGGCTCCGGCTCAATAGCCTTAAAGCCAACAGTAATATTT
This sequence comes from Sarcophaga variegata, assembly GCA_932273835.1. NCBI lineage: Eukaryota > Metazoa > Arthropoda > Insecta > Diptera > Sarcophagidae > Sarcophaga > Sarcophaga variegata. Next base: position 17,904,080 of record OW026360.1, read on the forward strand.
TGCTTGGTACGTCCAACGATGTTGTCAGCGTATGCAAGCAATGTGGTCACTTTTCAGGCAATTAATAACATTGCGATGCGCTTCCCCCTTACACAAAAACGTCGTCAGGTCTGAAACCTCAACGGTAACCAAAGATTAGATGAAGTCTATTCCTCCTACCTAGACGGAGCTGCAGAAGTTGCTCAACGTCATTCTACACAACTCTATCTGTTGTGGCAAAAACGAGATTCTTTTACGACTTTCTAATATTACAACACAATGCATTGCATGATTTCACTGCATAGTATGGGTTATTTTGCCTTGTAAAGCTTTGGATACTACAGCAGTGTAATACCACACCTTAGTTAACGATTAGATTTGTGAATTTGGGTATCACAGTGTATTTATTGTTCGAACCCCTGTGTGGAGATGCTAGAAGTCTTAGCAACTTTTCTGTCTAACCTTGATACCTTTTTGTATGCCATTGAAATATTTAAATGTATATTCTTTGGTTTCTTGAGCCTCTATTTCTCTAATGTAATCATGATTTCTGCAAAATTTTCCTGCACATAATTTTTAAAATTAATCCAAAAGAGTATTTCATTATCAACTAATTTAATTTAATTTCTTTGTTTTCATTCATAAAAATCAATTTCAAACCAAGGAAACCGCCATGCAGACATTGTTATTCATTTTCTTTTCTTTTGTTTTTTTTTTTTGTTAAAATAAAATGCAAAAATGTTTCCAGCGTTTCTATTCTATTATCCTGTAAACAGTTGTTTTTGTTTCTAAATTTTTTGTTAAGACTTTCAATTCTCTTTTTTTTTGCCTGACAAGTGCTGAAGAACTCTGTTTGCCACACTCCATATGCTAAACTTTCAATGATGCACTCGAAAATACTAACAGTACTGCTGTCGTACTGCTGTACTGCTACTGCTACTGCTGTGTTATCCTTGACACTGACACTAATCGGAATTAGTCGAAATAAACAAGTATTACAATAATAACAGTAAAATACATACGTACAGACATAGTACATACATATACAGCACACAAACCACAACAACTACAAAAACAACCAAGAAGAAATTCAAATAAAAAAAGACGAACAAACAAACATACGAACCGACAAACAACAATGAAAATGCATTTTTGAATACGAGCACAAACAGAAAAAACACTCTTTTACAATAAAAAAAAAGGAGATAAAAAAGAGAAAAACTCCCACTTGGGTGAGGATATTTTTTTAAAGGGCATATACCAAAAGCAGAGGGAAAAAAACGGGCACATAAAAAACAATAACAAGGATATGTTTGTATTTTGAATATTGCATGCATACATACTCGTACATATACTCTCACAAAAAAACCTGGCTTAGGGAAACGTATGCAAAGAGCTGTCGTTTATTTAGCAAAAAAATAAATAGAGGGGGCGACAAAGAGCATCGAACAACTGACTATTCTGTGGGAAGTTTTTATGCAAAAAATACGAAAAAAATTTCCCTGTAACACGTAAGGTCAGGTCAAATGCATATGAATGTATGAATACAACGAGACACAACACTCTGCAAGATGGTGGGCCCGATGACGATTAAATAAATAAATAAACCCGAGAATAAAACGAAAGTGTGAGAGAGAGAAACAAATAAAAACAAATGAATAAATGAAGTTGTGTTTACATAAGATACTGTATGAGTGTATAGGCGAATAAAAAGCATTGAAAATGCATTAACATTGGACAAATACAATGACAATGACATATATGTACATACGTACGGATATATGTAATAAAAATGTTAATATTATATTAAAATACAAACCAACAACATAAATACATAAATTGACGTTATTGTTGTTTCAATGAAAGATAAGACGGCTATCGCCCCCTTAAATTTTTCACTTATAAATTATTTCCTACACTCATCTCTTATTTGTTGTTAAATGAATACAACAACAACAACAATAATAAATATTTTAACGTAAGGGAGCTACAAAAGTAATTAACCCTTGTGTGGTTTTGAGGGTGGGCAATAAACCATTTCTGTGACCTTATTATGACCATGAGTTACGGCTAGGTTTACATGGTAATATATGTAATGAATGTTACTTTTTAAATGCTTTAACGTTAGAAAATTATCTTAGAAGAGGGTGAAAGGCCTTATATTGCATGATTTCGGTGATCAATTCACGCCATGATCAAACCATCAAATAAGACTTGGCATGACAGTCCAGAAAAAGTTGAAAGGCTTTATATTGCATGATTACTTACTTACTTAATTAGCCATAACAACCCGATTAACGGATTTCGGCCTGCCGCAACATCTCCTTCTCTGCTTCTTGCGCGCCTAAACCACTTGGTCACACAAATCGATGATAGAGCTTCCTCGAGTTGGTCCTTCCAACGGATACAAGGTCGTCCTCTACACCGACTTCCGCAGATCTCCGCATCAAATACCCGTCTCGCCGGAGCATCCTCCTCAATTCGAACGACATGGACGAGCCAGCGCAGCCGCTGGATATTAATACGCTGCACAACGTCTATGTCGTTGAGGAGCTCATACAGTTCACTGTTGGATCGGATGCGGAAATCATCGTCAACTCGTACTGGACCGAAGATCTTAATGTACGCAATTGATGATAACGATTTTTACAGTGTTATTGTCAAAAACATACGATCCAACGATATGACCAGAAAACGGTTGCATTTTCCGGGTGCCACCACATTTTTACAATCATTGTTGCGTAACAAATAAGCACCGCTGAAGAAAAGTTTCTTAGAAAAATTACAAAGGAATGCATTCTGGAATGGTCAGCCACCACAAATTGTTGTAGTAGGTAGTGTGTAACGCAAGGCCTCGGTTTAAACTCCAGCTCAAACAAATGAAATATGAAAAAATGTTTCCTAGGCGACTTCCTCTCAGCAGACTTCTGGCAAAGACTAAATAAAATTTCCATTAAAAACTTGCTAAAAAAAAATTATCGTTTGGAGTTGACTTTAAACTGTAGTTCCCATCACTCATTTATAAAATTAGCACACACAACATGTGGTGTGAGCTAGGTTGTAAAGGCCAATTATGTCTGCAGGAGTAAAACTTTTAAGGACTTAAAGTGCAAATCCAAATAGAAAATGCACTACAATGAGCCATAAGGTGGGCTCAATTGCTGAGCATATGAAGAAATCGGCAAACACGGTTTTCTTTAGCACATTTTCTCGAGCAATGTTTTCAGCGGTGAGGACATTGTGATAATTCACAGATCTGGCCATATATGTTGAGTTTCTAGTCTCTTTAAATTTCGTTATTATCTTTAAAATTTACAGGCTGCTTTTTGGGGACTCATGGTTAAAGTGCAAAGCCCTGGTGTTGATTGTTTTCAGTTAACCTCAGGGCCATCGCTTAATGGGGTGTCACAACTGATCACTATGTATGCATAAGTGAGGTTCAAAAAAAGCGGTCTCTCCCATCTACCCTATCCTATGTTTTTCGAAATAGGCCCACCTTGTAGAAAATGTGCAATTTTTAAATTTTTTTTATATTTCGTTCGATTCTTCATTGCTGCTGTTAAATACTCCCTCCACCAATACACATTTTTATGGCTTTATAAACAATTTTAATGATGTATACTTTTATTGCCAGACATTTAAGGGTTAATAGGCCATGCGGTTTGGTTAAAGTGCAATAATACTAGATTTTGCGATTGCTTAAGGGCCCATATACCTTTTAAATGTTTTCCTTTTATTACACAGTCATTGCTCGCTGTTATTGTTGTCGTTGTTGTTGTTGTTATATTGCATTGTAGTGTGTTTTAAGTGAATCTCTTTTCTATGCCACAAGACCACTGCACTGTGGTCCACAGCAGCCTCTGATTGCCAGAACCGCCGGTTTTTTTTAATCCACCTCCTTTTCAATATGCAACCAAAGTGATAAAATTGGAAAAAAAACAAAAAGAAAGACAGCGAGAGAGACAAAATCACCACTGGTACCAGCAGCATTTGGTTACCGTCAATAACCTTGTGCCTCCACAGCACATTCGTAAGAGATAATAAAGGCACGAGTTAAAAGCGGGCCTGCTTATTAAGTGAATGTATGTGTGTCTGTTTGTATAAGTGACTGATAAGTGTCCTGTTTTTTGTTTTTATGCGAATTAAAACAAAATTTTACTCTTTGTAGCACCACCATTAACCTTAAACATATGGGTGACAGCAGTTGTTTCGATAGCGAGCGTAACGCGTAGGTATTTAAATTCCTTTTTGGCATTGTTGTTGTTGTTGTTTTTTTTTGGTCCCGTAATATTTACTTTTCTCAGGATGCATTACACACTGAGTAGTCACAAGTAATCAACAACAATAGCAATAATAACGAATGACAAAAAAAACACAACGAAATTAAGAGCAACATTAAGTCGAACTCGTGCCAGACAAAGTTTTTATACATGTACACAACATTAACAACATTTAGCTGTAATTCTTCTCTATTTTTTCAAATGCTTTCTCTTTCCCTCTCTCTCTCTCACTCTTTGCTTTGAGACCTACATTTCGTTTATTTGATCGACCCTTTTTTTATTTAAGCATTTAAGGCCTGCACTCAGCCCATCCATCCATCCATCCATCTATGAATCCTGCCGGTGTTTGCATTTGAGTTTGATTGTTTGTATGTATGTGAGTGTATGTGCGTGTAAGTGTATGAGAGAATATTTGCCACCATCAATGTTCTGAATGAATGTTTCTTGTTTGTTTAACAAACGTATTTTACTTGTTTGCAAGGATTAACAATAAAAAAAACTCTGCCGGAGAAAAAAAGAGCAGAGAAACAAAATAAATCTGATTGTTGTGTTTAAACCAAGAATATACGAGGCTGAATTGGAAAAGGGAACATAGCAGACAGATTTTTCAAACACTAAATATGGTAGAAGAAGGGAACAAAACAAATTTAAATTAAAAAAAAGTTTTAAAAAAATCTGTCGTTCGGAATCGACTTTAAACTAACTGTGGGTCCCGCCACTCATGTATAAAATTAACACACACAACATAAGTGGCGTGAGAAACTATGTCGTAATTCTGACTAAAGGGTTGTAATGAAAAGCTAAATGGGTGTGAAGAACGGTGCATAAAAAAGACTTTTACTCCCGGTTTTCATCATGAGTAAACCTGTCTGCTGTTCATGGGATCTTTGCCTCTATAAAAGATCTCAAACTTACTGAGAACGATTTTTAATTGTAATAAACTCAAACACTCTTCGCTATAGAACAAACTGTGACCTATGATACGATTCTTGTGGGTAGTCATCGGTAACAATGCTCCACGCACTTCTACGATCCTCTACAAACGATACTTTTTAGTCAAATTTCAAAATTATTTTATTTCCATTACACCTACAGTGTAACAACTTTCGTAAGGCACAGCTGGCCTACACAAAGGATTGGTACACGGCTAGTATTCTGAGTGGGGAAAATTGAGAATGCTCTGGCGAAGTGCATTGACGCTAAGCTCATTGTCAATAAAGTCCAGTCGAAACTTGTTGTAGGAGCTCTCAATATAAGCAATGCCAGTGATTGCGTTATTTGCTGCTGAACTTTTAATCTGAGTCCTCATTGCTTCCTTCATTAGCGAGTATCATTGGGCAAGACTCATTTGAAAAGAGTTGAAATTTTCATGCTCTTTTTGCGATCATTTCTTCCGGAGTTATTTATAGAGAAGCTACGGAGATTGGGTTGTAAAATGTTTTTTTTTTTGTGTGGATGATTTTGTTATTGAAGTCGTCGTAGTCTAGTAGGTAGTGTATAGGCTTATTAGAAGTAAGGTCACGGCTAAAACCACAAGTCGCACATCTCGATTAAATGGAAATATGAAAAATATTTTTTCGGCGGGTGCCCTGGTAGTCTAGTGGGTAGTGTGCTAGATAATTATCGTGAGGGTCGTGGCACTACACCGAGCATATGGTCAAGTTACTCCTCTCGTATATAACTAGAATAAAATTTGTAATTGTACTGTAATTAATAAATAAACAAATATTTCTTCGGCGTCTTCCTCTCAGCAGATTTCTGGCAAAAACTCTGAGAGTAAATAAAAAAAATTTTAATGAAAAGTTTCTAAAAAAATCTGTCGTTCGGAGTCGAATTTAAACTGTAGGTCCAGCCACTCATGTATAAAATTATCACACACAACATAAGTAATTGAAGAAACTAATCCTGACAGAAGAGTTGTAATGACCAATTATGTATGTATGTATCTGGTTTTGTTATTGAAGTACCAGACTCCGAACTTTGAAAACTTATTAAAAACAGGTGCTTGTTGTGTGCTTTTGATGTCAACGCTTGCATAACAGAGTTGATGAGTTTCTCCAGATGAGACAATAGATTAAACTCTCCCTAAACTCGAGAATGAAGTAGTTATTTGTGACTTTAGTGACCATAGTGATAATTTTGGCAACTACAGCTCCTTATATCTGGCACGAACGGGTTTACTGTGCTCACGTTTGTGGTATTTGTAAGTACTACCGTCCTTGCAGAATGAGAGACAGAGTGCGCAGACTGTCTGTCTGTGCAGTTGGGTCAGCTCTGATATTTACTTAAAGCGGATGGCTAAAATGGTGACAATAATGGACATCAGCAATACTGGCAAGCCATTGAAAAGCCTTTCGGACCGACCATAGAATTTCTTAAGGTATATACCGCTGGCTGCGTAAAGCTAGACAGAGTAATCTGTGTGATATATGTTAAGGATTCTAGCTTCGGATTAGGATTTCGTATATTATTAAAAGGCCAGCAAAACCCCATCACAACAATGCACAGATTTTTCCATTTGTTTTCTTATTAGAAAAACCATAGAAAAAGTTTAAAATGCTAAAGTCTTTACGGAAGTGGTTGTTGTTGTATTTTAAATCAATTCAATAAAAATGCTGGACAGAGTTATCTGTGGATTATGTGTTAAGTATTCTTGTATCAGCCTTTCGTATATGCTGCATGCACTACTTTTCAGGCGGAGATCAGGCCCATATTGAAAGCTGTGTGTGTTCCTGGATACAGTAGGCGTACCTACAGCGAATTTATTTTCTTTTGAGAAAAAAATGCTTTTAACATTCTCCAAACGGATGGAAGTATGAACTGCCAATAGTTCATAAACATGGAAAGCTTCATTCACCGTTTTATACAAGCGAAATGAGGAACTCCTTACTTTCGGTTTGCGCAATAGTCTAGACTTCTATGTAGGTTAGGTTAGGTTAGGTTAGAGGACATGTACTTGTCAATTAAGACAAGTACAGTACCCGGAGGTCTAATTGAACCATTGTACAACGTCCTAGTTTCTTACACCACTTATGTTGTGTGTGTTAATTTTACTGTGGTGGGACCTACAATTTAAAGTCGACATATTTTTGAGAAACTTTTCATGGCAATTTTATTTACTCTCAGAGTTTTTGCCAGAAATCTGCTGAGAGGAAGTCGCCGAAGAAATACTTTTTGTATTTTGTCTTGATGCCTGGCCTGGAGCTCGAACCCTGGCTTTACTTCTAATAAGCCAACACACTACCTACTAGACTACGGAGACTTCAAACTTCTATTTATACTCGAATGAATGAATAACAATGCGATTAAGTTCTACTAAAATCAGTGATCTTTAGGTTATGTTTAGAAATGCAACAGAGTAAATGCCTCGACTTTTATACAATTATAGCTCTTTAGTTAATTTTCCAGGCAAACTGGAGAGCAAATGTGACTTTGATTTTTAAAAGACTTCAGTTTAATTTAAAACCTTGGCCTGCATAATAGCCATAAAAAGTCCCTGAAATAAGCTTAGAGTGAATGATTATACGATTTCGTATAAAATCTCTGAAGGTGTAGTGTTTCTGGAAAAATTTTTACAGTGGGTACATTGGTTTACATACGTTTTTCTCAGCCCAAATGATCTCTTCTAAATTTTGTACAAAACTACCAATTAGAATGTTTACTAAACAAAGGAAAACCTTTTAAAAGTTATCATACTGGCTCGTCCATTATGTGTATAAAGTACCACAGCAAAAAAAAAATCCTAAAATAGTTCATGTGCTACCCTCGTATAATATTTTTCTTCTAACATTAAATAACCGAATGCTTAATGTTGTCTAACAATATCAGCTTAAACTGTGAAAGCATGCAGTGTTCGATGATGGAGAACCAAAACAGAAGGAAAAAAACAAAAGGACCTGTTATCGCCATTACAACTGGCCTCCGCTAAATGTCTCAGCATGTAAAACATGAATTGTTTTTCTGTTTTTATCATCTTCTTTTCCTTATGTTTCTTTAGCTCATAGCTGCTGCTTTTTAATAATTTTTTCCTCCTGGTATTGGGCATTGAATTTTGTGTCCTGCTGTTTTGCCTGCAAATACCTTACCAAAGGCGTTTTTTGTTGTGGAACTTTTTTATACACCCGGCTGTAAAAAGAAGGTTTTCTTTCTTTTTTTTTTGCTTTGAGTGTATAAAAACAAGCTTTTTGTGTGGGTGGGCAAGTGTATGGGTCACAGATTTTTTTTGTTTTTTGTTTTGTTTGCTGGTGCCATCAACAACATTTAAATGCATTGAATTCCATTTTCTATTAACTTGGCTGCATGCAACACAAGTACCAGCACTAGCACCAGCACCAGCACCAGCACTATAAACAATGGCTGCACCAACACACAGTCAATGGAAACTCTTGAAATGTTGGAAATCCTTTTTGGCTGGTTTTCTTTCTCTCTTTTCTTGTTCTATGCCTCCTTACAAAGCCATGTGTTGGTAGCCATTGTTGTTATTACTACCAGCAGCATTGATTATGCAAATACATGCATTGGTTTAAGAGGTAGAGTACGTAAAAGGATTTATTTTAAGGATATTTTCTATTAAAATTAAATTTAGAATTTCAAATTAATGTAAACAAGTATTTGGTCTTTTTAAGGCCAACAAAAAAAAAAACAATTCCATTCCCTTCATCCCAAACCACCAAGGCAGTGCTGTGTGTGTTTTTAATTCGAAACTGAAATTAAAACTGACAGCCACGAACTGTCAGCAATTGAAAGCAAAAAATCATTTGAAATGTATTTCAAGGATATTCTTAAGCCTGTTTGCCTTCAACCCAGTTGTATTACAATTCTACTACAAAATGCCTAAGACTTGTATTTCATTAGACAGGTTTTTGTATTCTGTTCTGCTCTCTAGCCTTTGCAATTACCGCTCAATGCCATTCTCTATTGACTGCTGTACTGCGGCCTGTATATGTGCCTTTATTCTTGACGGCTTAGTTTCTTCAAAATGTCTGTTGGTTTTTATAAAATTGATTTAAAATTCAACAACACTAACAACCATACAGAAACCTTAACATTTAGAAAACATTTTCTATGGTTTTTTCCTAATAAGAAAACAAATGGAAAATGGAAAAAACCCTCTGTATTGTTATGAAGTTGGTTTTTGTGTTGGCCTGTTTTCCTGCATAAAATTTATTACAAATTAGTCTCGAAAAGGATCATAAATGTTGAAGTGAGCCGCTTCATATTGCTCTTTAGAAGTATAAGCGGATTTTAGCATTACAATATAAAAAAACAAGACTGAATTAAAAAATATTTTCAGTATATAAATGCCAACTGATTGCAGTTTAAAGTAGGGAAAGAAAGAAATGTTTTCAATTTAAAGGCAATAAAGCCAATAAAAATTTGACAAATGTCAACAGGACAAATATGAATATAATTATGGAAATTACAAGCCATGTAAGTGTCCTTAGAAAATAAGGTTTGAGGCTTCTATGTCAATCAAAAATAATTCTTGAGTTCTGTACTGAATCGGTGGTTATAGCTCATTCGATAAGACTAGCTCTGTGTTTGGGATGAGTTTTCTGTCATTGGAACCAGAGATCAGCAATGAATCGCTTTTTCGCTACTCATAAGTACTCATTAAATTTTGAGTATAAGTGAGTCAACAGTATTGAAATTCAACTGTGTACTCTGATTCATTCGTAATCAGTACAATGTTGATTTATAAGTACAGGTTGCAATGAATATGAGTACAACGCTGATATCAAACTCATAACATTCGAATTACGTTTGATTCATACACCTACTCATTCAGATTTATAAATTTAGAAAAATACTTGCAATGATTCGAGTGATTCGAATCATTCGTTAAAATTTACAGCCTTAGTTGTTGTTGCATTTACAAAGAGAGAAGAAAGACACATAAACAAAAAAATACAAAGACAGCAAGCAGAGCAAACACACAACCTTCTTGTGAGTATTGTAGTGTTCGTACGCGAATCATACTTATTTTGTGATTCGTGTATACGATGAGTCATGGAGAGTATAAAGCAATAACATCATGCGTATTGTTAAGTATGAGTACCAAGAGTATTCCCAAATTTGAATATGAGTAGTATGAGTATGACATTAAAATAAGTATGAATGCGTATAAGTATCAGAAATTATAAGTATGATTCGAATCTACACATCGTTTTGAATACTCATTGCTGACCTCTGATTGGATCCCAACTGTTAACTTAGATTTGATAATACAGTCGTAGAAAATCTAACAGCGACTGCAGTGTAGGAAAAATCTTCCAACAGACCACGCGTACCATAGTTGTCGCTGTCATTACCGGATATCTAATCTGCCTTATGCCAGTACTTTACACAGGACCTGAAGAGATGAGAGAGAAGAGAAAACTGTCCACTTCTGACATACAGTCAGAGAATCATGCCGAAGGAGATTGTTGAGTTGCTCCAATACAGATATTCTCAATAATCTACATTAGCCCCATCAGAAATTCAGTATTGTACCAGGTCTATGGAGCATGGAGGTCCGTGGCATTAGAATGCCTCATAAGAGGTTTAAGTCAGTCTTTAGAATTGGTAATACCGTCATACAAAATCTAACTACGGTTAGATTAACAGCGTTCCAACAGACCACGCGTAACATAGTTGTCGCTGTTATTACCGGATATATATTCTAGTCATATGCCAGTAACTTACAAACACACAACGCGGCATCACAACGGGCCGCTATGCGTGCTCAAGGGAGATTTGCGATATCAGAACTACCACTCCGACCTAGACCTAAACATACAAGGGACCTGAAGAGACGAGAAAAACTACCCACTTCTGACATACAGGTGCAGTAACATGCCGAAGGAAATTCTTTAGTTTCTCCAATACAGATACTCGGCAATGATGGACATTGGATTCATCAGAAACTCTGTATGATACCAGGTCCATAGAACATGGAAGTCTGTGGTATTAAAATGACTCACAAGGGATTTAAGTCAGTCTGTAGTGTTAAGTTGACAGCCAGTTTTTTTTAAACTACCTTAATTCAAAATTGTCCACAAACTCTTCTGTCCATAGACTTTACTTTGATATGGTCACTCCAGGATTGTAATCGCCTTTAAAAGTTTGATGAAATCAAAACATTGCTCGTGCAATTTGGATCCTAAATAGTAACAGTCTATGTGACTTGAGTTATAATTTGTCAAGAGAACTGTCCGTACAAGAATGTTATCAGGAGAGAGATGATCTGACATAGGAACAACTAGAATGAAACAATTACACAACCACTGTAGTCTTGTCAAGACTTTTTTAAGTTTTTTTGAGCCTTCCAATGTCCATAGTTGACATGTCAACTAAACTATCCATAGAGTACCTACACAGGCACCTCCCTCTATTTAAGGACAATGCTGGACAGTAACACATGAAGTCATTACAGCATTTAGAAGTAGGTTTGCAGAAGACTAAAGGGCCTTCCAGCGTCCATAGTTGCCAGATTAGCTAAACTAACTAGAGAGTACCTACACAGGAACCTCCTTTTATATATGTATATGGACAATGCTGAAGAATGAGAGATGACGTCATTACAGCCTTTAGGAGAACGTTTGCGAAAGACTAAATTTTCCGCATTAGTTTTCATTCTTGGACGGAGGTAGTAATCAAGATCATCGTGCCATATTTTGACACAAGTAATGATTTCATATGTCTATATACTATTGCGAAGCTTCTTTGCTTTTCGTTTCTTAGGTGGTGCTTCACTTTACACTTCAAATTTGTCACATTAAAGCACAGAAAGTTGCCTTGCTCCATAGGGTTGACGATAACTTCCACTCCTCATGATATTCATCAGGTTTAAGTGCAAGAAACTTGGTAGTAATGCTGACTAAAGGGTTGTAAAGACCAACTATGTATGTATGTATGTATGTATGTGTGTAAGTGCGAAGTAAGCGATCATGCGTTCAATGTTTAAAACTGCCTTACATCCTATCAGCGACTAGGATTGCCTTATTATCCAGGCAAAAGTGGTGTTACTATTACTCAGCACCACATTAGAGACGTCGATGTCTTCTAAGAGTCCGAATATGTCTTAAGTTAAATACTTAAAAAGCCTGTTCCAGCATACGATATTTCTTTAGATACATATGATGCAGATTTGGAATCACCGTAGCCTAGTCGGACACCTTCTTTCGGTGTCTGCTACTCAGTAGAAGCTCTGAGAGTTAATAAAATTGATATGAAAAGTTTCTCAAAAATCTCGTTCGTAGTCGACTTTAAACTGTGGGTGTAGCCACCCATGGATAAAATTACCACACACAACATTGGTGTGAAGCTAGGTTGTGAGAAGCTAGGTTGTAATCCTGGCTAAAGGGTAATGTAATGACTGATGGTGTGAATAAGTTAAGTAATACATTTGTACGGAAAACCTAGCCTACTTTGCTGGGATATTACTGAGGTATGAACATACGATCCATTGGACAAGGATAGTGATTAACTGGTCTACCAAATGACAGCTCCATTACGGTACAGCTAAATACGGCAGACTTATCTATTATGTGGTTTATCAATTCAATGGATTGATCTTTATGGCTATTACGGAGTTGTTCGTAGGGGACCAGTGATCGGTATAGCTCATCACTTTGAATAGGATTTTGGCCAGCACAACGAAGACGACTCCCTGCCTTAAGTTTCATATATAAACAAATTAAACAAGACTTTTTAAGACAACATTTTCCTCATTTAAGTTGTTGGTCACTTTTTCTCTTTCAACTCGCCATATAACTGACCCGAGCAATTATACAAACGTTTACCCCATAATCGATATTCCTTACCATTATCTTGTAAAAATAAATTTAAAACAAAATTTCTTTATTTATATTGGAAATGAGTATGAAATTAATGTCAGATAAGGAAGGAAAGGTTCACAACAACAACAATTATAAGGATAAGCAACGATGACAAGTTCATGTGTGATAAAAATTTGTTACTCTGATAAGGGTGGCAGCATAAAGCCCAAGCATAATATCGGACTAATGTGCGTATCAGCACAAATATCTACATGCGAATAAAGCATAAGGATATGCTGTTGTTACTCTCTCTTTCTCTCTCTTAAGCTTATTTGTATGTATTTGCCATAGTATTAGAAAATGTGTTGGTGTTGGTGTGTGTATATTGTGATGATAACACAGAGATTTCTAGTTTATTTGTTAATGGTTTATTCATTAATTCCTAAAGATTATCACATCAGACACATCAGCCAAACAGTCAAACCGGCCAGACGTCAAATAAACCAACCAATATACACACACACACACGTACACTGCCTTACTTTTCGAATTAAACTGTGTGGCATGAACGGAAATCTATGCAATAAAAAAGGATCAGCTTATAATGTTAATATTTGTATGTGTAAGGCGATAATATTTACGCACATTTGCACATACATACATATACACAGAAATGTATGTGAATTTATTTTTTTTTTTCGTCCTGTAGGTAAATATTTTATTACCATACAACTGCGTGTTGTTAGTTTATGAAAAACTGAAGGCTTAAACTTGTCCATTGATTTCTATCGCCAGCAAAAACCAACAAAAAAAAGAGACATTTTATCCAATAAAATCGTTATTATTGTTATTTTTATTTAACAGTTATTTGTTGACATTGCAAATACAAAAAAAATGAAGGGAAACAATTAAATTTTCTATGGATTTTATGGCAACAAAATTTATACAAAATCTCATAACAAAAACTATGGTATTGTATTGTAAAAAACCAACAGAATTTTATTGTTTTAAATTAAACTCTTGGCCTTTTTGTGGCATTAATAATGACCCTTTTTTCCTATTGGCATTAGCCTTTTTTGCCTTTTGTTAACAGATTTACATTGAAATGTTTAACCCTGCATAAAAGTTAGTGTAGAAATATCTTTAATCGTCTAACCTTGTGACTCTAAACACAGCAATTTTGTAAACATGAAATCAAATGGGCCAAAAGCAAAAGTCACTTTTAGAATATTTATTTATTTTTCATTAAAATAGAAAGCAAACATCAGGAGAGCAGGAAAAAATTTTCAGAAATTTTTTTAACAATTTTGGTACACTTTTTTCAACATACAGGCCGGTATGTCACAATTAAGGGCCATACACGGCCTAGAATTGAGAATTGTGTCTGACAACTTCCTGTAATCGACACGGTTCATGGTTATTATTGTGGTGCAGAAGTGCCTTATCATGCATGCATCATTGATCATTAAAATCTTTCAGTCAGGATTACGATCTAGCTTCTCACTCTTCTTATGTTGCATTTGTTAATTTTATACATGAGTGGTTGAACCTACAGTTTAAAATCGACTCGATTTTAAATTCGATTCCGAACGACAGATTTTTGTGATTTTGTGATTTTTTGCAAATTTATTTACTTCTCAGAGTTTTTGCCAGAAACCTTCTGAGAGGAAATCACCGAATAGTTTTCATATTCGATTTGATCGAGATGTCTGCCTTAAGGTTTGAATCGTGGCTTTACGTCTAATAAGCCAACACACCACCTATTAGACTACGGCGACTTCAATCTAATGATTTGATACCCAACTTTAAAGGGTATTCCCAAGAAGTCTCTTCCAACCCCTGACGAACTGCAGGATGTTGCTCGGTGTCAACAATGATCATTGCCTGCATAGCGCTTGATATGCTTGGGAGGTTCCAAGTATGTGCTCCTATGATTCATTTTCAACGCCACAGAACCTACATGTTGGGCTTGAAAGAAGGTGTACTCTCAGTGTACACCTACAGTGCCCTGTCAAAAGATCGGCTATCAAACTCAGGTTAATCCCGTATAGTCTGATGCATATTTTGTGACACACATACATACAGAACTGGTTATTACAACCCTTTAGTGCGGATTACAAACTATCTTCTCACACCACCTAAGTTGTGTGTTTAAAATTTTATATATGAGTGGCAGGACTTACAGTTTAAAGTCGACTCCGAACGTCAGATTTCTGAGAAATTTTTTCATATAATTTTATTTACTCAGAATTTTTGCCAGAAATCTGCTGAAAGGAAGTCGCCGAAAAAAATATTTCTTCGTATTTCGGTTTGTTGGAGATGGCTGAACTGGGGTTTAAACTGTGGCCTCACGTCTAATAAGAAAACATACTACCCACTAGACTACGGGCCAATGTATGTATGTTATTTGTAGTTGCGCTATTATAGTTATTCTCTTAGCCTAATTAAAACTAAATTAGTTTCTGCATTAAAAGCAAAAATACAGACTTCTCATCCACTAACTAAAACTCATGAAACAGCAATCATCAAAAGTCATTTTGCATACCCTAACCATGCGCTTTATTTGCCAAATATTTACCACTGACTACCAAAAATGTATTAAGAATTTTACGTTTTTCAAAGTTTTTTTAATTAACATTTTAACTACTTTTATTATTTCCTAATTGTTTTCTTTTAATATCCTTTTGCGAACAACAGTCCCACACTATTTCCTATTACCAACGATTAACAATAATTTTAATAAAAACTTTATAAATGCCAGCGATAATAGAGCTGCATCAGCAGCTAGCTAACGCTACCCTCTTAAAAAGCATGGCAATAATGCCTGATGAAAATCCAAAAGGAGTCTTTTGTTTGGTTGAAATATAAAGGAAAATTTATTGCTGATTGCAAAACAATTGATAAGCCGAAAAGCAAATCATAGCGTCTAGCTACAGTTAAAATATTGACTTTGCCACACACACAGATACACAGACATAAACACTTACCACATACAGAAAGAGAGAAGGGAGAGAAGAGAGAGAGTAGACACATATCCTTTTTAGTGCACTGTAGCACTCACAGTTGTTAGTGATTGTTGACAACAATAAGGCAAAGCCTTTAGTCAAATAAAACGTACATGTACGAACGCTTACACCCGCACCCCCTTCTGTTGTCGTACACATTTTCATTATTAAGCCTGGGCTATTGCTGTTAAAACGTAAAAGTCAAGCCAGGAAGAAATAAAACATTTCAGTGTGCGTTTTTTATACTGTATGCGTACGAGTATGTCTGTGAATGTCCTTTTTACGTTGTTTCAGTGTTTTTATTGCAAAATAATGCGTAAGCCTATGTATGCGTACGTGCGTGCATGCTGTACGTGCATAAGTATGTATGTGTTCTTCATTACAGGATTGATGTGTGCTTTATATTTGATTGTTATTTGCTAATTTTAACTCGCGCTCTGGTATTAATGTAACGTTTGCCAAACAGGAAGTCAACAAACGAAAATGGTCTTTTAAAACATACATACGTATACGCTGGCATACGCTTTAGAACGTATGGCCAACGACCACCAAATCTATGCTGTGCCATGGCACTAAACAGCAGCAATACCAACAACAACAACAACCAGAAATAATATCAAAGTTAAAGCAAATAGTCAAACAAAATTTAGAGCGAGAGAGAAAATAGAAAAAACCAAACAATGATTACCAATGAAATAATGCCAGCCAACTAGTGAATGAAAAACTCAAATAATAGCGTAACGAACTTGGAGACAAGATGGGGAAGTATTGGAAAAAGAATAAAGGAAATTGAACACTTTAATTAAGCAATGAATTTAATAAAATTGAGAACTCCTTTCAACGTAGTTAAGAGATGAAAGGCCATGTTTCAAACTTCAGCCAAAAGGTCTCAAATGAAACGTAGAGAGAAGTTTACGTCTCTTTTCTTGGTACCTTTATTGCAAAAGGTCAGTTATTACTTTTAGTCAACACTTTTAGGCAGGAGCATACCTACATAATTGGTCATTGCAACCCTTCAGTCAGGATTACGACATAGTTTCTCACACCGCTTATGTTGTGTGTGTTAAATTTATACATGGTGGCGGGACCTACAGTTTAAAGTCGACTCCGAACGACAGATTTTTGAGAAACTTTTCATGGCAATTTTTATTTACTCTCAGAGATTTTGCCAGAAATCTGCTGAGAGGAAGTCGCCGAAGAAACACTTTTTTGTATTTTGTTTTGATGTCTGGCCTGGGGCTCGAACCCTGGCTTTACGTCTAATAAGCCAACACACTACCTACTAGACTATGGCAACGGCGCACGGAATAGAAAACTTTTAGAAGCTTTATTCCGAATAGGCCTGGAAGGAAAAGTATTGTGACTCAACTCGTCAATGAAGGCCCTTATTCAGCGATGGTTTGATAGGAGTTGGAGCTGTATGTGAAAACACATTTCAAGAATAGCCTTTTCGATATGGTTACCGAATCCGTCTGTCAATACGAAAACGAAGAGCTTTATTTGCGTATGACCCGGGATCTGATGAAGTTGTATGTGGTAGCATATTATAGGAATCGACTGGTATAAATCCCTCAAAATGGCTTCCGAACCTTTGCAGCATCTGTCTAGTATAAGTGGCGGTTAAGCGTGCTTTGGTGATGATTATTAAGGATGGCATAGCTATGCAACTACAAGGGCTCTGAGTTCTATAATAAAGACACCTAAGAAGAGATATCAGTGCGGTACAAAGCATTCATATCATATGAGAACCGAGATACTGGTTTACCTAGAAACTGCAGAGTAAATGAAATGGACAAACGTAGTACAACCTCCAAATTTTTAAAAGAATTGAAAATATCTTTGCGGTATTATAAGCCTAGGGTTTGAGACTGCACTTCCAC
Organism: Sarcophaga variegata; assembly: GCA_932273835.1. NCBI lineage: Eukaryota > Metazoa > Arthropoda > Insecta > Diptera > Sarcophagidae > Sarcophaga > Sarcophaga variegata. The sequence goes on from OW026360.1 coordinate 17,921,983, forward strand.
CAGATCCGTATGTGTAGATTCGGTTTATAGTCTGCTTACAGGCTGATCAAACTTGGTCTGCTACGCCGTAGTTATTGGAGTTATTAAAGGAAATTGCATTCGTACGCCCTTACTCAATTGGTTATTATAACCTTTTAGTCAAGTCACAACCTAGTTTCTCTCGGCACCCGCTTTGAGTGTTTTAATTTTTATACATGAGTGGCGTTTATAGTTTAAAGTCGACCCTGTACGTTTGATTTGAAAAACCTGTCATGGCAATTTTATTAACTTTCAAAGGTTTTTGCCAGAAGACTGAGAAGATGCTCTTGATAAAAATATTCTCTTTAAATTTCGTTTTAAAAATTGTCTGAGCTAAAGTTGAAACCAAGGGTACTAGTCTAATAAGTGAATAAGCCACCCACTACACGACTTTCTGAGTACACATGAGAAATTTTAAGGACTTGGTTTATAGTTAATGACTTTTTCAAAATCTTTAGAGACAAAACAGCCATGTGACTAACTAGGTTGTAATCCTGGCTAAAGGCTTATAATGACTGATGAAGTAAGTTAAGTAAGTTAGAATAGGAAACCCTTTCTCTAAAATTTTAGTTAATACGTCTGATAACAGATCTAGCCATAAATCACTTTCTAAAGTCTTACCCGAATCACTAAAAACTCAGAAAAAAATATTACCACCTGCTACTTTTTTTTGCTGCCACTGTTAGCATTGATTTGTTATCTATCAAAACTAATTTCATTGGATGCCGTGATTTTAGCATAATTATGCAAATTTAGCAGTCAAAAAGTCTAAAATTTAATTTAAATTAAAATCCCGTAATACTCACACACTCACACACACTCATACACATACACCTACACATACGCACTCACCAATAGTCTGTCCATGTAAATGGAGTACTGCTGTTCAGCTGTCCATTCGAATAAATATTTTTCCTATTTGGCATACGATATAGAGTAGAGTAGAGAGAAACATTTTAATTGAAAATTGATATTATTTTGCAATTAAATAGTTGTTTATAAATATTTATATTGTATACAAAAATACCATTTATATTTACATACATACATACATACACATGTAACTACAGGTGATTCTATGTGAGACCGGCAGTTGCCATAGGATTTCAATTGAAAGGCTGAAAGGGTGTAGTCGTTATCGTTTTGCAAAACAATTGATTTGCATTTTATTTGTACGTCACTGTGACATTGAGGCAATCAAAAGATAATGATTTTCATTTAATGGATTTACATTTCGAAGCATACACAGTGTAACAGTGCATTTAAACCCCGGTTTTTAGAAGAATATTTTCAATTCAATTCAATGATTTAATTTTCATTGCAGATTGCTATGGTAGAAAATATACTACAATTTTATGAAATTATTCGCAATATACGTCTACGACACTCCTATCTTGTCGTCAAACCTTCCTATTTGGATGAATAGATTTCCTTGTTTTGCATTATCATGTTACCACGTTCTACCTCACAGGCGAGATAGCCCACATATCTATCTCTGTCGTATACGTTTCTGTTAAGCCTGTGCAAAGACTTAGGGAGTCAGGTAAAATTAGCACACTCACAGTCCCAGAATCATATGAGAATTTGTACGCAACAATCCTACACGGTTGGATAAATTATGTGAAATCTGCTTCGGACTTCAGTAGGACCTGTGGGATTAAAATAATTTACAGAGAAAATTTTAATTGGTGTCTCGCACACGAGAGTGGGTAATGGATTATGGATGTCTTCTATTTTACGGATGAGGAAAAGAAGTCGCCGTAGTCTAGTAGGTAGTGTATTGGCTTATTAAACGTAAAGCTACGGTTCGAGCCTCAGGCCAGACATCAAAACACAATACAAAGGGTATTTCTTCGAAAACTTCCTCTCAGAAGATTTCTGGCAAAAACTCTGAGAGTAAATAAAATTGTCATGAAAAGTTTTTCAAAAATCTTTCGTTCGGAGTCGACTTTAAACTGTAGGTCCCGCCAATCATGTATAAAATTTAACACACACAACATGAGTGGTGTGAGAAACTAGGTCGTAATCCTGACTGAAGGGTTGTAATGCCCAATTATGTATGTATAGATGAGAAAAAGGTGGAATTGATACATTGTCTTTCTTGTTATTGTTCTGCTACTTGAAAGGTTAAGCTAAGATACTGTGGAACACATTTCTTAAATGATTAAGAACCTTAAAAGCTGTAATGCTTTGAGAGGTCTAAATGTGTAACAGTTCTTAAGACGGGAGAACGATTGTCAAACGGCCATATCCTGTTATTTTCAGAATATCCAAGCTGCTCTGCTCTATTCTAATGAGAACAGCACCCACCAATTAAGTCCCAGTCATTGAGTCTCCCAGTCTGTGGGCTTTTCGCGAGCAGTTTAGAGATGCTCTGCTTTGTTCTAGTGAAGAGAACAACCAGAAAACAAGACTCAGTGTCTCAGCCTGTGGGATTTTCGTGCTGTTTAAATGAAGAGTAAGGACAATTCTGTGTGAGGATGAATGTGAATTTGAACTTAGTCTAGGTAGATTTAAAGTACGAGATGCTTCGGAAATGTCTCACTAATTTTGAGAACAAGAGAACTGGTTGATTACCAAGGAGAACAAATAAAATATCCATGGGGTTCGATTAGAAAGTGTTTACAATGCGAAAAACTCATTACACACAGAGAGTACACGACCGTTCCAAACTATTATTGAAAAGGCATGTGAATAATCCATTCGAATTTCTAAATGAAATCAGTCAGTCTATTGGCGAACTGACTAAATTGAAAAGCTCAAGAAATTTTGATGAAATTTGAAACGAAAGTATACAAGGACTTGATGCAAGGGAAATGTTACCATAGAATGTGAAGTTCTTCACTCAAGTCAAAATTACTTTGTATTTAGACTTATTTTAAAGAAGAAAATATGTTCTAACACCCTGTAAAAGGATACATACATACATAATTGATCATTATAACCCTCCAGTCAGGATTACGATCTAGTTTCTCACACCACTTATATTGTGTGTGTTAATTTTATGCATGAGTTGATCCCGAACGACAGATTTTGAGAAACTTTTTTTTACTTACTCTCAGAGTTTTTTTTTGCCAGAAATCTGCTGAGAGAAAGTCGCCGAAGAAATACTTTTTGTATTTTTGTCTTGTTGTCTGGCCATAGTTTCACTAAAAACACTTGAGAGAGACCTCGTGAGTTAAAATTTCAACTCCGACATCTCGAACAAAACCTATCAGCAGTCTTCTAACAAAAACTCTGAGAATAAATAAAAATTGTCATGAAAAGCTACTCAAATCTGTCGTTCGGAGTTGACTTTTAAATGTAGGTCCCGCCACTAGTGGATAAAATTAACATACATAACATGGGTTGTGCGAGAAGCTGGATCATAATGCTAACTAAAGGTGTTGTAAGGGCCTGTTAAGTAATTAAGTATCTAGAAAGAGGTATTTACATACACTTTATCAAATCTATTATGCTATCGTTTAATGTTTTATTTTGTTTTTCATAAAGTCTCTGAATTTTCTAAAACCATTGCTTTAATTGAGATTGAGAAAAACATTAATAACGCCTTGTCTGGCATCGATAGACACTTAATTTTTTTTTTTTTAATTTCAAATAAAACCACCCTCCAGTTTGAACTTGTTCTAACCACGTCTAAGCCACCTCTTATCCACCTCTAACCCACCTCCAACATACCTTTTTTAAGTCTGCTTCCCCTAACGTTTGATCATTAATTCACTTTATCATCCTGAGTACAAAAGAAAATTGAAAAAAGGGACAATAATTACAAACATTGCTTATAAATAATAAATGATTACAAGTGTCCAAATATTTTTTGATGTTTTTGGATTTCGTGTCATACAGCAAGGAATGTCCTTTCAATGTAATACATTTTGTGGTAATTTAAAAACAGGGGGACAATACTATTTACCCATATCTGTAGCTTTTATTAGGGAATACATACGATATTATAAATACATTAGCTAAATAAGTTATTGTCTATGAAAACAGGTGTTTTATTTTATTTCAATAGATTTGAAGGCAGTCTGTCCTTTCCATTTCCTTGCCATGCACTGTAATTTTTTTCTTCGAGCGTTATCCAGTTGATGTTATAAACGAGATTGATTTTTAATAATGAACAGTAAGGCAATCAAAATTTGATTGTATATTTCCATACAAAACAAATTGAAGTAAGTATAGAATATCAACGTAGTCGGTAGGTAGTGAATTGACCTATTTAATGTGAGGCCGCGGTTCAAACCCCAGATCAAACATTTCCAACAAAACGAAAAGTGAAAAAATATTTCTTCAGCGACTTTTAGCAAATTTCTGGTAAAAACTCTGTGGGAGTAAATAAAATTCTAATGAAAAGTTTCTCATAAATATTCCTCATAAAATAGTTCGGAATCGAATTTAAACTATAAGTCCCGCCACTCATGTATAAAATTAAAGCACACAACCTAAGTGGTATGGGAAGCTAGGTTGCAATCCTGACTAAAGGGTTGTAAAGACCAATTATGTATGTATGTACATATGTCTATGTAGAATACCGACATGTACTCACTTCAGCTCCCTATTTTTTGTTTTTACGCCGAGAAGGGGTAAATGTACCTAACAGCGCCATAGAAGAAGTCGTCACATCCTCCGTGTGTGGGGCCCTCGCCCATTAAATCCTCCCCTCGTCTCCTGTGGACTTGTCTATGCCCACTCCGGAACTACAGTGGTATTACTTCGGAGTGGAGTCCTTTTGGCCCTTTAGCCTCTACATGTTCATATCCGCGTCTGGATTGCGTATCAAAAGTTGAGGAGACATCTAAGCGTTTCCATTATTCCTTTCGTCCAAATCATCGTTTCGGTTTCGGTTGGCACGTGTGACAGTATCACCTATGCCGACATGCTTACTCATTCTGTAACCTCAAGATCTCTCTTTTTCCGCCTTAGAATGCGCTCTACGTAATTCACCACCGAGGTCCAATTTCCACTACTCGCAATCATGACCCCGACAATTTAGCGGCTGTGATCGTTCCAACTATTGACGTCAGTACAGTGCGATAGATCTGCCAGTGGAGGCGGTCTTGCCCATTCTGTGCAGAGATTTTCTACAATATGCGCTACCCGATAGCATCTGTGTAACGTAGTAATTTACCTCTCCAAATTTCCGACCAATCCATGGCCTTATGTCCGGAATAAGTCTCGCCGTCCATCTTCCTCTATCTTCTGCGTTCCATCGTTGTTGCCAATTTCAAATGGTGTTCTCCCTGAAGTAACCGGTTATGTGATTTCCAACCGATTTCGCCTTATAAATCTCCACCCGCTCCGCTGCCAGCAGATCCACAGGGATTATATCTGCTATCACCAGTATGGCTGGAGCAGACACTGTACGATATGCCGACACTATACGCAATGCAGCCGTTCTCTGTACCGATACAAGTGAGTTTGCCCGCTCCTTAACATCTAGTGTTTCGGCCCAAATTTTGCTCCCATAATCTGCTGAGATGTCCAACGAGCTTCTGGGCCTTGTTAGCCGAGTACTGAATCTGGTACGAAAATGTTAGTCTGGTATGCAGCCTTATTCCCAGGTATTTCACCGAGCTCTTCGAAGATTTGTTTTAAAGTTAAGTGTTATGGGGAGCTAGGTTGCAATCCTGACTAAAGGGTTGTAAAGACCAATTATATATGTATGTACATATCTATGTCTGTATAGAATACCGACATGTGCTCACTTCTGCTCCCTATGGATAATTGGTTTTGAAGTTATTTGAAATTATGGTTGTATTGTATTATTATGTTACTAAACGCTGCAATCCTGTGTCGACTTATCATATCCCAAATAAACTGCACACTAACATTTCTAGAATTGATTCTAGAAGTTAACAATTTTGGTCAAATGGACATCAACAATTCTAGAATGGGTTCTAAGAGTTACCAAATTTGGTCAAATTGACATCAAAGGGGATAAAACTGACTCTAGAAGTTACCACATTATGTCAAATGGGCTTCAACAGTTCTAGAATTGTTTCTAGAAGTTACCACATTATGTCAAATGGATATCAACAGTTCCAGAATTGGTTTTAGAAGTTACTAAATTAGGTCAAATGGACATTAAAATGGCTAGAATTGACTCTAGAAGTTACCAAATTAGACCAAATGGACATCAACAGTTCTAGAATTGATTCCAGAAGTTACCAAATTACTTCAAATGGACATAAACAGTTCTAGAATTGGTTCTAGAACTTACCACATTATTTCAAATGGACATCCACAGTTCTTAAATTGATTTTAGAAGTAATAAAATTAATTAGAATTGGTTCTAGAACTTACCACATTATTTCAAATGGACATCCACAGTTCTTAAATTGATTTTAGAAGTAATAAAATTAAGTCAAATGGACATTAAAAGTGCTGGAATTGATTCTAGAAGTTACCAAATTAAGCCAAATGGGCAACAACAGTTCTAGAATTGATTTTAGAAGTTACCAAATTTAATCAAATGAAAGTAAAGCTCCTCTCTTACTTAATAAGACCAAAATATTTAGAAAATTAGTTCTTTGCATACCTCATTTTTACAAAAACAAAAAAAGAATTTTATAAATTTTTTTTTATTTTTTGAAATTGTATTTAATTTCCATAAAAATTGTTTAAATATTTCTGGTTCAAAGTACGTATGTATGTATGCATGTACGTATGAATGTGTGTTTTAATTTTAAATAAAAACAAAATTTAATCCTAAACAAAATAAATAGAAATTCTTTAATTCTTACGTTTTAAAAGAAAGACATTCTACATATTCTTATAACACTGAACGCATTGCATTGTACGGCATGCCATGGCATGGCATTGTATTGTATTTTATTTCTTTTATTTATTTTTCTTTTTTAAATAAAAACAAATATTTAAAATTCTATTAATTTTGAAAATATTTTGTATATTTATTTAAATTTATTTATTTTAGTTTTTATTTAAACAAAAATTTTTCTACATTTTATTTTAATTTTTTATTGCTTTTTTCCTATTTTCCTTAACTACTCCTCTATGTGTCTGCATAGTTTCTTTGGCATCGTATATGTATAAAACGGCCGGAGAATATCAAGCAGTAGTTTGTTGCCTTGTCAATATGAATACAAGAAAAAAATTTGCTTTCAATTTAAAAAAACTAAAAATTGAAAATTCTTTTAAAACTATTTCCAAGAAAAATAATTATTTCTCTATGTATTCTTTTTTCTTTGTTTCTCTTTTTGTGGTTGACCACAAAACAATATAAAATACTCACAGGGTAATAAAAAAAAGCAAAGAAACAAAGAAGAAACAATTTCTGATATTACCAGCTACTTTCAACAAATAACAAGAAATTAAGAAAACTAACAAATAAATACAAAATAAATACAAAACATGTGTGTCCAATAGAAATGAAAAAAGAAATGAAAAAAAATATTCAAATTAAAGAAATTCCCAAATATGCCAGCAAATTTTAAAGAAATGAAATGAAAAGTCGTAGCACAACTCATAATATAAAGCTGGATTATGTTAAACTAAGTCTCTATACAGTAGTCTAGTAGGATGTGTGTTGCTTTATTAGACTTGATGCCCAGCCCACACATCTGAAATAAAAGGAAATTTACAGACAAAATGCATTTCTTTCGACGACTTCCTCTCAGCAGACTTCTGTTAAAACTTTAAGAGTAAACAAAACTGCCATGTGAAGTTTCTTTAAAATCTATCGTTCGGAGACAACTTTAAACTGTACTTAACGCCACTCAGGGATTAAACTAAAACACACAACATAGGTAGTGGTTTCAAGTAATTAAGGCATTTATAAGCAATCGCTTTCGAAAAACTATTCCTTTATAATAGCCACCTACGATTACAAACACAGGCTTTTGGTCGGTAACGATGCAGAAAAAAAATTCAATCTTGGAATTAGAAAGAGAAAATGATCATGAGTTGACTACAATATCTTTAGGAATACAACTAGTGATATTATTGGTCAAGCTGGGCATATAGCAGGCGATGTAAAGAACGTTCTTCACTCATATCGGAACTACAAAATTAAGCCTCGAACCTTATATTTATTTCCGAAGCGACTGCTCCATGTTTTCGGTATTTTTTTGCTTTATTTCGATTACATTAGTTATGTATACTAATTAAGCATGTGATTGGACTACTGTAACTTATTTCAGAATGATAGAGTTGCCAACTGTCATTGATATTCTCCCAATGATGTTCGTAGTTGAAATTGTTTTCCTTCGCTCGAACTTGTAGAGGACGTGAAGCTTGTTTCTTTTGTTTTTTGAAGATTCAAGAAAACAGAATGAAAAATAATTTCTCTTCAACTGTAGTAGAGGCTTATGTTTCCTCACTATTGTGAGTAAATAAGCCATGATATACATATGTATGTAAGCACGCGTAGAAAGATCAGTTCTTGTTGTTCATTCATGGTTGGTCACCTTTGGTTGAGTTTCGACCTTCTGAAGGCAGTTACACAGGGCCACAAAAGTATACATACGGTTAACAAATTTCAAAATTTTTTTAAACAATCCGTTTTCGTTGAAAATCTTTATAATTGTCTGACAACTTTCCTCGATTTTAAGACGGATGGTTAAAAAATTTCTGAAACTTGTTAACTTTTGTATGCCTGTGCAGGGCCACAAAAGTATATATACGATTAAATTATTTCAACAAATTCTTCAAAAAAAAAAAAAAAAAACAAAGGATGATAAATGGCCATGTTGTTGAAAGCAAGTAATACAATAACGTTTTTAAACAGAATTCAGTTCTACATAGGAAATAACATGTTTCTACATTGAAAACTACAATATATATAAAATATGTATCTTTAACCTAAAAAATCTTAAATTAATTAATTAGCATGATTTTCATTCACTAAATATTAAATGCTCGTAAGACATTTAAATATTTTATGAAATTCTTGCTAAATAAATTTCATTCCAAAAAAGGATATATGGACGTGCGAGAGAAAAAAGGAATAAAGAATTTTTGTTTACGGCATACAGTTGTATATAAAAAAATAGAAGTTGTAGTAATTTTCTAAAACTCCGTCCTAAAGATTTTTTAACTACTTAAAAATCTTAAATTTTTATGAAAAAATTTCATGTATTTTTTACATTTACAAGTTGTGCTTAAAAAATATGTCTTTATTTAATCGTATGTATACTTTTAACAAATTTCAGAAATTTTTTAACCAATGCAAAAGACCGTCTTAAAATCGAGGAAAGTTGTCAGACAATTATAAAGATTTTAAACGAAAACGGATTGTTTAAAAATTTCTGAAATTTGTTAACCGTATGCATACTTTTGTGGCTGAGTGTATATGACAAGTACTTTTACCTACCTAATAGAGGACAATCAAATGGTACTCTACAGTTTCATTTTTTTCATTATTAAAAAGGCTCTGCAGGTCAAATTAGCCGAAAGTATTCCTCTGCTGTAATATATGCATCTTACTTACATTGCTAGCCAATACAAGTCTTAAGTCAAAACTACATGTTAGTGACGCATCGCGAATAACAGATTGGAATTCAGATTTCACGAAAATTTTATTATTGTGCTTTGGCGAGGAGAGTAAAAGGAGCTTTCACATCTGAGAATTCAAATTAGCAAACTAGTGTAATAAGCCACCTTACAACTCACAACACGACGCCGATTTCATAATAGTACGATCAATTCCTTTCGAATAGTTTTGTTACACTTGCAATAAGTTCAAGTTTCAGGATAAAATGATGTGCATTGAGCACAGAAAATGCTCAATAATTTTCTATACCTCTCCGTGAAGAGGCCCCCTTTTTATGTCATCCTAAATTGCCGGTTTTTTCGAAATATTTTCCCTGTGGGTTTTAAAGATCTTACAGGTATTGACGACTTTTCAGCTTTTTTACAAGCCATGTGTGCAAATTACTCTATGAAATACAAGCTACAACTTTAAAACTCAGTACACCTTGATACATGTTTCTTCTTATTTTATTTCTACTTTCGCCAATCTTAACTGGGATATCTTATAACCAAATCTCATACTCATTCCCTCCATTAAAAAAAATATAAATTTTCAAAACATACCACCATACTTATACAGACAAAATCCATTAGATTTATGCACATAAACCAACACACACACACGCATACAAAAGTAAACACATAACAACATTGTGGTCACCTTAGAAATTTAAGGATACTTTTTCTTTTCTGGAGTAGTTTTCCTTTTCAATACTTTTTGGTTGAATAAAAAAAAGAAAAAAAAGAATTTTTCTTGGAAAACTTAATGCAAAAAAACATAGTTTTGAATAGAAAGTATGTTTTTAAAGTTATTTTATGTAACGAAAAATAAATAAGGGATTTAAATAAAGGCCAGACAGGATGGAAAGAAAAGAAAAGTAAAGAAGAAGTATCAAATTTGTTTTAAGGTTCCGTACAAGAAGAAGAAGAAAAAAACTGAAATCCAAAGTTATTAAGTGGGTTTCAAATGGCATAAAAATGTAAAATATTATCATGAAACTATCATTTTATGTCAAAAAAAAAATGAATAAATAAAAATCTTAATAAATTTAAAAGAATTTCAAGGTACTTCAAGGTACTTCAAGGATATGCTTAAGGATATGCTTAAAAACAAAAGTATGTTTCTTTTAATAAGAAAGTGAAATTACCTGTTGCCTATATTTTATATTTTTTATGGCTCGAAATGTGGATTGTTTTACATGTTTCTTCTATTTCGGATGTTCAATTGCAATTGAAAAATTTTCTTTCAAAATCAGAATTTTTTATTGGAGTAAGTTAGAAAAAAGACATTTTTATTGGCACTCTGAGCTGTCACTCGGAGTATTTCATAGAGACCTTTCCACTAAAAATTGTCTTACTGCTATGCCGACGCAGTACCTCAGATTGGTTCTTTATTGAGTACATAACTGCCATTGAACTTCGTATTGCTCTATGGCAACAGCCTTGAATTCTCTTACGGCTATGCCTGATTTACTATATCCATATTAAATTTGAAGTCGCAGTGGTCTAGTAGTAGTAGTGTGTTAGCTAATTAGACGTGAGGCCTCGGTTCAAACCCCAGGTCAGGCATCTCCAACTGAACGAAATATGAAAAAATATTTCTTCGGCGACTTCCTCTCAGCAGATTTCTGCCAGAAAAGTTTCTCAAAATTCTGTAGTTCGGAGTCGACTTTAACCTTTAGGTCCCGCCGCTCTTGTATAAAAATTAACGCACACAACATATGTGGTGTGAGAAACTAGGTCGTAATCCTGACTAAAGGGTTGTAATGACCAATTATGTATGTGTATGTATATTAATTTTTTTTCTTTGTAGAATTACATACATACATACATAATTAATCATTGTAGCCCTTCAGTTAGGATTACAACCCAGCTTCTCACACTGCTTATGTTGTGTGTGTTAATTTTATACATGAGTGGCGGGATCTACAGTTTTAAGCCGACTCCGAACGACAGATTTTCTGAAAAACTTTTTCATGGCAATTTTATTTTACTCCCAGAGTTTTTTGTCAGAAATCTGCTCAGGGTAAGTCGACGAAGAAATATTTTTTCATACTTTCGTTTTGCTGAAGACATCTGACCTGGGGTTTGAACTGTGGCCTCATGCCTACTAGACTTCGCCGACTTCTGATTATTCGCAGTTAAAAACAGATTCAATTACGTTTTACATTCCTCTACGGAATTTAAATATAAAGCAATAGCAGTTTATTGATCGAAAGAAATAATGATCTGAAGACATAAGGTCCAGGCTATATGGTGGATGATTAGACACTGCCATGCCAAGTTTTCTCAGTTTTGGTTCATTATCTTTATTGATCAATTCTAACTGTTTTCATTGCATATGTAGAATTTGATTTTAATTTACGGATGGTTCGAGATCTGCTGAAGCTCTATGTCGCTGTCCTGCAGCGTCTGTCTAGTATAAGTGGCACATAAATGCACTTGATGATGATTATTATGATGACAATATCTCTGTTCATGTGTTTAATATTGCACTGGGGTCTACAATAATGACTTCTAAGCAGCCGAAGAAATATTTTTTAATTTTTACGTTTTGATGTCTGACATGGGGTTTGAATCGTAATCTTACATCTAATAAGCTGACTTCCTATCTACTAGATTGTGGCAACTTTATTTTCATTGCATTGCTTGCTTCAATCTCAGAGATTAAAAGCAATCGTTTGAGAAGTTTGTTTATTAGTGAAGTTCAGTCAGTCTTGTGTGAAGACGCGGTGTGTCTGAACAGAGTAATCGTGGTTTGAAGATCTCCGTTACAAAGATCTGTCGAATAATTGCCTAGTAATTGTTCGTGTTTATGCAAAGGGTATAAACAGAGGAATAACAAACAAAGCAATTGTTGTTGTTTACATCAAGTTGTGAACAGTGGCACACAGAATTGTGCGAATAATAAGGAATTTTCATTAAAACTAAACACAAATTAATTTTTATTTTATTTGCAATTTACGGGCTCATATTTTAAACGTTTTTAAAAGGTAAAAACGTAACAATCTCTATGAATCTTGCCACATATACACTTCCTTTCTAGGTGCAAATACTGCTTCGTTCATGATCTTTTTCTACGTTATGGTCGCTAGTGATAAGGCGTTCGTTTTCTCGAGCGAACTTTTCAAAAAGGTTTTCATTTATTTCAGTTTTTGCCACTTGGATATGCTGACGATTACATTTTCCAGCGTTAATTCATGTGGCTTCGAAATATTGGTTGATATCAAACTTTGTAAAAATTCCTAAACTCATGATATGTTCCAGAAAATTTTATTACTTTAGAAATTTTATTTACAATTTTACTATATTTGGCCTGTAATTCATTCATATGCTGAAAAGCTAGTATCAAAATATTTGGTTCTTCAACGTGTAAACTTGAAATGATAAACAACTGTTTGTGGCTTTGGTCCAAGAGTTTCAAAGTTTCATTTCTTTAGAATATCTAGTCTCCCATAATTACTCTGTTTGTGACTTACAGCGACAGCTGATGTTGAATGCATTTTGCAAGACAAGCTTTTCTATATAAACTATGACCTCTATTAACTGTCTTGTGCCAACAGTTGTAAAACGAATATTTTTTCCTAAATTAAATGCCAACAAATTGCACAAAATAAACACACAAAATAAAAAAATGCATTCCGGCAAGCAAATTCCAGTGTTAAAACTTTTGCCAACTTCAACGAAAGCTAAACAAATAAACTCTCGAAGAAAAAAAGATTCCATTCTAGACACGTTACTAGACAATATTATTTGTTAACAACAACAATAACAATTTTAAATCCGTCCATCACAAGTGTCTGTTGCAACTTGCAACATTGTTGCTGTTAGAAAAAAAGGATTGAAAAGGAAACGGAAAATAACAATGAGTTAAAGAATATGAAGTTCATTTTGCAATTACACGCACATGCATAAATAATAATTTTACAAGGCAAAAATACAACCAACAAAAACAAAATAAACGTTAGAAAACAATGTTTAAAAGATTAAATAAGTGTATGTGAAGGTGGGTATGTGTGTGCGAGTTAAAAGAAACATGGAAAAAAGGGATACAAAAAATCCATTTTTTTTAGATTTATAAACAACACCAGCACAGTAACTCATGCTTTAAATTCGCATGTTTATGGAAAACACAACACAAATACAAACTTACATTGAAATGAATATGTGTATATATGTGCGTGTAAGTCTTGCGAAAGGCGGACAGAGAGCCGTATAAAACAGACAACCGCAGCATCATTTTGTTATTACTGAACTGCATAGGAGCCGGTATTACCCTTGAAATTTATTTTTATTTAAAACAGAAAAACAAAAACAACAACAACAATAACATTGAGTACACACACCCTAACCCTACTCTCTCTTCCTCTATAATATTGTATTCGTTTTTATACACACACACATGCATACATAGTTTTTATAACTATTTTGCAATTGTCGTTTTGGTTACGTATTTTTCCTTTTTTTCTCCTTTTTTTTGTTTTTGTCTGCTTTCTGTTATTGTTACTCTGGCGTTGTGCTCAAATCCTATACACCATAGAGTGTGTACAACTGTGCATAGCAGAGTATAGAAAAAAAAAATATGCGAAACAACAACAACAACATTTGGAATTACAAGTTCACTACAACCATTAACTAGAAATTAAAGAAATTCGCAAAATTGAAAACATAAACCATAAAAGGGATATTCTCGGATTGTATACAAATCCAAAAAAGGGAAATTTTCTCTCACACTTAATGCCATATGCAGAGAGAGAGGCAGTGTATAGTGCTCTACTCTCTGTTTATAATTTAAGCAGGCGCAATTTAATCATAACAACACACACTATTAAAACTTGCTCTCATGTTTTGTTTTGCTTTCTATTTCATTACAGCAGTTCAACGGGCGCTCTCATTTACAATAGAAAACACCTGTCTTGGTAAAGCAATGAAATGCCGTAATGTTGGGAGAGTAACTAAATAAAGAAAGCTGCTAGAATTACGCTCAAGCTCTCTTCGTTCAGTTCACAGCAGTAGTGGTGGTGGCAATAAGAATGTTTGTTGGTGTTTATAAATAACGGTATAATGTTCTCTTGCCATTCGTGTGTAATCGTTGAAATTTTGAAAAAATATTTGAAGTTTATTTAACTAGAGGTGTCGTGTTTTTAGAAATCAGTTCGTTACGGTTTATAGTACGGATAACACTAACGCTGCTTGAATACATTTTTACGGAAATTTTTCTAAAAAATTACAAAAAAAAGACCAAAAATAAACACAAGAATTTACGGAAATTCTTTAAACACACAGAAATACCTTTAAAATCAAATAAGGAAAGGCACTTAAAACAAATACGAAAATTTAATACAAAAAAAATAAAGTAAAGAACGTTAAACGAATACAAAAAAAAAACTTTATTTCAAAATAAAAGAAAAATTTTTTAAAATAAAATATAAATTAAATTAAAAGGAAAAAAATGTTTTAAAAGCTCAAATTTTCTATATAAAAAAAATCAAAAATAAAAAATAAAAAAAAATATTAAAATCTGTGCTCAATTGTGTTGAAAAAAAAATAATTTTTTCTTAATAAATGCTTAATCATCTGCAAGCAATAATATATGCGTGATTTAAAAGTGTGAAGTTTGTGTAAAAAAAAGAAATTTTTTTTTTTATTTTATTTTGTTATCGTTAAAGTTTTTTAATACAAAGAAAATAAATAAAAATGGGCTCAAAAAAATTATTTCAAAGCAAAATAGCTACTATTATTATGGTGGCATTACAAGTCTTACTGCTGCTGCTTAATTTTGTGGATTATGCCTATTCTGATTATGAAAACACTTGGAATTTATATTATGAGCAACCCTGCTGCATGGGTGGTATTAGCCAGCATCACATAAGACATCATAAAGGTAAGTTAAATAACATTGTATATGAAAACAAAGACATATTTTTTAAGCCTAACTTGCAATTTCTGCATAAAACAAATGAAAAAAAATACATGAAACTTTTTCATAAAAATTTAAGTTTTTTAAGTCGTTGCAAAATATCTTTAGGACGGAGTTTTAAAAAAAATGTTACTACAACTTGTAGTTTTTTATATACAACAGTATGCCGTAAACAAAAATTCTTTATTCCTTTTTTCTCTCGCACGTCCATATATCCTTTTTTTGGAATGAAATTTATTTAGCAAGAATTTCATAAAATATTTAAATGTGTTACATGCATTTAATATTTAGTGAATGGAAATTAAGCTAATTAATTAATTTAAAATTTTTTAGGTCAAAAATACATATTTTATAGGAAGGTATTATCAAAAATATTGTAGTTTTAAATGTAGAAACATGTAATTTCCTATGTAGAACTGAATTTGTTTAAAAACGTTATTGTATAACTTGCTTTCAACAACATGGCCATTTATCGTCCTTTTTTATGAAGAATTTGGTGAAATAATTTGGACTTTTAAACCAAGAAATCTATTAAGTAAATTAGAAACTCGTTTATCAAATTGTTTAAGATTTTTAATTCGAAAGAATTTTCCATAATTTTCCTTTTCATATCGTGTAGTTTTCTATCATTAGCAACACGCTGTTTTTCTTGTAATTTTATTTTTCTAAATCCTGTCTAATTATCCCTTTTTTAACATACATAAATATGCAACAAAAACATGATAAAATAATTGAAAGTCTTAGAAATATGAATTATTTTAGGAATGAAAGACATGTTAATTAATTTAAAGAATTTTTAAGAAACCTTGTTATACAATAAAATTCTTTTTAAAATTATTTCAGATTTTTTGTTTTGCAAAACCTTGTCACATATCCTTGCTTTGAAAAAAAAATTTCAATCATTATACAATTAATAGTTTTACAAGCAAAATGTGTTTGTGTATATATAATGATACTATATAAATTAATTAAGATTTTTAAAGATTCGAAATTATATTTAAAAATTTTTTATAAAAAAATTTTTTTTCCTTTGCCTTTTAACAAGCTTTTTAATAATAATTTTATTCCACAACTTGTACTTTAGTGTAGCAAATAAAATAAAATCAAAAATAATTCCCTAACTCTTATAGGTTAAAAGTTGTTCATATATCCTTATTTTGAAACATATTTTTTTCTTAAGAATTTGTTTGCCTTAGCATAGTTTGGTATACTGAATTATATTTATAAGACAAACCGTACTATATAAAATGCATAATTGTGGTTTGAAGTCGCCGTGGTCTAGTAGGTAGTGTGTTGGCTTATTAGACGAAAAGCCAGGGTTCGAGCCCCAGGCTAGACATCAAAATAAAATACAAAAAGTATTTCTTCGGCGACTTCCTCTCAGCAGATTTCTGGCAAAAACTCTGAGAGTAAATAAAATTGCCATGAAAAGTTTCTCAAAAATCTGTCGTTCGGAGTCGACTTTAAACTGTAGGTCCCGCTACTTACGTATAAAATTAACACACACAACATAAGTGGTGTGAGAAACTAGGTCGTAATCCTGACTGAAGGGTTGTAATGACCAATTATGTATGTATGTATGTATAATTGTGGTTTGAAATGTATTTTTTCAATAATATTAGTAACTTTTATTCTACCTTGACATGATAACTAATCTCTTTTATGAAGATTTTTACTCCGTTGAAAACTACGAAGTTTGCATTGTTTGCATTTCTCTACTGTATTCAGTGCAATATAAACAAATTAATAATTTTAATATATTTTAATAAATGCCATTAAAATATTTGTATATGTTTTCAATTAAAATATTTTATATTTTTTAATTAAATAACTTCCAATAAATATGTTTTACTGGCTGGGAATTGTTTTTCAGAAAATTATTTTGTTAACTGGAATTAAATCAATATTTATAATGCAAATATGTAAACTCCCTTCATTATAATAATAAATATCATCGTTTTTTCAATTTTATACTTTAAAAAGAACAATTCTAAAGAATTTAAATAAAAATAAAAAAATATATGAAAAATAGGGAAATCGTGAAAAAAAAATTTTTATTAAGGAATAACTTCAGTGGCATTGTAGCAATGAAAGCAACACAAATTATATGTTTATGCTTATCATATTGAAAACCAGCGATATTTATGCGTTTTCTGAAAACATATTTTTAATTTGTTTGCTTCTAATGAAAAACTTATTCACTACTACTGGCTATCTTATTAGATCTCTTATGCTCCAAAAGAGATAAAATTTTAACAATTTTGTGTGGAATACCTGTTAAATTCATCACTTTAACTTAAATAGCAAGAAGAGTATCAAAATATTCATTCTTAACACAAAGTTGCAACCTTAAAATTAAATTCATACACAGGCTTGTTGAGTGGCAGAATTTTCTCTGATTTACTCAGCTTCAACGTCAGTCCTTGTGCATAAATTCCAAGGATTTCTTAGAGAAATTTTGGATCATTCAAAGCTAACTTTTATATGAGTTCCGGAACACAGGGATATTGCTTGAAACTGCATTGCTGATGAGCTGCCCATAGCCGGTAAAAAGCTGGCTATCTCCAACATATTACATGGCATATGAATTTGAATTTCTTCAGTCAAGTTGAATATTTTCTCCTCGTTTTACGGTGAAGCTTAATCTTGTTGGCAGCAGAAAGGCACGTTCAATATTACTAGACTCTGCTGGACACTGACTCAATTCTATCCTTCTTAAATGGCACGGCTATCCATCGCACAATGGCAATTTTTGCAGGCCAATATTCGTTTGGTAGGCATGCCGAAAGACTGGACATTCCCAGTAATTATTTCTGCAAAAGCTTTGGATCTGAGGAGATTGAGGAGACTGTCTTCCATCTTATGTGTCATAAAGAAACGAACATTTCTCATTTTCTGACATCTTTGACCGAGGTTGCAGCTATCCAAATAACTCTCTCAATCCAAATACCATTATTAAGCTATGTTTTGATATTACACTGCCTAGATAACAGAAGCTATCTACGTTACCAACTAGTTGGCTGGTAGCCATGATGATTTACATGGCCCGTTGCTTAATCCCATATTTTTGATTGTCACGATATTTGGCTTAAGTTCTACAAAACAGATTTTTAAGATCTTCTTATTGCATGGTGGAGATCTTTTGTAAGACTAAATATTTCTACGTAACTCCTCTTCTCACTGTAAAAGTTTGGCTCCAGACAGCATTCTGCTCGGTAATGAAAAATTAAAATTTTTCTTTTCCGCAAACTAATTTCTGTGTTAGAATATACTGAGAGATCTTTATATGCGATATTAGCTGTAATAATTCGAGTAATATTTTGGGTTATAACTTTTCTGCTAAAGTCTTTTTGCTGAATTCGGGCATTTATAAAAACAAAAAAAAATATTTTTATCTTAATTTTTTATTGGAAAATATTAACCATTTTCACAAAATTTTTATTACACAATTTGTAGTTTTGTGTAGGCAATAATACTGTAGAAACAGTTTATGTTTAGCTATCATACTTTTAGAGCAGCCCATATATCCTTTTTTGAGATTTTGAAAAATTTCATTTTTTGTTCGCCTAAAAATTAAGCAAATTAAAGAAAATATATTTAAATAATAATGCTTATGTTTTTATGTTCCTTTTTGGTAAATTTTCGTCCTAAATTAAAGTTTTTAGCAACAGAATTCAACAACTTTTTAGTTTTATTAAGGAAAATGAAAATTACCCCCAGCGATATTAATTGAAATTTGATACTTAATGATGGAATACTTACAGTGATTGTTAATAAAATTAATTTAATGATATTTATATAAATCAAGCTTCGTAAAGAGATTTACAGAGTAATGCTTGGTATTGATTTATGTTTGCTTTTTCTTTTGTTTTGTTTTATTACCTTCCTTTTAAAGTAATATTTAACTTTCTTGGTTTCTTAGGTTACTCTAATTTCTATTTATTTGGCCAACAATAATAACAATAAAGGAATGGTGAAAATCTCCTTTGAGTTTTGGTTTAACGCAAGTCTAGACTAGAATATTACCAGCTTTAAGATATTTATCTTAGGAAAGTTTCTTTATACTCATTTTGTGCACCAGCCGTACTTGGTTTCGTGCTTATTATGCTCTCTATTGTCAATTCTCCAATCAGGCAAAAGTTTTAATAGACTGTCTTGTAGTTTTTCCTTGCAATTTTCATTTTTCTACAGAAACTCAATTCTTTTTTTTTTCACTTTTATTTGATTTGTCAGAATTTTTGTTTTTTTTCGTGTGCCTGTGTTTAAATGCGAGTGTTGGCCCTATTTGAACGTTTTACAAGGAACTTTTTAAAAGTTTCTTTTGTAAGGATTATTTTTTTTTAATATTTGTTTGGTAGTAAAAAAAATTTTCTAAGAAATCGTTGAAATTTCTATGAAAAATTCTGTCCTTTTTTACTGGCGGCTAAATAATGGCATGAATAACAATTTTTTTTCTTGTTTTGCCTACAACATAAGCATAAAAGGACATCATAGGGTAGTGATGGAATGAAATGTTGTTTGTTTTCTTTCTTTTTTCTTTAATAATAATTAAAAATCAACAAAATTTTTATGAAAAGAAAGAAATTTTTTGGTTTCAAAAGTTTGACATTTTGAAGGATGTTGGCTAATTTTGTATTTAAAATTATTCTTGGAACCATGAAAAAAGTTTTTTTATGTGTATTTGTCAGATTTTATAAATAGAATCAAATTATTATACGGCAATCGTTAGCAATGGCAACAATAATTTGCCTTAAAAAACAGGAAATCAAATAAAACTTTTAATGTAAGTTAACGGTGATCTGACTAGACTATCATTCTTCCGAGCTGTCATTAATTGAGTACGAAATCCTTTACGAATCTGAATCGTTTTATAATCCAAGAATACTTGAACTGCTGAGAATATCAATACTTTTGCATTCGGTTTTGCGCGTCCATCTGTATAAGGTCCAACTCATAAAAAATCTTAAGCCAGTTGACCATTTACTACGTCCTAGATTGTAGATGTATGTATATCCGTATGAGTTCTCTGCTTTATTAGATTATTACGTTTCATAAATTCCAAGAAAATTCCGACTAAATATTTGTAGATTCGAGTGAAAGCTTTCACAAAAATGGTCAGTCACCTGTCATTACACTCTTAAGAAATTCACCTGGTCTTCTCCGTTTGGGTTCTCCAGCGGTGTTAGATTTCTAGATAGGTATCCTGCTACTTACGGGAATGCCAGTTGCTGTGGCCCTTTAAAAATAGATCTACTGGAACCATATGGCACAGTGCGAAAACTTGAAGTACTGCTCAGTAAGTAATAGGCTCACATTCTTGCATTCAACATTGTTTGGTATTCTTGTTAAGTTGTTTCTCCATTAAGATGATCCAGAATGTCAGCATTAGGTCCACGATTTTTTTCCATTACCCCTCTTTATAGCTGGTGGCGGTATTGCATGACCTTCTCACAGGATATATCCTAGATATTTGCCATTAATATACTGAGAGGCTCTTTTGCGTTTTGTTAAGTGCGTATTGAATTTGTTCTAGTCCTAGCTATTTTACAGAGCTTTTAAATGTAATTGTTTAGCCTTTAATTTTGATATTTATCTGCAAGATGGATATCATATGCAAATTGTAGACCGTAAGCATCCAATCTTCTTTCTCCTTATCATAACAAAATATCGTTTAGTTATATCGCTGTTGCGGGCCGTACTGAAAGCTACGAAGTCATCTACATATATACTGCACCAGGAATGTTACCTCCGCTATATGTACTTTCAGCTTTCCATCGTAGCTGAGCATCTCTTAACATGATCAGGCTAAACTCTTCAAATTGCTGAATTATGAAAAAATATTTCTTCAACGACCGCCTCGCAGCAGATTTCTGGCAAACACTCTGAGAGAAAAAAAAATTATCATGAAAAGCTTCTCAAAAAAACAGTCGTTCGGAGTCGACTTTAAAAACGTTGTAGATATCGTCATGTCTGTGCATTACAGCAATGTTCGCACTGTTTTTTAATACCAGAATATTCCTAAGAAGACACAGATGTATTTGGGACAGACCGCCATAAATTCCCCTTGTTAGCGTCATCTCAACGTCCAAGCTTTATCATGTCTGTTGCCTATTTCTGCAGGGAATGAATTATTTTTCGAAGGCTTTCATCAGCTGAGAATCCCTAGGTATAGGGATACACCCAGAAATGGTAGCAAATCCTCCTATTAAGCCTCTGGCTGATGTCATAAAACTTTTTCTAGAAATTAGAAAGCAATTCCGTTTTGACACTACGTTTACAGTCAGTAAGGTGAACGAATTTAAATCCAAAGAGTATGAAAAAGCTTAGTTTTTATATTCCTCTCTCGCCTAGTTATTCACTTTTCGGTTGCTATCCTCATGGTATAGGTTTTGGCAAATCACATAATTTTTCAAGCAATGTGTCGCTGTCTAACCAGTGTACGAAGTCTGGGAACTCTTTGTTTTAAATCTCTAATGAATCTAAACGAAGTGAAATTGAAGCGATTCTTCTTAGTGGTTTGTATCCACAGAATTACAACGTGATAGCCATGAAGGGGTCAGCTGTGACAGGTATCTCAATGGGATAGCGGAACGATATGATATCCATATTGTATGGTTGCCAGGACACAGTGTCATTCCAGGTAACTGCAGAGCGGATGAACTGGACAGCCGTTACAAATCCATAGAACTCTGAGGTGAATATTATGACTTTGAAAATCCCTAAGTGGCCTAAGTTTGTTTTTTTTTTTTTTGGACAGCTGCCTCTACTACTCACCACTAGCTGTCTACTTAAAGGCTTGAATCAGCACATTTTCATAAAATGTTGTGGTTGTAATTAACTGCCTTAAGGGAGAACTTAATTTGATTATGTTTGGCGTCGTATAGAAATTATCTTTCGAAAAACAGTTTTAAACATTTCTTAACACATTAAAGCTTTAACAATTTAATGTTTAAAGGCTTGTATGTACTATTATGTGAAAAAAAATAAAAAAATTATTTCCTCAATCTTAATGCCTTAAAATTTGCTAATGAATCCTTTTTTAATCTTCTAAAATTAGGCTGTTTTAGCCTATATGGAGGTAACTTTTAATTCAATTTCATAATTTTTTTTATTTTAGACTCAGAACCTAACCTACTTATGTATCTTACAAATCTTTTATTAGGGAAATTAATTTCTGTCTGATTCTCTTTATTTTTTACTTCCTTTTTGATTTGAATTTAAAGAGCCCATATTACATATTACTTTCAACACATGCCTACATTCAAAATCCTTAACATATTTGCCATCATCATCATCATCATCAACATCATATTGGATTGTCTTTAACAAAAAAAAAAAAAAAAAAAATCCTGTGGAAGTATTACAAACGAGAAAATAGGAATCAAAAACAAAACTTTTGTTGTTTAACAAATTTTTATCTTTCTTTTATTTTTTCTGTCTTTCTCTCTTTCTTTACTTGTTGTTAATGTTGTTGTTGTTATTGTTGTTGTTGTTGCTAATACTTCAAAGAAAAGTTATTTTTCATTTTGTTTTGATTTTGTTCCTTTTCCTTGTTATTTTGTCTTTCCTTCAATGCTGCTACCAAAAAAAAAATTGTTATCCTTTCAAAATTGTTTTCTGATATTTAAGCCGCGTTCAAGCTTAAACATTTGCACAAACAGATGAAAGTGAATGGGAATATACTCGGAGAAAGGAAAGGAAAGTAACAAAAACACAAACAATTCAAAAAGACAAAAGTTAGAACAGGCGACAATAAGTATTAAATTTGTAAGATAACAATGTATGAGGAAAAAGGAATTTTTGGATAAATACAAGGAAATAAAAATTATAATAAAGGATTTGAATGTCTTATAAGCAATAGAGAATCTGGAAATACCCTACATAATTATAGGAATACATACTGTGATATTGGTTGACGATAAGAAATTCGCCATAGCTTAGTAGAAGGTAGTGTGTTGACCAGTTAGTTTAAAACCTAGCTCAGACCTGTTGAAAAAAGGAACTTTAGAAAGCAATTTTTTCGCCGATTTTTTCTCAGCAGATTTCTGGCAAAAACTACGAGAGGAATTGAGCTTTTTATAGGTACCTTGTTATAGAAATGAAAATTATGCCACAATGTCCTTTAAGATAAGCTTGAAGACTGAAAACGCTGTGGAAGCAATATATTTTCCTTCACACTTCCTCTAAGAAAAATGATATTTTGTGCACTGCGTTTAATGTTAAGATGCACAGGCCTAAACACATCCGTTACGGTTCCAGTTTCTTTAAATTTCTTTATAATCTTGCCAATTCCTTGCACAGTAGGATGATTATAACGACCAATACCACTCTGTAATGCTCAAAAAGTGGTCAAATTCGATCAACAAGCAAAATATACTTTAATCTCCTAGATATAATATTCAAAGCGTAAAAAGTTAAGTCAACAAAGGGAGTATATTCTTTCATTGATGGAGAAATTAAAGAAAAATATTTAAAAAAATTTTTTTTTAATTTTTTTGGACTCAAAAATTTTTAATTTTATAAATTTTTTAGCTCACAACTTGTGGTTCTATAAGCTTAGAAAAATTGTATTAAAATTTTCTTTTTAGCTATTATCCTGGCAAAGTGTTTCCTATATCCTTTTTTGGGAAAATTTTTAAAATTACTAAAAATTGTGTAAATTGCTTAAAATTGAAGCAATTTAAATGGAAAACATTTAGAAGCTGTTTAAATACGTTTTTTAAAGGCTACGTTAAAGATAATTTTGTTATGTGCCGCGTTCTAGTAGCCAAAGAACTTCTGAACTCAAGTACAGAACAACTGTGTACTTTACGGAAGGCATTTTGAATTTTTTTACTTAAATCCTTTTATTCCTGCCTTCAAACGTATAGAAAATAATGCGTCTGAAGTGTTAAATATAGAACAAGATTGTAGAAAAAAAACGATGTCTTAAAAAGGATAAACAAAAGCAGAAAAAAACGTGTAGAAATACAAAGAATCGAAAAGACAAATCTTTTAACAAAATAATTTCATTTTAAGCGGATTTATAAATCCGTCTCTGTTATTGTATTGTATGCCACCACTTTTCTTTCAATGCCATTCAAGACAACAAGTGTGAAGGTATGTTTGTGTTTGCATTTAAACCACCTTTTCCAAACCATGCTGCCTGCCTTATAACAAGGCAAACATTGTTCCATTGTTACCTTTAGACGGCGTTTATTGGTTTTCTTTCTCTCTCTCTCTCGTTTGTGTTATTTTAACAATTTTTTGCCACTTTAGCTAAACTATTGATATTTTAAGTAACGACAATGACAAGGGTTTGTTTTATATCCTGCTTCAGTTTTTTTTTGTTTGTTATTGTAAAGGGATCCACAGTACACTCACACCCCCACATACGCATACGCTACTAGTTGGAGAAGGATAAGGCCAGAGCATGGAAAGTCTTTGTTATTATAATTCATTGATTTGTTATTTTTTCATTATTTTTAAGCAAAAAAGGAAAATAAAATAATAGTAAAGTAAAGAAAAAATCCAATACGGAAAAACCGAAAAGGAAGTCGAAGAAAATTACTCTTGAAACATTGAAACAAAAAAAAAAAACAAAAAAAGGAGAAGGACTTTTACAGTTAAAAGACATTTAGACAACGCAAAAAAATTCTTTCAATTCTTAACTTTTTCTTTAATTTTCTGTGTATGTATGTATGTATGTTTTTTTTTTCATTTTCCTTTATCGTTACAAACATTTTTAAAACAGACCAGACCGTATATCCTTTTTAAGTTTAATGCAGTTTTTTCTCGCTTTTTTTCGATTTTAAAGAGTCTACCGGTTTCTTTTTGTGTTTGTTTTTTGAACTGTTATTATTGCCAATGAAAAGTAGAAAAAAAACGGGAGGACTATTTACAGCTAGAAAAACTTTTTAGCCAACATTTTTTTTCATAAGCTGTTGTTGTTTTTGTTTTGTTATTAAGCTTTAATTAGTTTTCAAGTGTTGTTTTTATTAAGTTTTGCTTTTCTATCTTCTTTTCAGCTTCAGTTTCTATTTTGATTTTCCATTTCATTCTTCTGCTTTTCCTTTTACAGGCTTTTGAGCATTTGTTTGGCTATTTGTTGTTGTTGCTGTTTCTTTTTAGCCACTTTAGTTTATAAAAATTTACTGGTCTATTATGGCATGTACATGATAAGACCACTAATATACTCCTGTTATTTCCAATTTCCTTTTTTATTCTCTTAATTTGTCTAAGATTTCAGTTTCCTTTCTTCTCGATTTCCAAGACTACAACCAAAAATAAAGAAGGAAAGGGTTATTAAAGAAAGGAAAGAGTCTTAAAGGATATTTTCTTATAAAAATTAAAATTTAATTTGAAACATTAAATTTCTTCTGTAATTAACAATACTGCCAAGCATATGTAAATGATATAAGATTCATGGCTAAAGGAAAATTCGAATACACCCCCTGTGATATCATTCAAAGAGGCCTTGAGATTAATTATAGTATCCCTCAGGATAAACCCGGGTAAGATCAAAACCGTACTATTTACAAAACGTACAAAACTTCATTAATAGAAGAATACTCGACGTCTGGATGAGAAAATGTCATAAAATATCTAGGAATAGTACTATGTAGTAAATTAGTAATGTAGCGTATCTTAGAAAAGACTAGACTTGTCATAATGCTATGCAAGAGGCTTGATGTGAAATCCTGGTCATACAATCTAGAAGTTATGTACTGAATGTATACCATGATGGGCAGATCAATAAATCTGAAAATAGCTCACACAGGGATTTGTACAGGATACAGAGACTATCACGTGTTGTTATAACAGAAACAATGCGAATATGCCCTACAGCTGTAAAATAACCTTTTTTGTATTCAATTCTGCTGTTGTGAAAACCTGAACTTTGGAGACTACGGCTATGAACCAGAGGTCAGCAATGAGTATTCAAAACGATAAGTAGATTCTAATCATACTCATAATTTGTAATACTTATACGCATTCATACTTATTTTAATGTCATACTCATACTACACATATTCAAAGTTTGCAGTACTCATCGTACTCATACTTAACAATACGCATGATGTCGTTAATTTCGACTCTCCTTTACTCAACATTTATAAAGAATCACAAAATAAGTACGATTCGCGTATGAACACTAGAATACCCACAAGAAAGTTGTGTGTTTGCTCTGCTTGCTGTCTTTGTCTTTTTTGTTTATGTGTCTTTCTTCTCTCTCAACAACTAAGACTGTAAATTTTGATGAATGATTCGAGTTACTCAAATCATTTATGAGTATTATAAGTATTTTTATAAATTTATGAATCTGAATGAGTAGGCGTATGAATCATATATATTTCGAATGTTATCAGTTTGATGTCAACGTTGTACTCGTACTCATTGCAACTTATACCTTCAAATCAATGTTGTAGTGAGTACGAATGAATCAGAATAGTTGGATTTCAATACTGTTGACTCACTCATACTCAAAATTTCATGAGTACTTATGAGTAGCGAAAAAGCGATTCATTGCTGATCTCTGCTATGTACATCTGGGGATATGTTTAACACAATATTCATTATGCGATCCCTTGAAATCGAGTTGTTTACTGACAGCTATCTCCATGGTTTTGGGAAATTCAACGAGACTTAGTAAAAAATGAATGCAGTAATCTAGAAATGAACGCAGTAATCTAGAAATGAATGCAGTAACCTTGAAGTAGTGTGTTGAATTATTGGACGTGAGGCCTCGGTTCAAATCCCAGGCCAGGCATCTGCAACTAAACGAAATATTTCTTTGGCGACTTCTTCTCAGCAGATTTCTGGCAAAAACTCTGAGAGTAAATAAAATTGCCATGAAAAGTTTCTCAAAAATCTGTCGTTCAGAGTGCACTTTAAATTGTAGGTCCCGGACACAACATAAGTGGTATCAGAAACTAGGTCGTTATCCTGACTAAAGTGTTGTAATGACCTATTATGTATGTAATCTAGAAACTTCGTGCGCTTTTAAAGAGAGACTTCCATCTCAGGTCATGTGATTATTATCGGCAATTATTAAAAAGACGAGTTTTCACGGAGGGAAACATTGATGTGGCATTTCATTTGAGGCATGAATTTTAAATAAGAATTCCTGTGACGCACACTCTTGAAAAGGTTTGTGCTCTCTTTTTGTACTATGATTATTTTCTGTTAATCATTATTTTATTTTACTTCAAAAGTCCTGAACACTGCATCTGTAAAAAATTTGACGCCATTGTTGGTGTCTCTTCACCCTATGTACATATGCATACGTAAACTTGTCCTTGATAGTTTTTTTTTTCTTGAGACCAACACTTAGGAGACGACTCCTATTTGTACATTGAATTGTGTTGGAATACAGGAAATATAGTTTATAGGAGAAAGGAAAGAGAGGGGATAGCGGGCAACAATTTTTTTTGATGGACAGCGTATATATGTACCTTCGTCATTTTTTTTCCGAGAATTGGTTTTTTATTACTTTATCACTTTCATTTTTCTATTGTAATTAATCACTGAATAAGGTCAGACAAACAATCAGACAATTGCAAACACCTAAAGTCTCTGGTGGGAATCGAAGCCACGGCCTTGGCACTGAAGTTTATCATCGAATCATCCGATTTATGAATATCGATCAAATGTAGCTCGGCTTGTTTCAAATTTGATTGCATTGTGCGGTGGTCAATTAATTTCGAACACACACTATATAGCCTTGTCATTGCTTTTACGGTTTCTATGTTAATATAATGGAACCCTGGCAATTTCTTGGCCTTTATGATTTGGCAAATACTGTTGCTAATATAACTGGCTTCCTATTTCAGCCATGAAATTGTCATTTACGATATTATAAATGAAACGGTATTACGTAGTATGTCAGCCATACCAAGTTACATGTGACGTATGAGTAATATGACGCTATAAAGTTGTATTAAATATTACTCATACGCTTAAGTGTTCTAAAAAGTTATTTCTTTATTAAAAATTAATAGCATTTCATATGTCATTTAAATTTATTTTATTTTTAAATTTTTAAATAATTTATAATCTCCTAATTTTGGTAAGAGAGAATATGAGTTTCAACATTTTAGTAAAAAGTTAATTACCTTTAAAAATTAATGCCTATACAGACGTCATTTAAGGTAAAATTTTTTAAAATAAAAAATAAAAGTTTAAAGTTTTTACGACATTATAAAGCCTTGTGACATATTTTAGGGGGAAAAATTAAAATAAAATCATTTCCGCTTTTGTACAAAAAAAACAAAAATATTTTATTTCACTGTTTAAAATTCTGAACCATTATTTCAGCCATTGTGTTCGTTTAAATTTTCTTTTTGAAACCAGCTGGGTATTACAATGTAGTAGTTGGTTAGAGCCAATGCAATGGCGGTAGTTTTTCAACCATTTGCCTTCTTCGATGACCAAAAAAAAAAATGAATTTTATTTTTATAAAACATAAAATACAGGCACAATAGATAGGCGGAATAGGGGGAAACATACATATGTACATAAATTCTATATTTTATAGTTGTTGTAGTTATAGTGGATACATTGTAGTGCGTTCCTACAAAAGGCTTTAAATGCAAAAAATTTATAAAATTTTCAATAAAGATTTCAAATACTATGCAAGGATACTATTGAACTGTTAAAGGACCTTGTGGAGAATTTCTTAAATTTATTTCGTTGCCTTTTAATTGCTTTGTCTTATTAAATGTCTTTGTAAGCGTATAGCTTATGTTTGAAAGTACTCTACAACAGGGGGTATTACCAAGAGTTATGTAAACTGTTTGGCTGGCGTTAACAAAATTTATTGTTGTGGTGAAAGTTTCTTTTTGAAACATGCTGTTCCTTTGGTCCTTTCAAAAAAAAAAACTTGTCCGAGTACTGTTAATAGTTAGTGTTGAAAGAAACGTTTTTATTTTTTTGTTTCCTTTCCTTTCTATCATATTTTATTTTATTTTACTAGAATGGGCGTTATGGTAACAAAAATTATGACTTCTATATTGTGGTCTATTACGTAAATAACGTGCCTTGAACTGTTAACACGTACCAGTAATTTACACAATAAACCATCTTTTCTTTTTCTATGTTTTTCTCCCTTCTTTTTCATTCAGCTTTAAATATTTTTCCTTTTTTTTTCTTCCTTTCTTTTGCTTTAAATGCAATGAAAATCAATAATTTTTTTTTAATTAAAAACAAAGCAAAGCAATAAATGGGTAATCAAGCTTGCAATATGCATTTCATAGTTAATCGTTTACCATTTTTCCAGTATTTTTTACCTGCCATTAAATTGTTTACTTTTAGTAAATTGGTTTATATTACCTCAAGGAATTTAGTTGCTGTTGTTTTTTTTTGCTGTGTCCTTTTAGTTTAATTTTGTCTAAACCTAACGGTTGTACTAACAGTTAATACCATTTAACTACCAACGGAAATTAAGCAGTTTGTAAAAACGATTTTAAGCTGGCTCCCTATGAAGTACTCACAAAACTTTTTTATTTACTTTTTACGTTACCCACGATGAGTGTTATGGTGAGTGAGTCTAGTAGATTTTAAAAGTTTTTTTTTTAAATTCAAACTAAAATATTATAACAAAAGTCATAATAAAAGGGGCAGCAATAAAAAATATTATAAATATTAAAGGAAGGCATAAAACTACTGCTCTTCCATAGTCTAGCATAGTAATACTGAACGAAAATATCCTTAGTATGTAGATGTAACTTTCGTTCATCCATCAATTATTATTTGAATAAAATAAGTTGCGCATTAAAAGCTTTTGATTCTTGCTAATTTCTTACTTACTTACTCAATTGGTCACAATAACCCTTTAGTCAGGATCGCAACCTAGCTTGTCATACCACCCATGTAGAATGTGTTAACTTTATGCATGACAGGCGGGAGGTGCAGTCAACTCCGGACAACAGATTTGAGAAGAGTTTTATGATATCTTTTTTAAGGTCAACAATCAGGAGATTATGGCCCCTATTCATGCCGTGCATTGTGTTGCAATACAGTATAAATAGTTTACAGGAGAAAGTAAAGAGGGAGTAGTGAACGATAATTTTTTTAATGACCAGTTTGCCGCTTTCTTTTCGAAAATTACTGTTTTTTTAGTAATAATTCCCACTTTCCTTTTTCTATTGTGAGAGCAATCATACATAACGACAGAAAAACAGTCAGACAATCACAAACATCCAGAGTCTCTCCTGGGGATCGAACTTATGGCCGCGGCACTTGAAGTTTTACACACTACCAACTAGACCGTCGAGCCACCCATACTCGATTTTTTATCAGAAATCTGCTGGAAGGAAGTTGACGAACGTTCTAGTTTTTTATAATATCTGAAACATGGTTTGAACGAGGGGCTTTCGTCTAATAAACCAACACACTACCTACTAGACAGTGGCAGCTTAAGCCGAAAAGTTAAGAAAGATGTACAGTATGCAGGGGTAGTGATTAATAATCGATTTTTTTTAAACATCATATCGAATGTACAGAGAAGAAGCCAAAGAGAGTGTGTAAAATTTTTACTGGAATAATTTGCGAAAAGCACGGAAAGACCAAAAGTCCTCAGAAAGAAAATGTTGGCGGCAGTGATCAGGAACATTGTACAGTATGTTGTATGCAATTGGGTCGATTGTCGCGGTATATAGACTTGGCACATTAAAAGTATGCTGTGGCTACACGACAACCTCTTAGTTGCCGTAGTCTTGTAGGTGGTGCGTTGGCTTAGGCCATAGTTCAAAACCCAGTTAAGATATCAAAATAAAATACAAGAAAATATTTCGTGGGCGACATCCTCTCAGCAGATTTCTGGCAAAAACTCTGAGAGTAAAAAAAAATTGCCACGAAAAATTTTCTCAAAAATCTATCGTTTGGAGTCGTCTTTAAACTGCAGGTCCTGTGATTCATGTAAAAAATTAACGCACACAACTTAAGTGGTGTGCTAAGCTGGGTTGTAATCCTGACTGAAGGGTTGTAATGATCAATTATGTATGTATGTATGTATGTATGTATGTATGTATGTATGTATGTATGTATGTATGTATGTATGTATGTATGTATGTATGTATGTATGTATGTATGTATGTATGTGTTTTGTAGAATAGGGTCAGTACAAGGGCCTACTACTCCTGGAATATGCTGTGGATACAAAATTATCTGTGATGTGACCATGTTTATAATTACGGACATTATTCCCATTGACCTGTTGGCAAGAAACCTAAGAAGATTTATTACATAGACAGTGTTCGTCGGTTGAAGCAATATTTAGAAGTATTGAAGAATGGCAGAGAAGATGGTCAAGCAGGCCAAAAAAATTAAAGATAGACATACAACCTGATGCACAAAATTAGAAGAGATGTTTTAAGGCAGTCATGGTAAATCAAACTCCTATATATTTTAGATTTTGTATGAGCATACACCCTACAAACAATATTTATAACGGTTATAACTGACTGTTTTGCCCGCATTGTAAGTGTGATATACAAGATGCTGGACATGTATTCTTTGAGTGGCGGAACTTTACTGATCTAAGAGTTGTTCTTGAGAGTGAAATTTGTTTAGAAGTTGGAGTAGAGAAAATGTAGGCTCAAGAGAGTGTTGAATGTTACTACGTATATGAGATTGGTCCTTATTGAGACTACTACGGATCTTACTACCCATGAGAGGAAAATTACTTCAGAGGTATGATAACCTAGTGATAAGCTCAAGGCAATATGGGATAAGGTTGCTATGCCTGTGAGATTCGTGCTTAAAGAGCTTCCTACAATGTGAAATTGTTACATTTAAATCCTTCCCACTAGGAATTGCTTAACAGCGACGGTACTATTAGACTGAGTTGTTGTACAAAGGTGGTTTAGTGGGTTAAAGTTTCGTACAAAATCTTTACATGGTTTCATGTCGTAATGAAAAGGCCTTAAAGAGGAATATCCAAGTAAAATACATTGCACGAGACAGTTAAAAACAGCAAAACTACGTTCATAGCTCCCATGCTTCTTCCAGTAGAGACAAAAAAGCACGGTAAAAGCGTTAAAAGGATTAAAATTTGTTCATTTTCTTCAGAATTCTAATTTGAATTTCCCCACTCATATCTTTAATCAATTGAGAGATTATAGTTTTGTATGGACAATCTTATTAAGAGTATGAGTTTGGCTAGGATGGCATAGCGAAATTATTAATAAAAAATGAATACATTGTGGTGTTGCTAATGTATTAAATGAATACTTTTTTTTTAACCAGCTTTCCAATAAAAAATATAATGTTTCCCAGTGAAAAAAAGAAACAAAAAAAAAAAAAACACTGAAATACTAAACAATTTAACATCATGAATAAATTATTAAAATGTTTTGCATGGACATACATACATATGGATGTACATAATATATGTATGTGGGAGAGGATACATAGCATAATACGATGGCATATGCATTTATACCATAACAACTTAAACTATGCATGTTATGTTAGAGTGTATGTATGTATGTGTTTAAACGATTTTATATATGTATGAATGTTAGCATAAACTACTTAATTTGTTATTAAACAGTTCATTTCTATGCAAGACCACACATATAAAACTACCAGACGCATACATACTCGCCAAGAGAACAATTTTCTCTCTCTTATACGTGCAGAATTACAAAAAAAAAAAACGAAAAAAATTATCAAAAAATTCTATGAAAACAATGAAAAACTGCAGTTATTCACAATAAAATTTATTTATGGACAAGAATGCTAAGGAAAACACCCCTCGTTTGTTGTATAAAAGTGACCAGCAATGCAATGAAATATTTTTGGGGAATGAACAATGAAACGAATTGAAATTTTTTTGGGGTAGAAAAACAATCTCAAAAACAAAACCCATAAACAGTTTTCATATCAACAAACCAATTTAACTTTAGCAATCTGCTGCAAATTACTCCAACCAAGCGCAACAAATCCACTCATTCAATAAACTGGTCGCCTTACTAAATTTTCTTTTTTTTTTTAGAACTTTTCCTTTCACTTCACTTCTATGACTGTATGTCCGTCCTCTAGCCCCTTTGTTTAATGCATTTCAATTCAATTTTTATGTATTTGGCTGCTTTGAAAATCGGTCAGAATATTTAAACAGGCCGCCATGTCTATCCATATCAAAAGGAAAATCATAAAACTCGACCCCTCTTGCTCCCCCTCAATTATTCTTGTTGTGCATTTTCTTTCAAAGAAAACTATATGGGTGGTTGTGTTGATGATGGTGATGGTGGTGGTTTATTTTCTTTGAAAATAGAATTTCAGGAATGTAAGGATTTAGTTAAACAATAAGCTTCTCCCCTTTTTGGGTGTCCTTTAAAAATTCCATTCCAAAAACACAAAGGAAAAAAGGGTCAGTCTCTATGCACTTCATTGAAGTGCTAAAGGACAGTGTCGAATTCTTAACATTTTTTCAACTTTTTTTTTGGAAAAACACCCCCATTTTTAATCATATTTTTCTTGAATATTTATTTTAAGCTCAAACATATTTTTCCAGTCAACAATAAGAACAATATTAGAAAATTAAATAATAAATACGAAAACAATATAATGATAAATGTATTAGGAATTGTATTTCATTCATTAAAAGGTTTGCCAACCGGAGAATGCTTTATAAGTCCTTAAGGAAATAGTGTTAACAAAAAAACCTACGGTTTTTATATTCAAATAAAGCAGGAGAAAGGAAATGTTTTAGTAAAAAGCGTTCTGAATCCATATGGCAGAGAAAAAGGATAACAAATCAATGGAAACCATGGGAAGCTGTCACAATAGCATCTCTTGAAAAAATATAGGATTCAATGACCATTATATTTAACATCACAGATCATTATATCGGGTCCGCAATCTTTTTTTCAACTAGTGCTTATTTCGTGAATGGTAACACTTAGCTCATGTCTGATTTGACAGATAATTAGTTCTATCCATCCGCTGAACGAATATGGTTGTGTATACGCTTGAATAACGCTGGGAAATATTGCGACATTACTTTGAAAATCATGGTAATGTTGCAGAATGTGTGCGAAAATTGCGTAGGGATTTTGGAAGAAGAGAAGCACCGTCGGCTCCGCATGTTCGTTATCTTGTGAACAAAGTGAAAGAAGCTGGCATTCTCATTGATAAACCAAAGCGTGAAAAGCCAAAAAACAGTGCGCCATCAATGGCGATCGTTATTGGGCCATGTTGAACGCATTTTTGTTCACAAAAATTGAAGAGCAGGATATTGGCAACATGTGGTTTCAATAGGACGGCGCTACGTGCCACACATCCGAAACTCCACTCGATGTTTTGCGCCCTGTTTTTGAAGATCGCATTATCAGCCGCAGAGCTGATGTCGTTTGGTCACCTCGGAGCTGCGATTTTTCACCGTTGGACTATTATTTGTGGGGTGCCGTCAAAGATAAGTGTTACGCCGACAAGCCAGAGACAATTGACGCTTTAAAGGACAATATTCGTGAAGCCATTGGTGAAATACACCTGCACACAATCGATAATGTGGTTAAAAATTGGACCGATCGTGTATGCTACTGCATGGCCAGCCGAGTCAGCCATTTGAATGAAATTATTTTCCATTATTAACCGGAAGGATTGTACTTTCAAATAAAAAAAGAAATTTGAGAAAATATTCAGTAGTTTTTTTTAAAGCATTTAAAAAAAACTTTATTTTGCAGACCATTTATTTTCGCAGAAAACATTATTTCTAAGCAACTTGAGATGTAAACCCTATCATTCTAGAAGTTGCTGCAATAAGCCAATCACCTATTTACGTGGCAAAAAAAATTTTTAATGAACGTGAAACAAACCAAAGAGGAAATTGTAAACCGTGCAAAAATATAGAAATACTTCTGGCGATGCATAAAGTTCTGGAAATAGTCACTGAGTTTGGCTTTAGAATAAGTCCGATAATATGCTGGTATTTTTCTAGTAACAGAACACTAAGGTATATACTACTCCTGTAACATTAGAGTACCCTAATGGGTACATCAGGGGATGGCCTGGTTCCTAGTGTATTAAGCATTAAGTGGCGAGGCCATGGGTTCGATTCCCACCAGGTGTGATTCCCATGGTGTTTGTGATCGTGTGATTATTTGTCTGACATCGTAAATGTTTACTTACAAAAGAAAGTGAGAATTATTAATAAAAAGCATATCTCAAAAAGAAAAGTAACGACAATGGGCATTAAAAAAAAATTGTCATCTCATTAATTGGTAGTCATCTCCCCTATTTCAAAGCGAGATCTGTAAGTAGGACATACGCCCGAATCGCTTCTTTACTATCACCAAGTAAATTAAATTTAGAGTCGGTTGTGATTTCCTACATTCATTTTGAGTCCCTGAAAGATCGTTAGCTATGTCCACACAATCTTGCGGTCTTATGCAGATAACATACAGATAACAAAGAGTTTTTCGAATGTATCTATCACACGGGGCAGTAGGTAACAACACGGTTCATTCGAAGGCTTTGCCAATCACACCTGCTTGAATATTTTCTATGCATAGCAGTTTTATAGCTGTAGGATCTGATCACGACATGAATCCACAACTTCCTTTACAACACACACTCAAGGAGGTTTTCGAATGTATCAATCCCATAGAGCGATCGGTAAGAACACGTATCGCCCATAGGCTTATTTTTGCTTTAAAAGAAAAAAATATTTTTGCCATTTATAGCTGCTTGTAAATTTTCAATCCTTCCAATAGAAGTTTTATAGATTTAAGATCTTACTTTACAATAAGTTTCTGTATGCTATACAATTCTGGAAGCTTTATTTGGCCTTAGCCTTGAGCAAATTTTCAGGATTTCCTCCAAAGTAAAAAAGTGATACATCCAAGATTGTAGTGTCGTTAAGACATACGGGCTGAATCTGCTGAAAGAAAAGATGGACTCTAAGTCCTCTGTTTTATGTTGTTTGATTTCCTTTCGTGTTCAAAATTTAATTGCAAACCTCTCTTAATAGTATATTGATTAGATTGAGATTCAGATCGTGAATAATCCAATGTACAAAGAATGTCGTCGTAGTCTAGTAGGTAGTGTGTTGGCTTATTAGACGTAAGGCCAGGTCAGACATCAAAACGGAAATACGAAAAAAAATATTTCTTCGGCGATTTGGCAAAAACTCTGAGAGTAAACAAAATTGCCATGACGAGATTCTAGGCCGATGCTAGGCCGTAATCCTGACTGTTGTAATGGCCAATTATGTATGTTATGTATGTATAAAGGAAAGCTTCATCATCAATTCTAATCGATTCATCATCATCATCAATTTAAATCGATAATATTATTGTCAATAAGTCTTTATTTAAATTGAGAATTTAAGGATTTAAAGCCCGTCCCAAAAAATTCCTTAAATTGTTAAATAATCTTAAATTCTTTTGTACTCCTAATTGTCCCTTTAAACAGTCTCCTTTAAATATTCCTTAATAAAGAATTTAAAGGCAAATAAAAATGCCACACACCCATTAATAAACCCAGGCCCAGTTTAATAACCATAATGTCTGACAATTCTTAACCAACGAAATCATTTGCTTAAAAGGGATGTTAAATAATCAAAGTGTTACGTTTATGGCTGTGTGTGTGTCTATATAAACAAGTTCATAACGGTATTCATTTAACTGTTAATAATTTTGATAGGCCATTTTGACGTTATACGTTGTGTCCTTTATTAATAATTTTATTTTTTCCTTTATGCTTTAAGCTTGTATATGTACGTCTCTATGTATAGGTGGTGGTAAGGACAGTTTTCTAATAACACATACACACCAACGAACGCACTTAATTCTTTTTTTTTTTTGGTTTCCATTTAATGGTCAATGTCTTTATGACACGTTTTTGTTGTGTATGTATGTATATATTCTTTTGTTTTTATTGTTGTTTTTGTTATTATTTTCATTATCAAGAGAAACAAATGAGCCAAAATCATTTGCAGGTTTTTGCTTTTATTAATAAATTGTCTGGCTTTATTGGCTTTTTTTTCCTTTTTTGTTTCTATTTTTTGTTGCTTTTACTGCTTTCGTTTTTGTTATTCTGTTACATAAAAAGGTGTTTTTTTGTTTTTGTTGTTTTATCGTTTCCATTTTAGTTTACAAAGTCTGGGTGAAATTGCTTTAATTTCTTGTTATTAAACAAATAATTAACAGTTAATTGAATTAAGTGTCACTGGTTTATGGCAGACTTAACACAGTAATCAACGTTATTGGCAGTTGGAAATTAATAACAACAGACAATCGACATTTAAAAAGTGTGGCAATTATTTAGCAAATGTATCGAAATATTCAAAAGATACTGAAGAAAAAAAGATTTGATTTGAAATGATTTTTTAAAGTTTTTTTTTAGCATCATAACTCAAGAATAACAGAAGTTATGGTCCATGTTAAAATCTTCGGTTTTAGGAGTTAGTTCGTGGGAGTATCTTTACACGAATAAAACAAATAAAACAAATATGAAATCAAATCAAATGAATCCTGGAGTGTGCTTCAAACCTTCCTTTTACATGGGGTCTTTTATTAAACGCTTCTTATCTTTACTTTGTCGTCGTCTAGAAGGTAGTGTGTTGGCATATCATATGCCTCCAACAAAAAGAAATGAAAAAAACATCAATTCTTCGGCGATTGAGTAGAGTAAGTCAAATTCCGATAAATTATGAAGATAACACTCTCAAGGACGTTTCAGAGTGTGTCCATCATACTGAGCGGTTGGTTAGGAGCAGAGCTCTATGAGTGAGTCAACAGTATTGAAATTCAACTACTCTGATTCATTCGTATTCACTACAACATTGATTTATAAGTACAAGTTGCAATGAGTATGAGTACAACGTTGACATCAAACTCATAAAATTCGAAATATGTTTGATTCACACGCCTACTCATTCAGATACATAAATTTAGAAAAATACTTATAATACTCATAAATGATTCGAGTGATTCGAATCATTCATCAAAATTTTCAGTCTTAGTTGTTGTTGCATTTACAAAGAGAGAAGAAAGACGCATAAACAAAAAAAAAAAAAAAAACAGCAAGCAGAGCAAACACACAACCTTATTGTGGGTGTTCTAGCGTTCTTACGCGAATCATACTTATTTTGTGATTCGTGTATACGATGAGTCATGGAGAGTCGAAATCAATAACATCATGCGTATTGTTAAGTATGAGTACCATGAGTATTTCAAACTTTGAATATGAGCAGTATGAGTATGATATTGAAATAAGTATGAATGCGTATAAGTATCAGAAATTATGAATGTGATTCCAATCCACTCATCGTTTTGAACACTCATTGCTGATCTCTGGTTAGGAGATGGTTTATCAAAGGATTTAATTCTGTTTGGAAATAAAACAAGTGGTCACCGTTTCCCCTTGGTTTTAGGTAATGGTAAAAATAAGGATTTACAATGAGGTTCACTATTCCATCTTATTTTGGAGTTTTATTTTTCTTTAGCCTTGAGAAACTTTCCAGGACTTCATCATACATTACTAAGACAAAGGATTCTTCCCACATTGTGGAATTCTGAAGTCGCTGTAGTCTAATAGGTAGTGTGTTGGTTTATTAGATATGAAGTCGCGGTTTAAACCTCAGGTCATACATCTCCAACAAAACTCTGAGAGTTAATAAAATTTTCCTAAAAGTTTTTGAAAAATCTAACGTATAGGCTCGACTTTAAGTGGTAGGTCCAGCCACTCAAGTATAAAATTAACACACACAACAGAAATGGTTTAAGAAGCTTGGTTTTAATTCTGATAAAGAACAATTATATATGTATGTATGTGTTACTAGAGTGTTGTCAACTGTATTAAGACCTTATTATTAAGCAAACAGTAGTTGTCTTTCCACACAACATTTTGGCATAAGACTAGTTGAGAAGTCCCCTGGTAAAGTGAATCATATTTTATTTAAACTTATCGATAAACATCAAGATTTTATGAAGAAAAAAAAAGATAAAAATATTAGCATCGCTTTGTCTGTCTTATTTCCTTCAGGAAATTAAAAAATATGATTTATTTCCATTTATTTGAAAGAAAGAAAAATTATGAATTTGCATATCTAAGCTGATTTTAATCAAAAATTAAAAACTTTTCCATTCCATATTCAAATACTCACACCCACTACTAAGTAAATGTAAATAAACAAAAACTATTTCAAATTAATACGTACGTATATAAAGAGAAACGGACTGCACATTTATTGTTTGTGTAATTAAATAAAAATTTAAATTAATTTTCAAAACTAAATTCATAAAATACACATTTTTAAAGATTTAATTAAACGAAATTTTATTTATTTTTGTTTCGTTTTCTTTTTTCTGGAATTAAACAAAACAAACAAAACAAAAAATATTTTAGAGTCTTATGACTGACTAGAGGAATACTCTACTTCGCTTTTGGCCAAGAAAGTACATTGGCTGGAATTCTCAAGGAATCTAATATAGTAACAACTCAGCCACAAACAAAGATCTGGATATTCCCATTAACTATACAATATATGAACCCGTTTTCGATCCAGGCTTTACAAAGAAAACGCTAAATATGTCCTTTTCTAATAATTGTTTACACCTCCCAAAAAACATAGTTATTCAATGAGATCAGAAATCACGCATCTAAACCAGATGTTGAATCTTTCCAGAATTTTTTTTTCTTTTAGGAATCTTATTTGCTGGGAATTTCTCTTCAAATTTTTGTTTTGGACCTGTATTAAATAGTCGGTGTTACGCTAATATCACCGCCTACAAAATGCTCAGACTCATCTGGGATTAAAAGAAAATAAAACTCTTTTGCCCTTTTCGAGAATGTTAAGAACAATCTACAAGTACAGCGGTTTTGAAAGCCAATGAAATCAGTCAAAAGCCATAGAAATTGAACATTTCGGATGTGCTCTACCCAGTGAAACTGTGGCGGATATTTGAACGATGTTATATTCAAGACATAATGGCATCAATAAATATAAATATAAAGAAAAAATTTTGATAATATCTCACATACACTTTGCTGCATTTAAAATAAGAAATGGGAATCACTTAATGGAAGATCCGATATAAGCTGCTTGACTTACTGAACAATTAAATCTGAGATTGCCCCTTGCATAACCCTATTACTATAGTAGTTATGATACTGGTTGAAATAATGTATATAAGGTTGGCCGCAGTGCGAATCCAGTATCAAAATAGTTTGAGTGGAAATAAACGTGCCCTATAGGTTCTTAAAAAGTGTGAACCAATGCCGGTTTCCCTTATATAAATTCTTGATCATTGAGGTATTGAAGTTTATAATGAAGCTGACCCACTTTAAAAGGCTAACACAATATCCGTTTGACTTCATACATTTCTCTGCATAAAAGCAAACAATAGGATCATATAGGATCATACCTCATAATCCTTTTAGAATAGGTAAGCAATGCCAGCTAGGATTTATGATTGTCGGTACTTTCGATATTAAAATAGAGTCTTCGTATGTAACCTATGCCGTTCAACCCAAACTTTGAAGTGTTAGGAGTGTAGAAACTTTATAACAAATTGATCGATTCTTTTGATTTCTTTTTTTGATAACATTTCAAATATTTATTAAAAAAATTTTAATTTTTTTATTCAACTTTTTTGAATGACAAAAAAAAAACGTAGAAATGATTTGATGAAATTTTATTTAAAACGAATTAAATAATTTCTGCCTGAATAATTTTAATAATTCATGTAAACATTCTAATTCAAATGAATATTCGTTTATGAGTAAAAAAGTTTACAATTAGAAATACTCGTCTGTTTTTTTTTTGCTAAAAATAAAATTAGTTTATGAAAATCATAAAAAAAAGAGAACGAAAGTAATCCAAAATAGAACTAAAAATATCCTGCATGATAAACAGATAAAATTTTATTACCGAAAAATCTATTGAGTGTCGTAACAATTTTGAAAAGTATTTTATTTGATGGGAAACAAATTAAAAAAAAATTTGTAATGTTTCCTAAGATACTTTCAAAGCTCGAATATAAGGCTCGGAAAACAGAAATTTAAAGCTCAAAAAATATTTTTTAAGCTTCCTAAGATATTTTAAAGCTCGATAATGAGGCTTTTGCATGCTTATGATATCCATTTTGTAAATCCTTGCTGTAAAACTAACGAGGTTCCACTGTAATAATGTGTATGTTAACCTACTGTCTCCGCCACATAGTACATTCAAATATATTACATTTATAAATTGATGATAAATATTTACAAATACATAAACAATATGGTTTTTCAATACAGACACTGTGCTACTATTACTACTACCAGCATCATCATCCTCATCACAACATTGCCATTAACATGGCTAATATTATTACTCTCTCTCTCTCTCTATCTCTCTCTCTCTCTGTCTCTCTCTCTCTCTCTGAAACCAATTTCCTATTTTTTTATGGCAGTTGTAATATTTTTTTCCTGATTTTATTTCGTGTTTCTAGCAGCCAAAAAAAAAAATTCGATTTTAACTGTCTATTGTTCTAGTTCTGGTTCTATGTTGTTTTTGTTGTTTTTACTGATTTTCTAACAGTTTATTATAAATAAATTTATGTGTAATAAATATTTTGTTTTATTTAGCGTTAAAATTACTTCAGATAAATAACACAACAATTTGTATAATCGTGATGAGAGAACAAAAACGAGAATATCAACGAAACATTTTTACAGTCAATACCCATAAGCCCCCATAAACACATTGAAAACAATGGTAATAAGAGTGTTCAGAGCAGGGAAACTATGAAAAATAAAACGGGTTTGCGATTTATTCCAAGTATTGGAGTTTAAAAGTGATTTGATAAGTCTTTAAAGGCCAGAGGTTAGAGCCATTGTAATACCATAATCCGAGTATTAAACTGTCTATATATGGCAGTCTTTACCTCAAAATAAATCTCTCGATTGCCTACAATCTTTTTTCAGCTCAGGAAGCAGTAAAGGAGTGCCTAATAAGCAGGACATCGACCTGCAAGAATTGCAATATTGGGAAGGTAATTTTTTTCGTTCCAGTGATTGGGTGTCAAATAAACAGTGAGTTTTGAAATATTTGAATGGATGGCCATGCAATTCAAGGAGGGAAAACATTCTAATCAAAACCCGAATGGGTATTACCTTTAAAACATACGAAATTTCCATTACATTCTCGCAAATAAGGAAATTGCCTCGGATATCGAGGTGATATAAGAAACTTGATTGCTGCCTAACTACTATGTCAGAAAGTTTTTCGGTTTTTACCCATCAAGCATCAACCATCAAGCATGAACCATCAAGCATTACTTTGATTTCTATAGAGCAACGCAGAGATGCAAAATAATGTTAAGCGATCTTATATTAGATCATCATATTAGATTATGCTGAGCAACTGATCATTACGGCTTTATTGGCAATAAAGTTGCGGATGTATTGGCAAGATTAGAGACAGATTTGAAAGTTACAACAGAGGAGAAATTGATGAAAACATGCACACACTTCTTCTCTGAAGTTATTGAACAAAAGTTCGATTCACTCGTAAGCCATGTGGAAGCTACAACACATGGGAAGTCGTTGTAACCACCGACAGGCTTTTCTCTGCAGTTATTGAGCAAAAGTTCCATTCACTCCTAAACCGTGTAGAGGCTACAACACAAGAGAAGTCGGTGAAACCACCAACAGGATTCTTCTCTGCAATTATTGAGCAAAAGTTCGATTCACTCATAAGCCGTGTGGAAGCTACGACACAAGAGAAGTCGTTGTAACCACCAACAGGCTTCCTTTCTGCAGTTACTGAGCAAAAGTTCAATTCACTCGTAAACTGTGCGTGGATATATAGAACAGACTCTAGAGTTGCAAGAGCATTATGCCCAAAGCTCTATCCTACAGGAAGGAAACTAATCCTAAGCATGAGTAGGAGATACAAGTCATATTAGAATAAACGGGTCATGGCCTCTTTAGACATGGGATTAGCAGATGGAATAAGGATTCCTCTGATTGCTGATGTGAACGAGCAGAGGAGAGAGTTAATCACTTTGATGTCATTACTATTTGCTATATGCGACTTTATTTCTCTCAAAGAAGAAAATTTATAACTGAATTCGGATATAATTACTACTTTATTTAGACAAAATTTATCTTTTATGGTTTCGTTTGCGTTATTTCAGCAATTTTAGAAGTAAACACACAATCACAACACAAAATTATGCATACGCAGTCAAAGCTGGCGGTAGAGACTACTGACTTAGTTCTTGTTGGATTTTTTTTAAGTTCTTATCATCACAGCTTAATGTCCTGGCTTTACATGCCAGATTTGTTACGTCTGGTAAGATTTCCAGTTTGTGGCCCAATTTGTACTCGAATGCAGCATATCTGTCGCTGATGAGCGCAATCGGACTCGTGCAAATGCTTGCACTAACAAACGGTTTGATCAGCTCTAAAATAAGTAGAATGATCAACGAATATAGTTGTATAGATGGTTGACTTTCCTTGATTCGTTCTTATTGGGACCTCTATCAAAAGCCTATATGTACTTGGAGTTGCACAGTTTTCATTTCATTGATGTCAGAAAAGCTTTCTGAAGATCATCTAAAGCTTCGAAATAAATCTAAGAGAGCTGTGAAGGACTTATGCGAGATATTTTACCAACCTCCTTTAAGGAGGAGTAATGTTGGAAGGCATTTGTGCTGAATAGCATCTGGATGCCGATGCTAAGAAGGTTGAGTCCGCTAGAATTGTTACAGAACTGATGGCTATTATTCGTCCAATTGGTTAGTACGGATAAATGAAGAAGCCGAGATGAACTACCTAATGACGGTAGCTTATATCAGTTTATATCACTCTTTACACCCCACTTTTGGCTTCTTAGAAACATTTTAACAATGCTTCCTATCAGGTCACAACACTACGACAGCTCTTTCTGAAATTGCTAAACATGCTGTCAGTGGCCTCAAGAAACGGAGAACGTGTTAAAATTGCAAGATGCAAACTACTCAAGCCATAGAGTTGTAAATCAATAGCAAAAAGAAAAAAATCATTTATTGAAATGCTTGAATGGTGAATGCTTGAATGGTTTATACGAAATGCTTGAATTGCATTTGTGCTTGGGAATATCTACATATTTAAATGCATTTAATTTAACAATTTTTTGAAAACTCTAATTATGTTTCTGTACGA
Source organism: Sarcophaga variegata (assembly GCA_932273835.1). Lineage (NCBI taxonomy): Eukaryota > Metazoa > Arthropoda > Insecta > Diptera > Sarcophagidae > Sarcophaga > Sarcophaga variegata. The sequence continues at coordinate 17,966,528 of OW026360.1, forward strand.
TTGACATACAAATTAACCTTTCACACTGTACGTGGCACAATGCGTGTGTTTGTACATGAACTAAGCTTCAAGCCAATAAATTGATGTATTATTGATGGGAATTTGTACTGAAATATTTGTTTTTTGTTTTTGCAATTTTATTTACAAAAATAAATTTTTGCAAAAATTTTTTGCAAAAAAAAAATAAACGAAAAAATTTCTGATATTTTCAATAATAATTTCAAAAATCGAAATGAAAATTTACAATTTTTGTTTTGAGTGCTTTATTACGTTGTATTTTATTACAAGTTTTTAATTTTCATTTAAAACATTTCATTAACAACGTTTTAATGACAAAATTTTTTGGATAATTTCAACAACTAACAATTGTACATTGCCAATAATATTTTCGAAAACATGGGACATGTGTCTGGTCAATGAACTATGTTTAGCGGGAAAAAAATTTTTCAATTTAAAAAATTTTAATGAAAATTTCTAATATGAGTTCATGTTTAAATTAAATTTTGAAAATTTAATACATTTGAATACATGAATATAAATTAGTTTTTATTTATTAAAATTGAAAATTTTATAATTGGCAGAAGCATGATGAATTTTATTTAAATATGCTGCTGGTAGTTACGAACCATCACACATAGGATATGAGGAAAAATATCTCCACACTAAAATAAAAACCTTTTTTTTACTTTCGAAGAAATGTATTTAACCACCAGCTCACGTCTAATAAGCCAACACACTACCTGCTAGACTAACATGACTTCATGCCCTATTATATTTCCTCCAAATTTATTGTCCTTATAAACTTCAGAGTGCTATTTGTTATCAACAAGAATAACCCTAAGTAAGTATTACTTTCTGGGGAGCGTTAATGCCTCATATTTTTTAGGATGTATTCCGATGATTCAATTTCAATTTCTTCAGAGAATCACCATGTTGGACGCGTTTCTAAATAATTTTACTCTGAGTCTACTGTGCTCTATCAAAACCGGTTACCAATCTCAGGTTAATCCAGAATAGTCCAATGCATGGCTTAGATCTCTTCTTATTATAATTCTATAACAATAGTTTCGGTTGCCTCAAGCCCAATTGGTACGAGAACAGCCTTTGCCTCTCTTTATCTTACATTTCTTTGAGTATACCTTTCTGCACATCTACACCCACTCCATAGAAGGTTTCTGATTCCTTCAACGATGAGAAAGCTCCCCTTCTCGCAAACTGCTTGATAGTTGCCGAGAATTCTCATACGGTTTTCTCATTCTCATCTATAAGGTGTTCAATTTGAATGAATACATCAAGCCATTCTTTCTAAATCATTAACGATCTGTTGGAGCTGTAAGGATGCGTATATAGTGTGTCTGCGAATGCTCATTTGCGAAGGTTTAAGCATTAATAAATGCGTTCATGTACATATCGTGTATGCGGTAAATAGTATACGTACGGTTCTATTATGTTTAACTGTGAGACTCCAAGCGAAAAAGATTTCTGGGCAAACATAACTGCGTTTGATTTTATCTGAAAATAGCTGCTACTTCTGAGCTTGTGCATGTTAGTGGGTAGCATGCATCTATACTACCCATATTACCTTATCAAATGCTTGGTGATTTTCTCAGCAGCAACTGTAATCAGATTTCTAGTTTTGTGATTTTTTTCAGTAGTCCTGTATTGTTTTTTAAAACCAATGCCCTGCATGATACTTGTTGTTGCTATTATTTTATTTACTGTGTAAGGATTATTTGGACGATTTTCTGATGTACAATTTGTCTTTTATTTTTATTTTAAAGTGGTTTTCATATATCGAACTTCAGCCACTATGCCACTTAGAATTTACTCCATACTTTAGGAAAATGTGCGTATTAATGCAGGTTGCTACTCGGTATTTTATCAATTAAAAGTGAAATGCAATCTAGTTTATCATAAAAATATTTTATGAAGTATGAAGACTTGTCGGTGTAGTCTAGTAGGTAGTGTGTTGGCTTATTAGACGTGAGGCCACGTTTCAAACTCCAGGTCAAACTTTTCCATCGAAACGAAATATGAAAAAATATTTCATCGGCGACTTCCTCTCAACAGATTTCTGGCGAAATCTCTGAGAAGTAAATAAATTACCCATGAAAAGTTTCTCAGAAAAATCTGTTGTTTCGAGTCGACTTTAAACTGTAAGTCCCGCCACTCATAGATAAAATTGACCCACACAACATAAGTGATGTGAGAAGCTAGGTTGTAATCCTGACTGAAGGGTTGTAATGACCAATTATGTATGTATGTACATATGTATGTAGACCAGAGGTTAGATCCATTGTGATACCATAGTCCGAGTATTCAACAGTTCCTATATGTCAGTCCTTATCTCAAAATAAATCACCCTATTGCGGTAATATATGTATGTATGTATGAAGACCTGTTTAGCATGGTTCCTAGAGCGGTCTTAAGTTGGTACGTTTTTTTATCTTCGACCATTGTAAAGAGTGCAACGAAACCTTGATGGGTTAAGACAGTGAAGCAAATTTTTAGAATTCGTTTTGCATTTTTACAATGCCCTTATCAATACAAAATTTGTTTTAAAAAATTTCAAAAATTTTATTAAATTTTGCAATACAGCAGACATTAAGAATTGGGGTAAGTTTACTCCAGCCGCTGGTAGTTAAGCATAGTTACGAACCGTCGTACATAGAATGTAGGAAACAATATTCCTACACTATACAATAATTGCGGTAAACTTTTCTTTTTAATTCCTTCTTTACTAGCCATTGCCTTCAAACAAAGTTATTTTACATGAAAGCCACGTCTTTATTTAATAACAATTAAGTCTTTAACTTCCTTGAATTAGTTTGGAATTTAATAATTCCTTAACATATTCATTTTGGCTACATTTTACATAAAATTTATTCAAGAATAAAATTATTTTTTCTGTTGTTGTTGTTGTTGTTTTTGTTTTTTAATTTAATTTCTGTTTGCAGATTAAGTGTTTAAAATAAACACATCATTAAATACTAAATAAAATCAACAAAAAATTTTCTGAAGATTTTCTAAATGAAATTAACAGAAAACTAAAGAATAGAAATTTATGCTAAACAAACATACAAATGCACACATACATACAAATATGTACATACAAATAAATGCACATACAACATATGCAAAATACTGAATGATTGTGGAATAAATTCATTAGAAATGGTGAATAGGAAACTAATTTCTTGAGAACGAACACAGAAGAAAACAAAAACAAAAAAACGGCACACTGAGACATACACAAATACACTACATAACTTTATAAATATTATTTATACAGTGCGCGTCAAAAGAAACTGCACACTAAGGATAAAATTCTAACAATCACCAAACTTAACTTTTATCACTTAAGGAGAGTGTCCGAAAGAATTTGACGAAATTTTTTGTAATTTATTTTTTCAATTACAATTTTAAGAACTATCAATGAAACAATTTTAAAATAAAAATAACACTAATTAATTATTTTATTTTTTTTTTAACGTACAGTTTCTTTTGATACTCAATGTACCAATACCACAATATATGTACATACTCGTACATATGTATATAAAAAGAAAACAATTCCTTGTATGCATATACATATGTATGCGTGTATGTATGTATGTATGTATTTATGCATATATGTATGTATGCATGCATGTGTATAAAATTAGAAAATTCATAAACTTAAGATGTTCATTAAAAGGATTTCTCAATATAAAATATATTCATGTATTTTATATGTACGTGTGTGTGTATTGGTATATAACACATGATATGTATGTCAGCATATATATACATATATACATACATACATAGTTTATATTATATATGTACAAACATATGTATTTCGAACATATGTACATACATACTCTATCAAAAGGATATAAGATATACTCGAAGGATTACATTAAAGAAGATAAAATACTTAGCTACCATGGCAAACATATGTGTGCGTATGTTTGTACACATATGGCAAGTATATAAATATTTGCCTGTATGCATGTATATGTGATTGTTTCTTAGGCCATATGTGTGTGTTTGCATGTACATGTATGGCCTAAAAGTCAAAGACAACAAACAAATGTTGGAGAACAAAAAAATAAACTACAGTTAAATTAGTAATTTTTGTTTTCTAATGAAAGTCTGAAAGTTACAGCTGAGGCAAACTAATTAGTAAAGCATTGGTACACCCAAAAGCATTAAGTAGATGACTTACGAAACTACAAAGCGTTTAACTAAGGGGAAAATGTATAAAAAGTGGGAAAATGTATAAAAAGTGAGAAAATTTTCGATTATAAGGTGTAGTAAAAAGAATTCCTTTATTGTTCGAATATTATGCAATTGTGTTATGCACTGTTAAAACGCACAGATATTCGCTGAATATATAGGAATCAAAGAAAATTGGGTAACGTAGAAGTCACTCAAATGCAATAAATCTTCATGAGTAGTGGCCATAGTCTAGCAGGTAGTGTAAGCCCACGGTTCAAACCCCAGTTCAGATATGTCCAACAAAACGATATATGAAAAAATATTTCTTCGGCGACTTCCTTGCAGCAGATTTCTGTTAAAAACTCGGAGAGGTAAATAAAAATGACATGAAAAAGTTTCTCAAAAAATCTATATTTTGTTGCGCGAATTTAAACTGCAGGTCCCGCCACTTATGTATAAAAATTAAAACACACAACATAAGTGTTGGGAGAAGCTAGGTTGTAAGCCTGACTGAAGGATTATATGTAAGAGAGGAGTCAACTGGATTCAGTCATAATTATACTTTGTGAATGGAATGAAGATTACCACCCATTGTAAATGTATAGATTTTGAGAGCCGGCTTGACACCCTAAATCACTCAGCAGTACGACAGGATCTTGCTTGGAGCAATATGTCCAAAAAGCCTGATATGCTTCACTATTTCATGAGAATAAAATTGAAAAAGAACATGCTACGTAAGTATATGGCAAAGCTGTTTGTTTACATGGCATAGTTGTTAAAAAAGCAACGGGCCACAAAAGTTGTATCACCTTACTGGGGAATTTAGATTGCCTTGAAAATTTTATTTATACAAGCAATGGCGACAAGCTTTCAAATACAATATGCTAATGAACCTGACGCAAGAAAAGGATGTGGGGAGCAGCATCGATTTCAGAAACAAATAAATTCAAATAAATTCAGTCAATGCGAACAGAAGTGGCAAATTCGTTCTACACCTATTAAACGAAAAAATTGACAAAAAAATTTATTCACTTTACTTCTCGATCAGACAGGGCTTTTGAAAGGTGAGCAGAACTCGAACTGCTTGTCTTGGCCAAACCTGACATAAAATCAAGCATTCTTTAAGCAAGAAAACAGCTGCAATAGGTCTTGAGGTAAGGAAGTGAAAAAGAGGGGTTAACTTAAATTGCGGCAAATAAACAGAACGTTCTTAGCAAGCATGAAAAGCATACAGACTGAATCTTTTAAAACAGGCTTAAGCTGAAGTAAAAGAAAAAATCGCTCATTGAACAGATATGTTTTGTTTTCAATTGTTAGGTTCGTAGTACGAAATGAAAAACGAAGTAATATTTCTTAGACGTCTTCTTCTCAGCAGATTTACGGCACAAATTCTGAGAGTAAACTGTAGGTACCGCCGCTTATGGACGAAATTAACACACACAACATAAGCTCTGTCCTGATCCTGACTAATGGGTTGTAATCAGAGGTCAGTAATGAGTATTCAAAACGATGAGTAGATTCGAATCATACTTATAATTTCTGATACTTATACGCATTCATACTTATTTTAATGTCATACTCATACTACTCATATTAAAAGTTTGAAATACTCGTGGTACTCGTACTTAACAATACGCATGATGTTATTGGTTTCGACATTCTACGACTCATCGTATACACGAACCACAAAATAAGTATGATTCGCGTACGAATACTACAATACTCATAAGAAGCTTGTGTGTTTGCTCTGCTTGCTGTCTTTTTCTTTTTTGTTTATTTTTTTCTTTCTTTGTAAATGCAACAACAACTAAGACTGTAAATTTTGACGAATGATTCGAATCACTCGAATCATTTATGATTATTATAAGCATTTTTCTAAATTTATGAATCTAAATGAGTAGGCTTATGAATCAAACCTATTTCGAATGTTGTGAGTTTGATGTCAACGTTGTACTCATACTCATTGCAACTTGTACTTATAAATCAATGTTGTACTGAATCTTGAATCAGAATACATAGTTGGATTTCAATACTGTTGACTCACTCATAATCAAAATTTTACGAGTACTTATGAGTGGCGAAAAAGCGATTCATTGCTGATCTCAGATACATACATACATAATTGGTCAGGATTACGACCTAGTTTCTCACACCACTCATGTTGTGTGTGTTAATTTCATATATGAGAGGCGGGACCTACAGTTTAAAGTCGATTCCGAACGACAGATTTTTGAGAAAATTTTTCATGGCAATTTTATTTACTCTCCGAGAGTTTTTTTTTACCAGAATCTGTCTGAGAGGAAGTCGTCGAAGAAATATTTTTTTATATCTTCGTTTTGATATTTGACCAGGGGTTTGAACCATAGCTTTACTAGACAACAGCGACTTCGAGGGCGTTCTTAAAAATAAAAAGCATAGAGATTTAATCCTTTAAAACAGGCTGGATTTAAGCTGAATTCAGTTACTAGGGTCCTGTGAATCGCGTTTAGGGTATGTTTACCGAATATTGTGTGCTATATTACTATTTAGCTGATATCAACTGATTTTAAGCCTCAGACAGTACTTGTATTGCCGTATATATGTACCATATATTAGCGTGCGGTATATTACTGATAAGAATATAAAGCAACGCCTTTTACGAGTTTTGATGGTGAATTGTGTTAATGGTTGTTGTTGTTGTTGTTGTAGGAATAGTAAATGTTTCTTTTTCTTTTGATTTGTATTGAAATTTAATTCAAATGAAAATATGTTGGTATTGATTGACCTGTTTTTGTTTTGCTTTGTTTTTTTTTTGATATGAAAATAGGCCTTAAGGCGTAATAATAAAAGAGAGAGGTCGTGTGTGTAGGAAAATATGGAAATAATAATAAAAGAAATATATTTATGAACTAAAATTTTATTAGGAAATATAATAGACAATGTACAGAAACTAAATAAAAACAAAACTATAAGAAATGAAAAAAACAAAAACAATATTGGCCATACAGGATATGCTCATAAATAACCAGTCAACCAGCAGGAAAGTCAATCAACCAAACGACAAGACAAGCAAGCAAGTGATCAATACAATATTTAATAAATAAAAATAAAACAACAACAACAACAAAAACAATAATAAAATAATAAAATATATGAGTGAATCGAGAAAAACAATTGCAAGACTTTTTTTTTACCATATTGATGGTGTGTTCACACATGAACACCCTGAACTCAATAACATATTTAAATGATTCCCTTAGAATCGTATGGTCAATTGTCTGTCCCTCTCTATGATTGTTGCTATAAAGAAATATCATGAAAATAAGGATGGAAACAAATCTATAAAAATAAAAGGAAGAAAACAAGAAAACAAAAGTAAGAGATTATCATATTCAATAGCAAATGGAAAAGGGAATAGGAATTGGAAAAGGGGATCAAAATCATATTTTCATATGTTAACCACATGGAGAAAATTTTTTCCCAATAAAACAATAGGAAAACGTAAGGAAATTGACAAAAAAAATAGAAATCTAAAAACAATAAAAGCTAAAGGCAAACTATAACCACACTCTAACAAAAATCCAGTAAAAGTTAGTTTTTACTCTTTGCAGATACACTTTTCTACCTTCTTTTCAACTCTTCTCCAATAGTGTTGTGATTGTGTTGAATATTTATAACGAAATAAAATAAAATATGATGTGTAAAGAAATGGTTTTGTCATAAAAAATATTTTATTTTTCCAGTAATTTTATTATAAATTACGTCCCAGGAAACAAAAAAAAATTTATTTTAACTATGTTTGCAATTAAACTTATGGTTTCTAGAGAAATTATGACAAATGGCTTCAAATTTATTTCGAAATTAAATAATTTTAAAAGTAATCAATTTATTTAAAATGCAATTAAAAATTATTGTGGCACAGATTTAAATTTAAAAAAGCGTTTTAGAACAGAATGTATACATACATACCAAAGATCAGCAATGAATCGCTTTTTCGCTAGTCAGAAGCACTCATGAAATTTTGAGTATTGATTTTTATAAGTATGAGTACAATGAGTATGCGTACAACGTTGACATCAAACTCATAACATACGAAATATGTTTTCAGATTCATAAATTTAGAAAAATACTTAAAAATGATTCGAGTGATGCGAATCATTCATCAAAATTTACAGTCGTAGTTGTTCTTGTATTTACAAAAAAGAAGGAAAGAAAAAAAACAAAGACAGCAAGGAGAGCAAACATACAACCTTCTTGTGAGTATTGTAGTGGTCGTACGCGAATCATACTTATTTTGTGATTCGTGTATACGATGAGTCATAGAGAGTCGAAATCAATAACATCATGCGTATTGTTAAGTACGAGTACCATGAGTATTTCAAACTTTGAGTATGAGTAGTATGAGTATGACATTAAAATAAGTATGAATGCATATAAGTTGCAGAAATTATAAGTATGATTCGAATCTACTCATCGTTTTGAATACTCATTGCTGACCTCTGATACATACCTACATAATTGCTCATTACAATCCTTTAATCAAGTTTACAACCTAGCTTCTCTCATAACTTATCTTGTGGGTGTTAATATTATTCACAAGTGGCAGGATCTATAGTTTAAACACTACATTGAATAACAGATATTTGAGAAACTTTCTAATGGCAATTTTATCTGTTCTCAGAGTTTTTGCCAGAAATCTACTGAGAAGTCGCCGAAGTCGTTTTGATGTCCGTCCTGGCATTTGAACCCTGGCCTTTCGTCTAATAAGCCAACACACTACCTACTAGACTACGGCGACTTCAATTCATTTTATTATAAAACTTTTAAAAATTAATTTCAAATAGAAATTTCAAATCATTTATTTTTCTCCATTTTTTCTATATTTTTGGGAGCATAAAATTGTGCAAAACAATCTCTTGGATGCGCATTCAAACCGTATTTTGTACAAATGTACTCTGTTTTCCCTCCACATTGCGCATAGCGACCGTGTTTTCCAATTTTATCAAACATCTGGTCTAATTTGTCAATGCGTTTTGCAATTTTCTGCACCATAGTGACAACTTTTCCATCACGGCGTCGATTTTCACGAATTTTTACCAACGCTTCTACAACGCTAACCGGAAAATCGAGCTGGTTCACATCCCCTGCACAAGCAGTGTAGTTTCCATGCGTTTACCATAACTGCGTCAATAGCGTTAGTGAGTAATGGCCAATACCACTTTTTTTCGCGGACTCGAATACGATAATTGTTGACGCGATTATCGATTAAGTCAACTCCACCCATTCGCTGGTTATATACATGTATTATATATGGTTGTTCAACGACAGCCGTCTTGCGATGTTTACGGTCATATCTTTTGGTTTCGCACATCGGCTCTACACCCAAAAAATTAGACATCGGAGTCCCCACCTTCAGCGAACTGCGATAATATTGTCATTTTTGTCAAAGCAAAAATCTGATGAACCCATCATCAATTTAATATCATCGAACAATGCGTGATTGCTCCGATTATCTCGAACAGTACCTGTTGCAAAATAACCTTTTCGAGATAATGTGCATAATAAATTATGGCTTTTAAAAAAGTTGTCGAATGTAACATGGCTTGGATCTGAAATCTCCTCTAATAGTCGTTTTCTCCAAGGCCGTAGTCAACATTATTATTAGTAGAAACGCCAGCATATAGGATAAAGAAATAACAATATCCTGTCATAGAAGCTAACATCCAGTATTTGTAGCCAAATCGTATTGGCTTGCCCTTTATGTACATCTTTAGGGAATGGCGACCATAATATGCGATCATGTGTTCATCTACAGTAAGACTATGAAAAATATGCCATTTCATTTTTAAGGCACATTTTCAATGAAACTCTCAAATACAGTTTAACTATGTTGCTTAGCCGTCATATAATAAAGAGAAAAAATTTTATTTCAGAACACACTTATGCCGAAGTGGGTAGACGAATACCCATTTTTTATTTAAGCTGAGACATTAGATTTAGTTTTTATAGAGAAAAAAATTATGACCAAATTTTTTTGTGCACACTCTTCATACTTCATATTAAGTTTTATAATTTTTCTAAACAGCAGTCAAGCAGTCAAGCATTCAGTTTTCATTTCGTTTTTCGTTATTATTTTTTCATTGTTGTGTGATGTTTCCTGTAGTCGCAACAAATTAAATTTCAACACGATTTCAATAGCAATTTTAGATTTTCTTTTTCGACTGTGAAAATAATTCAAACTAATACAAACTTATGAAATACATGGAGTATTAAAAAAAATTATAAGTCTACAATGGAGTCTAGCAATTAAAAATAAAAAAGAAAGAAAAAAAATTGGTTAAAAAAATGCTTACCAAATACAAGGTGCGGTAATAATTCACTCCATAATTTCTTTTGTTCACAAACCGTAAGCTAAACACGCAGATTTTTTAGATTTTTTCTTTTTTTTTTTTTTGAAATAAAAATTCCTTTCTTTTATGGCATATGAATGGAATAAAAAGAGTTTCGAAATTAGGTCGTCTGCTAGGGAGGAAAATAAAACAGCGACTAGCATAGCTTTAGGGAAATTTATTAAAACAAATTTAAATTCAAAGAAACCAACTAGACTTTGCAAACATGAACAGGAGCTTCGTTTGTAAAACCAAAACGAAAGAAACTCCTCCTCAGAATGAAGTGTAGACACAGACATCATTATCATAAACTGTATACATCATGTTGTTGTTTGTTAGTTTGTTTGCTTGATTTTAAAACTAATTTTGAAGTTTTTTTATCTTTTAATTTTATTTAATTTTTTCCCCTTTTTATTATAAAAACGTTGACCCAAAAATATGGAAATGTTTTGTGGTTTCTTTAAAGAAAGTCATGTTTGCATATGAAATGAAATTTGTAACGGCGACGTCTAACGATATAGTTTTTATTGTCTGCTTAAAGGCTTTTTTATTATTAAAATATTAAAAAAAAATAATATTTTTTTATAAGAAATATGACTTAATTTCCATAAGAAGTCACAAAAAGTCACACACAATGTGCAGAAAAAAATGAAAGAAAAAATAAATTTTTTATTTCACATTAAAACCACATGTTTGATAGATTTTAAATTGCAATATACTTTCAATTACCCCCTTAAACATTGCTGCAACAGCATGTAAAGCAGCAGTAAAATAATGTGTAATTTTATACAGTAGCGTAGTCAGATAAAGGGATTGAAAAGAAAAAATATTCCAGTAACACTTCAAAATCTTGTTTCTTTTAACAGTTTTGGTTTTGAAAATTTAAAAACAAAAACACTGAAATTATGTAAAAATTAATTTAAAAAAAATATTTATTTGGGCAATGAAATATGTTGTCCACGACTACGCCATATGTGATCCATCCATGAAGTCTCATTTGACGTGGTTTACTCCGCATTTCATCTGGTAACTCAATAATAGCAGCAATAATGCCATCTGTCTGGATTGGAATTATTACTGACTAGTCTAGTAGGTATAGTGTGTTGGCTTATTAGACCTGAGGCCATGGGTCAAACCCCAGGTCAGACGTCTCCAATAGTATGAAAAAATATTTCTTAGGCGACTTCCTCTCATCAGATTTCTAGCAAAAACTCTGAGAGAAAAAAAAATTGCCATGAAAGGTTTCTCAAAAATCTGTCGTTCGAATTCGACTTTAAACTGTAGGTCCCGTCACTCATGTATAAAATTAACACACACTACATATGTAAAACTAGGTCGTAATCCTGACTGTAATGTCAGTAATGGTTGTAATGGCCAAACATGTATGTATGTATGTATCTATGTATACATAGATCTATCTATGTAATGTATGTGGTAAGTGATACCATCTTGAAACTCCAGTTTAATCAAGTCAAACACTTCTTTTTCTGGTTTTTATCAGAAGTTCCATAATGGGATTCAACTATCCTTAATCAAAAAGACAATATTTCACTCCAACTGCAGCATTATATGCTAAATTCAATTGACTTCCCTTTCAGCACCTATCGAAACTGGTGGCAGAGCTGTTGGCAGTTTAATCTTGACCTAAACAGGATGTTAAACATGCTGCACTGATGGATATACAGATAGATCCGGGAAGTTTCGGATCATAAATATTTCGGAGATGACTCTTATGTATATGGATTCCAGAATACAAAAATATCGAAGGAAATAACATTGCTAATGATATGACCAGGGCCGGTATGGAGTTTACAATCTTAGATATGTTGCAGGGTATAGGTGTCCCCATTGTCTCAGTTTAATTGGGTATTCTTCGTTGGCAGCAGGAGAGTACTTGGCATATTGCTATGCCCTCCTGAACAGATGTGGACATGAAGAGAAGTGATTGTCTACTGTCCTTAAATTACATGGTTAGACACGATGTTATAATGGTTTTTACAGTTCAATGTCCTTTTAAAAGTTACACAGGTAGACTTGCCTCTTAAATGACCTTTTCAAGGGCTGCCTCAGTGTCTGATTCTTGCTATGAAGAGGCGAAGAATCTTAACTACTCTACAAAGTAAATCTTAATATTGCAACAATTGATGGGTATCCTATAGAAAATGTCCTTGGATGTCAATTTTGATATCACAATGGATCTAATCTCTAGCCTAAGTTGCACCTTGGCACTCAAGGAGAGTCCGCTCAATAGCCAATTTCAACTTCCATTTGATCAAAAATCAGTCAGCAATCAATCACGATAAGGTTACGATTTTAATCGCCATCTAGAATGTTCGGTCCAGTGATGTCGGCGGCTTATAAATTGCATCACGCACTCTGCAGTTTAGAGTGCATTGGCAAAAATTGGAATTATCCCTGGTTGCTCTTCATAACTAATTTGATAATTTTGTTGGCAAAGCAAAGCATAAGCTTCCAAGTTGCCATCTGTCATGGCCTAGAAGCAATGCCCGTTTTGGAAATTTATTTGTTTGAAGTCTATAGACGGCTAAACGGCTGGACCATGTTATGATCTTCAGCAAAGTTGCTGCGCATGAGCCGACGAAGGTTTCTAAGTTGGTATGACCAAATTTTCGACAGGAGGTGCCACCGAAAATTACTCAAAATGAGTTAAATCGTAAACTGTGCATTCTTTAACAAAGTTGTTGCGCATGAGTCAACGGAGGTTGGTGCGATTAATTTCCGACCTACACCTCAATTGAGACCCGTTCGCTTGAACCACTTGAACAACGAGAAGTAAGATTAGAAACTGATCGAATGCGTACTACTCAAGCCCATTGATCTGAATCATCAGGACAACGGGAAACAAAATCAATAAAATGATTCAAAATTAATTGGACATTGTATTTCCTTCAAATTTATTTCAGTTGGTGGCGCAGCAATGCGCGCTTGGTACAGCTAGTCCGTTTATAAAACTAACTTAAACACAAATAAACCTCTGTTAAGAGAGCAGTTGTTGTACCTTTTCAAATTTTTGATCCCCAATTTGCTACGCTCTTATTTTGCGGTGAAACTCTTCAATGATTTAAGACCGCAACACATGTAAACTTTTGTAGGTAGAAGAACACAAACAATCTTACCAGTTACATACACATACAAAAATTATGCCATTAAGTAAGGCATAATTTAAGAAAAAAATATGAAAAAAAGAAAAAAAGGAAACCCAAGAAATATTTTATAAATTCCAATATAAGAAATTAAAGAGAATTTATAACATAAAAATACCATGGAAAGTAAATTATAAAATTCTATCAGACCGCATATTAAACGATAGAAGGAAGAGATAAAAAAGCTACAACTACAACTACAAAAACAAAGAAAAAACCCAATAAGGAATATAAAGCCATAATCACCCATATGGTATCATTTCATTTTTTTTTTACACTTTGAAGTGCATAAATGAACAAGAAATGAAAGAAGAAGGAGCAGCAGAAAAGGCAGATAGGGTAAGGGCACAATTATTTTTGGCATACATACATAAATAATAAAAGAAAAGAAAAGAGAACACAAAAAAAGAAGAGAGAAGGCAGTGTCAAGAAAAGATAAAACGAACAAACCTCTCATGTGTGAGGACTTTCAAAAAAATTTATTAAACATTTTTAAAGCAAATTTAACGTCATTGGAAAGGGGGGGGGGGGGTATATGCCACTGAATTAGCTCTCCAAAACTCCATTTTGCATTTATTACAACGAGATGTTATTTTTAAGTTATTGAAAATCAACATTTTAAATTGGCCCGTTTAACGTATAGTTCTCCTCCTTCTCCTGCCTAATAAAGCTTGGTAGGCAATTTTGAAAAGGTAACAGTTTGAGGAAATTGTTATGAGCAGCATAAATAAAAAGCAGACAGCAAAGAAGGGGTGTAGAGTTTTCGTTAAACGAAGGGGACTGTTGCACTGTTGTTTTTAGTTTCACTTTACTTCCCCTCTGCCACCACCACAAAAACAGTTATTGTTTGTTTTATACCAACCTTTACTATGGTTTTGTTGCATTGTTACTCTGTGTATGGAAATATTATAATTTATGCACCCTTTTTTGTTCTAGCCAAGGTACAGGAGTTTTCAAGTTCGATAATTTTTTCCAAACATTTTTATTCTGCAAGCCTAAACGGAAAACGAGTGCAGCCCTAGCGCTGACCAATTGCTTCTTCATTCCTGATTTGGTGGATCTTGGTCAGTACAGGGACTGCGTTTACCTGTACCGTCAGAACGAGCCGCTATGCATGCTCAAGTAGGCTTTTAATATCAAAGCTGCCAATCCAACCTACCTACCAAAAACAAATAAATGCTCCAGCTTTTAAGAGTGTAAGCTGTAGACCAGTTCACTAAGATTATACCGCCGGCATAAACAAGGTCTTCGGGATGTGTGATGACTATTTACATTATTCTCCGCTTCTTAGGAAATGCAATCCCGTTCCACTGTATACAGATGGGCAACCTTGCTTGATACTGTCTAGAAATTGTAAAATGGCGGTTAATATGGCCAAAAAAACATGAATTCTGCATTAAACTCATCGTTTTGTGTTCTAAGGACGATAACTTTTTCTGGAAGTCTCAAACTCATATTATGTTGCAAATTAATGAAATGGAACGTCTTCTTAGATTCGATAAGTCTATTATAGTCCCTATGATTTCTGTCTAGCTAAACTCAACAAGAAAGAGTTTAAGGAGGTCATATCGCACGATTTGACACCTCCAAGTGAGCCCTTTAAATAGAACATGAGCTGTATAGTACGTAGCGCCGTTTAAGTCGCTTGGTGTAGCCAATGGAACATGAGCTGTGTAGCAGGTATATAGCATCGCTCTAGTGTAACCATACGTAGTTGGTGTCGAGATCATCTAACACAGTCAAAGAAAAGTTAGTAATCAGCGAGCTATAGTGCTCAGCGTTGACAATTCCAGCCAAGCCTACGTCGTTCTCAAGTAAATATGAATGCCAGCCCAAAATCTGCATCACACTGTGAACTGCTACTCGCACTCATTCATCCAGAAATAGCCTGTTTGCTGAACATAATTTTTCGATGAAAATTAGAAAAAATTTTAGTTCCGGTTTGCTAAAGTCCGAATTCTTGGGAACGAAATAAATGGCTTCGGATTCTCACGCACACATTCATGGACAGCAGCGATAGTTTCGTCAGAACTTGCTTTTTATCAGTATACGGTGAAATAGTCCTTTGACCAGAACGATAATGGCGATCGCAAAATGAACGAAGTGAGTGGTAAGTTGTCCACGAACGTGTGAACGTATTGTTGAATGCTATACCCGTCCGATAGACTAAATAGATGACAGCTAATGTGGCAGATGAAGTCGCCGTAATCTAGTAGGTAGTGTGTTGGCTTATTAGACGTAAAGCCAGGGTTCGAGCCCCAGGACAGACATCAAGACAAAATACAAAAAGGATTTCTTCGGCGACTTCCTCTCAGCAGATTTCTATGAGAGCAAATAAAATTGCCATGAAAAGTTTCTCAAAAATCTATCGTTCGGAGTCGACTTTAAACTGTAGTTCCCGCCACTCATGTGTAAAAATTAACACAGACAACATAAGTGGTGTGAGAAACTAGGTCGTAATCCTGACTGAAGGGTTGTAATGACGAATTTTGTATGTATGTATGTATTGTTTAATGCTATATCCCACCGTATAGACTAAGTAGATGACAGCTAATGTGACAGATGAGGCTTCAGCAAGATGGCCGTTATTTACTGCTAAAGTTCGGAAGTCCCTGTTAAAAGACACGATATTTGCTTAACACTTCTCTCCTCTGATACCCAGTGCTGGTTAAGCATTTAATTAGCATTTCAAAAAGTAATCTCGAACTGTACAGACCCCATAGTTTTCCAAATAATATTTTAATTTCGGATTAGTCTCTCATTTCGTTTTTTTATTTCCTTCGTTTTGTATAAATTTTTATGTTCAAGTTTGTTTTTGTTATTGCCATGGAGTGTTAAAACAATAAATGTTTTCATGCTGATGTCGGCAAATACTCTCTGTTTCTGTGTGTGTGTAGTTGTTGTTGTTGTTTTGTTACTGTGGTTCCCCTTTTTGTTGGCCTACAAGCATCACTCAGTAACCATCAGGGCTTTTCCCTCCTCTTACATGAGTACAACAAATGTTGTTTATGGTGCCATAATAACAAGTCTACAAAAGTTTTTTTATGCTTGTACCTCTCTGTTGCTCTCTCTCTCTCTCTCTCTCCCTCTCTCTCTCCCCCCCTTTCCTTGTCTCTATTTTTAGCCACATTTATATCCTTCGTTTTGCATAAATTTTCCTTTGTTCTTTTATATTTTAAACGGAAATACCTTGAAGCAACTATATGACGCTTAATTTTTGTTCACGTTCTTTTTTTTTCTTCTCTTCATTTCATTTTTAAAAATTAGCCGGGTTTCCCTTTTATGGCAAATAAAACAAAAACAACAAAAAAACAAACAAAAAATACAAAGAGAATTATGGGTTCTTTTTTGTTGTTAATAAAACAAAAGGAAAACATGTTGAATTTATTCGTGCAAAAGAAAGAAAAAAAGTGAACAGGGAAGCCCACATTATTTACATAACATCAGATAGCATAACCCTTTTAAGTAGGCTTTAAAAATTGTCTTAAAAGATTAGCCACAATCAAATTTTTTTTATGCCTTTAAAACAGCTAAAGTGTTTGCTTAGCTGATTTAAAGCTCAAAGAGTTGAAAGACCGATTTAAATTATGAAAAGAATGTTTAATTCTTTAAAAGTTTTTAAAGGTTAATTTCATTTTTAAAGCTTATATCCCTTAAAGTATGTATAAAACGGAAAACGTTCAAGAAATTTAAAATTCTGTGTTGTTTAGAACACAAAAAAGCTTTTAAAAGTATCTCTTCAGTATCATTAGAAGTCTTTAATGGGCACAACTGATAACTAGCATCTTGTTAAAGCTGCATCTGTCGAGTTAGTTGCCATTTATTCAGACTGTTTTGACCAAGCCACCGTGGATGTAAATAGCATTTAACAACACGTGCAAATAATAAAATTTTTTGATCAAATAGGTGTCCTGTTCTGGTACCGCTTGCCCAGTTTACGTTAGCATATTCGTCACATCGAGAGGATTATTCGTAATGTAGGAGAGAAAGTGGAATCCATTGGATTAATAAATAATCAATCCGCAACCATACGATTATAAACGACAGATTTTTGAGAAACTTTTTTATGGCAATTTTATTTACTCTCAGAGTTTTTGTCAGATATCTGCTGAGAGGAAGTCGCCGAAGAAACACTTTTTGTATTTTGTTTTGATGTCTGGTCTGGGGCTCGAACCCTGGCTTTACGTCTAATAAGCCAACACATTACCTACTAGACTACGGCGACTTCAACATAAGTGGTGTGAGAAACTAGGACGTTGTACAATGGGTCAATTTGACCTCCGGGTACTGTACTTGTCTTAATTGACAAGTACACGTCCTCTAACCTAACCTAACCTAACTACACGATGATGAAACTCAAGATCAGCCGAAAACATTGCTGCTGACCATGATAGTTTGCAGGCGAGTTCAAGGTAGTCGATTTTGCATTGTTCACAAGAACTCAGCCTTGCGCAGACCTTAACTTGAAGAATTTTGAGTCGTGACTACGGCCTGCAACTGTACAAAATTCAACTGACCCATGAACTGAACCTAAATGACCATAGACAACAACCTTTGGTCCCTGAATGGACCAAATTTTCATCGAAAAATCATCAAAATCAATCATGAGGCCCATTTCTGGATGAATGATTACGTAAACAAAGAAATTTGTCGAATTTGGAACAATAGTAATCCACATAAAAACAAAGAACGTCCATTGCATCCCAAAAATGCTGTAATTTGGTGCGAATTTACGGCTGGCAATGTCCGTGGTCCTTAATTTTTTGAAAACGACTTTGGCCAGGCAATCAATGCCAATGATGAGCACTATAGGTCGTTGATTACCAACTTAGTTTTCCTTGAATTAAATGTTATGTGTACCAACGGTATGTGGTTTCAATACGACGGTGCTGCGTACCTTACAGTTCATGCCACATTGGATATTCTGCACAAACGATTTGAGACCAAGGTTACCTCAAGTGGAGTTGAAGTGATTTGGCAACCGAGATCGTGAGATTTGGCCTTGTTAAAAATTTTCTTCTGGGATTTTCTTAAGTCGCGAATAAGCCTCAAACCACAGCGATTCTCAATGTCATTGGCCAAATTCTTTCCATCAAATCCTGCGCCAAAGTCTTGGAAAATTGTACATTTCCGAAACGATTCACCCAAGGAAGATGTGACGGATGATATTGTATTCTTAGATGCGAGGCCACAGTTCAAGAACCAGTTCAGACATCTCCAACAAAACGAAAAATATGAAAAAAATATTTCTTCGGCGACTTCCTCTCAACAGATTTCTAGCTAAACCTCTGAAAGTAAATAAAATTTCCATGAAGCTTCTGCAAAAATCTGTCGTTCGGAATCGACTTTAAAATGTAGGATACCGCCACTCATGTATAAAATTAACACACACACAGCGGTGGTGTGAGAAGCTAGGTCGTAATCTTGACTGTATGTATGTCTTCACGTTCTGTGTTTGCTAGGATGCATTAGTACCGGTTTCAATACTCACAGCTCATGTGCATTCCAACGACTTTCTCAAGTATTTTTAATATTAACTATGTAGGGCCAGCAGACCTAAAAGACCCAGATGCATTGTATTTTTAATCATACGGTCTGGGAATAGTTCCTCTATGACCGTTCCCATTTGTTCGCAGATAGTTCCCTACTTTATTTAATAAACCATGGTAATATACACTTCTTTGTCTTCCTTTCTTTATAAACCCATCTTTACTCATATGATTTTATGTGTAACTATTTAAATGTTAGTTTATATACATGCGTATATACATATATGCATACATATACATATATGTATTTACGTATATGTATTTATATATGAATATGCATGCATACATCACCATATATTAAGGCAATGTTTTGTTTGAATATGCGTGTGTCATATCTTTGGGCGGAAATCGTTAAGCTGGCTTGTAAACCAACTTAAAGAACTAAAATTGTGTGATAAGTTGGCATTTGTATTTGTGTACATATATGCCACGGACGACAAATAAGATACTTAACTTCATACATATCTAAGAAAGATAAATAAACACTCTCATATTCATACATAAACAATTACTAGATAAGCGTAAAGGAGTGCAGACATAAAGGAAAGCGGTTTACAAAGGTTTACAACATGGGAAGAAAGAGGAGAAGAAGAAAAAAAATTTAAATGTTTTACAATGCAATGAAACCACTTTTTTACGTTTTTTTACCTTTAAAAAGAGTGATCTTTAAGCAGAGTAGCAGTGAACGATCATGAAAAGTTTCTCATAAGTTTGTCGTTCGAAATCGATTTTAAACTGTAGGTCCTGCCACTCATGTGTAGGTTCTACCACTCAGGTTCCTGACTGAAGGGTTGTGATGGCTAATTATTAATGTATGTATCTAAGATCGCCGTAGTCTAGCAGGTAGTGTATTGGCTTATTAGACGTAAAGCCAGGGTTTGAGCCCCAGGCCAGATATTAAAACGAAATACGAAAAAACATTTCTTCGCCGACTTCCTCTCAGCAGATTTCTGGCAAAAACTCTGAGAGTAAATAAGAATTGCCATGAAAAACTTCTCGAAAAAACCTGTCATTTAGAGTCGCCTTTAAACTGTAGGTCCCGCCACTCATGTATAAAATTAACGCACGCAACATGAGTCGTGTGAGAAGCTATGCCGTAATCCTGAATGTTGTAATATGACGACAGTTACCTTGAGAAACGTAAAATTTTGTGGTTACTTTGTTCGCAGTTCATTTTTTTTATTGAAGAAGGCAATTAACGCACGCAACATGAGTCGTGTGAGAAGCTATGCCGTAATCCTGAATGTTGTAATATGACGACAGTTACCTTGAGAAACGTAAAATTTTGTGGTTACTTTGTTCGCAGTTCATTTTTTTTATTGAAGAAGGCAAATAGTTAAAGAATTCACTCTTTTGATGCACTGCCGAACTAAAGGCAGGTATACATTGTGTATTTTTGCAGTATGTCTGTGAGTTAATGTTAATTGCGTGTGTGTATGTGCTTATTGTGTATTCCAAGTTAGATGCGTGTTTAACAAACTCTTTCATTTTATTTTCTGTAGCTCTATAAATTTATTTCGTCTCTGTATACGATATTAAATTATTTTCTCTTATTTTCATTTTTATTTGATTTTTTTCTCATTTCTTTTCTTCTTTCTTTTTAGATTTTCTCACTTATTGTTTCCTGTATAGATATTAATTTGTTTTTTTTCTTTCTTTCTTTAATTTTAACACAATTCGCTTTGCCTTCTCTCTCTCTCTCTGTCTCTCTTTTACTTTTACTTTTCCTCTCTATCTTTTGCCAATATTTGTTGCTGTTACTGTCAACACAACACTTTTATGTCATGCCAACATGTCAAGTATTTTGTTGTCTTCCTTTCTGTCAAGTGTTTGTTTGTGTCTCTCTTGCTCTATATGACTATGTAAGTGTAGTTGTAAATGTGGGTGGATGTATAGGAAACTGTAGGTTTATGCTGTTTGTGTCAAAAAATTTATTATCTTTCAATACAGTGCTGTTGTTGTTGTTGTTATTGCCTTCTGTTAATGTCAATATTATTAAGAAACACAATAAAAAATCAAAAAAAGTTTTGCGCTTCTCTCACTTTTTCGTTTTTTTTTTGAACAATTTGTCATGTTTTCTTGACTTTTGACTTTAAAAGAATTCCTTTTCATAACATTTGCTGTTGATAAATGGTATTCTCTTCTTCTTCTTCTTTTTGATTATAATTTAATGGAAAATTTATTTAATTTTTTATTTAAAAAAAAAAAAAAAAAATAACAAAAAAAAAAACTCAAATCATTAAAGTTCTTAAAAGTTTTATAAGAATTTTTTTAAAACGTATTTGACATTTGGTTTCATTAAAATACTCTCTACTTTTATAACAGGAAATAAAGTTTTTGTTAAGTTCTCTTAGGAGTTATCCAAAGTCATAAGGGCAAAGAAAAAAGTCCCCAGAAGAAATTCCAGCATATTTATTGATTTAGTATTCGAAAAACTTGTCAAAAAACTGTCAAGAAGCATTAACATGTATGGCAAATGGTCACTTGCTATCCCTCAGGATCATAGTTAATCCAAAGTATACAAGCAAACAAAGTATACAGTAAAATATTCTTATCCTAATTCTCTGATTTGATGGAGAAAGCCTTTCAGCATATGTTATAAGATTAACATGTTTTTTATGTTCGTATGAAATCATTTTGAGCCTTTGAGATACTTGGTATCAGAGAGCCAGATAAAAGACTTTAATTTTAGTCTCCTACTAGCTTGACCTTTGCTGATTTTGTACCCATATGTAGCACGCCGAGGCCTAGTTCTACTACTCCACATGACGGGGTGTCAATAGCATACAACTGATGACAACTTGATACTAATGCTATAGTAATTGGAAGTCGCCGTAGTTTAGTAGGTAGTGTGTTGGCTTATTAGACGTAAAGCCAGGGTTCGAGTTCCAGGCCAGACATCAAAACAAAATACAAAAAGTATTTCTTCGGCGACTTTCTCTCAGCAGATTTCTGACAAAACCTCTGAGAGTAAATATAATTGCCATGAAAAGTTTCTCAAAAATCTGTCTTTCGGAGTCGACTTTAAACTGTAGGCCCCACCACTCATGTATAAAATTAACACACACAATATAAGTGATGTGAGAAACTGGGTCGTAATCCTGACTGAAGGCTTGTAATGACCAATTATATATGTACGTACGTATGAGATAACAGAATCATTCGCTTTGATAATGATATATTTACACCTATTACGCCTTTTCGAAAAATGAGCTGAAAGTCTTCCAGCCGTTTTTGAAATTCGAATGAAAAGGATTTTTTTTCTAGAAAAAAAAATATATTCATCTTAATTTTTTGTTCGAAAATTTTAAACATTTTCATAAAACTTTTATCACACCACTTGTGGTTTTATGTAAGAAATAATACTGTATAAATAGTTTGGTATTAGCTGTCATACTTTCAGAGCAGCCCATGTATCGTTTTTAAGATTATAAAAATTTTTTTTTTGTTCGCCTAAAAGGTAAGAAAATTAAAGAAAATATATTTAAATAATGATGCCTGGGTGTTTATGTTCCTTTTTGGTATATTTTCATCTCAAATTAAAGTTTTTTTAGCAACAGAATTCAAAAACTTTTTAGTTTTATTGTGGAAAATGAAATTTACCTCCAGCGATTTTAATTGAAATTTGATAATTAATGATGGAATACTTACAGTGATTGTTAAGGAAATTAATTAAAGGATATTTATATAAATCAAGCTTCATAAAGAGATTTACGGAGTAACCATTGAGAGCCAGATACAAGGCTTTAAAGTCTCCTACTAGCTTGATCGATGCTGATTTTGGCGCATAAGTAGCACGCCGAGGCCTGGTTCTATTACACCGCGCGACGGGGTGTCAATAGCATACAATTGATAACAGCTGCTTTTTGGGAGTCAAATGCAGATGCTTACAACGAGTATAGAAGCTGACAGATTAAGGAATTGGGTCTCTAGATATTATAGTACCTCTTCCCGTATACTTAGAAAGTCATTTTGCGGCTTTGGCCCTAGTGATGAATAGGAGAATCTATATTTTATGCCTGCTGTCAAGGTTTTTAAAACAGCCGCTCTATGAGAGTCAGCTGCAGGACATTAGCAGCTCTATACTCCTAGAAGCTGATGGATTTTGGAACTGCGAACAAACTATTTAACTGGACACACGGATAATCTCATTTGAGATGGAGGTTGATGTCTTGTAGTTGCCTAAAATTGGGAACGAAACGCTAATAGGCAGGCTTAGACGCGCCTGGGTAAATAATTCTACTAGGAGGGATTGAATTCAACTTGGTCCTAAGCATACTTACATTAAAGCCTTCGTATCACAACAGGGAGTTTACAATTACATGAAGGATTGGCTCTGAAGGATATATCCTCTGGACATGATTTAACCTAATTTTCCTCTTCGAATCTACGTATCTGGTATGCAAACGACCTGTATGATGTTGCTGGCTGTTTGAATTGCTTATTAAAGGACCAAATATAGAAAGTTTTTCAACAGAGTTTAACTTTTTTTTTATTAAATTTAAATTTAACGTCATAGAGAAATTTCCTGTTCGCTTTAATATTCTTCCAACACATTCCGCTGACTTGGTAAAACCAACGAACCATGAAAGGAAAACTTAAAGATGGCAACTTACAAACCAGAGTATAATCTTGCCTCATTAGCGTGCTGCTCGAATCTAAAGCTTTAGATGCTCGGGCATGAATGTGTAGGTGCGATATGTACATACATATAAATACACACACAGGTTATAAATACATACGTACAAGTGCTTGTATGTATAAGTATGCTTGTACTGTTTGTACCTGTGTAGGAATATAAGGCGGCGTAAGTGTGTTTTATTTTTTCTTTTTGTTTTTCATTCGTTTGTCTATAACTTAAGGTGTAAAATACACGTTTTATACCTTTTGGAATAACATGATTTTGTTGTCTTTAGAACACCTAGACCACACTATACTTGTACATACACATACATGCATGCATGCATAGAGGCATACATACTTCTGGTTTTGTTAAAAGTCCTGACACACTTACAACACTTACAGCACTAATGTTGGTTGGTGACTGTGTGATGTTGTTGTATGTATGTGCTGGTTTTTGGGGGAATCTATCCATCACTTAAACACCACCTCAAATGTGCGTGCATTATTAACGTTAACAATTTCTATATATATGTATACAAATACATACACGTATACATATAGGTAACACATATATATGTACGTTAAAATAGAATCTGTTGTTGTATATACAAATACCTGATATTACTTGGCTTCTTAATATGCAGCCACATGTCAATATTTGTTATACTTGAGCACAATACAAACTGGCCTTATTCTGTTTAGAACGAGAAACAAAAACGGAAATAAAAAAATATTTAATTTTCACATGGCACATGTCTATCTATACATACACACACTTTCATATGGTTGTATACATTTAGAAGCCTATTTATTGTTTTATATATTTATTCTCTGTGTATATAAATTTAATAAAAGAAAAATTTCTCCGCTTTTTTTCTTCATTTTTTCCGTATTTTTTCCTTTTTTTTGCTTGCCTGTCATATTTAGTAAGTCTTATATGAAGGAAAAGGCATTTTGTCACGAATGTTTCTTTAATTTCTCTGAAGGCTTTCCTTCAGTTGTTCAAAGAAATTGTGCTTGTCTATGCTCTATTTAGTGGCATGTAGTATTAAAAATGGAGATATTTCCTTGAAGGATATTAAATATTTATTTTTTTTAGTTTCTTGTTATTAAAAGCATTTCTTTTCATAGCTGATAATTTCTTTTAAATGTTGAAAAATAATGCCAAGTTTTAAGGCTTCTCACACCATACACATTGAGTGGTGGAACTAATAATTTCAAGTTGCCACCGAACGATAGATTTTTAAAAACCTTTCATGGCAATTGTATTTATTTTCAGAGTTCTTACCAGAAATCTGCTGAGAGGAAGTCCCCGAAAGAATATTTTTTCATATTTTGTTTTCTTCTGGGGTTTAAACCCGAATCTATTTAGCTAAGACACTACCTACACGTCTACAGCGACGTCTCTTTAAAGCATTACATAACATAATTGGTCATTACAACCCTTCAGCCAGTATAACGACGTATATTTTCATCCAACTTATGTTGTGTATGTTCAATTTATACGTGAGCGGCGGAACCTACTATACAGTTTAAAGTCGATTCCGAAAAACAGGTTTTTAAGAAACTTTTCATGGGAAATTAAGGTTACTGAGGAAATATTTTTCCATATTTCGTCTTGTTCGAGATATCTGACTAGGGATTTGACATTCCTAGATGTTTCACGTCTAATATGGGAACACACAACCTACTAGACTATGGTGACTTCATTCAGTATCAGAACATTAAGGTCTGTAAAGCGGATATTTAATCCACTCGCGTGCCTATAAAGTAGATTGTGAAATAGTGTAACCCTCATGTTGTTTATCAGACACCTGGTTACTGTAAGCAACAAGATAGCTGGCGTACTTTCCAAGGCTTATACATACATACATAACATAATTGGTCATTACAACCCTTCAGTTAGGATTACGACCCAGTTTCTCACACCACTTATGTTGTGTGTGTTAATTTTATACATGAGTGGTGGGACCTACAGTTTAAAGTCTAAATACGGCTGCATTTCGAATAGTTACACTTCCACAAATAATTGTGCAATGACCAATTATTACCCTTCAGTCAGGATTAGGACTTCTGGCTTCTCACAGAACTTATGTTGTACGTTTTAATTTTATACATGAGTGTCAGGACCCACAATTTACAGTTGATTTCGAACGACATATTTTTGAGAAGCTTTTCATGGAAATTTTATTTTACACTCAGAGTTTTTGCCAGAAATCTGCTGAGAGGAAGTCGCCGAAGATATACTTTTTGTATTTTGTTTTGATGTTTGGCCTGGGGCTCAAACCCTGGCTTTACGTCTAATAAGCCAACACACTACCTACTAAACTACGGCGACTTCCAAGGCATATACTACAGGAAATCGGCACAAAATTGTACTTAAAATTGGCACTGCTTTACAGAAAATAAATGATCGTCACACCAACTTTCGTCTTTAAAGGGTTGGAAAAAGGATCCCCCTACCATGAAGATCAGACTAATCTGGCTCGTTGCAGAAGTTTTTATATTAAATCTACCCATAGTCTCCTTAACGAGATACTGGCTCCTAGATATCGATGCTGTAAAATTGAAAAAACTCCACAATGGCTACTAAAGAAACTGTAATGCGGTATATACCTCAGCAGGGTCTGTCTATTAGCGCCTGGTTCCCTATTTAGGATGGCTAATAGACATCAATCTCCATCTCAAATGAGATTGTCCGTGGGCCCAGTTAAATAGTTTGTTCGCAATCCCAATATTCATCAGCTTCTGTACACTTTGTGAGCGGCTGATGTTCTGCATTTGACTCTCATAGAGTAGCTGTTTCAGAAGCCTGACAGCAGATTTCTTTTCATTACTGTGAGCAAGAAAATAAAATCACGCCCTAAGTGTTCGGGGTAAGGATTCGTTGTATCCAGAGATCCAACTACTACAGAGTTGGTATCCAGATGTACTCAGTTGTATACTGTTGAAGCTCCCACCAATGGAATGATACATCCAGGGGCAGGTGTACTCTCATGCTCAAAAACCTAAAATAATCAGGCTAGTAAAAGCTACTGAAATAAAAACCTTGTACCTGGGTCTCTAACGTCCTGTATATCAAAGGCTCAAAATGATTTTATACGAACGTACTAGAAAACATATTAGCCACACAGCATATACTGAAAGGATTCTTTAATCAATTCACAGCATTAGCTTTATTATACAACCAGATTCGCTAATTTATCTCTACAACAGATGTTAGTAATCTAAAGCCACTCTTATTGACTGGTACAATCATTTGAGAAGTGCTGCTCATAAAATTGCTTGAGTGCGTAAACATTTATAAAACAACTGCCTTTCAATATGCTACCTATCAGAGATCAGCAATGAATCGCTTTTCCGCTACTCGTAATTACTCATGAAATTTTGAGTATGAGTGCGTCAACAGTATTGAAATCCAACTACTCTGATTCATTCATACTCACTACAACATTGATTTATAAGTACAAGTTGCAATGAGTATGAGTTGTACTTGACATCAAACTCACAACATTCGAACTATGTTTGATTCATACGCCTACTCATTTAGATTCATAAATTTACAAAAATACTTATAATACTCATAAATGATTGGAGTGATTCGAATCATTTATCAAAATTTACAGCCTTAGTTGTTGTTGCATTTACAAAGAAAGACAGCAAGGAGAGCAAACACACAACCTTCTTGTGAGTATTGTAGTGTTCGTACGCGAATCATACTTATTTTGTGATTCGTGTATACGATGAGCCATGGAGAGTCGAAAACAATAACATCATGCGTATTGTTAAGTATGAGTACCATGAGTATTTCAAACTTTGAATATGAGTAGTACGAGTATGATATTAAAATAAGTATGAATGCGTATAAGTATCAGAAATTATAAGTATGATTCGAATCTACTCATCTTTTTGAATACTTATTGCTGACCTCTGCTACCTATGACCTTGTCGCCGTAGTCTAGTATATAGTGTGTTGGCGTGAGGCCAAAGGATCAAACCTTAGGTCAGACATCAAAACGAAATACGAAAAAATATTTCTTTGGCAACTTCCTCTCAGCAGATTTCTGGTAAGAATTCTGAGCGGGAAATAAAATTGCCATGAAAAGTTTCTTAAAAAATCTGTTTTTCGGAGTCGATTTCGAAGTGTAAGTCCCGCCACTCATGTATAAAATTTACACGTAGAATATAAGTGCTGTGAGAAGCCAGAAGTTCTAATACTGACTGAAGGGTTGCAATGACCAATTATTTATGGAAGTGTAACTATTAGAAATGCAGCCATATGGAGAGTGATGTAGTTGCCTCCAGCTCCAATATATAGACAAAAAACAAGCCGATTGCCGGTTACACACTGCAATGAAAGTTAATATTTGTACAAGCATTGCCTCTGTACAATTGTCTAAAAAGTAAATAAAAATCCTCCTTATGGTGCATGGTAGTAAACATATTTGATTTATTGAATTTAAAATTAATTTTATTAAAAAATATATAAAATCACTTATCATGTGTCTTTTCTGTTTTTAGGTAAGTCTGGCATGGAAATTCTGAAATAGTTTATCGTGCGGTAAGAAAACCACTCAGAATTGAAAATACCTACAAAAAACAATTCATTTTCTTTCTTTCCTTCAGTGTTTTTTTTTTTTTTTTATAAAAATCAATTAAGATTTTTGACATTTCAATTAATTTGCACAAAGACTTCGAATTTTTTGCGTAAAGAATTCAACACCATAAACAAAAACAACACATGAAGACATTTAAAGTGAATTCTTTTTTTCGACTTTTTTTTGATGCCATAATTGGGTCAAAAACTCAAAAACAGCTTTACAAATCGAAAATTAATTGAATCTTTTACCTACGTAATATGTTACACGTACACACACATCGTAGCATTACTTAAATTAATTAATCTTTAAGGAAATTGCCTGCAGAATGGAAATCAAAATGAAAATCACATTAAAAATGTTTTCAAAACACAAAAAAAATTGCAACGATTTTCCTTAAGACAGATAAAATACTGTGTGTGCACGTGTGCTAGTGTGTGTGTATGAGGTTTGAGGGAATAAATAACTTATTAAACACGCACATGTATACCCAGGTTCAAAGCATTGTAAGTATGTATGCATGCAAGTGTTTATAAAAGAGCACAAGTAAGAGCAAGAAGCGTGTGTTACAAATCAAGCAGACGTCAAGCCTCCTTTTAACTTCAAACAACATTGGACAACTACAACAACAACAACAATACTAAATAGTGAACATGTTTCCTGTATTAATTAAATTACAAAAACAACAACAACAAATATAATGTACAAAAGTTCAAAATCTCATAAATCAATGTAAACTAGAAAAAAAAGAACAACAACAATAATAATAACAACAACAACCATATTTAAAACAATACAATTGAGAAAACTACATGAACTACACACAACATTATATTCCCATATACGAGTACCGAGTACGTATACAACATAAATAGAGAAAGAAAATGTTAACAACACTCTAATGAAGCAACAATTATAACAAGAACAAGAACAAGAACAATAACAACAACAACAACAATTGAAAACTAAACATTATTTAAATAACTGTTAAAAGAAAACTAAAATAACAACAACATGCACTTATTTATATGTACATACACACATACTCGTACGTGTACATAAAATGCTATTTAAGTTGAGTTGCTCTTTGTATTGTTTTTCAATTCTTATGCTCTACATTAGTTTAATGAGTATTAACACCAGGAAGGTCTAATGGGGTCGAAAGAGGCCAAGTCTAGTGAATCACATTTCATTTTTATGTTACAACGTTTGCTGCCATCATTTTGAAAATTTCTGAAGTAAGGTCGCACCTAGTTCCTAGTTCTTGGTGTATCATGAGTCCAGGAGAGTTCATTGGTCGATCTCGGTGTTTTTGAACCTTAAGAATACTACATTAGTTCTATTCTTGTAATATTATTAAGCTCTATCCAAATGGTATGACTGATCCAAATCAATTTTTAGTACAAGTCCTCCTTAGTTAAGTTTAACAGATCTGTGTTGCTGATGGTGTTTCACCAAAGTATCCACCATGTGACTCTGATATTTGATACTAGTCAGCGAAGTCTTTATACAAGCATTATGTGTTCCTATTTTGTTTCGTATCAGAGGTCAGCAATGAGTATTCAAAAAGATGAGTAGATTCGAATCATACTCGTAATTTCTGATATTTATACGCATTCATACTTATTTTAATGTCATACTCATACTACTCATATACAAAGCATGCAATACTCATGCTACTCATACTTAACAATACGCATGATGTTGTTGATTTTACTCAACATTTACAAGAATCACAAAATAAATATGATTCGCGTACGAACACTACAACACTCACTAGAAGGTTGTGTGTTTGCTTTACTTGCTGTATTTGTCTTTTTCTTTTTTCTTTTATTGTAAATGCAACAACAACTAAGACTGTTTATTTTGATGAATGATTCGAATCACTCCAATCATTTATGAGTATTATAAGTATTTTTCTAAATTTATGAATCTGAATGAGTAGGCATATTTCGAATGTTATGAGTTTGATGTCAACGTTGTACTCATACTCATTGCAACCTGTACTTATAAATCATTGTAGTACTGAGTACGAATGAATCAGAGTAATTGGATTTCAATACTGTTGACTTACTCATACTCAAAATGTCATGAGTACTTATGAGTAGCGAAAAAGCGATTCATTGCTGATCTCTGTTTCGTATATATGTATGTACATATGTATATATATGCTGCAGATGTCTAACAAA
This sequence comes from Sarcophaga variegata, assembly GCA_932273835.1. Lineage (NCBI taxonomy): Eukaryota > Metazoa > Arthropoda > Insecta > Diptera > Sarcophagidae > Sarcophaga > Sarcophaga variegata. Next base: position 17,997,222 of record OW026360.1, read on the forward strand.
AACTCTACGAGTAAATAAAATTGCCAGGAAGACTTTTTCAAAAATCTGTAGTTCAGAGTTGACTTTAAACTTTAGGTCCCGCCACGCGTGTATTAAATTAAAACACACAACATAAGCGGTGTGAGAAGATAGGTCGTATGCCTAACTGAAGGGTTGTAATGACCATTTATGTACGTATGTATGCATGTGTATATCTGCCGCAATATTACCCAACGACGGAAACCGTCACTTCCTCTTTGATATCTGAGAAGGGAAGACATCTGAATTATACGTCAGTAAGTCTTGAATCGCTACAATCCATAAGAAAGCGGAAGAATGTTGTGGTATTGGAACTGCTTGAACACAGGCGTACATTTTCATAATGTCCGACATCAAACATTACGGTGCTTAGCTGCTTATTTAGAATAAGGTAAACCGAATTGCTTCTAAAGCCTGGAGCAACCGTTCTGCTAAGCGTATATCATAGACTAACAACAAAATGAAGCGTCACGTAGTTGAGTCGACCATTAGTCGCTGTAGTGTAGTAGGTAGTGTATTGGCTTATTAGACGTGTGGCCACGTTTCAAGCCCAAGGTCAGACATCCTGAACACAACGAAATATGACAAAATATTTCTTGGGTGACTTAATTTCAGTAGTTTCCTGCAAAGACTATAAAATTGCCATAAAAGCTGCCTCAAAATTCTGTCGCTCTGTAGGTCCCGCCACTCATGTATAAAATGAACACACACAATGTAAGGGAAGTGTGAAGCTAGGTTGTAATCCTGGTCATTACAACCCAATTATGTATTATGTACATATGTATGTATGTATGTATGCCGATCGAAGTCGACTTTAAACTGCAGGTCCTGCCACTCATAAAATAAATGAATACACATAACCTGGGTCGTGTGCTAACCTAGGTTATTATCCGAAGTAAAGGGGTGAATTTAAGATTCGCCGGCCTTCATGGAGAAATTTGATTAATGATTTGAAGATATTCCCTTGTGAATTGCAGACAGTGCTAATTCTTGAACTTCAAAAGCACGTAAATTTTGCTCAATTCATCCTAAATCACGAATACGACAATGACTATTTTTCTTCGAGAATTATTATCATAATCAATCCTCACCGTACTTCATGATAATTCCATTCGGTATTGCCACCAGGCTGCTATTTTGTTAGTTGTTGCTTCTCCATGAGATATTTTAATATTGTGGCTATACGGATCTCCTCTGATATTCGCAGAATTTTGTTCATTGCTTTAGTAATCCAAATTCATTTTGGACATTACCATTTAAACGCATTACATTGTCGGGCTTCAACATCTGGCCTCTCAAGGACTCCATTTCCATTAACTGTCCCCCAAACCTTAAGCATTTGAACATAAAATGTTGCACAAATTTTGTCCTTCATTTGATTATTGAGTACCTCTTGTAACTTCTATAACTGTGGTATAGAACTGGGTGAGATTAGTTCACACGATTGATATTAACTGATAGGCAACTTGAAACCAATTTCTGTTAAAATATTTTAGTACGGACTAAAACCTTTGTTTTTGTAAATATTCCTTTCACTGTGTAAGATTAGTGCATATTATTTTTTATTTACCTTATAAGGGTTAAAACAAATATTAAAGGAAACCATGTTGTGGGTGCTTACATGCACAGCATAGACTTCAAGCCATATTTAGTTTGAATAAGAAGTATGAGTTAGAGTTTGCATGATTGTACACATTTGCATTGTGTGCAAATGCGTGGATTAACACGCACTAATGCAGTGAGTTTTAAGGAATTCTTGTTTATAAAACTGAGGCACAATATTTCACTAAAGTTTTGTTAGAAAGTTTTGTTAGAATTTTACAATCATTACATACAGCAGAGGTTAGGTAAATAGTAATTTAATTTAAGGTGTTTAAGGAACTGTATATTTTTGCGGTATACTTGATAATATCTTAGAGAGTTTGTTGGCTTGCAAATGGTGAAGATATTGCAATTGTCCTCCAGAGCTCCAGTTAGTTGTCGTGCCTCGGAGGGGCCATTAATTTCTTGAAATCAAATTTAAAACAAATTTTACAAGAAATCCTATTATTGATCAACATAGTTATGTTTGTAAGTGTAGATGTGGTACAAATCAGAGGTCAGCAATGAGTATTCAAAACGATGAGTAGATTCGAATCATACCTATAATTTCTGATACTTCCACGCATTCATACTTATTTTAATGTCATACTCATAGTACTCATATTCAAAGTTTGGGGCTCATGGTACTCATACTTAGCAGTACGTATGATGTTACTGATTTCGACACTCCATGACTCATCATGTACACGAATCACAAAATAAGTATGATTCGCTTACGAATACTACAATACTCACAAGAAGGTTGTATGTTCGCTTTGCTTGATGTCTTTGTTTTTTTTTTTTTGTTTATGAGTCTTTTTTCTCTCTTTGTAAATGCAACAACAACTAAGACTGTAAATTTTGAAGAATGATTCCAATCACTCGAATCATTTATGAGTATTGCAAGTATTTTTCTAAATTTATGAATCTGAATGAGTAGGCGTATGAATCAAACATAGTTCGAATGTTATGAGTTTGATGTCAACGTTGTACTCATACTCATTGCAACTTCTACTTATAAATCAATGTTGTAGTGAGTACGAATGAATCAGAGTAGTTGAACTTCAATACTGTTGACTAATTCATACTCAAAATTTCATGAGTACTTATGAGTAGCGAAAAAGCGATTCATTGCTGATCTCTGGTACAGATGTCCTCCCACATTTTATTTCTTTTTTTTAAGTTAAGTTTCAGCAAACATCTGTTTTTCTTTACTCCAACTTCAACATGTTGTTTGTATGCCTGGACATTCGTTAGCATAATGAACCTGTGTGCAAACAATTTGCAATCATATTTCCTTTCGGTCTGTATTACCAGCAAGTAATCGTAACTACAATAAAATAGTTGCCTCAAAAGTAGTTGTGGTTGTATTAGTATGTAGTATAGAGAAGGCTTCCTTAAATAGCCAGATAAACTCATTTAAATGTTAATGATTTTTTTTTCTGCATTTCCATCAGCCTTTCAACAAACTGCTTTACAACATCTTTTTTTTTCTTTTTTTTTTTTATTAGGCTTCCTATTATAACTTTTCAACCCTCATCATCATCTGTAATGCCATCATCATCATTATTATTACTGGCATTACGTATACATCATGCCACGTTAGAATTTTTTCTATTTTATAAAAGGTAGTGCCTGGTGATTACTTTAACCGGCTGGCTGTTTTAGTTGGTCAGTAAGTAAGTACTGGGGGAAAATATAAAAATATTAATGTGTGTCTGTCCGATCCAATAGCATAAAAGTTTAGGTTTCTAGTGCAGGTAGTTGAGGGTATTTTTCTTAGTTATTATTCCCATGTTTTTTCTTTCTCTCATTTTTCAGTTTATTATGAAGCTTTTGATGTTTTACAATGAATACTTTGTATCTGAGAAGTATATGAAGTAGTACCCAATAGGAAATTAAAGAAAGAGATGAAAAATAAAGACCAGGGAAAGAGGTTTAGAATGTAAGAGAAGAGAAAATTCATTTATTTCCACAGTTTTTTTCGAATAATCATTGTTTTTTTACGACGAGGAGGGTTAAATGTATCTAACCGCACCATAGAATAAGTTGTCACATCCTCCGTGTGTGGGGCCCTCACCCACTAAATCCTTCCCTCGTCTCCTGTGGACTCGTTTGTGCCCACTACGGAACTACTGTGCTATTACTTCGGAGTGAAGACTTTTGGCCCTTAGATCTCTCCATGCCTATATCCGCGTCCGGAGTTCAGGTGCTATTAAGTTCGAATGGCAAAAATAAATTAAAGACTTGTTGGTTCTTATATCAGTTCTTGTAACGACTTGGATTTTATCTTGTAGTCTGGATGCCTTAAGGAATACTTGAATGATGTCCTATTGGAAATGAAAAACATTATTATAAGTATTTTTATTGGAAAAACTCAAGATCGGAGGCGGGTTCAGATATCATGAGTAAATAAGTGCATTCAGATCAGTATGACATATTCTTTCATGGTTTTCGTTGTATTCGTGACTTTCGGCACTTATTGTATTGTGAACTAACCTGATCCAGTCCTAGATAGGTTATAGAAATTACAAGAATTACTCAATAATCAAATGAAGACAAAATGTGTGAAACATTTTATATTTAAATGCCTAAGATTTGACACACAATGAATAGAAATGGAGTCCTTGAGCGGGTAGATGTTGAAGCTAGCCAATGTAATACGGGTAAATGCTAGTGTCCGAAATGAATTTGATTCCCGAAAACAATGAACGCATTTGTACACATGCATTTACAATCATGCAAACTCTAACTCATACTTCTTATTCATACTAAATATGGCTTTAAGTCTATGCTGTGCATGTAAGCACCCACAACTTGTTTTCCATTAATATTTGTTTTAACCCCCATAAGGTACATCAAAAATAATATGCACTATTCTGACAGAGTGAATGAAAATTTACCAAAACAAAGGTTTTAGCCTCCACTAAAATCTTTTAACAGAAATTGTTTTCAAATTGCCTATCAGTTAATATCAATCGTGTAAACTAACCTGACCCAGTTCTAGACAGATTATAGAAATTACAAGAAGTACTCAAAAACCAAATGAAGACAAAATATGTGCAACATTTTATATTCAAATGCCTGAAATTTTAAGGAACAGTGAATGGAAAAAGAGTCCTTGAGCGGCCAGATTTGAAGCTAGGCAATGTAATGTGGGTAAATGCTAATGTCCATGAACGAAATTCTGCGAATGTCAGAAGAGATCTGCAAAGCCATAATATTAAAATATCCCTAGAGAAAGGGGTAACTTACAGGATAACAGCCTGGTGGCATACCAAACTTTGAGGCAATACCGAACGGAAGTATCATGAAGCACGGTGATGATTGATTATGATGATAATTCTCGAAGGAAAATAGTCATTGTCGTATTCGTGATTTAGGATAAATTGAGCAACATTTACGTGCTTTTGAAGTTGAAGAATTAGCACTGTCTGCAATTCACAAGGGAATATCTTCAAATCATTAATCAAATTTCTCCATGAAGGCCGGCGAATCTTAAATTCACCCCTTTACTTCGGATAATAACCTAGGTTAGCACACGACCCAGGTTATGTGTATTAATTTATTTTATGAGTAGCAGGACCTACAGTTTAAAGTCGACTTCGATCGGCATACATACGTACATACATAATACTAATTGGTCATTACAACCATTACAACCTACCTTTTCACACCACTCATGTTGTTTGTGTTAATTTCATACATGAGTTGCGGAACCTACCGTTGAAGGTCGACTCCGAACGACAGATATTTGAGAAACTTTTTCTTAGAGTTTTTGCCAGAAATCTATCTATTTCATATTTTGTTTTGATGTCTGACCTGGGGTTTGAACCGTGGCCTCACGTCTAATAAGCCTACCTACTAGACTACGGCCACTTTTACTCCGATTGGCATAATTTTGATAAACTGCTGAGAGAAAGTCTTTGAAGAATATTTTTGTTCATTATTCGTTTTGTTCGAGTTGGGGTTTGAACCGCAGGCTCACGTCTGATAAGCGGACACACTACTTACTAGCAATGGCGACCTGGTTCTTGATTTACCAGTGATGATAGCGTTTTTTATTTACATACATACATATACATATTACATACAACCCTTTAGTTACGATTACAGCTTCGCTTCTTACACCACTTACGTTGTTTGTGTTAATTTCATACATGAGTCATGGGACCGCTTAAAGTCAACTCCGAAAAAATTTTTTTTTATTTTTTTGAGAAAATTTTCACGGCAATTTTATTTACTTTCACAGTTTTTGCCAGAAGTCTGCTGAGAGGAATTCGCCTATCCTTTTAGTCAGGACAACAACCTAGCTAAGCACAACATCAATGTTGTGTGTGTTAATTTCACAAATGAATGGTGGGATCTATGGTTTAAAGTCGACTCCGATCGGTATATTTTTTAGAAACTGTTGAGAAAAAGTCGTCGAAAAACATTTTTGTTCATATATCGTTTTGTTCGAGATGTTTGAGCTGGGGTTTGATTATTATTAGTATTAGACTATGGCGACATGGTAATTGACTTACCAAATGACAATCCAGATAAACAATACTAGAAATTCTTTCAAGAATCCACTTTTCAATAAAAACATCAATACAAAACTAGAACTTTTTTAAGTAAAACTCCAAAATTTATTTGAATACAAACTTCCTCTGAGTATAAATTTCCTATTGGCCATTTTATTTGTATTCGTTTAGTACGCTCTGTAGCCTTACCAAACAATTTATTTTTCCACTTCCACTTGCACAATACCTATCATTGTTATTGAAGTCAATGTACCTTCAACATGCAGAAATAATCTTATGATTGCCTTATTATTTCATAATTTTTTTCTTCTTGCCACAATAAAAACTTTTTCTTCCCTGGGTTCCTGGTTCAACGAGTATGGATGATTTCCACTTTATATCTTGTAAGACACACACAAACACACACACACACAGGAAGAAGGCAAGTATCTAATATGTATTGGTTAGTGAAGAATGAAGTCAAGAGTGTCTGGTAAATGCACTGATGACTCACACAGTATGATCTCTTAATATTAAAAGTGGTTGTTGTTGTTTTTTTTTATTTTATAACTGTAGACCATATTTATTAACAATAGAACATTTTTCTTTCTTTTCATGTCTGCTTTTATAATAAAAAAAAATATTAGAAAAGAAACAAAGACCAAAATGAAGAAGTTTTTAAAACAATATGTTACTTTTGCTATTAAGAATGGATAGATGCAATAAATGGAAGGGGTCTTCCTCTTCTTCACTAACCCTCCATTTGAATAACATTCGTAAACATGTAGATTTCCATGTCCAAAGTATGTTACACTAGATTAGATTAGATTTGATCACAATACTTGTATAAGACATGGCAAATGGTTATGGTAGCTGTGTAGATATGCCAGGTAGGCCCATAGTGCATTAGGGGTGGGTTCTTTATTTTCTTTTCATTTTGTTATTGTAATTTAAAGTATGTTAATTATGTGGAAAAATTGCTTTTTATTTCAGTCTTTTTATATTCCCTGCTTTAACAACTTTGATTGGCTATAAATCAAATTAAGGTGTGTGTACGTATGTATTTATACAAAGGGGATTCTATTAGTATTTTTTTTTCTATGAATTAATAATTAAGATCCTTTTCTTTCTTTTCCTTTCTTTTTTATTTTAAATTTTTTATTCACTGCCCTTCGAATTTGTAAAGTCAAAAGTTGAAGTGCGTGAATATCTAGAAATGAATGTTTATTCAGGGGTTGGGATTACTCGATTAAATTACCTGCATTACTTTAAGCTATAAGGGGATAAACCGCTTCGTTAACATAGCTTATAAATCTAATTATAAATGCTCTTCAAAATTTATTTTTATTATAAAAATTGCTATGCTATGCTTTGATGATTAATTATATATTAAAATTAGGCGTACAATTTTGTAGTTGAGTGTAGTTGAAATCCTATGGCCTTCAGAAGTAATACTACTCCTGAAGAGGAACTAATTAAAGAAAAAAGATAATTTGAAAAGCATTTTTTATTGAAGTGTAACTGAATCCAAACTAAACTCGAAGCTCATATAAATGTTTAGGCTTTAAGAAGTCTCATAATATCTAAATGGACTTCCAAATTTAGAGTAGTTGTGTGGTATATTCTAATGCTTGCAAATCCGTTTACAATAGCTCAGATGAGAACAAGAGAATAGTGTCCATATACATTAATTAAAACACCTTTTTTGGTGTACTTAACGCAGGCTGTTTTGTCAAATTTCTTTTGTGGAAGAAGTAATGCAGACCCCTGACAAGAGCTCATTCTTTGATCGGTGAATGACTGTTTCCTGAATAGATAAGAGTGAGGAAGAAGATGCCAAAATATAAGAAAGATTCAATAATATTCTCCGGAGTTACTGTAGGGCACAAGCCGCCGTAGCCTAGTAGATAGTGTGTTGGCTTATCAGACGTAAGGCCACGCTACGCACCCCAGGTCAGGCATCAAAACGAAAGATGAAAAAATATTTCTTCAGCGACTTCCTCTCCGCAGATTTCTGGCAAAAAAGCTGAGAGTTTATAAAATTGACATGAGAAGTTTCTCAAGTCTGTCGTTCGGAGTCGACGTTAAACTGTAGGACCCGCCATTCATGTATAAAAAATTAACACACACAACATATGAGGTGTGAGAAGCTAGGCCGTAATCCTGACTAAAGGGCTATAATGGCCAACTATGTATGTTACTGTAGTTATCAATCGGGACAAAATGTGGATGTATGATCTTTGGCTTACTCTACGTTCCAAAATTTGTTTTGTGAGCGTGATGCAGTGATCGTTAACTATTCTCATCATCGGGATACATAGTTATTATTGAAGTGTTCTTAATTCCAGTAGCTTGTTGACAATAACTCTGAGAGTATATACAATTGCCATGAAAAAATTTCTCAAAAATCTGTCGTTCGGCATAGACTTGATACTGTAAGTTCCGCCACTTATGTATGAAATTAACACACACAATACAAATGGTTTGAGGAACTAGGTAGTAACCCCTGACTAAAGGATTTTAATGACCAATTATGTATGTGTGTATGTCTAAATTCTTTGAGTATATTAATGGCTACAAATTCCGCTTTTTGTGGCGAACTTAAACTACCGGAAGGCGATACTGGTACTTTATTCAATCTGGAGACTACTCTATCTTATCTAAGGATCACTAACTATAACTCATATGAATTTGATTCTGATTAGGAATCTTATAAAATAATTTCAAGCAGGGGTCATTGGCATTTTATTGTGATAATCTCTGGTGATTCGGTGGGTGTCTACACAGCTACAATATCTTTAGAATAAGTTAGGCTGTGAAATTATTTTCGTGAGGCTTAATATGGGAATTTTTTCCGCCTTCTAGATTACTGTAGTGAATTTGTACAATAAGTTCGGTTAGAAGTAAAGAAGACAATTGTCAGGGGTCAGAGATTTCCTAAAGGAAATCAATTCGATTTCAAAATAAATCTTTCTATTGCTGTAATCTTTATATTAGAGAGCTCGTTCAAGCATGTAAGAAAGTGAAAAAGCAGAAAACCTCTGTCTTTTTATGACAAAAACAGAGCACTGATGCATTAGATGAAAAACAGTCTTTCTCAGACCCGCAACTTCTGGCATTTAACCGCAGAAGTCATATAACGAGACATCAAGTCTTTTAGCATCTCTTCCAAAAGAAAGAGCATCGCTTTTATGTAACGGATGGCCTTGAAATTTAAGGATAGCTGTACGTCGCTCTACTTTTATACAGCAGAGTCGAGCAACAGTGGATGTACCCTGTAGCTGCCAATGAGACCCAGCCTTTCTGTAAGACTAGTGAACATAATACAATTTAAATAAGGTAATTGGAGTACCTATGCCCTGTAATATGTCGGAGATTATGCACCCCATTAATGCAATTTCCAACGATATTCCCTTGTCCCGAAACCCATAGGTAGGTAGAAGTGGTTGCCCATTTAAAACAAATTCTTGGATGGACTCACTTAGGCCGCATTGGGCTCATTGTGCTAACACAGTCATCCGCTATCCCCTAGTCTCTAAACCACTCGGAGCTACTGATGAAGCGATTTCGGCTGCCAATATCAGTCCTTGACAATTCCTCCAGATCATTCATTCAGTAAGTACCCAAGTACTTCCTTCTCCTTTGGTAAAGAGTCGGGCATGTATCCAGCAGGTGAGGGACAGTTTCCTCTTCTTCTTAATATCTGCAGCTTCTGCAGAGTCGTTAGCAAGGAGTCCAAGACCAATGCGCCTCGCATGCGTACCCATAATGCAATGCCCCGTAATGACACTGACAATTATACTGAGCGCGCTTCTTTGGGGTTTAAGTAGACTCATTGTGCGCCCCTCATCCAGCTTTGGCCAGATTTTACGAGCCGTTCTACCCGTGTCCGAGGCCGCCCACCTGTCGTTGACGGAATCTACGATCGCATTATCAATTATCAGCTTGCAGGCCCCCATAGGGATGCCTAGATTCGAGAATTCATCGGAGAGTTCGATGGCAAGTTCATCAGGTCTGCAGTTACCCGGAATACCACTGTGCCCCGGTACCCATACGATGTGAATATCCTCGTCGAGATATCTGCGACAGCCGTACACCGTCTTGGAGTTCATCACGTTAGAACTTAGAGCCTTGATAGCCGCCTGGCTATCAGAAAGTATGGTGATGTTCCGCTTGGAGACTCTTCCGTTCCCAATTATTCTCGCCGCAGCCTGTATGGCCACCACCTCCGCCTGAAAGACACTACAGTGGCCTGGTAGTCTCATGGACTGAGCTATTCCAACCGATTCCGAAAAAATTCCACTGCCTACAGCTCCGTTCAGCTTCCCCGTTGTCCGGTACCGATGTCTTAAATCTCCTCGTGAAGTTGTACCGCGGTGTCATGTAGTCACTGCTCCCGACAGCTCCAAATTCTCCTAGGATCTTTGCGTGGCAGATATCCGAGTCCCGCCACTGTCCAGTCGCCTAGAGACATTTGCTTTTATAAGAGTTACCTTTGAATTCCCCTGAGAAATCCTCAGCATTCGTGGTCAAGAACGGATTCTGAAAATACATTCATTAGGGACTTAATTGCAGCACCGACTGTCTGAGTAATAAAGAGATCTTCAGAGAAAATACTATTAAATAACAAGCCTACAAAATGGCCATGGTCTGGAAAAGAGTGTAGTGACCAGAAAGTCTATAAGGAAGGTAATAAGAAATTTAAGGCATACTAAATGACCAACTGAGCTAATCAAGTGTTTTTATTTCACTCCACGATTGTATTGTAGAATAAAGCGCATCTTTAGCCACACTTCCTTCGATCTTAACCCGCGTTAGTTTTTTGTTAAAATCTCAAATGCTTAAAGTAGTTGAAGACTAGTATCCTGAATAGATGATCTCCTACTACAAGCATTTTGGTCGTGAGGCCTTGATTGATTTCTGTGGCTTCGGGGCTAGGATACGTGTTTCTCAATTTATTTTCATATGTCTTTTAAAATCAACAGATTAATGTAACCAATTTTTATTGTACCTTTCTGTACTCAACACCTTTTAATAACTTGTTAACATGTATATAAATCTGCTTCATCTTGTCTAACATATTTCCCAACACCCATCTCGCAGGATAATCCTGAAAATATTTGCCCAAAATCACAACGTATGTAAGTTTATATCTACGATAAGTGCGTATTTATTGCTTCTAATTCCCTTTGCACACCCATCTTTGCCTATAAAATTTTTTTTAATACTTCTTTCGACAGCTCAACCATAAGCTCTTTAAGGTTGTAAATTATATGAGTGCGGCACTTACAACACTTTGAGGCAGGCATATGGTTTATTAACTGCTGCTTATGCTACTAATAAGGGTAATTAAATATTTTATTCTCCTGCTTCTTTTTTTTTCGATTGTTTGTTTGTTTATTTGTTTGTTTTATTTTTGTTTAAATTAAAATAATAAATACATATATATGTATGTATATAATGGTGAGAATAAACAATAACAAAAACAAAAACAAAAAAGGTAATTATAAATAATAAAATTAACAACCAAGTATCATATACGGGTACATACGATATACGAGTAAGAGGTTTGATAATGTTACACTTACATATGTATGTGTTGGGAAGGACTTTAAGTAGGGCTATCATTGTCTTAAATGTATGTGGGAATACCTCTCCATATTAGAATTTATTGTAGTTTTATTCATAATAACATATTATAAGCACCAGGCAGGGTAAGATGAGTTTGTTATTTAAAAAAAATGAAACTTTTAATTAAAAATGTTTTTCTAGAAAAATTAAAACATTATGGAATGCTTATATAAAAGTTAGGTTAGGGTAAAGTGATTTACAGTTAATAGGGGTATAGGGCTATTATGTAAATAAAACTTTAAATATATGTAATTATAAATTTTTAAAATCACCCTCCTTACCTTAAAAGTCAAGACATACACACGTCTACACTTAGTTATTATCTCTGGTGTGAAATCATTTACATTTTTTATAAGAAAACAAAAATACAACTCTGTGGGGTAAAGCAACAGGGGTAATGATTAGTTTTCATTATAATTAAAAGTAAACAAACAAGTTACACTTTGAAATTAATTCAATGATTTAATTATGACTTTTGAATTTATGGGATTATAATGAAATCATTCCGGAAAAAAAATAAATTAAATATTAAAAGGGGAATGACTTACATTTTTTCATATCTCAACTGGTTGCAGTTGTTTTTAAATAGGGAAACGGAGCGAGGGAAGAAGTGAAATGGTGTATACTTTGCAATAAATACGAAAATTGATTTCATGCAAAGGCTAGGATAGATTAGATGAATTTGATAGCCTTTTCGCAGAGCATAACTTACTTGGGTCCTATAAGGATCCATTGCAATACCGATAGTCAAACAATTACACCTCCTTACTGGCATTTTCACAGATATTTTGATAGTTTTATGAAGGTATAGCTTGTGTGTAGACGTCGTAGTCTAGTAGGTAGTAAGTTGGCTTATTAGACGTAAGGCTAACATCTCCAACAAAATGAAATATTGTTACGAAACTGAAAAATCTAGATACTGGTGTTTTACTTTTATATCGCTTAACATTAAAATTATAAACAAACAAAAAATACAACAGTTGGCTTACTATACGTAAAGCCAGGGTTCGAAAAGTAACACACACAACATAAGCGGTGTGAAAAACTAGGACGTCAATGGGTCAATTCGAGCTCCGGGTACTGTGCTTGTCTTAATTGACAAGTATACATCCTCTAACCTAACCTAACCTAAAAATACAACAACAAATAGCAGCTTAAGAAAAAAATGGTAAACAAGTAAACATAAATACAACAACAAACACCAGCATAAGAAAAAATGGTAAACAAAAATACAACAACAAACACTACAAGAATAAATGTAAACAAAATACACAAACAACAACAATGAAACAACAATGTTTCCATTTATAGTGATTTCGAGAAGGCATAGCCACGAACATTCGCCTTCAAGAACATTCATCAGACTGTTTACTCTGCCATATAAAAGGTCAAGTCAAATCAGGCGAGTGAGTCAGTAAAGTTCAGTCAGTTTTGTGTGTTCAGATGCGGTGTGTTTGAAGAGAGTAATCGTGATTTGAAGATTTCCCTTGCAAACACCAGTATCTAGATTTTTCATTTTCGTAACAACATGAACAAAAATATTTCTTCGGTGACACTCTCTCAACAGAAATTGGATAACCTATTCTGGGTCAATGAGGGTCAATCCTCACTTGCCAGACTCACTAGGCGCATCAACCAACAGCTACTCAAACTTGATCGTAATGTCTTCTCGATTACAGTGGCCATGGTTACAGGTCATTGCGTTATGGGTAGACATGCAGAAAGGCAGCAGCTCCTATCTAACGACTTCTGCGTGGGTGTAGATCTGCTGAAGAAGAGGCAGTTTTTATCCACTTCCTTTGTTAATGCCCATCTCATGCAGGGTGCAGATGGGGTTTATCCAATATTTCCAATCCTTATCGGCTTAACGGAGCTATCATCCGTTGATATCAAGGATATGCGTTCGTTTATTAAACTTTCAGACTGGTATGCTAGTCGTTCTTTAAGTGTGCAGCCCTTGTGCTGACCAACTTTTTCCCTAGTTTGTTGGTATTCGATCAGTACAGGGACTGCGGCCCGCTATGCATGCACAAGTGAGCTTTGTTCATCAAAGCTACCACTTCGACCTAACCTAACCTATCCGCTCAACAATCTTCTGGCAAAACTCTGAGGGTTGTATAAAATTGCCAAGAAAAGTTTCTAAAAAAATATGCTGTTCAGGCTTGACTTGAAACTGAAAGTCCCACGACTCATGTATAAAATTAACACATACAACATAAGTAGTGAAGTCACCGTAGTCTAGTAGGTAGTGTGTTGGATTATTAGACGTAAAGCCAGGGTTCGAGCCCCAGGCCAGACATCAAGACAAAATACAGAAAGTATTTCTTCGTCGACAGCCTCTCAGCAGACTGCTGGCAAAAACTCTGAGAGTAAAACAAAATTGCCATGAAAAAGTTTCTCAAAAAATCTGTCGTTCTAAGTCGACTTTAAACTGTAGGTCCCACCACTCATGTATAAAATTAATACACACAACATAAGTGGTGTGAGAAACTAGGACGTTGTACAATGGGTCAATTCGACCGCCGGGTAATGTACTTGTATTAACGTCCTCTAACCTAACCTAACATAAGTGGTGTGTGAAGCTAGGTCGTAATCCTGACTGAAGGGTCATTGTGTGTATAGCTTGTGTCCAAATCTCCTTTGGCTAGTCACATTTTGTTAACACACTCTGTTTGTAAAAGACTTTTCGTCTCAGGTTCCCAAATTATAGATAATGAGAGAGATGTTCTATGGCGTCTATCTAGTAACGCCTACCCAGCCAACTGGGTAAAACGTTTAAGATGTACTCTGTCTGGTCATATTCTTTTGCATATTTTCATTTCGCTTTGGATTTTCTTATTTTTATTTGGCAAATAAGTGAATATGGATGTATACGTAATTGGTCATAACAACCCTTCACCTATCTAGCTTGGCGATGTCGGATTTGAACCGTGGAATTACGTCTAGTAAGCCAATATACTACATACTAGACTACGGCGACTACAATGAGTGAATATTCTGTGAGATTATTTAATTGTCCCTTTGGATATGCATGCTAATCTTACATTTGAATTCAATTGTATTCTCCATCGTACCAGTTATTGCAAGTGATCTCGGCTTTGTTGTTAACTTCAATATTTCTGTGCCCAGGAAATCATGTGAGGCAAATGTCTGAAATGTTTTCCTATCTTCTCCCAATATTCTTGAATGATTTTAGGCATGATAAATACACCCGCTATGGATCTAATGCCGTCTTTGCTGTCTTTAAATTTTATTACATAAACTTCCTGTATAATCTCTGATCTAGGTCATATACATACAACGGATCTTAATTAACTTGCTTGTGGCCACTCTAGCGTATGTGTAATACGAATTCTTTACAAAGAAAAAGTACACCTTAACGTATGAGTGTCGTCAGTTCTTTTCCTGTCTTTCCCACATATATTTGCATTTATTTTATCCTTCTCTTGCTTTTTTTTTATCATAAAATCTCTTAATAATGTTAAGTGTTATGATAATACCATGCAAAACACTGATAATACTGCATTTATTTATATTTTCTTGGCTCTTTACTCCCTATTTTTTAATACAATACGATACATACGTACAATACGAACCTGCTGCTTACTTACTCACAATACACTATATATGACACACACTCATGGCTATATGGCTAGTAGTGGGGAATTTTTTTATTGTATTTAAAATATTTCTATACAGGATACGTATAAAAACTATAAAACGTTTGCTGAGCATTGTGAAATGTAGCAGGACCACACATGTAAGACTTTTAAAATTATGTCGTGATGCTCGCAATATGTGGGAGTCTTTAAAAGTATAAGAACAATAGAAAATTGTATTTCCCAAGGCTGTTTAAAACACAGAAAATATAGAGCAAGCATGTAATGTTGGCTGGCTGTCAGAGAACATTACAAGCATTTAATACCCTACATCAGCATCTGTAGGAATGTGTTCGTAAAACCTTAGGAATTTTTTGTTTGAAGCTGTAGGTAGTAGGATCTTTTATCTTCTTGGGTTAAAAGCAAGGACAAAGTGGTAGGAACAATTACATAAATTCGCCTTTCGTAGTTAGAGTTTCTCGACAATGGATAATGTAAGAAGTTAGGCCACAATCGTTACATACATACATATGTCACACTCTTGATACATACATACATAACTGGTCATTACAACCCCTTCAGTCAGGATTACGACCTATTTTCTCACACCAGTTATGTTGTGTGTGTTAATTTTATACATGAGTGGTGGGACCTACAGTTTAAAGTCGACTCCGAACGACAAATTTTTGAGAAACTTTTCATGGCAATTTGATTTACTCTCAGAGTTTTTGTCAGAAATCTGCTGAGAGAAAGTCGACGAAGAGTACTTTTTATATTTTGTTTTGATGTGTGGCCTGGGGCTCGAACCCTAGCTTTACGTTTAATAAGCCAACATACTACCTAATAGACTACGGCGACTTCAACCTCTCGATAGCATGCAGTAATTCAACATCCTTTGAGCAGAACGTAAGCTTATGCTACAAAAGCTTAAATATCCCAACATTCTGCAGCTTATACTAGCAGCTAGCCTCTCATCTCATCTTATTCCTTATTGAGTTCAAATAGTAGGCCTTCTTTCTGTATTATCATTACCTCCTCCCTAAGATCTTTTAATTGCTCATAAGCTTTTACTTCTAGCAAGCTCTGCATACAACTTGGCGTGAATTTTTTCCATACTAATCGCTCTTTTATTGGGTCTATCCGTCCTTCATTCTCTTCTGGTAGTGCGTTAGTTTAATTACGTTGCAGATCCTTTTGATCTCGCCTTGTATATACCCAGATGCTTATTTGTCTTCCTTCAAAGACTTTGTACAAGTTGAACGAGTGTGAAGGACTGAAGTAGACGAAACAACTTTCTTGTCCTTATCTCGTCATACTTTAACATCGATAACATTCCTTTCCTTTGTAGGAGGTGACTGTATAGTGCCTGAATGTGCTTGGAGTTTTACCATGTTTTCCTGGATCGGAAAGGGATACAGCTATGGCTCTGTAGTCGGCGTAGTCTAGTAGGTAGTGTTTTGGCTTATTAGACTTAAGGACACGTTTCAAACCCCATGTCAGACGTCAAAACGAAAATATAAAAAATATTTCTTCGGCGGTTTCCTCTCAGCAGATTTCTGAGAGTAAATAAAATTTCCATTAAAAGTTTCTCAAAAAAATCTGTCGTTCGGAGTCGACTTTAAACTGTACTCACGTATAGAATTAACATACACAACATAAGTGGTGTGAGAAGCTAGGTCGTAATCCTGATTGAAGGGTTGCAATAATTGGTCATTGTGTGTATAGCTTGTGTCCAAATCTCCTTTGGCTAGTCACGTTTTAGCAATACACTCTGTTGTAAAAGACTTTTCGTTTCAGATTTTCAAATTCTGGATAATGAGAGATGTTCTATGGCGTCTATCTAGTAACGCATACCCAGCCATCTGTAATGACCAATTATGTACGTATGTATGTATGCCTCAGAAAACTTTTATGCAAAATTCACTCTAACACAGTCAGGTTACGAAATATCGCATCTATTAGCTTAATACGCCACTGTGGTTGGCATGGATTCCAATTCAATTTCCAAAAACAAAATCCATAAACACGCAGTTATACCTGCAAGGCTTCAGGACTGCTACTTCTTGAAAGCTAAAGCCTCTACGCTACCCAGTTATTCATGTCTTAATATCCCTCTTCCCTCAGCATTACTGTTCTGTACTAAATATGCAATCGTGCTCCCCTTCCAACGGCATTATCTGCTGATAGGCGGCACATGGAGAAAGAGGTAAAGAATTGCAGCAATTAGGCTCATATCTACAGAATTTAAACACCGAACTGGAGGAGGATTTCATTGATTATTTATGGTCTGAATAATCAAAAAATAGAGGAACTTTTAAAGGTAGAAACGGCTAAGGATTGGCGGGTGATCGCTTATCTAACCGGCTCAAGATTCATGAGTTAAGGAGATTATGTTCTTAAATTCGCTTACGAGCAATAATATTTTGAATTTGGAAGAAAGCAAATGAAATCTGAATAGTAATTTGGTAGCCTCTGTATATGTTTTCGGATCTGTTATCACCAGTAAAGCTCCCCAAATATACTATAAAAACCACGACTAATACTTTATAAATTACATTGTGCTGTAGAGTACCATAATAATTCAGTTAAACCGACCATTTAATTTTCATATATTTAAGCCTGTTCTGTATATTTAAATGTATGTAAATGGAGAGGATACAACAACTTCAATTCTCTTTTCTAGTCATTGTCATGTTCAGCTTTAAATTATTCCTAGAATTTGTTTGCTTACTTACTACATTATAAAGGTGTAGGCAGAGATAACTTTATTTGCTCGGTAGAGGGTTTAAGTGTATAAATCTACACTCCCGTTAAACTCCTGTTTTATGGCAACTTCAATGACAATATGAAAGCAGTATTCTTTAAACAATGTTTCGATTAAATAAGTTTAATGTGTAAGTTTAATGTGTATCCTTTTGTAAATATTTAGAAACGTATTTCTATTTGTGTATAAGCCTCGAGTTAAATTATAATTAAATATTGCAATGAAAAGAAAACTGAAGTAAATTCTAGAAATTTTTTTAATAGAAATCTCAACTGTCTCCGACTTTGTCGTCTTGCCGCCATTCATAAGAAATAAAATAAACTTACACAACATGGGTGGTGTGAGAAGCTAGATTGTAATGCTGACTAAATGGCTGTAATGACCATGTTACGTTTTTATCTTTTTAAATATGAGTTTAAAATATGAGTTCGTTGTAGTTTTAGATAAATTCTTTATTGTTCGCACTACTTTTGTGCCACTGTTCACAACTTGATGTTACAACTACATCTTGTGCTTGCGTAAGCACTAACAATTGTTCGGCAGGTCTTTACAACGGCGATCTTCAAACCACGACTGTTCTCTTCGTAAATAACGCGCCTTCACACAAGACTGACTGAATTCTTACTACTTGTTGCCTGCTTTGTCTTCCCTTTTTATATGCCCACGTAAACAGTCTGATGAAGGTTCATAAAATCGAACGTTCGTGGTTTCACTTTGTCGAGAACTCTATCACGACTTCATTGTTGTTTGTGTATTTTGTACATATTGCTTGTTAGTGCGTTCTTGCTTACTTGTCTATCCCCTATTTCTTTCATACTGATATTGTTAGTTTACTTGTAACAACTTCGTTGTATTTGTTGGTATATCATTTGCTCACTTTAGTGGTAAACGCTGTTACAGCGTGTCCATTTTCGTAACAACCAATTATGTATGCATTTACATAAGTTATGTATTCATAACCGTATTCCTAGTACTCCATTGTGTTAAGTATTCGAGGTATTTCACCTCCTTAGTAAGCCTAGTTTCAAGCATTTTAGAAGTAATCGGTTTAACCATACAGCCCTACTACCTTTACTTTTCATTTTAAATTCCTTGTAATCATACACTTGGTATACACAATTAAATTAACGTCTCCTGTAAAATTCCTTATGAAACTTATTAAAGTTTCTTTGGGTTTTTCCAACAATTGAATTTAATCTACTGCCTTGATATCTTTTATATTTAATCTACAACTACAGAACACTCTTTAATTCTATTCTCATACACTCTCCTGCTCTTATTCGCATTTGTAATCGTATTCTTGTCATTATTATGCAAATTCAGTTTTTAGATTTTAATGCGCTGTCATTAAAATTGTTGTTGTTGATGTTTTTATGGTTTTCATTCTATTGTTAGAATTTATTTTAAATGGTCATGGAATTACTGGTAAAGAAAAAGGACATAGAATTTTAATGGAAAGGGATGATTTTAAATTAGTTCAAATAGTGGTTGAATTAAAAGTAGGAAAATGATTTCAATTGTCTTTTCTTCTCTTTAAAAAGGACTTCATTTGTATATACCAGAGGTTGTTTAAAGGAGCTAATGTTAGAATTCTAAAAGAGACCACAAGGAAATTGGAATATAATGAACACAATATGACTTAAATCCGGGTTTTAATGATTTTAATTAGAATAATTTAGTCATAATGGATAAGAAAAATGCATAGAACAGTTATAATACATACATACATACAATACATGAGAAAATATTCTGCATACCTTCTCCCTGAATTTTTTAAAAATAAAAAAATTTAAATAACAAATCTTTTATTCCGGAGAAAGCATAATAATGCCACAATATTTATTGGTACTCTAAGCTCTGTCCTGTCCTGTAATTTTTATTGAAAATAAACGTTTTGTTAAGACAGCTTTCTGGTAGAACCTGTCAATCAAAGTATTGCCCATTGGTAGCTACGACTATTACATATCTTTCTGGCCATTTCTTAATTCTGTCCCGAAAAAACCATTCGTCCTTATATGGCAAGAATGGAAGCCACACAATTTTTGAAACTGTGCTCTGATGTGAAGTGAGCGTTCTGTATCGATTGAAGCAAATGGTAATCAGAGGAAACAAGTTCGTGGTATACAGCGGGTGAGGTAAAACATTATATATATATATATCCACTGTTATTGAAATTGTGCTTGACTGGCCCCTAAATTTTAAGCCGAGTGTTGCCATAGTGGAAAAATAAAGACCAAATGTTTGCATGCATATTTAAGGCAGTTTTTAGTCAATGCTCCATGGGATAATAAACCCACATGTAAAGACACTAGAATGCAAGAGGATGCTCCTGAAAAAGGGGTAGGTAGGTAGGTTAGAGGGCGTGTACTTATCAATTAAGACAAGTACAGTGCCCGGAGGTCGAATTGACGTCCTAGAAAAGGGGTATATGATAGGAGGAAGAACGATATCGAGGAAGCCCTGCCTGATTGGCGAGGACGCGCAAGAAGCAAGCCTGGCTCGCAAGAAGCAAGCCTGGAAGTACGTGTTGAAGCAAATGCTTTAAACGGGGGTTGTTAATGGCCAATTAGGTAAGAATGTTAAGACACTAGACAGATCTGGCCTGGCAGGGATATATGTAGAACAGACTTAACATTTAACCCAGTAAGATTTCAACTGAGAAATCTCAATCAATTACGTTCGATTATGGCCTCTGGATGTAGACGAATTAAGACTGGGAATGCCTCATAACAGCTTCCGCAGAAGTTGCAACGACGAGGAAAAAAGGTAACCACAGAATATCCCCTCTGTAGTTCTCCGGGGCTTGGAAACCTAAGAAGAAGAATTCTTCGATACCCTGAATTTAGTTACAAAACAGTTCTATGATGGATAATTTCGGTTTTCCTTATATGACCCAAGTCGACGTGATTTAGTACGTAGTTTGTTGGCTTATTAGACGTGAGGCCTCTATTCAAACTCCAGCTCAGGCATCTCCAACTGAACGAAATATGAGAAAATATATATTCGGCGACTTCATCTCAGCAGATTTCTGGCAAAAACTCTGAGAGTAAAACAAAATTGCCATGAAAAGTTTCTTAAAACAAATCTGACGTTCGGAGACGATTTTAAACTGTAGGTCCCGCCACTCATGTATAAAATTAGCACACACAACATAAGTGGTGTGAAAAACTAGGTCGTAATCCTGACTAAAGGGTTGTAATGGCCAATTATGTAAGCAAGTAAAGACACTAGACAGATCTGGCCTGGCATGGATATCAAACCCAACAAGACTCCATCTGAGGAACCTCTTATCAATTATAACCGAACACGGGCCCCTGTATGTACACGCATGAAGACTGGGAATACCTTATAACGACCTCTGCAGAAATGACAAGAAGTAGAGAAGACACAGAGAGCATCTTCTTTGTCATTGTCTTGCGCTTGGGAAACTAATAAGAAGAATTCTTGGGTACCCTGAATTTAGTTACGAATCAGGTTTAGCCAAAAACGACCACACCATCATAAGAATGAAAGGAATGGTTGAGAGATGCCAAACAGTAGCTGTAATTACATGACAAAGTATGTAAAATCCGTGTTACATCCTGTAGATTTATGTATAATCCACGATACATAAGTAAGATACATAAGTTTGCTTAATTTTTTAATTTTTCATTGCCTATGGCAATTCGATGTAAAAATGACTTTATTTTTTAAGCGATAAAACAACATTTTAGATATGCACAATCCAACGTCCTTTCCTTTCCTTGTTTTTAAATGAATCCTTTTCTTACTTACTTTATTGGTCATTTCATTGTATTCGTCTTGTGTAATCGGATTTAAGTTGTTCCTGTGTACGGCTTCTTGTTTTTAAACTAGAGATTTAAAATTTTATTAAGTTTTTAAATTCAAATCAATCTTTACACCTACCAATAGAACCCGGAGGGTTTTAAATTTCTTTAAAATGCTGAAATTTCTGATTTTCTTTCGCTATCTCATCCTTTTATCGAAATAAAATGTTTTTTCTTAACATTTTATATCAAAAAATATAATAAATTTGTAAACGTACCTAATTGTATTTAATTCCATTTAAGTGGTACTTTTATTGACCTTTTTCTCTCAAAAAAAAATGAGAACGAAACGAAGGCAAATTTGTTGAAATCTATTTTGTGTTTTTATGGCAGTTTAAGTAGTTAAAATATCTGCGTATATTTCATAGTTATTCAGGTATAAAAATTTCTATGCCTCATTTGTTTTACGGTCGAACAAAATAAAAAGTTGAAATGGAAATGAAAAAAAAAGATTCACAATTTTAGTTGGTATGCATATTATAAGTAAAAATTTTAGTTTTGCGAAGCATTTGTAACACCACAGGAAAAGAGATTTAATTCAAAGAGATTTTAAAAAGGATTCTGTTATTTTACATACACATACATACATAATTGGTCATTACAACCCTTCAGTCAGGGTTACGACCTAGTTTCTCACACCACTCTTATACATGAGTGGCGGGACCTACAGTTTTAAAGTCGACTCCGAACGAACCACAGATTTTTGAGAAACTTTTCATGGTAATTTTATTTACTCTCAGAGGTTTTGCCAGAAATCTGCTGAGAGGAAGTCGCCGAAGAAATACTTTTTTTGTATTTTCTTTTGATGTCTAGCCTGGGGCTCGAACCCTGACTTTACGTCTAATAAGCCAACACGCTACCTACTAGACTAAGGCGACTCAGTTATTTGATAACTTATCTTTGATAACTTATCTTTGCTCCAGGCAAAGTTATACTCAGTAGTAATCATAGCTGGGTATACAAATAGTAAGATCCACAAAACTGAATGCTTTATATGTGCGATTGTAGCATGTATCTCTAGGGCTGTATTTCACATCGTACAGGAGCTTGTTAACCTGCAGTTTAATAGGGGCTAAGAAGTTAAACTATTTATACTTGTTGTTATGCTTAAAGTGGCATGTAAGAGGAGACTATTATGCAGGCAATCTCCATAGATTGTAAGACAAAACTAGAGCCTAGTAATCCTATTAAATAACTCACGAATTTAGATGGAATCGCATCAAAAACTTCCACTTTAAGCGACCACATACATAATGTGTTCAATGTCTTATACCACATGTGTATAATGGGGCAAGGTTTTAAAACCTCTAAACAGTGGTATATTGCCGCATGGATATATAAGGCTTCACGGCCTGGAAGGAAAATCAACAAGACATACTGCCCCTTTTCCTAAACATCTCTGCATTTTTCGTATCTTCTTGGAAAAAAGAGGGAATCATTCATACCCATCATGGAGAAATATTAGAAAGGCATTGTTGCAGTAGAATATAAAAAAAAATTTCACTGCTAAGAAAGGAGTCTTTGCTCTGCAAGTTTATACAAATTGCTTAAGAACTTTCTGTAGAGTTCCACTTCAGCTGCAATAAGCTTTTGCAGAGGATGGTTACATGCGAGACTATTACATGAAGATTCTGATGTGAGGAAGAGGAATCGATGGTGTACATGAGCACCAACTGTATGGCACTGGGACTTAAGAGGACCTGGATAATTTAGGCATATTCCAAGGTATGCCAACACGACTTGTTGGCACTCCATTCCGGCTTTTTGACCCATTATGTCTGTGATTGCACAAGAACTTGATATGGTTGAAAAGGAAATGATCATTACAACACTTCAGTCAGCATTACTCTCACCACATATGTTGTGTGTGCTAATTTTATCTATGAACGGCGGGACCTACAGTTTAAAGTCGACTCCGAACGACAGATTTTTGAGAAACTTTTAATGGCAATTTTATTTACCTCTCAGAGCTTTTGCCAGAAATCTGCTGAGAGGGAGTCGCCGGAGAAACATTTGTTCATATTTTTGTTTATACTGGAGATGTCTGACCTGGGGTTTGAACACTACCTACTAGTCTAAGGCTACTTCAAAAATGGTCACCTTAGGTTTGTCCAAAATCATCATTATGCACACGCATATGATAAAAATGCTACTAGGTTAACCACCATTGAGTGGGAGGTCCTCGCTAAGGCATCTACAATGTCTTCTGATTCCTTTTCAGTCTTAACTCCGCTTTCTTTGAGTTTAATTGCCTTCCAAAATGTTAGTTGGTTTGTGTTTGAACAAAGTATCGTGTTTCTTAATGCCGCTGTACAAAATGTGTACAATGTATTCTATTTCAAAACGTCGTCAATGTGTATTTTTAACGCAGTCAAAAAGTAATCAGGCATCGGATTTATAGTTGATGCATTGTTTGGTTACTTTGCATATCTACATAGTTTATATACAGTAGTAGAATTGCATAAAAACTTTGTATATACGTTTTGGAAGGCAGCCTTATTATAGTTTCATCAGGTAGACAAGAAGCCTGTGCTAGGTTTGTAGGCTTGCTAACTGACGTTGCTTAGGTGTTGTATTGTCTATAAAATTAGGAAAACCTTATTTATTGTATCGAGCTCTCTCCCAAATGCTGACTCAACTCGATTAGCCCATGATGTCCTTGTTTCATGTAATTTTCTTCATTCGAACCATAGATACATGAGAATACAGTCAATCACTTTAACCACAAAAACAAAGCAGTTCTTATTTGAATAACAAGTCTTTATAAACTAGAATCCCTAGTCGTTATTCGATTTCTTTAAAGAAGAAAATTTATTATGTTTATTTAATGCGTTGAGATCTTGTTATGCCCTAATAAACAAACACTTTCTCGTACTTTACCTACATATTCGGATACCCATAGCGTACGGTACATTCGTTTTAAACCACAAAACATTTCTTTATAGAGTATATTTTTTGAAATACCAAAGCATGCTCTCTCTCCCTCTGACGAACAATTTTCTACCCTCCTGCTTATTTGCCACACATACACACACACATAAAACACTATAATGTGGCATGCTCGATTATTTGCCACAGGTTCTTATTTATCTTGTGATATATTTGTTGATGTTGTCGGTCTTTCCAAAGTTATGGTGGTTAAATTTAGGAGAAATTCTTATTATGTGTGGGTAAATACATACGTGTGTATAGGTTCTAAGTGCGTGTATGTGTGTGTAGGTATTAGTGAAAGTTTTGTTTGGTATTTGTTTTGTTTGGTTCAGTGCCATTTCGGCTCGTAACCATTATACGAGAGGGGTTTTGCGTTTATTTTTTCCGAAAAATTAAAAAATTTTTTTTTTTATTTTGTTTGTGAATCTCTTTGTATGGTTTTTCACAGCCAGACCGTTTTTGTTTTTGACTTTTTTCTTTTGTTACTAATACACACAGGTGTGGTTCTTGTTTTAGGGGTTGTTGTCTGGTTTTTTGTTGGGCTTTTCAAATACTTTTCTTTTCTTTTCTTTTTTTTTCTATTTTTGTTAGGCTTTTTTATTACCAACAATTTTTTATTTGGCTGTTATAATGTTTTTTTTAAGTCGTCGTATTTTTTTATTTCAGGTTTTTTAATTTATAGTCTCGTCATTTGTTTGTTTCTTTCTATTCTCGTATGAAATAATTTGTGATGTGTGAGCATTTGTCTGTTTTTCTTTTTGGATTTTGAAGTTAATAGATTTTTTTCTCGAGTCCTTATCAAAATTTTCTGTAGTAAACAGTTGTTTTTGTAAGAAAAAAAAAACAAGTTCTTTACTATGGCGACCGAGACTGTGAGGAAAGGAAATTAAAGAATATTTTTAAGCTCCAATTAAAGCATTTATTTAAGGAAATTGCTTCACATTAAGTGGGTTTTAAAGTTTATTAAGAAAAATCGTCTACAAAACCTAAGGAAAATGGATTCGTTATAAAAAGCCAAGGAAAGAAACAACAGAAACATGTAGAGACGAGGAAGCAATGACAATGTAAAAAGCAAAATTAAAATGGAAATGGAAAGTATGGACCAAGAGCTTTGAGAAGAACAACAGAAGGCGAAAGAAATTATATATCCAGCAAAAGTCTAAAGGAAACAGTTGCAAAGTAATCTAGCACTACTCTTTTGAATACCGGACTTTCAAAAATAGATCCACTATAGCAGATCAATCATCTGTTTAGATGGAAGAACTAGATTGACGTAGCTAAGTAGGTTAGAGCAGTAACTTTGTTTACCAAAGCTCACTTGA
Organism: Sarcophaga variegata; assembly: GCA_932273835.1. Taxonomy (NCBI): domain Eukaryota; kingdom Metazoa; phylum Arthropoda; class Insecta; order Diptera; family Sarcophagidae; genus Sarcophaga; species Sarcophaga variegata. The sequence continues at coordinate 18,023,400 of OW026360.1, forward strand.
GCACACATAGCGGCCCATTGTGGCGCTAAAAGTACAAAACGTTTTCACTGTTAATGTTCTAACAACTAGGCTTTGCTCTTATAACCTCAGTTTGAAATTCTACTAAAGTCCTAACAGGATCGTTAGTTAGGTTCTGGACTCATTTCGTCCTAAAACATCAAGAATATTCTACAATCTCCCTTATTATATATCGATACATTTACTCCCTGTCTCTTCCAAAGGTTTATTAAACTTATAAAGCTGTTGGAAATCCCCTTGAACCACACGCCTTAACTCGCTTTTCCTTTTCCTAAAATTTCATTTCATTCAGTTTTACTTTGCTCTGGAACTTAGCGTAGTTTTATGCTACACTTACCCATAATCACCGTGGGGGCCTTACTGCAGACCCCAAACAACATTATGCTGACTCCCAACGCCAAGACTGTGTTTCACCCATAGCAATATGCTTATAGATCAGCTCGTTTGCTTTAGTAAACCCTAATACCTTAGCCTAGACGGCACTGTTCTTATTAGGGAATCTTTAAGATAGCTTTGTATTAATATTCACAATACAATTGCAACCTTAGGTCAATATCCCTTTATTCCTTTAAGTAAAAACGGCTGGAGGTAACTTTATAGAGTCACAAATTATATCTACGATATATACCCTCTGAACTTGATAAACTCAGCCCATTTTACCAAAAGCCCCTTCTGACATCCTCATAAGATTCTTGCCAATTTAATTCTATCATTTCTAACCGCATTGAGTCCAGTTTTTGTTCTTTCCAGGGTTCTTTTCCATTTTAGTCACTTTCAGTTTTAATCCTGTCAACCTGGGCCCTACGAAATTCTCTGTTTTATAGCAACTGGAAAAAAGCAACAACTTTGTATTCCTGGAATTAATGCCCCAGAAGGGAGTTTTTAAACACAGCTTTTACGAGCTTATTAATTGTTTGGCTAATTTAAGATTGGCATTCTGGTGAGTCGCCGTGGTCTAGTAGGTAGTGTATTATGTTATTAGATGTGAGGCCACGATTCAAACTCCAGGTCAGATATCTCGAACAAAACTAAAATATGAAAGAAATATTTCTTCGGCGACTTTCTCTCAGCAGATTTCTCTCAAAAACTCTAAAAGTAAATAAAAAAGTCATGAAAAATTTCTCAAAAATCTATCGTTCGTTGTCGGTTATAAACCGTAGATCCAGCCACTTATAATAAAAATAACACTCACAGTATAATTTGTGCGAGAAGCTAGGTCGTAATCCTGACTGAAGAGTTGTAATGTCAATTATGTTTTTATCAAATCATGTGTTAATACCCTGATCTTGTCATAGAACGACGAAAATATTTGACTCTCTGCGATAACAAGATTTATTTTGGACGCGGGTTGGTTACCTCTAAGGAATGTTTGATACTCGCTCAATGTCATACTGCCTAAATACTGTACAAGTGGGACCACTTAATTCAAAGAGGTTCCGACACCTTACTTAGCCCAATTTAATCCAGAATATAGTCTTGATAAATCAGCTACTTCTGCGTTCACTCTAGTGGCAAGAAAAAGTTTCTAAGTGAGTTCTACTTCAGTCCCAGGTCTCTACAGTCAGGACAAGGTCGCAAAAGGTCTAGTTTCTAAACAGACCTAAACCAAACCTGCTTATCCTACAAGGAGCTGGTAATAGTAAACCAATCCCCATGACTTTCTAAAAAAACATGACTAATCAAACAAAGTAACACAATAATAACAAAAATTAGGCAATACTCTGTTACTTTCCCTTTCATTTATCGGGTTACGATACTTATAACCAAGCATTTTATATATTTATACATTTCATTTTTTATACATTTCAATAGTAATTAAACATATTATTTAAAAACTATTCTATAAAGTAAAAATATATTCAATTTAAACAAGAAGTAAATAAGTAAATAAAAAATAATACGGCATTAATTGTGACGAGCCCTTATTGTGTGTGCATTAAATGCATTATTTCTTGCAAAAACCTTCATTTTTTGATGTAATTAAACTTATAATGCCTCTTTATTCATTTGTAAAAGTAAAACAACAAAAACAAAAAATAAATTTTTTTCTTTTTTACTTAGTACTGCGGCATATTCTTTCTTGTCTTTCAATAACACTTTACAACGGCAAATTGCATCATCAGCTATCATGTGGAAAAATACTTGCCTGTTTGCCGTGTAAGCTTATGTGTTTGTGTGTTTGGCCATTATTATCCAGCAAATTTCATAAATAATCATTAAAAAGCATTATTTTTATACTCGACCTACATTTTTAATTCAACTTTGTCTTGCATTCTCTCTCTCTTTCTACTACACGTTCTTTTGTTCGATTTTTTATTCTTTTTTTGTTTTTTCTTTTGTTTTAACAAAAAAAATCCTTCTTTTTATAGGGGTTTCATAATTTTATCTCTTAACGTTTTGTGTTCTTGCAAACACTAAAGGAATGTTTGCAAATGTATGTGTATGTATCGAAGAGAGAAAGAAAGAGCATTTGCTTTAATATCTAGTGCAGTTGAAAACCAAGTTTTTATTTATTTTCTTGGTTTATTTTTCTGCGCCTGTTTTTATTTAATTTTTATTTCCCATAGATTTTCTTGGCTCACAAAATCCTTCCTTCGCTCTCCCTCCATTCTACTCCTGTATACAACCACAACAACAACAAATGCGAATAAATTCCATTTTATTTTATTTATTTTAAAGCTGACGCATCATAAAATAAAAGTAACTGTTGCAGTTATAGGTATGCATGTGTGTGTGTGTGATTGTAAAGCAAAAAAACGCCATTGCTACCACCATTATAACCATCAACAATATGGCTGAATACTTCCGCTTTCAGTCATGAATGCTTCAACTACGAGTAGAAACAACATCAATTACTCTACTACTACTACTCTATACTCTCTTTTACACAATATCTTTTCTCTCTCTCTCTCTCTGTCTCTCCCTCTCTCTCTCTCTCTCTCTCTCTCTCTTTGTCTTGCCTTTATAAAACATATAAATTTTCTTTTATTTTTTTAACCTTTGGCTTAAGTTTTATGACCTGCTTGTGGCATTTACATTCATTCATCTGTTTGTAGTCGTATAGCTGTATGCCGTTTAAAAGATACCGAGGAAGAGAGGGAGCCTGAGAGCACGAAAAAGCAAGAGTATGTATGTATGTTCGTTCAAACAACCAACTATTTGCTGTTGTATTGGGTGTGTGTTAAGTTTCAAAGCTTTAACTGCTGATATCAGCAGTTATTGTTTGAGTTTTAAGACTCCTGTTGTATTAAAAAGCGTAAAAATGAACTTTAAATCTGTAAAAAAGCGACGCTACGTTGCTGCTCAACAGATTTATATACTCTTCACGTATTATGCTGCTGCCTGTATGCTGTGTTGATTTTTTTATCGTCTTTTTTCGACTCAATTTTTATGGTCAATTAAATTCTATAAAAAAAAGAAATTTATCTGAATGCCTAACTAAGCTTTTACTATCTAAATAGGCTACAAAATGTTGATGCCAAGTAAATTCCAGGAGCGATAATTTAGTGTTATGACAGTGAAATCGTAAAGGAAATTGATTTAAATCGTATTTATGTTTAATTGCAATGTAATAACAATACAGTTTTGGTAAAAATAATAGGTAGAGTTTCTTCATTTCTCAATAAAATTTAATGTACTGAGCTTCTAGATGAAGTTTCCGCAGTCTAGCAGGTAGTGTGTTGACTTATTAGACGTAAGGCCGCAGGTCAAATCCCATTTCCAACAAAACGAAGTATAAAAAATATTTCTTCGGCAACTTGATCTCAGCAGATTTCTTGCAAAAACTCTGAGAGTAAAATAAAACTGCCATGAAAAGTTTCTTAAAAAAATCTGTCGTTCGGAGTCGACTTTAAACTGTAGTTCCCGCCACTCATATATATAAAATTAACACTCACAACACAAGTGGCGTGAGAAACTATGTCGTAATCCTGACTAAAGGGTTGTAATGACCAATTATGAGGCCAATGCCAGTTGAACCTAACCTAACCTTTGGCCAATGCTCGCTTCAAATGAATTAATCGTTGTCTCTTAAAGTTTTCTGTGAAAGTCTGACTTAGTTTCATCAGATCATAATGGAACACAGTTTTCTGAAGCAATGGATATAACGCTTGGCCGTAGACTTTATTTGTAACCTGCGATTTACATATGATTTCTTGAGCTTGGGGTTTCCACAATGAATTTGTTTTTTGTTGTCAATGGTAATTCAATGTAAAATTTTTAAGCGATCGATCAGCATTTCAGACACGCAAAAGCGTCTTTCAATGTCTGTTGTGCCACCCAGTTTGCTTGTTTTTAAATGAATCTTTTCTTATTTATTTTCTTCGTCATTACATTGTATCCGTCTTGTGTGATCGGACTGAGAGTAAATAAAATTGCCATGAAAAATTTCTCAAAAAGTCTGTCGTTCGGAGGCGACTTTAAGCTTTGGTCCGGCCACTCATGTATAAAATTAGCATGAACAGCATAAGTGGTGTGAGGAACTAGGTCGTAATACTGGCTGAAGGAACTTGAATCATACCTTAGCTTTAAACCAATCGCTCTATCCAGTTAGCTACCGTAGACGCCCTCTACTTATATTCATTTCTATATCGGTACTTCACTCCAGGCTTTATTTAAAACTTGAAAAGTGGAAAATCTATAATCTTGCCCTCCTATGTAGCCGGTTTACTCGAAATATCTACTCGACTTTCTTAGTAAAGACACGACTCGATTGTATATGATTTTGATATTATACTGACACCAAACGATCTGCTGTATTTGCAGTCAACCTATAAAGAATTTCCCTGTAATTGCTTCTCCTAACCTATTAACGAACACTAGGATGCTGTCTGGTGTCAATAAGGATGACTTTGTTACCATTCACTTGTTTTGGCAAATGATGCCATCCAAATTCCAATCATATGTTCTGATAAATCGTTTTGCTCATCACTGAATCTACATATTCTGCTTCTGTTATTTGGAAAATTTTCTTAAGCCGATCAGAAGTTCGGTAAATGTCCTCAAACTGTTCGTGAATAGTTTGATTGGAAACTCAAATGGCTTCCAACTACAATTACTTAATAAAAGTTTAGATTATGTCATCTCTGACCGAAATGAGATGGGTCTGCTCGTCTTTCTATCATCACTTTTGCGGAGGATAGCTTTCCAAACTTATCTTTATATTTTACTGAAAGTTTTGAATGAACATCCTCTCTTGGCAAGCTCTTATGCCCGTTTATAGCCTTGAATTTCCAAATATTATGGAATTCAGCTATTCTTCCTGTCTAGCTAATTCAGTTTGTCTAAGCAGTCTCACCAAATAGGAAACTAAAGGCTCCAATGGCGGCCTGGTAGTCAAATATTTGTACCTGCTGTTCAAGTTAATCACATTTTTCGATGGCACATACTTGTCTTATGAAAATTATTGACATCGATGCCCATGGGATTCTAGCATTTCAGTCCTCTTTTAATATCTGCCTTCGATCTATCCGTATACTTTAGAATGATTCTTCTCTTAGTGGAGTTTGTTCAAGTCGCCGTAGTCTAGTAAGTAGTGTGTTGGCTTATTAGACGCGAAGCCAGGGTTCGAGCCCCAGGCTAGACATCAAAGACAAAATACAAAAAGGATTTTTCGGCGACTTCCTCTCAATATATTTCTGGCAAAAACTCTGAGAGTAAATAAAATTGCCATGAAAAAGTTTCTCAAAACTCTGTCGTTCGGAGTCGACTTTAAACTGTAAGTCTCATCACTCTAGTATAAAATTAACACACACAACATAAGTGGTGTTAGAAACTAGGACGTTGTAGAATGGGTTAATTCGATCTCCGGGTACTGTACTTGTCTTAATTGACAAGTACACGTCCTCTAACCTAACCTAACCTAGTGAAGTTTGTAGCTGCCAAAGTCTTCCACTTTATTTATTAGCCTGTCTCGTTGCAGATCGCTTTTAAAATCCTACAGTCAGTCTACTAGAATCGGTTCACCGGACAATTAAGACAGAAGATGGAAGCCCCTCAAGCTGTCAAGCCATGACACTTCATCATACATTTTCTATCATACATATTTAAAAAGAACGATTTCCTTTTCCTGTATTCTATTCATTTTAGATTTTACCATCAACCTAACAAATGTCTTTAAGAGCATTAATTTTGTTGTTGCTTTTTTATTGTAATCCTTTTCAATGAAATGCATGAAATTGATTTATGAAAATATTTACTAAACTAACACTCTAAAACAGCCACTAAAATATGAACATCCTTTAAATCCTTGTGACGATGTGTATATAAAAATCGTTAAAGAATTATGACAGCAGTAAAGAATTTGTGATGTTGCATAGTTTACACAATAATGATGCCAACCAAGTGGCAGAGCAGCAAAAGACCAGTAAAAAAAGAAAAAAACTGTGGCATATCTTTAGATCTGTTTTTATATTTTTTTTCTTATCTTTTCAAGTCATTTACATAGATTTCCATGCCACGCATTGGTGTATCACAGAGTGATAGACGAAGTATTTGTACTTACGTTCTGTGCCACTATTAATGCCCTTTGTATTCATCCTTTTTCTGTCTCTCTCTCGCTTCTTTTTTTGTTGTACTCACCATATGACATTGACTCACATCGTTGCAAGAAAACACTTTGTGTCTCGCACACGTGTGTTCGTATAAAAAGGAACAACAAAAACCATCCTTTTTTACTTGCTTGCTTGCTTTTGTATAAAATGTGTTGCATTTAGCCTTGGCATGCCACTGTTTGAATAATGCTGGTTCAAACATTGCCAGTATTTTACAGTCATTTCCATCCAAGCATGGAGGTAAAAGAGAGAAAGAGCGAGAGAGAGAGAGAGAGCAATGCATACAACTAGAGCATGCATCTGTTGGTTTACTTTGCCTGCGGTTCGTTTTTTTTTACCATCCATCCATCCATCCATCTATCGATAATATATGATGGTTGCAAATTCAGTTGTTTGCTATTGTTGTTGCCTGCTGCTCCTTTCATCACATCACTGACAATGCAAGGTTGTGTCAATCTCTGTCAGAATTTTGTATTCCATGATTTTTTTCTCCGCTTCGCTCTTTTTTCTATTTAAATATGTGTCAGTGGAATTTAAAATGAGTTGTTTTATTGCTTTGAGCGTGGATAATAAATTTTAGTTGTAGCGCTTGCCAAAATCAGTTCCAAAATAACAAACAAAAAAATACGGGCAGGTAAAATGTGTGTCAAAAAAACTATTCTAACGTAAAAAAACAAAAACTAAAATAGCCATTAAATATTCAGTATTTATATTTTAAACAATATCCTCAAGTGCTAAATTCTACTACACAACATGACCTTACCATACAGCTTCCAATAGGATACACTAACGTTAAGCAATTGAATTTCTAAACGAATGATTTTAATTTCCAGGAATTCGGAAGCTAAAGGGTCCGCAAAATAACTTTTTTTTGGAAAATGCTTAAGAAAAAAAAACTACTGAATATTTTCTCAAAAATCTTTTTTTATTTGAAAGTACAATCCTTCCGGTTAATAATGGAAAATAATTTCATTCAAATGGCTGCCTCGGTTGGCCATGCAGTAGTCCACACGATCGGTCCAATTTTTAAGCACATTATCGATTGTGTGCAGCTGTATTTCACCAATGGCTTCACGAATATTGTCCTTTAAAGCGTCAATTGTCTCTGGCTTGTCGGCGTAACACTTATCTTTGACGGCACCCCACAAATAATAGTCCAACGGTGTCAAATCGCAGCTCCGAGGTGGCCAAACGACATCAGCTCTGCGGCTGATAATGCGATCTTCAAAAACAGGGCTCAAAACATCGAGTGTAGCGCCGTCCTGTTGAAACCAAATATTTCCAATATCCTACTCTTCAATTTTTGTGAGCAAAAATTCGTTCAACATGGCCCGATAACGATCGCCATTGACTTTAACGGCCACTCCTTGCTCATTTTCGAAGAAAAATGGCCCAATTATGCCTCTGGACCAAAATCCGCACCAAACAGTGACTTGTTTTGGGTGCGTCGGCTTTTCAATGTATGCGTGCGGGTTTTCTGTGCCCCAAATGCGACAATTTTGCTTGTTTACATACCCGCCAAGATCAAAATGAGCTTCATCTGAAAAGATGATTTTTTTTTTTGCCAAAATCGGCATCTTCTGGTGTAGGCTACTGCATGGCCAGCCGAGGTAGCCATTTGAATGAAATTATTTTCCATTATTAACCGGAAGGATTGTACTTTCAAATAAAAAAGAAATTTGAGGAAATATTCGGTAGTTTTTTTTTAAAGCATTTAAAAAAAAAGCTATTTGGCGGGCCCTTTATTAACGCTAGATGTGCTCTAACCCATCAGCCAAAAACAAAGCTTAGGACTAGAGATCTTCCTTTTTGATAGCCAACATTACTGGCTGTATTGAAAGTCAGTTACTGTTCATGTTGAGTGTATACCGTTGTTGTAAGACTAAGGCACTCTGTTGTGCTTAAAGGCAAAATACCTTAGAGCACAGCTTACCATTCTAATCAAAGTGCTGAGACTATTCTAATTTTTTTTGAAGTCTCCGTAGTCTAGTAGGTAGTGTGTTGGCTTACTAGACGTAAAGCTTGAATTCGAGCCCCAGGCCAGACATCAAAATAAAATACAAAATGTATTTCTTCGGCGACTTCCTCTCAGCAAATTTCTGGCAAAAACTCGGAGAGTAAATAAAATTGCCATGAAAAGTTTCTCAAAAAAATCTGTCGTTCGGAGTTGACTTTAAACTGTAGGTCCCACCACTTCTTTATAAAATTAACACACACAACACCAGTAGTGTGAGAGACTAGGTAGTAATCCTGACTGAAGGGTTGTAATGACCAATTATGTATATGTATGTTGCCTGTGGTTTGTTTAGAATGGTGAGCTATTATCTAGGGCCCTTTGCTTTCCGGCAGACCAGTGGCTATAGGCTATAGCCTTACAACAAAGGAAAATAGTTCCTTAGATGCCCTATACTTACGCAGGATACTAATACTTGTCTGTTTATCAAAAACCTACAACTAATTCTCAATAATTCAATACAATTTACGGCCTGAATTTACGGATATTCTTTTGGTCTAGGTCTTATAAAAAATTCCTACGTTGCCACATGAATAAATTAAAGCAAAAAACTTGGTTCTCAAGTAACAAATGCATTTGAAATATTTTTTTCCAGTACGGTACTACTACCGTTTCTGTCAATTTTACTTTGTATTTGAATAGAAAAATAAATCATTTGATTAATATTTTCCATAAGAGCGTATAACATTTTATTATCTTGTCTAGACAACTAATAGTTTTCCACTTCAAATTGTTTATGGGAAGCATATTTAAAAAAAAATTCAATAGAAAACCTGTAGTAAATTAGAAAAAAGTTTATAAAAAAATTGACCGTAGCTACATACATACATACATATATAAACGTAGATATAACAATAGATTAGAAGGATATTATTGTCAGTGTTACAACAGGATTCTTTTTTCACATTTTTTTTATTATTTGAGTACGTCTATATATTTTGTATGCCCGGGCATTATTTCTAAACCAATGAGAATAGTTAAATTAAATTAAATACACTTGGCTGCATAAATATATACACACACACACATACACCATTCATTGATAAAAATCTAACAATTAAATATAAAAGAGAGCAACACAGAAACAGAAAGAAAAAACAGGCAGCAAATACAGTCACTGAGTTTAAAACATAGTGAGAACAGTGAAAAATAACAAGTTAAAGACTTACACACACATTTATCAAACTAAACAAATACATACAGTGAGCGTCAAAATAAACTGTACATAAAAAATATATAAAATAATAAATTGCCGTTATTTTTATTTTAAAATTTCTTTCATTGCCAATTTCTAAAATTGAAACAAAAAAAACTTCAAAAACTTTTCAATTATTGCCAAATTTGTTCAGGCACTCTCCGTAAGTGGTAAAACTTGAGTTTGATGATTGTTAGAATTTTATCCCTAGTGTACAGTTTCTTTTGTCGCTCACTGTACGTGAGTAGTTATGAAAATCCATACACAACACTCTAACAAAACGAACACATCATTGAAAATTTATAGACTAACACTCTGTAAAGTACAACTAAACTGTAAGCTTACACGTACACGTACATACACTCACACTCATATCAAAATTTGAAGCAAATACATTAAACACTCTGGTAAATAGAAGAAAATGTTAGCCTGTAATATTACTCGGGCATTAGTATCAGTAAATACGTATGTAAGTCGCTCTCTCTAGCTAAATACATGAGTAAATACTGCTGCATACATTACAAAGCTTATGAAACATGAATTCTTATACACACATACTCCACAATATTTGTATGTAGTCTTCATGAAACTGAAAATATTTCTCTACATCCGTCACTCTCTCTCCCTCTGTTTTCCTATCTCTTGTAAGATCTATTTAAAAGTGAGCATGTATTTGTTATTAAAAATATTTAAAGCGACACTACTATAGAAAAATACATACATTCTCTCCTATCTACTACACATACTTGTACACATACATGTACACGTACATGAACATACATATAAGTGAACACTATGAGTTTATAACAGTTTTTGACTGACTACAACACTTGTAATAGCATTTGATGAATTTTAAAATGTATTTTTTATTATTTTTTTTTTGTGTGCAAGTGTGTGTATGTGTGTGTTTTTCTCTCTAAAAATATATTAAAAACTTACTCGTAAATCAACGAAAATATTTAGTAAGCGTTTCATGGTTTTATTTGCTCGTTTTTATTTATTTTTTTAGTATATATCTCCAGGGTTTATAGAAGCGTAAAGCATCACTCAAATATACATGAGGCATTTAAGAATGAAAATGAACAGAATGTTTACGTTTCAAATTTAGTTTTCGAACAAATTTTTAAATCGCAAATGTTTACTAAAATTTGTTTTAAACGTATCAAATATTTTGTAAATTTCCTAGGAACCTTATAGACTTATACACTTTAGAAGGATTTTGATAAGAAGATGGATTTTGATAAGAAAATGAAGTTATGCAGGCTAGATAAGAATATCAACTAAATGCCTAACTAACGCTTTCAGTTTTCCCACAAACAAGACATTCGCTCAGAATATACTGTAACGCGGTTCCTTCCATCTCATCTAAAGCAGCTTTTAAAATAGTCATAATGTTACGTTTTTACCATTTAAAAACGTTTAAAATATGAGCTCGTAGATTTGCATATAAAATTTTAATTAAATTATTTTTTGTTCCTACAATTATGTGTGCTACTGTTCACAACTTGATGTAAGCAACAACAATTGCTTTATTGGTTATTCCTCTTTGCACTCTTTTGCGTAGCCAATAACAATTACTAGTCAATTCGTTCACCAGATCTTCAAACCACAATTACTCACTTAAACACACAGCGTCTTCACACAAGGCTGACTGAATTTTTACTTACCCCGTTGACTGCTTCGTCTTGCTTTTTATATCGCAGGGTAAACAGTCTAATGAATGCTCTTGAAGGCAAATGACTTCGTCTTCTCGAAATCTCTATAAATGTAAACAACATGTTTACATTTATGCTTGCTTGTTGTATTTCTGTTTACATTTATTCTTGCAGTTATTTTGTTGTTGCATTTTTGTTTACTTGTTTATTACTTTTTTATACTGGTGTTTTGTTGGTATATGTTTGTTGACTTTTGTTTGTTATGTAAACAAGTTCATTGTTTTTGTTTTTGTAGCTTTTGTTTACAATTTAAATGATGTGGAAGCAAAATATCATTTCCATTTCTGTAACAATATTTTGGATAATTTATACGCTCTGTAGAACCCGTAGTCTAGTAAGCAGTATGTTGGTTTAACTTAAACCCCAGTCCAGACATCTCCAACAAAGCGAAATTTGAGAAATATTTCTTCGACGACTTACTATGGAAAAAAAATAAAAAAACTGTATTTCGGGGTCTCCTTTAAACTGTAGATCCCGATACTTACTACATACATACACAATTGGTCGTTAAAATCCTTCAGTCAGGATTACGACCTAGTTTCTCACACCATTTATGTTGTATGTGTTAATTTTATACGTGAGTGGCGGAACCTACAGTTTAAAGTCGATTCCGAACGATAGACTATTGGGAGGCTTTTCATGTCAATTTCATTTTACTCTCAGAGTTTTTGCAAAAACTCTGAAGAGGGGAAGTCGCTGTAGAAATATTTATCATATTTTGTTTTGATGTCTGGCCTGGGGTTTGAATCCTGGCTTTTTGTCTAATAAGCCAACACACTACCTACTAAACTACTGCGGCTTAATTTATAAACACAACACAGATGGTGTGAGAAGCAAGGTCGTAATCCTGACTGAAGGGTTGTAATAACCAACTCCAATAAAGTAACATGCATTGTTTCCTCCTGGGATGCTTTAATGCTCCACAGCTTTCAAGAATGTGTTCCGGTGATCGATTCTCATCTTCTAAGAATCTTCTTGTTGGTCTCGAAACAAACCCCATTCTAAACAACACTACAGTGTCCTATCAAAAGATTGGTTTCTGGATGGACTGATACATGACTCATGTCGCCTGCCATTGTAATTTCCCAACCATTTTTAATACAATTTTCTTTTGAATATTAAAACGTTTCCTTTCCATACTCCTCCAATGTATCTGCTAGGTACACCACTTCTCCGAATTATGAAAAAGTTTTCTTTTAGCCACGATTTCCCAAATGATTTTTTGATTTTGTATAGAAACCTTGTAAGAAACTTAATTCTCTAGTAAAGTAACCAGCAGTACCGTAGAATACGATGCATTTCAATGACTATTTCATGAGATCATCACGAATAACCTCAAACAGAGAAAAAATATTTTGACTGGCTTTTAAAAAAGAGAAAATGTTGAATAAAGAACTGGAATAAGAAATAAGAAACAGAAAATAAACCTCATATAATGGCAAAATAAATATGGAAAATCTTTAGAATAAAGAAAGAAAAAAAATAACCCAAAGAAACACTCAGCAAAGGAAGCATTATGAAGTCTAGACACCTACGTCATGCAATTTCAGCACGTTTAGAGTAGAAAAAAAAAAAATTAAGAAAATATGTGATGTTAAGGAAAAAAAGAAAGCAAAGAAAGGAGTCTAAAGCCTTTGAGCTGACTTAAAACAGAAATTCTTGTGCTTCTTTTGCAATATTTTTTCTAAGAAAAAAATTTATTTCTTCTCTTTTTTTTAAGGATATTTGCTTTATTTCCTTTCTCTATATGAGAATTTAAATATTTTCAGTTTTATCTTCTGCATATTCGTGCTTTTTTACTTCATTTTTATATTCGTTTTTTACTTCTCCTAACCAGTCATAAAGAAGAACACAAGGTTACCTTACCAGAAAAGTATCATTGCTTGGCGCATAATAATAGGTTCGTTCCCGTTTGTTTTATTTTTTATTTTTCCGTAGTTTTGCCGTTAAAATATATTTTTGTATGCTTTAAAAATATTACTTTGTCTGGCATCAAAAAAAAAAAAAGAAGAAGGAAAGAGTACGGGTAACATACAACTACTTCCGCTTGTATTTCCATGAAGGATGTTTTCTTTTGTAACTACAGCTTCATCTCCTGTAACTTTCACTTTAGATTTTCTTTGCTTTTAGTAAAGTTTTCTTTAAAAAAAACTACAACAACGACAATAATTTGAGGCTAAGGTGGTACCATATATTCGGGTTTGTGTTGCTATTTTGCTTTGAATTGATCGTTGAATAAAAATACTCGAACTTAACGTTGAAAGCAGAGAAAAAAAATGCCATCGACATTTCCTGTTAAAGGAAATTTAAAACATGTACTCCTATATCCACGTAGCATAAGATGTATTATACGTTAGGGAGACGTGTTATTGATTATTTTAAAGTCTTCTTTAGAAATTTTCGTTTAAATTTTTAATTTCTGCTGAACTTATAAAAGGAATTAAATGGAATGGAGTACTGAATGCATACAAAATTGTTTTGCATACGAGAACAATGTCCTCCTCTAATTACAATTAGTTTTCTACTAATCCACATCAATCCAGCAGAGTATAGTAATACGGCGTACATATATATTTCGCATAACTTTTACGTTGACCGCCAGTGGAGCAGTACATAGCCTCAATAATCCTGTCATACTATCATGATGCCCAAGGTGTTTTGTTGCTAACAGATCGACATCAATGTGTCTCCTCCAAATTCTAGGTGATGGGCCCACCACTTTGACCTCTTCCTTGTATATTCCACCGACGCTGTTGCTGAGCAGAGACTTGATTTACTGCAGTCAACAGAATAAATGCGATTCGTATGCGCTTCATGTACCAAATATTCAGAAATGCTTTCACTTATAAACGTATATATGCGAGTGTCGTTGGCTGTAGTGCAATCATAAAGCAGGACTCGCAAAAAATCAACAGGCTAGACTTTTAGTTCAAATTGTAGGCACATGTGTAGATTTATAATTGGTTTTATTTGTCGAGATCTCCAAATAGATTAAAGCATTCCGAATGAATCTTGCCTTATTATTATGCGCTTCAATATGCTCGTCGATAGAACAATGAACTCGTCATTAGGGCAATGTCCTCGTCAGTAGGACGATATCTTCGACAGTAGAACAATGCCCCTGTCAGTAGGACAATGCCCTCGTCAATAGGGCAATGCCCTCGCCAGTAGGACAATATTATCGGGAGTAGAACAATGCTCTCGTCAGTAGGAAATTATCCTCGTCAGTAGGACAATGTCCTTGTCAGTATAGCAATGACCTCGTCAGCGAGGCAATGCCCTCGTCAGTAGGACAATATTATCGACAGTAGAACAATGCTCTCGTCAGTAGGACATTGTTCTCGTCAATGGGAAAATTTCATTGTCCGTAGGACAATATTCCTACCCCTTCGTAGTTTCCAGATTTTAAGGTGATTGGAGGCGCCTACACGTTCAACGACTGTTGTGGTTTTTGTCCCTTCTGCAAACTTCAAAGTATTGTGTCAGTGACTGAAGGATCTGTTCAATCCTTATAGTCTCACCAAATCTATACTTCAGTTATGTCTTTGTTTTGCCGTTTGTTGCCCTTTAATTGTAATTAAGCGTCAAGTCCTCCGCCCTGCCAAGTTACTGACGTTAGGCCTTTAGAACAAACATGTTGGAACGGCACCATATGCTCATCTATTCTTATTAGCCCTGACCTGAAATCCCAGATGGGGTTTATGTCTCCATCCAGGTTACTCAAGTTTCAGTAAGCACCACATGAAGATAAGAGTAAGTATTGAGCATAGTTTTTACTTGGTTACCTGTGATAAATACCTGCACACTATTTGTCACTCTAGAGGATTAAAACATCAAAAAATAGCAAGGATTTTATGCTGAATTACTCACTGAAGCTTATTCTCATTATGTTCTACTGCTTTTAAGGTGCAAGAGACGGTGTGTATCTTTTTACAAAACATAGGGGCCGCCAAGATCACGCCAAATTGTTTGAAGAGAAAATATTTTCAAGCGAATATTCAATTACCATAGAGACACAAACAAATACTTGAAAAATTATGGCACGTTGAAAGACGAATTTGTGTATCGAAAATGTTAAAAGCATCCACTAACGAAGTCTATAAAGATGCATAAACTATAATGTTGCATTCCCATGCGGTACAAAAAAGGACACATTGTCCTGTACAAATTCATATCAGTCCAGTAGAGCCTAATAACACAAGACATGCCAACAACAAAGCCTGCTTGTACTCCAGGCAAATGATACCCAGAAATCAGAACAGCTATGCCTTGTAACAATTAGAAAATTGTGAGCTCTGTCCTAGCCCTATCAAATTTATTTGCAAAACAATTTCGGATGCTATTTCTACAAAAAGTTACACATTGAACATCCCGAGGTTTTTCGGAGAAGTACATATGTTATTAGAGAAAATCCTATTACCGAAGAGGGATGGCGCAACTTCCTAAATGGCCAATGGTCAATAGAAAGAATTATAAAAAACAAAGCACGACATGAATGTGACAGATTATAAAATCTCCATAGGTCATTACAACCTTTCAGTCAGGATAACGATCCAGCTTTTTAGACCAGGACTTAATTGCATTAAGTCTAATTATCACCAGCTTATTTCCCTGATTTAAATTAACATGGAAGGACAAGCAATTAAGTATAGTAAATAAATAGAGTTCACTGGTCAGCTAGGCAGCTAACTAGCTGCATACTCTGTAATATTGTGCTCAAATCCAACTGTTTATTCGTGGAGTTAAAAATTCAGCAAAAATATAAAAACACTCAGAGCAAAATTAACTAATAAAACGTAAACTAAACTATTATTGACACTTTGACATCCACACTTTTGCACTCAGCATCAAATTGAAAACAAAAAGTCCCCCACAACGATTAAACTTAACAGCTGGCACTACCCATCACCTTTCCTTGCAACCAACTGCACAATTACGTTCTAAAAGAGAGCGGAATACTACGTAAGAATATAGAAATTTTTATTGCGACAGACATCGTATATTAAATCACAAATCTGCAATTTTTAAACTATTTTCGCTTAGCACGAGCAATAATTGAAAGAAAAATCTCGCAAGGATGGGCAGTTAAAACAAAAAGAAATTGAAGAGATGAGAAAAAATCAAAAGAAATAAAAACTTTGGCACAGATTTGACAGTCGACTTTAAAGCTGCATTTTTATTTTATTTTTATTTCCTTTGCACAGATTTTTTTCTTTTCTATGTGTGAGTGAAATCACTAGCATATAAAATGAATGAAAAAAATGAGAGAAAAACTATGTTATAAAATAGAATTAAAAGAAGAAAAATATTTTTAGTTTTTGAAAGGAAAAAAAATAATTTTATGTCAACTACAGGTGTTGACATAGCCGGCAAAATATGACATGAAAACTAAATGAAAGAGAAAACAAAAAAACAGTTCAGGTAATAAGTTTCAAAACAAAGTCAGTGATGGAAGGAATAAAATGTTTGTAGTTGGAAATTGAAAGAAATTAAATTTTTTCTTTAAAGAGGAAAAACGTAAAAAGAGATGAAAATTGAAGGAGTTTTTAAGATCAGCTAGGGTGGACAAAGAATATACAGGTTGGGCCATCTATCGGTTTAAATTCCAACCATCTCGGTTATTTCAAATCTGACAATACTTATGTCATTCTATTCTGTCACAAAATTCTGTATATTATCGTCACTGAACATAATGAATCGATTTACGTATTTATTTATTTGGTATTTATTTGGAAATTTATTTCCAAAACCAAGACAATTGGCCGGAAATTGTACGAAAATGTCGTATAAAATTTGAAGCCTAGAAGGACTAACAGTGCCCGGTATATGCAAGTTTACTGCTAAGGTTCGTGAAACTGATTTCATTGTTGCTGCACTAAGACGTGGGCATACACCCCAAATATATAGAAGCTAACGCTGAGAGTGTGCGAGAGAAGAGTTTACGTCGAATTTTGCAAAGCTCATTTTCTTCTTGTTGGGTACGTTAATAAGCAAAATTTCCGTATTTGGGGCTCCGAATAACCACATGTGGTCTTACAAAAGCCAATGCCTCCGTTACGAGTGACTGTTTAGTGCAGCTTATAGAGCGCAGGCATCATTGCCCCATATTTCTTTGAAAATGAGGACAATGCAACAATTACGGTCAATGGTGACTTCTATCGCAACATGATAACCAATTTTTTTGTACCCATGTTTCATGGTATTGATGTGAACTATGTTTGGTTTCAACAGGTTGGTGCAAATTGCCGCACATCTCATGCCACAATCGACTTATAGTGTCAAACGTTTGATGGCCGTTTAATTAGTCGAAATGGTGATGTCAATTGGCTGTCCAGAAGCTGTGGGGCGTCGTTACAGAAAAGTGTAATGCCGACAAACCAGAGACAATTGAGCATTTGGAGGCCATTATCGAGATACGACCGAATACACTCGAAAAAATGCACAAAAATTTGTCCGATCGAATGAAGTACTGTGAGGCCAGCCGCGGCAGCCATATGAATGAAATAATATTCCATATTTAATCGTAACAATTGCATAAAATGCATATTTTTTGTTCATACATTATGTTGTGTGTGTTAATTTTACACACGAATTGGCGGGACCTACAGTTTAAAGTCGTTTCCGAAAGACAGATTTTTTTGAGAAACTTTTTCATGGCAATTTTATTTTACTCACAGAGTTTTCACCAGAAATCTGCTGCGGAAAGGGCACCGAGGAAATATTTTTCCTTATTTCGTTTTTTTTTTTTTTGAGATTTCTGATCTGGGATTTGAACCCTGACCTCACATCTTATGAGCCACTACAGTACCTACTAGACTACGGCCACTTCTACAGACTGCTAAAGATAGACTATACCATCCAGTTCCTTGTCGTTTTTTTTAAGACTTAGAAAACTAAGGCAGAATTTTATTACAGTCATTATAACTTAAAAACTTCATTAAAATATTTAATAATTTTATTTCTCTCTCTTCCTTTCATTTACAGATCGTGTCAAAGACTTTAGTTGTGGTCCATTGCATTATAAAACATTTTATTTCGATGAAAACAATAATGCCCTCTACGTTGGTGCCATGTGAGTACAAAATATTCTTAAATCTTTAAATATTAAACGTATTTTAAATAAGTTTCCTTCCTTAATTTAAAACTTTTCTTTTTAGTTTTGAAATTCTTCTAAAACTTTTCTCTCTAAAACTTTTCTTTTTTTTTCTTGTACAGACTGCGTTGGCATACATAATTATGATTTAATGTTTTTGTCTGCTGAAATGTCTGCAAAAAAAATTTCCCAGTTTTTCCTCTTGCCATCGTTTAGAGTCATTTCTTAATGAGTAGTTTGGAGGAAAAACTGTTTAAGTTTTTCCATTTTATGGTACCTCGTTTTCATAATAAGCACTCTAAAGTATGTTACGTTTTTAGTTTCATTTCTTTTTTTCCGTATTTTTCTTGTTTTTCAAACAATTTTCCACATTTTACGTGTTTCAAAAATTTTATTTATGGTGTGGTGGCTGTACTTTGGTGTGCAAAGAGTGCAATCGTATGTTGCTTTCTCTGTTGATATAGAATATCAGGGAAGTTTAAATATTTAAACGAAATTCATGCGAGAGTAGGTTAAAGAAGTTCATGATATTTTCGATTTCCCAGCAGTGAGCATATGCATCTGCTAGTCAAAATTATAAAATAATATTATAAATAATCAATCAGGGCTAAATTCCCAGTTTGAGGCAAAATGTTTAGGAACAGAGTACTGTTGGAAAGCTAAGAAGTATTACATAACTGTAGGCATTGCATAAATGTCACCCTTACTTAGAGTTGGTTAAAAGGAGATGGAAGCATTTTTAAAATTAAAATTCACTTTTGTATGTATAAAGGCTCTCTATAATATCACATGAAACGATTCTTCAGGGCCAACTTATACATCCAAACTAATCTGTCTTGACAATTGTCCCATGATTGCTTAGCTTAGCTTGGGTTAGATCAGTTTAGCGGGTAGCTTGCCATTAGCAGGCAAGTTCACTCTGTGGCTTATATACTCCATTGTGTTACCCTGTGTGAGGTAAGCCCTTGTCATGATCCTTTAGTGCTGGGTTTGAATCATCCCCATCTCCGGATGAAATCGGTCAGTTCTCTCAGTGGCACGTAAAATTATGTAGTTTAGGCTGCAGGAGTGGTGGGACCTCCAGTTTATAGTCATCTCTACACGCGAGATTTTTGAGCAACTTTTCATGGTAATTTTATTAAAAGAATACTCCGAGTTTTTGCCAGATATCTGCTGAGAGGAATTTGCCATAGAAAACTTTTTGTTCATATTTCGTTTTGTTGGCGATGTATGACCTGGGATTTGAACTGTGGCTTTACTTCTAATAAGCCAACACACTATCTACTACACTACGATGACTTCCAATAGGCAGCTCTAACAAAATTGATCAGATTTGTCAGTAAAGTTTCCTTGAGACTGTCTCGATCATAAGCTCCCGTAGAGCGGAACCTTTACAAAGAAGGTGATGTATTGATACTTCCTTTTCCTCACCGCTGACAACACCTACAGTGTCTATAATATCTGTTATAAGTCGTACTATGCTCATCAACTAATCGATAGTTCCCTTAAATTAAACTGAAAGCCAGACTAAAGGTATAATAAATCCTTGGCTCCAAGGAAAGATACCCTGATTAAACGTACAAGAACGGGTGATCCAAACAGAAGTATGAATGAAGTGCTCAGTAGTTCTTCGACTTTTTTACAATCTCCATTGTAATTGTCAGTCGTCAGCTGGTGAATGAAGTATGTACGCATGAACATCCATTACGTCATAAGCTGTGAGAGAAGAATGAGTGAGTGAGTTTGAGTGAAGAAATGCCTCCAGAGTCCAGTTTATACACAAAATTGATAATGTTGGAATCCAATTAATGTCAGCTTAGTTTAGCGGGCAAGATCGTTCGTCGGTCCAGGAATTGTTACTTTTGCGCAACGGGCAGTCTAACAACTACACGTTACAAGACTCCATCAATTTTTTTTAGCTATGTAGGCGGTCTTATAATTGCCGAATAATTAAAACAATACAGGAGTATTCAATAAATATCCCTGTTAGTACCCGAAATAAGGCTTTCAATACTAACATTATAACTCACTGAATAAACCTTTACGAGAAATCTCAACATATTTATTCCCTTTAGCTTTTAACCTTCTCCTTGTCTCATGTACACTTTCAAAACATTGCCAAGCAAACAGTCTTAAGTAGTTTTGTATGCTTAAAAAAGTAAACTTTTACCCATTCAGTATAAAAGTAATGAAAATGAAGATTAATGGCCATTGTTAAGGGAAAATTTCTACCACAACAACAATAAAAAAGAGAAACTAAACTTTAAATAAAATTACAGTCATACGCACACAAACACATTTATATAAACTAAAACATAATATATACAGTGATGGCCGAAAGGTGAAAGCGATAAGGATATTGCTTTGCATGGATCACAACCAAACTTTTCTAGCTTCTTAGCTAGGCTACCTCCTTCCCACGATATAGTTCTAAGATAAGTGTTCTCTCGATCAATAAATATTTATATTTCTTAAATGCAGACTAATTCTGCTTATATTCTTAATCGCCGAGGTGTTCCTCAAATGATGTCCTGAGGGGTTCTTATCGGCGATGTAAGTTCGCATGAGTTTAAACGTGTTTGGTGCTCTGGTAGCTTCCTCAGCTAAAAAAAAATTAATTTTTTTTTGGATTTTATGTGTCGAAGAACAAAATAAATATACAAACCAGAGAACTTATCAGGCAGTCTATATCAGTTCCTGATATCCAAGTTCTTAATATATATTGCTCACCCTGTTTTCCTGTTCAACTTCGACCCATCGGTGTATATTTCAATACAATTTGGCGAAGGATTTTTCTTTTCGTTCAGTAATCCCTATTTGGCATGATATTCCGATAGTTATAGGGGGCCTTATAATCAATCACTGCAGAGTCATGGCTATGATTAAGATGATTAAATATTTCGCCATAGTCTAGTAGGTAGTGCATTGGCTTATTGGACGTAAGATCACGGTTCAAGGCCTCGGTCAAACATTTCCAATAAAATGGGAAAAATTATTTTCTCGGAGACTTCCTCTCAGCAGATTTCTAGCAAAAACTCTGAGAGAAAAATAAAATTGCGATGAAAAGTTTCTCAAAAATCTGTCATTCAGAATCGACTTTAAACTGTAGGTCCCGCCATTCATGTATAAAATTAACACACACAACGTAAGTGGTGTGAGAAACTAAGTCTTAATGTTGACTAAAGGGTTCTAATGATCAATTATGCATGTATAAATATTCTCTTAACATATGCTGAAAACCAGGCTGCTTCAAAGTCTCTTCCGAATGTAATCTCTTCCTTCAAATTTGTCTCCATTGTTTGGGTCCCTGGACGTGGGAATATACCCGAAAATTGTATTGTGGATACAGCTCTAACAGACTGAATAATACCCTGTGGGATCAGCGCATTGGAAGTTCAATTATTAGGACACGATTAGGCTGGAAATAGTGGAGAAATTTCATACTCTGGCCAATACTTTCTGGGTAGTTAAAGTCTCTCCAGGATGTGATATATTTTCCTAGCTTGTCTCCTTTATTTGGGTCCCTGAACATAGGGACCTGCCCGGAAATTGTGTTACGGCCACAGCGCTTAGCAGACTGAATAACACCCTGTGGTATCCGTTCATTAGGAGAACCATTAGGACACGATTAGACTGGAAATAGTGCGTAAATTTTATTTGCTGGTTAACAGTTTCTGGGTCGAATAAAGTCTCTTCCGGATGTGATGCCTTCGTCCTAGCTTGTCTCCTTTACATAGGGACCTACCCGGAAATTGTGTTACGGCTACAGCGCTTAGCAGACTGAATCATACCCTGTGGGATCTGCGCATTAGGAGGTCAATTATTAGGACATGATTAGGCTGGAAATAGTGCAGAAATTTCATTATCTGGCCAACTTTTTCTGGGTAGTTAAAGTCTCTCCTGGATGTGATATCCAAGCTTGTCTCCATTATTTGGATTTCTGGCTATAGGAACATACCCTGAAATTATGTTTCTGTTTGCCAAAGCACCTTACAGAGTTAAAAACACTCTATGTAATCCTTGCTTAAGGATCCACTTAGCCATGATTAGGCGGGGAATTGATATAAATTTCTTCCCTTGACTATCACTTCCTGGGTTGAATAACAGCCCACTAGGTTAAGCTCACTCCTTATTAACTCAGGAAAGGTTAATTTAATAATATGATAGAGTGACCTTTTATAGCAAATATTTAGAAAATGTTGCTTTTTTGTATCCACTGTTAAAATTAACATTTCAAGTAAGATTCCTGCATTTAGTTTTGCTCCTCGTTGTTCATGCAAACGAGGTGACATATTTAAATAATTTTGTGTAAAACTTTTTAATTCATTTCATTCCTTTTTTGAAAGGCAAATTGTAGCAGCAGAAACTTTTGTTTTTAACCTCATTTAAGCGAAATGAAATTCTTTAATTTCATTGCTCAACTTTAACGAGTAGAAAGAAAAAGGCAGGAAACTAAAGAAAACTTTGAACATTTCTTAAGTATTTCTATAAAAAAATTAAAGAAATTTAATGCCTTCAACTACGAGTCTAAAGAAATTTTCCTTTTCTGCTATTTCCTTTAAATTTTTACATGCTTTTCTGTTGCTATTTTGTTTCCTTTTTTTTTCTTTTTAGCAGTACTTTACTCTAATTTCTAATGACCTTTTAAGTACTTTTACTTGGTTTTTTAGTACGTTTTCATTTCTTATTTATTGTTTGCTGTTGCTGTTGTTATTATTTTTTATTTTTCTCTCTTTTGCTCGATTCTAAACAATATTTTCCAGTTCACTTAACAAATCCTAAACATTTCCTTTTTCCAACACAATGCCTTAATGTTGGAGCCAAATAATTTTACAAAAGGATGAAATAGTAAAAGAGAAAAAGATTGCTTTGGAACTTTGGTTATGCTGGTTGCTAGCATTCAATGGTGGTCACCCATTAACCATAACAATCATCAACAACAACAACAACAACATCATCATCATCAACATCATCGCTGTTATTATGATTGTTATTATCATCACCGACATGTTCGCCATACCCATCTTCATTACTCCCGTCATTATTTTTTATTACTCTTCTTCACAGATTTGTTTTCTCTCTCTCTCTCTCTCTCAACTTTGGTCTCTTTGTCGCTATTGTGCACAGTGACACAAAAATATTGAACAGTGACAGTTACCAACAATTGACCACAACTTTTGTCCCTGAAAAATAGGTGGCTTTGGTCCGTAGAAGAGAAATTATGATGAGGAAGTTCTCAAGCATATGCTTTATTGCTTTATTGCTTGGCCACAGATCTTTAAAATAGAACCCACATCAACATGTATTAGGAAATGTTTAGAAAAGTTTCGAATGGAATCAGAGAGACTTTCCGAGCATCTTCGAGATCTCTCTGAGCAACTTCGAGATCCCAGATGACGATATTGTACCTGATGTTTATTTTGTCTAGAATAACTTGAGTATCATTTCAGTCTTTCCCCTTTAGTAAAATGTAGGTTATGTTAGAGGACGTATACTTGTCAATTAAGATAAGTACAGTACTCGGAGGTCGAATTGACCCATAGTACAATAGTAAAATGTAACGTACGTAATTGGTCATTACAACCCTTTAGTCAGGATTACAACCTAGCTTCTTACACCACCCATATTGTGTGTGTATTAATTTTATACATGACATGGCGGTATTTATAGTTTAAAGTTATCTCTGAACAACAGATTTGTGAGAAGCGTCTCATACATACTTATATACATAATAAGTCATTACAACCATTTAGTCAGGATTACAACCTAGCTTCTCACATCTCCCATATGGTCATGTCATTCATGAGCGGCGAAACCTACAACTTAAAGTCGATACCAAACGACAGACATTTTAAGAAAAGTTTCATGCCAATTTTATTTATCCCCATCGATTTCGACAGAAATCTGCTGAGAGAAAGTCGCCGAAGAAAGATTTCTTTTCATATTTTTGTTTTGTTGCAGATCTCTGGCCTGAGGTTCGAACAGAGGCCTCATATTCAATAAGAATACCAGAAGACTACGGCCACTTCCAATAGGCTCTAACGAAATTGAACAGATTTGTCAGTGAAATTTCCTTGAGACTGTTTAGATCGTATGCTTCCGTAGAGTAGGACGATCACAAAGAGGTTGATGTATCGATACTTCCTTTTAATTACCGCTGACAGCACCCACGATATTCATAATATGCCTGCTGTCAAGGGCGACTTCAATAAAATCCCGTCCATTCTTATTTGTTCGCGCTGGAGAACTCTTTGTTCTCCAGCCAAACACAAAAGCCTCTTGACTAGGACGACCCTTGTTTGGATTTTCTATGGAAACGAACGATGGGCTTGGAGGATATCTGACGCACATACCAGTCTCTCTTGGGTTCAATAAAAATAGTTCTCCTTGACTTCTACATTTAGGAGGCAAGTCCTAGGTGGAGGACGTTAAGGAGACTTGGTCCAAAATATAATAAAAAAAGCGGCTGAAATATAATAAATGGGTCAGCTGGTTTAAGCAGCACATCGTGGAGTCATTGTGCATCGATGTCATTAGGTACCGAAACCCATTAATTCCCGAATTATTTTTTTTTTCTAACGGTTACCGTTTTATTTTTTATACTCAATTTCCACTCAGAGCATAAAAACTAAGGCAACGTCTGCTGGCAACTTAAGTTGCCACTGGGCACTAATGGGTTAATATGGGACACTGAATATGACGGGCGGTTACGAGTAATTTGTTGTGTTTCGACACTACTTGACGGTCTTACCAATGAACATCAACCAACTTCTTATTGGCATCGTTTAAGATAAACAGATTAAATTTGAAACGTGGGTCTGTTTAGAACAGAGCATTGATCTTTAGGTTGGGTTTACTCCCAGTCTTGCTAAAAGGCATTTTAATTAAAGAGAATTGTGAGATCAAGTTGCCATCGACCGGTCGCCGATGTAAGGTGCACCAAGTCTCCTGTACGTAATGTTGAAAGTTGTATAAAATTTCCTATTCAATGCTCATTTAACCACACTTCGAAAGGCAGATGTTTTCACAGCAATAATGGGGCCAGAGTGTCGCCGTAGTCTAGTAGGTAGTGTGTTGGCTTATTAGACATGGGTCAAACCCTTTTCAATAAAACGAAATATTAAAAAAGGTATTTCTTCGGCGACTTTTTCTCCATAGATTTCTGTCAAGTGCTTTAAAATTGCTCTCGTAAATGCCATGAAAAAGTTTCTCAAAAATTTGTAGTTCGGAAAAGACTTTAAACTTTAGTTCCTGCTACTCATGTATAAAATTAGCATGGGTGGTGTGAAAAGCTAGATCGTAATCCTGTTTGTAGAGTTGTAATGTGCAATTATGTATGTATGTAATGGGGCCCGTGCCTTTCTGTTAAGTAAGAAGAGTATGCTGGATAGGAATACTTGAGAAACGGAAAATACAGAGAAGAGGAAACTCTGCTTCAGCCAGTTATAAACTTTTAGAACAAAAGTATCGTGTGGTTATCAAATACTAGATACAGAGAATTAATGTTATTGGCTCTGGATGTCATTTTAATCTTCCTTAAGGCAACTGGGTTGATAGATTCGTTATGAAGGGCGCATAGTAGTACGATATATTGTCTGTCAGAATTTTAGTACATCTAGACAACAACAACAACTAGCTTTAAGCTTTATATCTCATGGTTAAAACTAGGAAGTCCTCACAAAAATAACTTGTCAGCCTTCGTATCCCATTGAAATTGCTTTCACTGTTCCACTGTGTGCCTTTACATGACAAATATTATTAAAGGACTTGACTATTTGCCCGACCATGTCACAGTCATTCATTATTTCATTGTTAGAAATGAAAAGAAGAAAGAAAAGAACAAAAAATTATGATTTGTTGGTTGTTGAAATTATTTTTCCCATTCCAACTGAGAATTTTTCCACACTTTTCCTCTTACTCTCTACTGCGGCGACAAGTTCTATATGTTTGCCACAATTTACCCTTCCACAATTGACCCCTTTTTTCTGTTTTTTACTTGTTTTTGGTTTTATGTTTTCTAAATTTGTCATTTTATTCTGATTTTTTATTTTTATTTTTATTTTCAATTTTTTATTCCCTTTTAACTCGTATAAAATATTGTGGTTTTTATAATTCACAAGCAACAGCAAAAAAATTGCTGCTATTGGGGAATAACGACACTAAAAGCTGTAGTATTTACTGGTGGCAAGAGGTTAGCAGCAGAAGATTTTACAGCAAAAAAAAAAACGAGCGATAAGAGTTAAATACTTAATTAAGCCAAATGTTGTAAATGGCTTACTCAGTTGTATGGCATGGCAAATGTAAATGTTGAATGTGGGAATACGAGCACAGAGAGAGAGAGAGGGAAAGAGGTCTAATTGATATTTATAAGCTCAAGTGAGACAAATGGGATGAACGAATACATACGAGCGAGGATTTCTATTTATGGTGGGGGTATTAGGCAACAGTATGGGGAAGACAGCATGAATAAATAATTAAGGCTGACTTGGCAAATTGTCTGGCTGCTGTCAGTTTGCTTATACCAGCACAAAAAAAACATACATTTTTACTCTCCCGGTTATGTATGGTAAAAGTATTGATTTTTTCCCCAGTAATTTTTAGATTTTTCTTTAGGCTGTAATTGAAATTTAAATGAAAACATAATTTTGTTGGAAATTAAATAAAATTTTTAACAGGGTTTCGGGTTAATACTGACAGCAAATTTAAGAAGAAAAAAAATGGATTACGAAAGTATAAGTGGCTTGTGGTAAACTTTGCTTCAAAATTAGTAAAATTTTGGTTAAAAAAACAAAATATTTGGGCTTGGGACCAAAATGACGATTGAATATGAACGACAGCATTAATTGATTGAAATTTATACCGTGTAAAACGCCCTTAGTAAAGCAACCATACTCCCATCAGACTTCATAGAATATCTCTATAATATCTCCATCAAATCTATTACATACATACGTACATAATTGGTCATTACAACCCTTCAGTCAGGATTACGACCTAGTTTCTCATACCACTTATGTTGTGTGTGTTAATTTTATACATGAGTGGGACCTACAGTTTAAAGTCGATTCCGAATGACAGATTTTTGATAAACTTTTTTTTATTTATTCTCAGAGTTTTTGCCAGGAATCTGCTGAGAGGAAGTCGCCGAAGAAATACTTTTTTTGTATTTTAGTGTGATGTCTGGCCTGGGCCTCGAACCCTGGCTTTTCGTCTAATAAGCCAACACACTACCTACTAGACCACGGCGACTTCGTAGGATATCTCTATAATATCTCCATCAAACCTATTGCCCTAATAAATTTCAATATGTTGCTCGTAGTTAGAAACGACAAGCATCCAAGTTTTTCTTTCGTGGGATGCATTAATGCCCCATAGGTACTATGCATCAGCACACAATCTGTATATTTGGCTCATGCTGTATAAGTGTGTCCAGAGTCTACAGTGCTCTGTCAAAAGTACTGTTAATAATCTCAGATTATTTCTGGATCGTCTGCAGCATGATTCAAATCTCCTCCTATTGTAGTTTCCTAACCAATGTTTTAAGTGGACTGCAGACAATTTGGAATAAGATGTGTTTGCTCATCTTTGTCATTCATTTGATTTAGCATATCTTTCTGTACAACGCATCAATACCGTCGAAGCTCATCTCCTTGCAAGCTCGTTTACATGCTCCTACATAATTGGTTATTACAACCCTCAAACGTAGATCGAGCCTTAAAAAACTTATATAATTCTAGCTTATGTATCACTTTTGATACATACTTGTAGTACATGGAATTGTCACGATTATTGATAGATTTGGTTAAACATTTTTAATATTTTAATTCATTTTAATAAAACTATTTATTTACTATTATTACATTTTATTACATTATACATACAAATCAAGAACTTCATGTCAGCTTGGCTTTATTTCCTTCTAAATGGTAATAATTTGCCGTCTAGCACCCTTGCTTTGTGGCGATTTATAAATTTGGAAATTCCTTAGATATGACAGCTTATTGTCACTCGCATCAGTAGCACTCCCAGTTGAGGGCTGGCAGAAACCTGATTGAACAAACCATTCTCGTGATTCGTTAGAAATATTTGTTGTCAATGTCATGTGAGGCAAAAAAGTTTTCCGTTGCAATAGAACATCGATTTAACAATAACAATAACAATTTTCTCTCTTTGATTCCTCTCTGATTTCCCGGATATGGGTTTCTCCAAATACTTCTGTAAGTAGTTGCTACGCACGTAGGATGTACTTGAATCTAAAACTGCCAATTTGACTTTGGTGGACCACGAAATTTATAATGACCATAAAATTAAATTAGTTACTAATCTACAGCGACAAAATTAAACACATATGAGTTGAAAAGATAATAAAACAAAAAAAAAGTAAAGAAAACATAAATCAATACCAAGCATTACTCCGTAAATCTCTTTATGAAGCTGGATTAATATAAATATTCTTAAATTAATTTGCCTAACAATCACTGTAAGTATTCCATCATTAAGTATCAAATTTCAATTAATATCTCTGGGAGGTAATTTTCAATTTCCGCACTAAAACTAAAAAGTCTTTGAATTCTGTTGCAAAAAAAAAAACTTTAATTTGAGATGAAAATATACCAAAAAGGGAAAATAAAAACATAAGCATCATTATTTAAATATATTTTCTTTAATTTTCTTATCTTTTAGGCGAACAAAAAATTAAATTTTTAAAAATTGAGTGTGTTAATACATGAGTGGCGGCACCTACAGCTTTTAAAGTTGACTCCGAACTACCGATTTTTGAGAAACATGGCAATTTTATTTACTTACAGAATTTTTGTCAGAATGACAGAGGAAGTCGCCGAAGAAAAATCTGACCTGGGGTTTGAACTGTGGCCTCACGTCAAATAAGACTACTAGACTACGGCATATTTTTTACTTGCTCATTGCCAAAAATTTCCATATGCGGAGGAATACAGCAGAGTATAACCTTTTTTTCCATACCTACTCGATTCAGCTTCCTGGTTTAGAGCCGATTAATTGAATGGCGGCCTAACGGCCTTTCCAATTTTAATTGGGCTCACCTTTCGATGGCATAAACTTTTGCTTGCAAGATACCATCATGCCTCTAAAAAATGTGTCTTATGATCTTAAGTGCCAATGGACTGCTCTACAACTTGAGATAAATTGTTCATCAATCATGCATCTCAATAGATTCATAGTATTGCGTGCTGTGAGGCATATGACACCATCTTATGTATTATAACCTCAAATAGAACATCTACGTCTCTCTTAGCCTACACGAATTTTTTTCCAGAATTAATACTCCCACCTGATTGTCACTTTTGGCTAGACAGTAAACGAAAAAAAAACTGGAGAGAGCAAAAAATTGTTGATAAAAATATTTTGACTTGTTTTGTGGCATCTACTCCATCTTGTGCTGTCAAAATCTAAGCAAGCCAAAGATTAAATAAAATATTTAAATCCCCAACTCGTGTACGATCTCATGTTATTTTTATGCAATTTTTTCTTTGCTCTTCTCTCTCTGTACTTATTTTTATTTTTATGTTACTTTACCTTAAGTATGTATGTATATACTTGAGGTGTACATAATATTAGGTATATGTAATGGTTTTTCTTTGATTTGTCTATTTCACCATATAATCTGGCAATGACACACAGACAACACACATACTGACAATGTGACATTAGAAAGACAATCATACGCTCAGCTACAAGGACACAACACAACACAACCATCCATCAATCAGTTGTAACGAAAATTAGATGAATGCCAAGCAGCAGGTGTTAAGGTTGAAGCTTCAAAATGTCAATGTGGTTTTAGATCTTCGAGATGAGGACAAGGGGGGGTTAGCCAACCAATCGATATCATTAAGAGCTTAACCTTTAAGATGAAAATTGAAATTTTATGAAAAGTACCAACCAAAATAGTCCTTTGGGTAAATAAAGTAATTAAAGCTTGTGTGCATGCTGATACTTTGCTGAAGCAAGGGTTTTAAATTAAAATTTAATTGCTTTTATTTGTTAATTAAACAAAAATAAACATTGAATTTGTACACCAAGTACAGTTGTGTCATAAAATTCATGTATAGTTTACAAGTCTTCCTGGAACAACATCAAATGATTGATAATTTCTTTGGTGCTGAATGCCTTGTTCCCCAGAAATATTCACGCTACTTGTGTGGCGATCTTTCTTAACTTTTGTCATTTAATCGACTGTTTTGTCATTAGCCTACCGGAGCAAACGGAATCTTTATCATCAAAAAATTAAAGATCGACAACAATCCGACCATTTCGCTGCTGCTTTTCTAGTTACAACATCATCTTCACAAATTTGTTCAGCAGATTGTAAAACATTCATACTTTTCTATGATAGACAAGCAAAACACAACAATATTGTCTGGTATTTCAAGTCATTTTCATGCACAGATGATCCTTTACAGAATAAAATGATTTGAGTGTCAGACATTCATAAGGCAAATGTATCGATTCTTCTATTTTCTGAACCAAAATAGTTTCTACCATGGTCGTAAAGTGGAAATAGCGTATCCACTCCGACATACGTCCAATCGGACAAAAACAGCCGTCAAGGTTCTAATCGATTCTCGCTCAAAGGTCAAGAGAGTGATCTCTACCAAGTTCATTAATTTACCATGTAACAGGTAGTGTGTTGGCTTATTAGACGTAAAGCCAGGATTCGAGCCCCAGGACAAAGATCAAAACAAAATACAAGAAATATTTCTTCGGCGACTTCCTCTCAGAAGACTTCCGGCAAAAACTCCGAGAGTAACTAACAACTGACATGAAAAGTTTCTCAAGAATCTGTTGTTCGGAGTCGACTTTAAACTGTAGATCCCGCCACATATGTATACAATTAATACACACAACATAAGTGGTGTGAGAAACTAGGTCGTAATCCTGACTGAAGGATTGTAATGATGTATGTATGTATAAACACACGTCCAATCGAAGGAACAGCCGTCAAGGTTTTAATTGATTTTCGCTCAGAGGTCAAGAGAGCTTTTACCGCAAATGTCGGCGAATTCTAGACCTGCTTCAACACCCATTCATCTATCAAGTTAGGCAGCGATGGTAATGAGTGCCGTATATTCTTCTCTGAACAATGGTCACACAGAGCGATTACTTAAACCTACACTCTTCAGCAGACTCTATCGGTCACCTGAATGACTTAAGCCTCATATCAGTCTGACGTGATACTGCACAAACTGGGCCAGTGAACTAATGCAACTGAAACGATGTTTCGATCGAGGAACGTAGTGCTGACATTGAGGTTTAATTCTGAATTTCTTTGCTGGATTCAACTGCGGCAGGCTGCAATTTCATTATCTCAACTTGTGTGCCAAGGAAACTGTTTCCAAAAAGACTTTCACCAAATTCTTGTTTATAAGACCACTCTCAACATACGCTAATTTCAATAAGTTTACTTACCCCTTATCAACTTAGATTAAATTACAAACCTTCAGTCAGGATGACGACCTAGCTTCTCACACCACTCATGCTGTGTGTGTTAATTTCATGTGAAAAGATGATTTTTTTGCCAAAATCGGCATCTTCTGGTGTAGGCTACTGCATGGCCAGCCGAGGCAGCCATTTGAATGAAATTATTTTCCATTATTAACCGGAAGGATTGTACTTCCAAATAAAAAAAGAAATCTGAGAAAATATTCAGTAGTTTTTTTTTAAAGCATTTTCAAAAAAACGTTATTGTGCGGACCCCTTACTGGACTACGGCGACTACAACTTACTTCAAATTGTGATAGAAAAATCGCAGAAATATCCATGTTTAAACACTTTTTAAAAAGATTCGACTAATGTAACCAAACCAGAGGTGACCATGGCTTTATAAGGTGCTCTCTTTAACTTTACTTTTGCAACATCCAAATGTGTCTTGTATAAAGTTCCTCATGCCATTTAAAAAATGTTAATATTCCCCATCCGTTAATATGAAAATGAAAAATGATTGCGTCCTTCCTTGAGACTAGACAGTGCTATACAATGCTAGACACCTCCAAACTGTGATAATCACAGGCTTTAACAAAAAAAAACGAAAAATTCTTTTATTACAGAGAAGGTTTGCAGTAGAAAAATAAACATGAAATGAAACCAGAAGCCTTTTATTAATGGTTCTTTATTGTTAACATATTATAACCACATTAATGTCAGTTTAAGCTCAATGCGTCGCTCTGTATGTTGTGTCTCCATGTTTCTGATACTTTTTTTGTACATGGTGGCAGCGCTATAATTTGAGTCTATCAAAAATGATGATAGCGTGTGGCACGAAAACAATCTATTTAAGAGGGGGAGGGTGGTTTAGTTTTTCTTTGTGTTTTTAATACTTTTTTCTTCGTATTTTACAAAAGCAAACAATTTCATTGAAAAAAAAAGAAAGAAAAGTTTTGAAAAAAGAAGGCAAAAAAAAAACGAAAAACTATTAAAACTCAAATTTAGGACGTGTAATGATGGTTGTTTGGACTATATTTGTTCGTTTTTATTATTGTGTTGTTGTACAACAACATATAAATTATTCAGTATGTATATTGAAATTTTAATGAATTTTTTTCTTTCTTTGTATTTCTTTACTTATGTTCCCATTCTTTTCTTTACAGGGATCGCATATTTCGTTTAAATTTAAATAACATCAGCCAATCGATATGTGAGGTAAGTCATCTTTGCTTTTATTTTTTTTGTTTTCTTCTTTTTTGTTGTGTTTTCTGCTTATTTTTATAGATTCAATCATGGCATCTTTTTTAAGGTACTTTAATGCATTTAAAGAAGTACTTTTTTTCTTCTCTTGAATTGTCTGTTTATACTTCCTGGTTGAAATTTTTTAGTTTACATTCAGAAATTTGTTATAAAGCGAGGGTTGTCTTCCTGGCATTGAATTGGTTAAGAAAACAATCGTCAACAAGGAACATAGTAATGTTATGAGGTGCTGATAATAACTATAAATTCTACAGGGCAATAGTAGCTAACTACATACATAATTGGCTATTACAACCCTTCATTCAGGATTACGACCTAGCTTTTCATACCACCCATGTGTGTTAATTTTATTTCATATGTACATGAGTGGAGGGACCTACAGTATAAAGTCGACGCCGAACGACAGATTTTTGAGAAACTTTTCATGGTAATTTCAATTACTCTCAGAGTTTTTGTCTGAAATCTGCTGAGAGGAAGTTTCCGAAGAAATATTTTTTCATATTTTCGTTTTGATGTCTTACCTATGGTTTGAACCGTGGCCGTACGTCTAATAAGCCAATACACTACCTGCTAGACTACGGCGACTTCAATAGCAGCAATACTGCCTCTAGTAAATTTGTGGTCATATTCGCTAAACAAAGCACGTCTGGTGTTCTCATATAAATAGTCTCGCAATAATGAAACTTAACGATGTTAAATAGTAGAAGTACCCCCAAAAAAGAAGCTGAGTGGCTCTAAAATTGATTTGTGTCAAGACTGGGAACGAATGTAAGTAGAGGCACTCCATAAGATGGTCTTTTCCCAGCCTTTTTGGTGGAATGTCGTTGCAGAGGAAGAGCTGCATGTGATGTGGTTTTAAGGTGTATGGTTATGTGTATGACTTTTCCATTATTGTATCTGCTTTTGATCCATACACCGTTTTCTTGAGATGTAAACAAACACACCCTCTCTTTGAGATCCAAAGTTAACAAATGAAAGGTGCTCATCGTGTGGTTTAAGTGTCAACCTATCGAATTGATGCTTTATATTGCCTTCTTTTAGTTTATCAACCCTTAATGGTAAGTAACTAGTGGATCATTCTGGACCTCAAGTTCCAAAAGGATCATAAGTTAGATTTGTGGTTTTAAATCAACCATCACGTACTGGCTCTATCGTGCAGTGGAGGAACCTACCTTGTTTGATGAATGATTTGCAATGCCGCAAGCGACTGATAGATAAATATGTAGTACACAGGCACTCATCTATCCTAATCACTATTGCACTCTGTTCCACTTCATCCAGCTCATTATTTGCTGTACTCAACTTGATCACGTCTTACTTACAAAATTGGTTATTACAACTTTTGAGGCAGCATTACGACCTAGCTAAATACACCACCTATGTTGTGTATGTTAATTTTATACATGAGTGGCGGGACCTACAGTTTAAAGTCGATTCCGAACGACAGATTTTTTGAGAAATTTTTCATGGCAATTTTATTTATTCTCTGGGAGTTTTTGCCAGAAATACTCTGAGAGGCAGTCGCCGAAGAAATATTTTATTCATATTTTGTTTTGTTCGAGATGTCTGAGATTGGCCTTGATCCATGGCTCACGTCTGCTAAGCCGACATACTACCTATCAAACTAAAACGACTTCAACCTTCTTCCTCGTACCTTCTATTATAGCAGAGGGCTGAGATGATGGCATTAAGACGCAATATACTTAAATCCTGTCCTAAACTATACTATGAGAAGCCACAGATGCCTTTGGTTCAACTAAATGCTTCCTTATAATTTCCTCGAAAGAAGATTCGATTTTATAATTTCAACTAGAGAATCCTGTTCTAAATAACTGGAGGTTTCCAAGGAGCCCCTAGAATTTTATACCAATGGCGGTATATTGCTTGTTAGGTTAGGTTAGAGGACGTACTTGTCTTAATTGACAAGTACAGTATCCGGAGATCGAATTGAGCCATTGTACAACGTCCTAGTTTCTCACACCACTTATGTTGTGTGTGTTAATTTTATATATGAGTGGTGGGACCTACAGTTTAAAGCCGACTCCGAACGACAGATTTTTGAGAAATTTTTTCATGGCAATTTTATTTACTCTCAGAGTTTTTGCCAGAAATCTGCTGAGAGGAAGTCGCCGAAGAAATACTTTTTGTATTTCGTCTTTGATGTCTGGCCTGGGGCTCGAAACATGGCTTTGCGTCTAATAAGCCAACACATTACCTACTACACTACGGCGACTTCGACTGCTTGTTGCTTTCCCTGAAAATCTGTTGATTTACTTGGACGTTCAGGCTGCTGTTGGGGCCCTAACGAACATATTTTCAATGTCCATCAATGTCCATGAATAATGAGGTTTTCGCAGGGAAATTTCGGTTCATTCAAAGATAACTCTTATATGGATTCCGTAACACAGAGATATCGTTGGAAATTGTATTCCTGATGAGCGGGCCAAGGCCAGTACGGAACTCACTATTTCCTACAAGTGTTCCAATGACCTCAGTTAACTTGATATTACCAGTTCGTTGCCATCATAAAGATACGTACAATATTGCTAGACTCCACTGGACACGTATGCATATGAAGAGGACCGATCCACTTCCGACGGTATTCTCATGTCCTTTTGGTGGGTTTGCCGAAAGACTTGGTACAATAACCTTAAAAACAGTTAAAATCTTTAATGATCGCGGTGTTTGACTTCCTTTCCCAGCTTTAAACTTCCCCAGCCACCTTCCTAAAGTGCTTAGAACCTAAAACAAAACAGAAATGAGACACCATGTTGTATATTCAAGTGTATAAGTGCACATTTTCTGAGAATTTTATTTATCCATCCATGATGCATCATCATGCATGCATCTTTTAAACATTTCTCTTCATGCCATTCTGGTTGTTGTTGTTGTTGTTGCTGTTGCTGCTACTGCTGTTGTTGTCATTTTATATTTATATTTAAGGCATGTGTCTAAAAAAACCTTTGCAGTCACATATTTATCTTGACTAGTTTTCTTTATGCGTGTGTATGAGTATGTATTGTATGGCACATACACCAGGTACAATACTCTTCTTCTGTGATATTATTTGTTAACAAACACACTGTTTACCTATAAAAATATACAAATACAAATGCACTCGACACATACTAACACACATATTTTCATATACATACACTTTTAAAATATTCTAGACATTCAAGTAGACAGTTTTCATGTACATTTTTGTTGTTGTTTATATTACTTGTTTTCGTAACATGTTGCAAGGAACGAAAAAAAAACGCAACAGAATAACAGACTTCGTAATATGGCAACAAAAATAAACTTTTTAACATCAATGTAATACGAGTATAGTCAGTCTTCTCTATGTACGAGTATGTGTGTTTTGTCTGACTGTCTTTATATCTGTTGGTCTGTCTATCTGTTCACTTGTTTGTTTGTTTATCTCTTCTATCCGTCTATGTCTGTCTATCCATTACATTTGTCAGTCTATATCACTTTTGGTTAGTGTAACTGTAAGTGTATGTGTAAGTCTTTAAAAATAGTTTTAATGTGCTAGTAGTTGTGCACAGGTGTATGTATGTATGTGTAAATTTTCTAAGTTTGTCTACCTTTTGCACAATTTCCATACCAGCATTTTTATTTTGGTATTCGTACATGACTGCATTGCATTCACTCTCTTGACAAACACTCCGGAGAGCAGCGCATCACTTTTGTTAATGTAGAAGAGCTGGTTAAGAGTCTTTGGATTCTGGCAGAATGCAAAAGAATTTATTCCTTAATGGACAAAAGTTTTCCAACACAATTATTTGTTGGTGTAAATTACTATCCGTGTATGATTGTTCAGCAATTAAATTATTTGCCCTCTGTTTTGTTTGTATTTAACGCTGTAATCATACATATATCCATGGACCCGTCTCTATTTGTAACCCTGTAAGCAAATTTAGATGATTATTGCTTGACAATGCTGGTATGGTAGCGAAATTTAAGGAATTTTCGGACCAGCTTAATTGAATCAAGACTTATTCAAGTCCTGCTGCCAAAGAGATGGCAGCAAATTCAATTACAAGATTCATACGAGCAGGTTTTCTAATGGTAATCAGCTAATGCCTCATCATTATGGTACTTAGATTAGAGGACGTGCACTTGTCAATTTAGACAAGTGCAGAATCCGGAGGTCGATTTGACCAATTGTACAAATATGGTATTATGGTACTTACCTCATAGAATTTTCCTTAAAAATGTGCTGCAATTTCCAGAGCGAGATTAATCATGGACATCAAATTAATACCTGATAATTGCAGAATAATTCGTTTGGTTCCTCTAACGAGTTTTTGACTATCAGCGACCATCTCCTACATCCTCGCTTTTCACTTCTCCCAAACTATGTTCTAGTTCAGCTACGTGCAATAATCAGTTTCTAGAATAACAGGGTTGCCACTTATCATTGAAAAGAAGCAACATACAAACATAATTGGTCATTACAACCCTTCAATCAGGACCTAACTTCTCACACCACTTATGTTGTATGTATTAATTTTGTAAGTTCTGTTCGTTCAATGATTAGTTCCTAGTATGATAGGGTTACCATTGACGGTTGCATAGAAACAGTCAGGATTACGACCCAATTTCTAACAGCACTTATGTTGTGTGTGTTAATTTTATACATGAATGGCGGAACTTATAGTTTAAAGTCGACTCCGAATGACAGATGTTAGGTTAGGTTAGTTTGGAGGGCGTGTACTTGTCACTTAAGACAAGTACAGTACCCGGAGGTCAAATTGACCCATTGTACACAACGTCCTAGATTCTCACACCACTTATGTTGTGTGAGTTAATTTTATACATGAGTGGTGGGACCTACAGTTTAAAGTCGACTCCGAACAGACAGATTTTTGAGAAACTTTTTCATGGCAATTTTATTAACCCTCAGAGTTTTTGCCAGAAATCTGCTGAGAGGAAGTCGCCGAAGAAATACTTTTTGTATTTTGTCTTGATGTCTGGCCTGGTGTTCGAATACTGGCTTTACGTCTAATAAGCCAACACACTACTTACTAGACTACAGCGACTTCAAAAAGTGTGTGTCTTCTGTTTGCGATGGCACTTAGCTGGACATTGATCGCTAGACCGTTAATTACAGATTATTTTGAAAAACTTTACATGGAAATTTTATTTTATTCTCAGAATTTTTGCCAGAACTCTGCTGAGAGGAAATCACTGAAAAAAGATTTCTTTCTATTTCGTTTTATTGGAGATGATTATTCTAGGATTTGCTGTCTAATAAGTCAATGCGCTACCAGCGCCATCTAGAAAAATGTATAGAGTTGTTGGAATTGGATGTAAATCTTCTAAGACTTGCTATCTGTGTTTTACTCTTCCCATCAAGTGGTGCCTTAAGAATGAATTCCTTTAAATTCCTGTATTCATTTTCGAGTTTATGTTACCTGCAGTCTAGTACATTGCCAAGTGTGTTTTGTTAACACAGCAGCAATTGCAATTGCAATAACAACATCAGCAACAACAACAACAACGTCAACTAAAAACAAGTTGTTACAACTAAATTCTAAATATTGTACGTCTACAATATGCAACCATTTATTTCGATATGAACATGGTATTGCAAGATATTGCGTCTGTATATCCTGTGTGTTAATATGTCTGTCTCTTTGGAGAGAGAAAGAGAGAGCATACGTAAATAAACAACAACAAAATATTGTATTTTTGTTTAATTTTTTATTTTATTTTTTGAAATTTTGTTTTTTTTCTTAATTCTTTTCGTCCTTTTTCTCCTCTTTTCATTTTCTTTTACGTTTGTTTTCTTTTCTTTTGCGACATATTTTTGTGACTGCATATAAAGTAGGTTTTCACACGTGAGAGAATAAGTAATGACAGTTTTTTTGTTATTCTTATGGCTCAATTCTTAACCGTTTTCCTTACCCTCTTGTTGCCAAATAAATGAACATATGCAAAAAGGATAAGAAGCAGTAGAGAAATACAAATAAATTTGGCAAAGTGTAAAGGAAGATACGTATGTACGGTGTATGTTTGTCTTAAACAGGAATGCATATAAATTTTA
Organism: Sarcophaga variegata; assembly: GCA_932273835.1. Classification (NCBI taxonomy): domain Eukaryota; kingdom Metazoa; phylum Arthropoda; class Insecta; order Diptera; family Sarcophagidae; genus Sarcophaga; species Sarcophaga variegata. The sequence goes on from OW026360.1 coordinate 18,062,762, forward strand.
TTGAATTGTAAAGATTTTAAAAATTGTTAAATATTTTCTTTAAGGTTTTCAAGTTTAAAGAATTTGATGCACAGGATATATGTACGTAGTAAATACAGGAAGTTGTTATAAAAATCTAAGATAAGAATTTTGAATATTTTAATTTGAAGCTGGACAAGCAAATACATTAGTTTATAAAAGGTATTGGATTGCAAGTTGAGTAATAAAGATTGAAAATTCAATTGCAATTTTGAAATGAACCTTCTGGTGTAAATATGTCAAAGTTCCATTAATGGTGTCCTATTTTATTTAAAACCATGGTTTAAAAAAAATAAAATTTTCATTTTGGCATTTACACTTTTACAAAACGACCACTTGAGTACGTATTTTACAGGTCCTTTAGTCCTTTAATTCCTACCGGAATATAGAGAGATAATCTAGTATGTAGTTTGTCGTCTTATTAGACGAAAGGCCACGGTTCAAACCCCAGGTCAGAGAGCTCCAACAAAACGAAAAAATATTTCTTCGCCGACTCCCTCTGAGAATAAAATAATATTGCCATGAAAAGGTTCTCACAAATCAGTCGTACAGAATAGACTTTTAACTGTAGCCCATCCACTCATGTATAAAATTAACACACACAACAAAAGTGGTGTTCGAAGCTAGGTTGTAATCCTGGCTAAAGAGTTGAAATGATCAATTGTTTTGGTATACAGGGACTCAACAATAGTTTTCATAACCATACGATCCATTTTAAAACTTTCTCGTTCTTTATCCGCTGCTTTTAGTTGTCGGCTCTTCTGACACCGTGTGGTTGTATTCAATGGGTATCCTCATGATATTGAAAACAACTATATCATCCTATGCTCCAGTCATTTAACTTTTGCAAGAACGTACATAAATCCTGCTCTACAGGGAGTTTAACAGGTTCACTACTTGAGATCAATATTATAATTTGCTACAGTCCAGTATTTATTCAGTATTTGTTCGAGACAGCGTTTAATAATCACTTGAAGACCATGAAGGTCGCTTTTGGACATAGTCTGAGTTAAGCAATCATAACAGAGGTTACAAAGGAATTTTTCAATTAGCACACATCCAACTGAGACCAGTAAAACGATCCATTGGCATAAAATTAAGTACCATTTTTGTGGCAGTAAAGACACCGTGGTCTACCAGGTTGTGTGCTGGCTTATTATTAGTGTGACCACGGTTCAAATTCCAGGGCAGACATCTCCAATAAAACGAAATAAAAACGAAATATTCCTTCGGCGACTGCTTGTCAACACATTTCTGACAAAAACTGTGAGAGAAAATAAAATTTGCTATGAAAAGTTTCTCAAAAATCTGTCGCTAGGAGTCGACTTTAAACTGGAGGGTCCCGCCACACATGTATAACATTACACATAACACACAACATAAGTTTTGTGAGAAGCTAAATTATAATCCTGAATGAAGAATTGTTATGACAAATAGTGTGCGTATGTATGTATCATTTTAATACTCTTTGATATGCTTCGTAGTCTTTCACAGCTATTAGGTGTGTTGAGCTTTGCACCGTGTGTTTTTAAAGTCTTCTTTGCTGCCCCCATTCACAATACAAAAATTGGCGAATGTGGCAATAAGAGACGTTCAAAATCCAGTAAATTTCCGAAAACAATACAATACAAAGCGATTCAATACATTACAAAGCAAGTAATGTTAATGCTGTTAAGGACTGTCAGAGCAATATTGCTATGTTCTCTGTCCTCTGTACTTCCTTTCCGCGTCGAATTCAGCACGTTTTTCGTTTTGTAAACTTTGCCTTGAAGTCAGCACGAACATTTCCCTTTGTGTGCAGAAGATTTCACTCTCGGACTTTTCTTGAGCCATTAGTATATCACAGAAAGGTCTCTTGCTTAAAAGAGTACCTGAAAGAAAAAAAAATTCTTCTTACTCTTATAACAAGAAGTCGCCGTAGTCTAGTAGGTAGTGTGTTGGCTTATTAGACGTAAAAGCCAGGGCTCGAGCCCCAGGCCAGACATCAAAACAAAATACAAAAAGTATTTCTTCGGCGACTTCCTCTCAGCAGATTTCTGGCAAAACCTCTGAGAGTAAATAAAATTGCCGTGAAAAAATTTCTCAAAAATCTGTCGTTCGGAGTCGACTTTAAACTGTAGATCCCACCATTCATGTATAAAATTAACACACACAACAAAGTGGTGTGAGAAACTAGGTCGTAATCCTGACTGGAGGGTTGTAAGTATGTACATATGTATCGTTTTAGTGCCCTTTGAAATGCTTTGTGCTCCTCAACAGCCATTAAGTATATCATAAGCTTGTTTAGCCTCTAAGCGTGTGTTCTTCATACTGTCTTTGCTGCACCAGTTTTTAATACAATAAGTAGCGAATTAGTCGCTGAGGATGTCCGGCAACAAGAAACATTCAAAATCCAGTATATTTACCAAAGCAAAACAATACAAAGCAAGTAATGTTAACGCTGTTAATGCCTGCCAGAGCAATATTGCTATGTTCTCAGTCCTCTGTACTTCCTTGCCGAGTTGAATTGAACATATTTTTCGATGGTGTAAACTTTTCCTTGAAGTCAGCACGAAAATTTCCCTTTGTGTTCAGAAGATTTCACTCTCGGACTTTCCTTGCGCCATTAGTATATCACAGAATGGTCTCTCGCTTAAAAGAGTACCTGAAACAAAAAAAAATAATTCTTTTTACTCTTGTAACAATAAGTCTCCGTAGTCCAGTAGGTAGTGTTTTGGCTTATTAGACGTAAAAGCCAGGGCTCGAGCCCCAGGCCAGACATCAAGACAAAGTACGAAAAGTATTTCTTCGGCAACTTCCTCTCAACAGATTTCTGACAAAAACGCTGAGAGTAAATAAAATTGCCATGAAAAGTTTCTCAAAAAATCTGTCGTTTGGAGTCGACTTTAAACTGTAGATCCCATCACTCATTTATAAAATTAACACACACAACATAAGTGGTGTGAGAAACTAGGACGTTGTACAGTGGGTCAATACGACCTCCAGGTACTGTACTTGCCTTAATTGACAAGTACACGTCCTCTAACCTAACCTAACTTAACCTACTCTTATAACAAAGAGTAACAATAACAATATCGCGATAGACTTCTCTGCTATTTACCTGACTGTTGTCCACATGATTCTGTTCCTCACTAGCTATGTAACAAATTTAAATCGTACAGAGTCAACGATAGGCTCTCATTGCTACTGTTGTACCAACGCAAGCCTGTCTCTGTAACTTATCCAACTTCGTCTGAGCAGTTTTCAACAATTGATTTACTTGGCTTTATTGCATCGAATAAAAAGCATCAATGTCTAAAGCCCTAAGGCACTACTTTCGAAACAATAAGCTTTAAACAGTTCTTCTCATGATGTATAATTGGATGCTTTGGTTGAGAAGGCAGTCTTCATAAAATTCGTTTACATTCACTTTAGAGGATTAGCCCACTGTTTATGGATTCATTTAGAAAGCAATGGAAACCAATAGGTCCACCTTGGGAAATGCTATTCCATTGCTTATCATACATACAACTGCGGTGGAATTCAGGTAATAAAACATTCTTGGAATAAATTAAAAACGAAAACTCCTGTGTATATGTATTCAATCAATATCTACAAGAGAAATTTTAAACAACAATTTATTATTCAAAGTTTATTCTTCCTTTAAGTCTGCAACAATTGGAAAGTTTTTTTCTTTTTTTTATTTAAAAATATTTTTGTATTCTATACGAAACGTGTCGGAATTTTATTCATCTCATGCAGTCTTTAACAATAGAGCCAGCAACTGTTTTTCTATCAAATTGTATCAATAAAAAGCATTTCCCAAAAAAAAATTATTTCAAATTCTCTTCCTCCCTCGCTCTCTATTTCGGTGTTCTAAGAATTTCGAATTCTTTTATTGTTGTTAATAAAATTTTATAAAATTTCCAATTTATTTCAACTACCACCACTACCACTGCCCCTATCGTATACCTGTTAACATTTGCTGGTAATGCTGCTGCTAATGTTGAGGAAAAAAGGAAATTTAGTTTAGCAAAAGATTAAAAGTCATGGCAAATAAAGGGGCAAACAAAAAAAATGAACCACATTTACTAGAATGAAGAAGAAAATTGATGAAAAAGGCAAGGAAGTGAGAAATAAGTTGCAACAAAAGGTGATAAATATTGGACCAAACATGTGGAATTGATAAGAGAAATTTCGTTAAAGGAAAACAAAACAGGAGTACTTTCATAGAAAATTTCAAATTTTACTCTTTTGCCCACTGTAAGAGAGAGAGAGAGAGAGGGTGTAAAATAAACAACAATTTAGTTTAAGTGGGAGTGTATGTGTGTGTGTTTATAGGAAGCTATTGGGTGTACAGTTTAGTAGTGTGCCGTAGCCTAGTAGGTAGTGTGTTGGCTTATTAGACGTAAAGCCAGGGTTCGAGCCCCAGGCCAGACATCAAAATAAAAATACAAAAAGTATTTCTTTGGCGACTTCATCTCAGCAGCAAAAACTCTGGCAGTAAATTAAAATGGCTACGAAAAATTTCTAAAAATCTGTCGTTCGGAGTCGACTTTAAACTGTAGGTCCCGCCACTCATGTATAAAATTAACACACACAACATAAGTGGTGTGAGAAATTAGGTCGTAATCCTGACTGAAGGGTTATAATGACCAATTATGTATGTATGTTTAGTAGAGGGCGAACTTTTTAAAGATGATTTCTTTTTTTAAAAAAATACATGGCATTTTTACATGATATTTCGTAAGAGATTCGGAATTTAAAATAATATTTCAGAACGCAAATATTGCCCCAATTAAATTTCCATCAATTATATCCATTCATAGCATTCTAGTTTTCACTATGATTTCCGAAATATGTTCGTCTAGACTACAATTAGATCAGTCCATATGACTACTTTCTCCAATACAACCTAACAGGGGCCCTGAGAACCTTTCTTACAGCAGCACTGGAGGCTCTGATGTATTTAAGGCCGCTACGCATTGTAGTGAAAGCTTTGGAGCCTATGGTTACACTGATGGGTGACAAGTCTTACATAGAATTCAGTAGACTACGTGGTCTAAAGAATCAATTGGCTGACAACTAACTTCTTAACTGTCCCTCAGACAGAACCATTAAACTCTACGACTTTGGGAAGTGCTTCGCAACAAGGCATAATAAAAAAATTAATGACGTAATCTGGAAGCTGCATACTTTTTTAATAGAAGGATTATTTTGTGGGAAATATATGAGTCCAGAATGGATTTCGGAACAGAAGCAGGAGTTTTCGGTCCCATAATGCAGTATTCCCAGGTCATGTGTAAAGATTTTCAAGCAAGTGCATGCCAACGAAAGTCAAACGTAATAAATGGTCATTACAACCCTTCAATTAGGATTACGACCTAGCTTCAGACACCACTTATGTTGTGTGTGTTGCGGGAGCAACAGTTAAACGTCGACTCCGACCGACAGATTTTTTTGAGAAACTTTTTCAAAATTTGCTGAAAGGAAGTCGCCGAAAAATATTTCTTTTCATATTTTCGTTTTGATGTCTGACCTGGGGTTTGAATCGTCGCCTGGCATGTAATAAGCCAACACACTACCTAGTAAACTACGCCGACTTCAAAAGACATGCTCAATTACCAATTTGGATAAGATTTACAGAAGACAGGACAAAGCAATGCTATTTTACAGTGGGACCGTCAGTATGGGAGTATCTGGGGAAGCTTATTCGGATAGATAGGGAAAATAGGGTTACCCTCGGCAGGGTCTTGTGAAAATTCTCTGCAATGTTGAAGCAGACGGGCTGACGGGACTGACTTTAAAGTCGACTCCGGACGACAGATTTTTAAGAAACTTTTTTCATGGCCTTTTTTATTTGCTTTCAAAGTTTTGCCAGAATTCTGCTGAGAGGCAGTCGTCGAAGAAATATTTTTTCATGTTTCGTTTTGATGTCTGTCCTGGGGTTTGAACCGAGGCCTCGCGTCTAATAAGCGAACACACTACGTACTAGACTACGGCGGCTACAGTTTAATGTCAACTCCGCAAGACAGATTTTTTGAAAAACTCAGAGTTGTTGCTAGAAATCTGCTGAGAAGAAGTCGCCGAAGATTTATTTTTCATGTTTCGTTTAGTTGGAGATGTCCGACCTGGGGTTTAAACCGAAGCCTCGCGTCTAATAAGCCAACACACTACGTACTAGACTACGACGACTACAGTTTAAAGACGACTGCGAACGACAGATTTTTTTGAGAAATTCAGAGTTTTTGCTAGAAATCTGCTGAGAGTAAGTCGCGTAAGAAATATTTTTTTTTTACTTTCGTTTTTATGTCTGACCTGGTGTATGAACCGTGGCCTCGCGTCTAATAAGCGAACACACTACGTACTAGACTACGGCGACTATACAGTCAATGTTAATAGATCTAATGGGGATTCGAAAAAGGGCTCAATAATTGTCTTTGCTCCAAGTACCACATTTTACTCAATGACGTAGCCACTTAATCAGAAATGTGCTTCATAACTGAACACAAATTTTTGTTAAAAAAAAGCTCATCTTGGCTCATTTCGCTTCAATTCTTTAGACGCACGTAAATCAACATCTTGCTGAAAATTTACCAATGATGAGTAACTTTAAACTGTAGCAACGACAGCCAAAAATTTGAGATGACACCCAATATGTAGGAAAGCAAGTTTTCCACTTTATCAGTGGCAGGCCAATAGTAAAAGTCAGTCAGAAAATCCACCAGTAGCTGTTAAAGCACAACTACCAGCAACAGAGCAGCACAACAGCACAGTCTCTGGCAAGAGAGAATCATGCTGACAAAGTGCTAAAGAACATTTAAAATGTCATTTTTAGCAATTTAGTCACGTTACGCATTTGTTTATTTAATTCGATTTGTTGTACGCGCTATGAAGACGAAACAATTTTTATTTTTTTCTCCAGTTTTCTACACAAAATCGCAAAAAAAATGTTGACATTGAATTGTAGAGCGTTTAAATGTATTGTATGAAGGAATTTTACCAACAACTTCTGTGAATAAGTTGCAAAAGAAAAGAACGGCAATAGCTTTCGAATCACAAGCCATGTTGGCATAAACAAGTCAAACAATTTCTTGTTCTTATTGTGTGCCATTTAAATACTTACAATGGCTGTAAAGGCAGCCTTGGCAGTGGCTGCAGTGATGGCAATGTTGATGATGGCGTTGATGGCATCCATGTTGCGTATGACAAAGTTTTGATGGTTTCGTTTCTTTTGAGTTCCTTTTTATTCTTTTTTTTTCTTTGCCACAACAGGAAGGAAGTTGGCGTGCGTGCGTGCGTTGCGTGTCAGTAAGTGGGTATGTGTAGGTGTATGTGTTTGGATATGAAATTTTCCTTTTCTTGCATGAAGCCTACAAGTTTGTTTAATAAACTTGTACTTATTGTTTGGAGAAAAGAAAAAATGACAACAGCAACAATAACAAACATTTCTACAGCACATAACTCAGTTAGTATAGTTTTATTGGGTGAGAGGAAAAATAATTTCCAATATTTTAAGATAGAAAACAAACATGCGTGCTCAGCGTTTTAAAAATCGAACATTTTTTATTGCAAATAAATGCTTGCCGTAAATGCAAAATAGAAATATACTTTTGCCCCTCTCCAATACTATAATTTTCATTCAATCTAAGCAAAATAACAAAAATTTTACTTCTGTTCCACACAATTTTAAATGTTTAGATTTCTGTTTGTATTAGTACATGACTATGCTTGTATGAGTACTTGTACATATATTTGTATTTGTGCTTGTGTGTGTATCAGATTGGTTGTCGCATTAAATAATGGCATTTGAATTTTTGCACGTTTTTCAGTTTGAAATATTTATGAAAAGAAAATTGATTTTGATTGCTTCTTATTGTTGTTGTTGTTATTGTTCTTATTGTTGTCGTTGACGAAAATATGAAAATATTTTCATGTTTGCTGTTGTTGCTGTTGCTATTGCTGTTCATACATTTTCGTTGGCAAAATAAACATAAAATTTTATGATGATTTTCTAAGCAGTAGTCAGTGACATGGCAGAGGATTCGACATTTTTAAGGTCGACATTAAAAAGGAAAACAAAACGAAAGAGAAAGAAAAATCGAAGTTATTGTTAATGGCAAATTATTTAAATTTTTTAAAGGCACAACAGCAAATATTTGTAAAGTTTAAAGATCCTGTTAGGGATTCCAATAATGGGGAATTGTCAGGAGTTAAAGATTTTATTTCAATCGAGTAAAAAATTAAGAGTCAATGGGAAAATTTCCAAACAAAATTGGGATTTATGAGGGGATTAGTTATGGGAGAGAAAGGAACTCGAAATATAATAGGGCCTAGCAGTACCACTTTTAATGGCAAATCTACCTGACGAATGTAGGGTGTAGAAAAATTGGAGACAGTATCAGCTTTGTTTAAATCAATGCTAACTTAGGCACACATAATGACCCATTGTAATAACATATGAAGCGATATGTCACAGTTAATTGGCGATGTTCACATTAAACACTCCCGATTGGCCTTTTTTCAAACGATAGTCTCTTAGATTAGCCTAGAAGCCAACCTTAAGCTCGTTTAATTAATCCAGCAATTGATTCATAGTCTACAAAAGATGACTCCTTAAACTCTCTAGATAGATGATGCGTTGAGCCAGTGAGTGACTCTGATATATAAAATGCGGTACACTGTCTGCCTAGAAACTCTCCAGAATTCTTTCCACCCGGCTATCCATTGAACAATAACCTGTGGCAGAGATATTCCTCCGGTTTAGTTTCTGAAGTTTATACTTTTCTAATCAAACTTTTCTATATAAGCCAGGGGAGCAGCCAATAAGGCATAACTCTTTTTATGGCATGATTCGTAACGTCCAATCCATACTTTTGGTTGATAGTTAGTTGAACAAATACATTTCATAAGTGGAATACAATTTATTTACTGGGGTACCTGTTGTAGCATGTGACCAAGATTGCTCTTGTGAACATGAAAGCCCATGTAACATCGACACAAAGCCTCTGCAATAGTAAAAAAGGGAACTGAGGCAGCACGCAGCACATTAAGATGTGTGAGAAAAGAGTTTCATTGTTAAATTGAATTTTTTTTTTTTGAAAAATCAGAATTGAAAGCCGCTTGCTCTAGGATTCAATTAAATTCTTCAGGGCTCTACGAATTGAAGTCGACTTAGTATAGTAAAAAGTGTGTTGGTTTATTAGGCAACCGACATCTCAAATGCTACATTTGGCGACTTTCCCTCAACAGTCTTCTGGCAAAAACCTTCTGAGTGTAAATAAAATTGCCACAAAAATTTCTCAAATGTGCATGTATGAGTATTGTGAGGAGCTATGTATGTTGCAATCCTGACTAAAGAGTTGAAATAACCATTTAAGTAAGTAAGTAAGTAAGTTGGGAGTCAATGTTGTCTAGTAGGTAGTGTGTTGGCTTATTAGACGTGAGGCCTCAATTCAAATCCCAGGTTAGACATCTTCAACAAACTGAGTTAGAAAAAATATTTCCTCGGCCACTTTCTCTCAACAGATTTCTGGCAAGAACTCTGTGAGGTAAATAAAATTGCCATGAAAAATTTTCTCAAAAATCTGTCGTTCTGAATTGACTTTAAACTGTAGGTCCTGGCGCTCATGTATAAAATTCACTCGCACAACATCAGTGGTGTGAGAAGCTAGGTCCTAATCCTGACTAAAGGGTGATAATGTATGTATGTAAGAAAGTTGTGAGTGGTCAGCCAAATTTAATTGTGGTTCATTGAACTTTGTCTGGATGGAGGCGAAAATTCGAATGTAAAATACATCATAATGATACGTATAAAAGGGCTCAATTCCTGAGAACAACTTGAACACACTTTTTTCTAATAGAAGCGCTACTTTTGGCAATTCGTACAATTTTAGAATTTTAACTATAGACTTTTGGTTTAAAGATCTGGACTTTCTCAATTGGAGTTTATAGCAATGACAGCAAATTGCTTGTTGGATGGCGGAATTTTCTCTGATAATATCTTGATTCACTTGAAAATTCAGGCTGTGCTTATGCTTCTAACGAATGTTTTTTCATCCTCCTTCATTATCCATGAATGACAAGGTATTCGCAGGGAAATTTTTGGAACTTCCGAAAATCATTTGCATTCCTTAGGAATAACATTGCTAATAAATTGGCTAGGGCCGGTACGGACCTTGCAATCTTCAACGGTTGCCTTAGTTAAACTGGATATTATGGACACATTATTACTCGCTTTTACTGGACACAGCCCTGTACATATTTGTAAAGCTTCCAGTCTCTTAAAATTTCATATGAATTTTGCCAATTCCTCTTGTTTGCTTTAAAAATAAAACTACTGAATATTTTCTCAAATTTCTTTTTTTATTTAAAAGTACAATCCTTAATAATGGAAAATAATTTCATTCAAATGGCTGCCTCGGCTGGCCATGCAGTAGCTTATACCAGAAGATACCGATTTTGGCAAAAAAAATATCTTTTCAGATGAAGTATGTAAACAAGCAAAATTGTTGCATTTGGGGCACAGAAAACCCGCACGCATACAACCGACGCACCCAAAACGAGTCACTGTTTGGTAGGGATTTTGGTCCAGAGGCATAATTGGGTCATTTTTCTTCGAAAATGAGCAAGGAGTGGCCGTTACAGTCAATGGCGATCGTTAGCGGGCCATGTTGAACGAATTTTTGTTCACAAAAATTGAAGAGGAGGATATTGGCAACATTTGGTTTCAACAGGGCGGCGCTAAATGCCACACAGCAGAAGCTACACTCGATGTTTTGCGCCCTGTTTTTGATGATCGCATTATCAGCCGCAGAGCTGATGTCGTTTGGCTACCTCGGAGCTGCGATTTGACACCGTTGAACTATTATTTGTGGTGTGCCGTCAAAAATAAGGTTACGCCGACAAGCCAGAGACAATTGACGCTTTAAAGGACAATATTCGTGAAGCTATTGGTGAAATACAGCTGCACACAATCGATAATTGGACCGATCGTGTAGGCTACTGCATGGTCAGCCGAGGCAGCCATTTGAATGAAATTATTTTCCATTATTAACCGGAGGGATTGTACTTTCAAATAAAAAAAGAAATTTGAGAAAATATTCAGTAGTTTTGTTAAATCATTTAAAAAAAAAAGTTATTTGGCGGACCCTTTAGTTGGATGGTCATAATCACGGTGTAATGCTAGAGTAGTGTGGCCATTTTCAACTATACTAACGCGTTCTTTGGATGCTAAACTTGCATATCCGTATATGTGAATGCTTTCACTAAAGAAATAACTCTTCAGATGAAAGAATGCTTTGTAAGACCGGCGGTAACCATAACCTAGTAGAAAATATTTGCACACTACCAAGTCATGGTACCATGTGGTTGTCTTATTTCGAATAAAATAATGAATAGGCCCTCAACTACAAAAGATCACCTTATTATTTCGTTTTATGTTGAAAATATAAACAACAATATGTTATTAAATTAAAAAAAGCTCACTTTAATAACTCTAGTATTTTTTTGTTTTTCTTACAGCGTGATGTTCTCATATTGGAACCATCGGGCACAGACATATTAAACTGTGTCTCCAAAGGCAAACACGATGTAAGTCTAAAAGCAATAATAATTAAATGAGAATTTGTTGTTTCCCACCCCCATTTTATTAAAGACAGAAAACAAAGCAAAATAATTAAATTAAATGAAATAAAACAAGAATACTAAATAAAACAAAAATTTAAATTCTTTTTTGGCAATTGTTTTTTCATTCCTATTAAAACTTAAAAAAAATAAAAAAAAAAAACAAATCCAAATTGGCTTAAAATAAAACTCATGAGTGCGTTTTCTTTTCTTTGTCTTTCTTTCTCTTTAAATTCAAATTTTATTTAATTTTTTTCCTGGTCTATGTTTTGTTAATTTTTCCTTTTTTTGTTTTATTTTTTGACGTAATTTTTTTATTTTGTTCTACTTTTTCCTGCTATTTCTTTACATTCTTTTCTCTTCTCTTCTATCTGTATGTGTGTTGGTTTTTTTTCATTTTGTTTTTTCTTAAATAACAAAAAAACAACAACAACTACTACTACTACTACTACAACAACAACAACATATTGAACGTGGCTCATAAATTGCCCTAAAGAAGGTGGAATGCCGTAATCACATACGTGTTATACAACCTATGAACTCAGGGACACGTCTATATGTTTGCGGTACAAACGCCCACAATCCCAAGGACTACGTGATAAACGTAAGTATATAAAAAGGATATTTACAAACAAAAAAAAGAGAAAGAAGAGAACAATTTATATAAATGAATATTTCTATGTATATGTATATGTATGTATGTTTGTATGTATTAAAATGTATAGTGTTAGTTTAGGTTTCATTCTTTCATTCGACCAGCATCCTTAAAATCCCTGTATTTAGTTTCAAGTAAAGTATACTTAGTAGGTAAATAAGAGAAATAAAATACGAAGAAGAAGTAGAAGAAGAAGCAAAAATAATATTGCATTTAAACAAGGCTTTTAAGTTAAATCGTATATTTTATTTCATTTTAAATTACTGGCTGGCCTTAATAGAGATTAAAATACAGTCAGGTTTGAAACGAAAGTTATTGCAAAGCAATGGTCACAGTAAGTTGAAAAGAAGTTGGAAAGACGCAGATTTAAAAATGCTTTCTATTGCCTTAATTGCTTATAATGTTTGGTTAAAGTAGATGTATTCTTTGTATAACGAAGTTTAACGAAATCAGAAGGAAAGTTACCAATCGAAACTTTCCAACCTCAGTATCTTTGCATATGTACTCCTAGAAATGAGCAGATGGAAACGTGAAATGGAGATATAAGCTTTATGTGACTGCGAACACCACACAATAGTGTACGTAGGATTATGTTTTGATTAGAGGACGTGTACCAATGCCAATTGACACATGTACAGTGAACCAAACTTTTCTAAATTCTTAAACCAATTGAAGTCATAAAGTGGAAAAATAGTATACAGACCTACATAGTATGTCGTGTGTGTTAATTTTATACATAAGTGGTGCGACCTACGGTTTACAGTCAACTCAGAACGACAGATTTTTTGAGAAACCTTTCATAGCAATTTTCATTTACTCTCAAAATCTGCTGGCAGGAAGTTGCCGAAGAAATATTTTTTATATATCGTTTTTTGCAAATTTCTGGCCTAAGGTTTGAACCTAAACCAAAACACTCTACTAGACTACAATGATTTCAAATACTACATCTCAAAATGAACAAAAGTCACCCACAAATACTAAAGCCAGCACATAAATTAGTGCCAGGTTATTAATCGACGCCAACTATTCTTTTTCTGAAAGCCTCATCTAGTGAGAGTCTTGTACTCACTAAATTAACTCCAGTGTACGTCGGCAATATGCTTGCAAAACCACCGGTTAAATATTGTCAGCGGTCTTACGGAGAACATCATTACAGTTCCAATCAGTCTGTACGTTTATCGCCTTGAAACTGACAATGTCGTTGTTGCTCCTGCTTGTTGCAACGCCCTAAATTCTAATTTGTTTACGTCTAGTATACGTGAAGCTCACTTGGCGAACAGTGCCCGATATTCCACTTGATGTTTCGTAGGCTTATCCTGGCATTTAAATTTACAACAATTGGTCTGTAGCCAAAAAACCTGCTGTAATGCATGAAGTTCTTTTGTAAATGTGTCTTACGCGAATCTTAAGTGTGACGTTGTTTCGACTTCGCTTTGGAATACTTTAGATACATTGGACTTTAATTGATAGGACTTTGCAAAGGTATTAATAACAGCCTAAACCGCATTATTATTGTAGGTAATCCAATGGAACGACTCCATTGCTTGAAAAATAATATAATTCCAGTTCAGTATAGCATACTCCCGAACTACCAAAGTATTCTTAATCAACATCAATTCTTATAAACCAAGGGTGTTAACGTGGTGCAAAACTTGAGGTAGTGCGGAATTTCTTAAGCAGGATCTGTGGGAGATAATGATAAATCTTGCTATTGCAGCAATCTTTAGAGAGCTCGGTTAAATACGCTAGAAAATAATAGAGAAAGGTCAGAAAGACCAGTAACCCGTAAGAAATGCAGTTAAGCAATGGCAATGACATGCCATTTAAGGCGAGCAGAAGTGAGCCAGTCATCTTCTTAGCCATAATGTTCAGCAGAGTCTAGCAATATTCTACGGAACTTGCTGTTGCCAACGAGATCAAAGTTAACTGCGCCTATCGGAATACCTACGCCATGTATGACGCCAAATATTGCTAGCTCCGGCTCTAGCCAGCTTATCAGCAATGCAATTTCCAGCAATATTCCTATGACCCGGAACCCATATGAAAATTAGCTTTGAGTAATCGGAAATTTCTCTGAGGAATACTCGGCGTATATGGACAAGAACTGACGTTAAAACTACTTTTAATTGCATCCTAGCTATCTGAGTAAATCCAAGTTGTACAAAAAAAGCGATGAAAATCACGGGACGCAGATAAACAAGTTTGGTCGCCATAGTCTAGATAGTAGTCCTAGGCGAGGGCGCAGGAGTTCAATCCTCAACCCGAACAGCTTGCCAATAAAAAAATCTTATGGCCAAAGCCTTAAAGATGGTAAATTACTTGCCCCAAAAAAAGCTTCTCACATCTGTCGTTCAGAGTGGACATTAAACTGTAGGTATCGGCATTCATGAATAAAATTAACGCATTTACATGGGTATTGTGAACCAGGTCGTAATCCTAACTAAAGGGCTGTAATGGCCGATAATGTAGTGTAATGTATACCACTGGCAACCGACTGTAATGCATATCAAAAGGTTAAAGGTAGATGCATACATAATTGGTCATTACAACCCTTCAGTCAGAATTACACCAAAGCTTTTCGCGGCACTTACATATGTTGTGTGTGTTAATTTTAGCCATGAGCGGCGGTACCTACAGTTTAAAACAGATTTTTGAGAAATATTTTTCATGAGAATTTTATTTACTTCCAGAGTTTATGCTAGAAATCCCCTGCAAGGAAGTCGCCGAAGAAATATTTTTTTTTATACTTCGTTTTTGTTAGAGAAAACTGATCTGGGGTTTGAACTGAGGCCTCTTGTCTAATAAACGAACATACTACCTACTACATAACAGTGAAATTCACTGCTCATAGTGTAGAGAGTAGTGTGTTCGCTGCTGGACGAGGGATGAAGGATTCAAACCTCAACGCGGATATCTTACCAAAAAATTCTTGCAGCAAAAGTCCTGATAGTAAATTAGTTGCCATAATGCTTCTCAAATCTCATTTTTCATAAGTCCTCAACAGAGTAACTGATTGCCAAACAGGGTATGAAAATAATTTTTCATTTAAAATCTCATTAAATGGCTCTTCCGAAGCTTAAGAATTCTTCCAATACTGCTCTTATTATGCTTGTCATTGTTGCTAAATAAGCTTTTTTGAAATTCTCGGAAATGGAAAATAAAAAATTAATTTAAAAAATATTTATTTTACGTTCTACACGAGAGAAAAAATTGAAGAAAAAAAAATAATGCCATAGGCTTTGTTAAATATGAAAGAAAAAAAAGAAAACAAGAAAGGACATGAGTTGCAAAATAAAAAACGAATTTTAGAATTTGAAATATGACCATGACACAAATTACAACAACAAATATAAAATAAGATTCTTAAAAAAAACGAAATAAAAAAAACAGAAATGAGAACAGCAGTCGAAACCTACATTTCTGTGTACAAAAGCTTAAAAAATATTTATTTTCTATTAAAGGAAACAACATTTTAAAGAGATTTTAATCTGTAGTTGAAATAAATGTTTTCGCCAAAAAGAAAATGTCTCTTTAAGAGCCAACAACGCATAGCCAGGAGAAGGTACGAAGCGAAAAAGCGGCTGTAAACATGTCATTGTTTTAAGTCCTTGCGAATAGAAAGGGAAACAAATATATAAAAAATAGAAGAGGAAAGAAAGAAAATTCCTTTAGTTAAACCAAAAGGGACCCAGGCTTCTACAGCTAACGAACTAAATTTTGTTACAATTTTCTTCTTTTTTTTTTGTTGGTATTTTTCTTCCTTAAATGCCAAGGTTAGGTTAGCTGCTGTGCTATTATCCTTAAGACATAATATTGTTATAAATTTGTGCTTCTCTTCTTTTACTTTTTTATCATCTTTCTTTAGATTGTGCTTTAGCAACTAATGTGATTATTTTTTCTTTTTTTCTGCTCCTTCTTATACTATTTCTGCTCCTGTGCCGTCACCAACATCATCATCATCATCATCATCATCTTGTGAATTGTAATTGTATTTGACTGCGTGACCTGCACTGTGTACTGTGTTTGGAAACGTTAGGTAAACTTAACACATTTACCCAGATCTGAGTACGTGCCCGGCATTGGTTTAGGCATTGGCAAATGTCCTTATGATCCGGCTGATAATTCAACGGCGGTTTATGTAGAGAAGGGTAATGCCTTCGGTTTGCCAGCATTGGTAAGTAGAATGTTAATCCCAACAAAAAAAAAAAAAAAGAGGAAACCAACAGAAAAACTGAAATGAAATAATAAAATTTAAATTTAAAGACAATTGCAAAGGTAATCTACTTATTTAACCCATTTCAAACTCTCTAAATAGCCTTTTATTTGGGTCAATTTAAAAAGGAAATAAGGATCTAAAACTGTGTAATTAAAGGGTCAGAACTTAAGTTCCCTAATGGAGAATAAAATGCTTTAAAACTACTTTAAAAAGGGATAACTGATTGTTAATTTGATTAAATTTTTAATCAAATTTAGAATTGATTACTTATTTAATACAGTTAATTAAATTTTTAATTGATGGTAAATTTAATTAAAAATTTATTGAATAAGACCCGATCTCTGATTGGGGATTGTAGTCTCTCTAGCCCCATATTTGGATTCAGTGACAACAAGAATGTATTACAAGAAAAGTATCAGGGAAAGTCCTATACATGGGGTTATACTTAGTGACACACGACAGCATCCGGATAATTGTCAGGAAAGCAAGGTTGGGTGAGACAGTGTAGGGAAATTTTTATTTACAATAGCACAATACGATAATAATACTATTTAAAATGAAAACAAGCTGACTTTATGACACATTATGCTTGGTGGAACGCAAGAGAGGAGAGTCTATGACAGGAACACTTATATTCACGTAGATTATTTGTTTTAAAAGGAAGGAAAGTTTTCATAATTTTCATAATTTTTTTGGTTCAGAAAATGTGCGTCAAGTATGAAAGGAAAAAAAGCAGATCTGAAAGCCCGACTTATTTTCAAGGACATAATTTCAGGTCGTTACGCGCACGACATGGTAAGAAACCAACCATCAGAAAAACTTTACAGTGTAGGAAAACTATCCTTCGTTAGAGCAACAAGGTTGGGGGGGGACACAGTGTAGGGAAATATTATTTGTAGCACCACAATCGACATCAATTCTATTTAAAATGAATACAGCAGAATAACTGGCGCATTGCGCTTGCTGGATCGTAACAGAGGAGACTTTATATCATGAGTCCACAATTCTCACACTATTTATGAACCTTAATTGGATCTTAATATCAATCGTTACTCTCTGAAAAAATAGAAAATCCAGGAATATAGCTCTCCAGCATTATCATATGGATAGGGCTGTCCCAGATTCAAACTAAAGCCTTAGGTTTTGGCTTTTTGCATACGCACCCTATTATGTCGAACTATAAAAGACGGTAGCTCTGTTTTCGGCAGCCTACTTAAAGTATTTTGCAATAAACACCTGCGCAACACACTCATGTTTGGCTCGGAGATAATTTTCAAAGACAACTTTCTTAAAAAAAACGATCACCAGGGCGTTTGGCTTGGCCACATGCCCACAAGGGCATAAACGACATATGACTCCTTGGAGTTAACTCCAGGCTTCTGCAGAGTAGATCTTAAGTGATCATAAAATCGCTAAACCTACTGTGCCATAGTATATAAAGATACTAATGGTTATCCTTTTTTATGATATCTCTACTCTAAATTAGGAAAATTAATGCCCAGTTTGCATGACTTTTGTCTGAGCTTACTATTCCTTAGGAAACAACATATGCCTCTATTAGGATAACTTTGAAAGTCTTATATTACTTCGTAATGTCCGTTGAGATACAAATTACAGCTTTGTCGAGGTAATGTAAGTTCATGCCAGTTCGCTATCTGGGACCTGGTCACCTATGAATAACTCGCCGATTCAATAATAGATTTTAGACGTGCACTTTTCAAATGGGATATCGTAATGACATTTGCCTTACAGAAAAATCATCTTTCTTCGAAACTAGCCCTACATTTGAAAGCAGACGAAGAACATATGCTGCTTATCATCCACAATGTATTTACCACAACTAAGGCAAAATGGAACACCGTCTTGTCCTGATCCATGAATATTGGGTATAAGTGAATACGTTCACATTATTTTTCTAGTGGCTTAACAACAGGCCTGTTTCGTAATAGATAGTATAACAGGCCGGTGTACATATACAGTTGGGCGTTACAATGCTTCTGTCAGGCTTACGACCTAGTTTCTAAAACCACTTATATTGTATGCATCAATTTTATGCATGAGTGACGGGACCCACAGTTTAAAGTCGATTCCGAAAGACAAATGTTTGAGAAACTATTCATGGTAATTTTCTTTACTCTTAGAGTTTTTGCCAGAAATATTTCGTTGTGTCAGAGATATCTGACCTTTATTTTGAACCGTTGCCTACACATCTAATAAGACAACACACTACCTACCAGACTATGGCGACAACAGGCCGGTGTGCTTGACCTAAACTAGTAGTAGTCAATCTCACATAGAAATAAAACGTCAACGATGTGTATCATACAGAGTATATCTGCGGATACCTTTTTATATGTTTTTAGTTCAGCATAATCCGATGGAATCCTGAGCAAGCATTTGACATTTTGCCAACCATATATGAATAGCAAATGGTTGCGATAGATTGGTAGCAAGCCTGAGATCATTACCACCAAATATTTGAAAACAAATTTAGTCTGTCGAACGTATATCACGTTGCAAAATAGCTTGAGGTGTATCACTTCTTATGCTTCATTAATAACTTTACTTTTTGGAAAATTCTTAGCCGTATGCTCGATCATTAGCTATCAGCTAAAGCCTATAACATGATAAAAAAAATGCATGGCTAAGTAATCCTCAAGGCAAACTAGGCAATTGGTTTACCATATTTGTACCATATATTGGCAATGGGTTAAATCTGCAATTACCTTTTTCCCTCTATTAATGGTTTAAATACTTTGTGATATTTTTAAATCCTTTTTGCTTTTTCTTTTTCATCATTTTCCAGTATTCGGGCACAAATGCTGAATTCACTAAAGCGGATTCAGTTATATTTCGCTCTGATTTGTATAATATGACATCCGGCCGCAAGGAGCACAGTTTCAAAAGAACCGTTAAATACGATTCCAAATGGCTGGATAGTAAGTATTTTGAAAAACCTTTAAAAAATTATTCAAACATTTAAATTCAATCATTTTAAATCGTTTTTGTTTTTTTGCTTGCAGAACCAAATTTTGTGGGTTCGTTTGATATTGGCGACTACGTGTATTTCTTCTTTCGCGAGCATGCTGTCGAATATATCAACTGTGGCAAGGCCATATATTCACGTATTGCCCGTGTGTGTAAGAATGATCGCGGTGGCAAATATATGACAGGACAAAATTGGGCAACATATTTGAAGGCACGCATTAATTGCAGTATATCAAGTGAATTTCCATTCTATTTCAATGAAATACAATCGGTTTATAAAATGCCACAGGATGATACAAAATTCTATGCAACATTTACCACAAACACACACGGCATTGTGGGCTCAGCTGTATGCAGTTACGATATACGCGACATAAATGCCGCATTCGAAGGTAAGTTAAAAAAGGAAAAGAAAATAAAAAACGAAGAGAAAGAAAAGGATGTAATGGAATGAACATTTACCTCCAGAAATAAGGTGCTTTTGCTAGTGCTGCTGCTGCTGCTTCTGCTGCTTCTGCTGCATTTGTTACGATTTATTGCTTCGGCTATAAATTTCTTAAAACTGAAATTTTTATTTGCCATGGCATTTTAAGCAAAAAGTGTACCCCCTCGCAACACTTTGCTTTTGCAAAGAGTCCTGAATCGAAATCGGAGTCAGAGTCAGAGACAGTCAACACGCACACATATGGCTTAACACAGTTTAATGGTTTTAGATGTGTATTAGTAAATGGGTATTAAGAGAAATGTTGCTACAATTTATATTAATTTTTTTTGCTGCTACCCTCTCCTTACATACATATATACATACATACATATTTCTTCTATAACCCCCAGACTTTTTCTCTGTTTTTTTATTCTTTCTTCCTTAAACCGTTGAACCGTATTACACTTGCACTGTGTGTTTAAGAAAATGTTCAATTGTTAGCGAACATTGCAAAAGGAGAGAAAAAGGGGGTGTGAGAAAGCATGGAATTTACGAAAAACTTTTTGATAAAGTAAAAGTTAATGTTCACAAAATCTTCAAACATAAAAAGTCTGTAAAGTTTTTTGCACAAAAAAGAAACGAAAAATAATATGCTGTTAAAACTTTAAAGCTGCTTTAAATATTAAAAATAAAATTTAATTTGGCATCATTTAAATTAATTTAAAGAAACTCATTTAAAGTGTATAAAATATTAAATGCCAGATGAAAGAACAGAATGCAAGATGCTGGAAATATAGTGGGTTTACATCAGCCTTTGGATACCTTACATTAGGATATAAACACAACTCATCGGATGGGTAAAATACCAAAGTTTGCTTATTGAACTAAAAGAGGAGGATTCGCTTTAATAGAAAGTAGTACTCAGTTGAAATCAATTGGTTGACAAACTTCTGTACTCATGAATTTGAACACATAAGTGACATGCTCGTCGTAATCTGTTGGCTTAATAGGGGTGAGACCATGATTCAAACCCCAGGCGAGGCATCTCCAACAAACGAAATATAAAAAAGATTTCTGACAAAAAGTTTCTCAAAAATTTGTTGTCGAAGTCGTCTTTAAACTGTAAGTCCCGCCAATCATGTATAAAATTGATAGGTTGTAGTCAGAGATCAGCAATGAGTATTCAAAAAGATGAGTAGATTCGAATCATACCCATAATTTCTGATACTTATACGCGTTCATGAAGTTGCCGTAGTCTAGTAGGTAGTGTGTTGGCTTACTACACGTAAAACGAGGGTTCGTATCCCAGGTCAGACATCAAAACGTAATAAACAAAATATTTCTTCGGCGACTTTCTGGCAAAAACTCTGAGAATAAAAAAACTTTCCATGAAAAAGTTTCTCAAAAATCTGTCGTTCGGAGTCGACGTTAAACTGTAGGTCCCGCCACTCACGTATAAAATTAAGGTACACAACATGAGTGGTGTGAGAAGCTAGGCTGTAATCCTGACTGAAGGGATGTAATGGCCAATTATATATATATATGTATGTATAAGCATTCATACTTATTTTAATATCATACTCATACTACTCATCGTACTCATAATTAGCAATATGCATGATATTGTTGATTTCGACTCTCCTTTACTCAACATTTACAAGAATCACAAATTAAGTATGATTCGCTTATGAACACTACAATACTCACTAGAAGGTTGTGTGTTTACTTTGCTGACTGTCTCTGGCTTTTCCTTTCTTCTTTTTTTGTAAATGCAACAACATCTGAAACTGTAAATATTGATTGATTGATTGATTGAATCACTCGAATCATTTATGAGTATTATAAGTATTTTTCTAAATTTATGAATCTGAATGAGTAGGCGTATGTATCAAACATAGTTCGAATATTATGAGTTTGATGTCAACGTTGTACTCATACTCATTGCAACGTGTACTTATAAATCAATGTTGTACTGAGTACGAATGAATCAGAGTAGTTAGATTTCAATGCTGTTGACTCACTCATATTCAAAATTTAATGAGTACTTATGAGTAGCGAAAAAACGATTCATTGCTGATCGGTGGTTGTAATCCCGACTAAAGGGTTGTAAGAAACAATTATGCTCAAGTCTTCTAAAGCTATTTATGCCTGCAAAGCAATAGGAGTAAACTAAACTAAGTTTTTTCAGTTTAAGAACTCCAACCAGGGATTATATGACTGTTTCGAATTAAGGCCGATTGCACAAAGATACATGAGAAGTTGGGCTGTGGTATACTTATTAAGAATTCTGATATTAAACTTTCTTATAGACTGCCTAACTACTGTAGTGTTTTCCCAGGAAGAGGTCTTTGCCATTTTGATGGCGACGCAATACTTGTTAGGTGGAGGGATTTTCCAAATCTGTAAATCTCTTGATTTAGTCGAACAGCCCCAGTCCATAACAAACGTATTTTCAACATACGTCCTTATTCATGAAGGGCGGGGATTTCTCAGAGGGGATTTCTGATTATTCAAAGATAATTCTGATATTGCTTCCGAAACAGAGGGATATCGTTGGAAATTATACTGCTGATGATCTGACGAAGCTCACAATTAATTTCCTAACGAACATATTTCTAACATCCGTTCTTGTATATGAATGTCGAGGATTTCATTCAAAGGGAATTCTAACATGGGACGTAGGGGTATCCTTGGAGCATAGCTCGCAATCTCCAACATGTTCCAAGGCATAGGTATTTTGATTGCCTCAGTTGCATTAGATATTATCCACTCGTTTGATATTATCCACTCGTACAAGCTAGGTTAGGTTAGAGGACGTGTACTTTTCAATTAAGACAAATACAGTACCCGGAGGTCGAATTGACCCATTGTACAACGTCCTAGTTTCTCACACCACTTATGTTGTGTGTGTTAATTTTATACATGAGTGGTAGGACGGACCTACAGTTTTAAAGTCGACTCCCACCGTGAATAACTGTCGCATTAAAATTTTCATGGAAATTATTTACAGAAGCAGTAGGTCTCAAGTCTAGCGCGCTTTTCACCTCAGCAGCATTCCAATCAGCTATGCTGCAGTTTGTAGACATTACATGCTGTTATCTTTCCCCGTCGATCTTTAACCTTTTCAATTACAGAAATCAGACTAACGTCAGACTATATTAACTGGGATATTAATTTTCATTGCGTGTATAAGGTGTGGAATGTAAAAATATCAACACACTGTTGTAGGCACTTATACAATCAATAAAATATTCAATATATTCTTCCCATGTGAACACATTGAAATGTGAGGACATTCAAGAGATATACACACATACTTAGATGATGTATATATGTATGTATTTGTATACCTATATATTTATATATTATTTTATGCAGCATATTAGTTTCGTTTCTTCGTTCGTTCGTTCGTTTCTACAGTCAAAAGTCAAATAAACAACACACGTTTAATTTTAAAAACACGTGACACTTACACATGTTTTTTCTTACAGTTGAACTAACAAAACAACACAAGGAATACAACATTTGGAAAACTGCACGGCAAAGTATCGAGGGAAAGCTGTTTCATATATGATTTTTTCTCCTTATTGTTAGTGTTATTGTTATTGTTGTTGTTTCCCATTTAGTTTTTTGCATTGTAAACAACTTTTGCTGAGCGTATAAGCGTGTATGTGTATGTATTGGGGCTTTTGTATGCATGTTTAAACATGCACTTCATGTCGCATTTGCATGAGAAGTCATGGCAGAAAATAAGAAACTGGAAACAACAACGAAAACAACAATAAAAACTTAAAAAAATAAAGAAATATTTTTAAATGCAATATTTTTGCATAAAAAAATAAAACGAAACGAATAAGAAAAGAAAAATAAATGAAATAAATTTTATTCTCTACCTCTCTTTCTCACACTCTCTATTTCTCTCTCTCTCTGTATCTCGAAATGAATAACAACATTCAGAAGCAGTTATTTTTCATTTAATTTTGCTTCTCTTATTTTCACTTTGCGGAAACGGAAAGCATTGTATGTGGCAGAAAACTGTGCGAGTAGAATTAAACCGTTAAATTACATACACACACAGACACAACTCTCACTCACACATATATGCAAGCATGCTTATTCTTTTAAATAAATTGAGGTGCATAAGTTTTAGTGTATGGCGTGCGAGCGTGAGAGAGCGAATGAGAGAGTGATGGTTTTAAAACTGCATAAAGAATGCATTTAAATTGTATTTTATTGTTGTTTTGCACCTGGTTCAACCTGAATAAACGTAAATGAAAAGATGTATTTCTACCCGTGTATAATAACAAATGAAACTTAAAAGTGTTGACATGTTATTTTTCAATGCAAAATAAATTACTATTCAATGTGGAAAGCATTTTAAGCGAATATTTTTTTTCCAACTCTTTTCGTTTTTTTTTTTTTATATGCATGTTTATTTCATTTGTCTTCTAAAAACAACGTAAATTGGTTTACCTTTTTTTAATTGTGACCCACATTTTAGCTTGGCGACAGATGCCTTAGTGGAAGGGGTAATAAAGTTTAACTTTTAATACAAAGAGAAATGTTTTATTCCTACGAGGGTAGACCTTTAAACCTGTGACTAATTGAATTAGTCATTTTCAAACCATTAAAAATTGTTTGTGCGATGATTTTTTATTGTTTTATTCTAATATATTTCCATCGAGTAATTTTTCAAATGGAAAGTGAGAGGTATTCGTTGTCGAAGTAATCAAAATAATCTTGTTTAAGAGGCGATTTTATATTTGGCATCAAAACTTTTTTCGCCGAGCATCTCCTTCAGGTTGAGGGAATATTCACTCGATACTTATGTAGCTCGTAATGGTTAATGAGGGAAATAATTCGTAGCCTTATTCAAGAGTTTATACCATGGAAATTGTTCATTTCCCTTATTTTATAGGCAAATGTCGAGTTTTTTTTACTAAAATTTATTAAAATCGGCTCATTAAGTTGACAAATATTAACTCTTCAGTTCAGTCAGTGTGGTTCAGAGATCAGCAATGAATCGTTTTTTCTCAACTCATAAGCTTTCATGAAATTTTGAATATAAGTGAGTCAACAATATTGAAATTTAACTACCCTGATTCATTTGTACTCAGTACAACGTTGATTTATAAGTATGAGTAAAATGAGTATGAGTGTAACGTTAACATCGAACTCATACCATTCGAAATATGTTTGATTCATATGCCTACTCATTCAGTTTCATAAATTTAGAAAAAATACTTGCAATACTCATAAATGATTCGAGTGACTCGAATCATTCATCAAAATTTACGGTCTTAGTTGTTGTTGCATTTACAAAAAAGGAACAAAGAAATAGACAAAGCCAGCAAGCAAAGCAAACACACAACCTTCTAATGAGTATTTTAGTGTTCGTACGTGAATCGTACTTATTTTGTGATTCTTGAGTCATGGAGAGTCGAAATCAACAACATCATGCGTATTGTTAAGTATGAGTACGATGAGTACTTCAAACTTTGAATATGAGTAATATGAGTATAATAGTCAAATAAAAATTAATGCTTATAAGTATCAGCAATTATGAGTATGATTCGATTCTACTCATCTTTTTGAATACTCATTGCTGATCTCTGGTGTGGATATACCGCTTGTACTCCAAAAAATATAAGTAATTGAGTGAATAGCCCTAGTATCGAGGATTCTAAAACAGTTTGTGTTACTGTCGAACATTACTTGGGACGGAAGATATTAGTACGAAGATAACATAGGCACTTAAGGTAATATCTTTACCATCGACCAAAAATGCATGCCATTGACAAAGAAAAATGCAAGTCATCGTCCAAAAACTGCAAGTCATCGACCAAAAAAATGCAAGTCATCATGTTATTGTCGAGCATTACTTGGGACCGGAGATATCAGTGACGAAGATAACATAGGCACTAAAGGTAATGTCTTCACCATCGACCAAAAAATGCATGCCTTTGACAAAAAGATGCAAATCATCGACAAAAAAATGCATGCCATTGACAAAAAGATGCAAATCATCGACCTAAAAATGCAAGTCATATACTCCAAAAAAGCCAGCCATTGATAAAAACGCAAAACTTTGAAGATTTCGTTCGCTTTATTTAGAGCGCGATCAACCAAAGCCATGCAATACATCGACACAAAAAATGCAAGTCATTCACAAGCTAAAAATAAAATAAACGCGCCAGACATCGATAATGTTTATAATCGGTTTATATAGAGAACTTTTATTGCTCATTTGAAGAAAACAATCAGAGATATCTATATTTCCGGTCCCAACTAAGGCCCGACTACAAGGAAACCTGTTTTGGAATCCTAGAGGCTAATGCTATCCAGCCCTCTAAGTACATTATCCTCGTTAAGTTCATTTTTATCCGATTTTATCCGATTTATGCAAAATACTTTTTTTTATTGTCAATTTGAAAAAAGTTTACTCCGTCGTCTATATCTCGTGTCTTAAGTGACATCCGAACATAAGGAAAACTGTTTTGGAATTTTTAAATTTTGTTCATCATATAAGGTAGGTATTCGTTAAATGTGATGTTCACTGAAGTCGAAAGTTCGCTAAATCGTAAAACTACTATACTATATATACCAATAAAATTTATTATGCGTCATTTTTTTAGCTGATTTCATATTCTTTCTCAATTTCCTCTGCTTTAAATGAACATTTTTTGAAACAGTTTTCTTTTTTTCCTCCTCTTTACTTGCAGGCAAATTTAAAGAACAAGCCACCTCAAATTCCGCCTGGCTGCCGGTGTTAAACTCCAAAGTTCCTGAACCACGTCCCGGTACATGTGTGAATGATACATCCGCCTTGCCAGACTCTGTATTAAATTTTATACGTAAACATCCCCTAATGGACAAGGCGATTGATCATGAATTTGGCAATCCGGTGTTTTTTAAACGTGATATTATCTTGACCAAATTGGTTGTGGACAAGTAAGTAAAATAATCAAGAAAAAAAAAAAAAAAAAAAACATCAAAAGAAAACGATTTATTCACATTTCTTTTGCCCATTTACACAATCATTCATTTTGTTTGTCGTGCTTGTCCTTTTGTACACATCAGTTGGTTTACATTTTTGTGGGTATAATGGGTTTGTGGTAATGTTTGTAGCACGGTATCAATCGATGAAAGGGAATTTATGGCATTTGATGGAAGCATTTAAGCTGTAAGTGCTGAAATATGGGGCATTTATCGAAGTGAATGGGTCAACGATATTCGTTGTTAGCCTGAGGACATGGAAACGATAAAATTTGTAGCATTTTTTCTATGTAGTAAGATTTGTAAGCGTCATTGGCAATAGGAAAGAGCCCAAACCGCTCTTCTGTCAGAATCCTACATGCCACCCTTATAACTAACGTCCTGTGGATCACACCAGATTCTACATGGCATTCTTATTACTAATGCTCTAAGGACACCCAATAAAGCACTTTACGCCATGATGAATTAGCTTCCTACACCGCTTCTCCTTGTTTTAGAAGCAAATCTTGTTGCAATCATGCTGACTTGAGCAAACAGTTGCTCCTTGAGCAACTTAAGCCTCAGGCATTTACTTTTCGATATACGTTGATTATATGATCTCCTACAAGACAGTTATCGATAGCTCGATATTAAGAGGGAAAACAGGGGCTGATACTAGCAAGGACTACAGTGGCTTTAAGGCTGAAATTAAATGGACGCCCAGTAGCAGAATATTGCCTGAAAATATTCCGAACTAGTACGACAGTCAGGCTGTCATAAAATCTATTGTGAGGGTTTGTCTTACGACCTAACTTCTCATACAACTTATGTTGTGTTTGTTACTTTTATACATGAGTAGCGGGACATACAGTTTAAAGTCGACTCTGAACGACAGATATTTGTGGCAATTTCATTTACTCCCAGACTTTTTACCAGAAATCTGCAGAGAGTCGCCGAAGGAATATTTTTTTATTTTGTTTTGTTGGAGATGTCTGACCTAGGGTTTAAATCGTGGCCTCACGTAAAATAAGACACGTACCTACTAGACTACGACGACTTTGAGTGTCAATGAATTCTGAATTCTTCTTTGAAAATGGCGGACTTTTTTTAAATTTCTAGGCACCGTAGGAGAAATCCTATTCTGTCCCAAACGTCTGATAGTATTTTGAGTCGCATTCTTAAAACTTGTGAAGGAACCGGGCAAAGTAAAATTGTAGACCATTGCCTGGTAGATAAGATAGTTTAAACCAGACGATCGTTACCAATGGATTGCATAACATCCAATGAAACTGCAGTAAGAGTTAGGAAGTAAAGTGATAACGAAATTCGTTTCTAAAATTCTCTGAAAAAATTTCTGGTTGCTTTATAACACTCACTAGGGGGCGCAAGAATACAAAATTATATGGCATTATAGGGTAACATGTGAACCAATTCAAACGTTTTTTTTTCTTCTTCACTTAGAAAATGACTTGTGCTGCTGTGGCAAAGGAATTTAAAATATTTCTTTCAGTCTTTCAGACTTCTTCCTCTTTTGCGGATTTTTTTCTGGGAATCTTTTTGTCTAAAACGAAATATTTATCATGAAAAAAAGACCTTTATTGCCACCACTGTTGTTGTAAAGTAAACGAGAATATCAAAAATACAAAGAGAGAAAACAGAAATGAAAAGTACTTTAATGTGTATACGATCTGTTGTGTATGGTCTCGTCGTTGATATTTTTCTTTGCAATGTTGCCAAAAAAAAAAAAAATAAAAGTTTAAACTACACGGTATAAACTGTTAAAACAACAAACTGGACAACAAGAAAAACATAATAAAATATGTGAGGCTGTATTAATGCAACCAAGTGAACCACTTTGCAATATAAATACAGTATATGGTTGGTACCAAAAGGGATGTATAAAACCGAAACCCTTTCACAAAAGTACAAAAATGTACAAAAATTGTCTTTTTGTTCAGGTTTTTAGAAACTTGAGTTGATTTTTGAAATAAGTTGTGCCAGAATTGGTCAGAGAATGTAGCTATATTGGAGGAACTAAGTATTATGAATGATCACATATTATGTACTCTGCTAAAACAATACATCTGCCATGCAATCTTCTGCATTTACGGATGAACGTCAATGAAATGCCCAACTACTATTCGCCATAAAGTAAGCTGGGACTCTAGGCAGTCTCTCTATGCTTGAGTTTATCAATTATTTCGTGGGTAATCCATTACAACCATGTTTATGAGCTCAATCATCGAGTTATTAGAACTTGCTAAAAGTAGAATGCAGCCAGAATTTTATGGAAAATTCAGTTCATTTCTTTACCTTCACAAACGTATCTTGATGGTTGGTATTGGTCAAGGTAAGTGATTTCGACAAGCTGCTCTCAATGGTTTATCCAGTTAGGGAGCAATGTCATTTTTTAAGTAGTCTACTAGGCGGTCATGGTCTCGAAAGCGGAGCCTGACACGACCACATTAAGCTGACTCCACAATGAGGTTTTTTCGATCACCAAAGCACCGGGAACAGATTCCGTCAGAGAATATAGTAGGTTACTATTTGAATAGTCAAACTGTATTGAAGGCTCTAAGTGTGTTCAATGTTAGCTCGAAATATCCCCAAATTTAACTTCCTTAAACACCCTGTTAAAATTTTAAAGTTACTGATAAGTCTACTTAGATGGAATGGAAGGAAGGACGATTGGCCATCACCGCCTATAGACTTCAAGATACATACTTACTTAATTGGCCATAACAACCCGATTAACGGATTTCGGCCGGCCGCAACACATCCTTCCAGGCGCTTCTGCTTCTTGCGCGCCTACGCCAGTTGGTCACACCAATCGATGACAGGGCTTCCTCGATTTGGTTCTTCCAAAGGATACAAGGTCGTCCTCTTCGCCTACTTCCGCAGATCTCCACATCAAATACCCGTCTCGCCTGAGCATCCTCCTCCATTCGAACGACATGGCCGAGCCAGCGTAGCCGCACAACGTCTATGTCGTTTAGGATCTCATACAGCTCACTGTTCGGATCGGATGCGGAAAGCATCGCCAACTCGTACAGGACCGAAGATCTTATTCAGTACTTTTCTCTCGAACACTCTCAAGGCTGCTGCATCAGTAGCATCAGTACTTAATAGGGTCCATGCCTCTGCGGCATAAAGCAGCACGGGTAGGATGAGCGTCTTGTAAATTGTTAGTTTTGCCGTACGAGAGAGGTAATCCTGGGCTTGATTTCCAGACTGACATCATTTTTGGTGGTAACGGCGTAGCCAAGATAAATAAATTCCTTGACTGTATCAAAAGTATAATTATCGGCCGTAATCTCATTTACTGCCAAACCCATCTTAGCAGACTTCCGTTCAAAAGCACTAAAGGCAGCAGTAACATCTCGCTTGCTACGCCCTATGATGTCAATGTCGTCAGCGTACGCAATCAACTGGACACTTTTTTGAAAAATAGTGACATTGCGATGTACTCCCGCCTTTCGCAGAACACTCTCCATGACGAAGTTGAAGAGGTCGCATGACGGAGCTGCAGGAATTGCTCAACGTCATTCTGTATAGCCTTATCATCTTCGCAGGTATACCGAGCTCAGACATTGCGGCAAAAACACGATCTCTTATGGGGCTATCGAAGGCTGCCTTATAGTCGACAAAAAGATGGTATGTGTCGGCTTGTTCTTCACGGGACTTTTCCAGGATATGGCGTAGTGTGAAGATCTGGACGATGGTGGACATGCCAGGCTTGAAGCCGCACTGATAAGGTCCAATCAGTGTTTCGACGAGTGCCTTCAGCCATTCACACAATACGCCTGTAAGAATCTTATATGCGATAGAGAGAAGGCTTATACCCCTGTAGTTGGCGCATATCGTAGGGTCTCCCTTTTTCAGGACAGGACAGAGGACACTGAGGTTCCAATCTTTGGACATACTTTCCTCTAGCCATATTTTGTAGATAAGCTGGTGCATGCGCCCTACCAGCTCATTACATCCGGTCTTAAACAATTCAGCGGGGAGGCCATCAGGACCTTAATCGCCTAATCGCGACTTTGACCTCTTCATGGCTAGGCGGCGGAATCTCCACGCCATCATCTTCGATCGGGTTCGGAACATCATATATAAAGGCGGTATTGGTGTCGTCATCGCCTTGTAGCAGAGTAGAGAAGTGTTTCCTCCACAACCTCAGCATCCCCTGCGGATCTGTTACCAAGTTTCCATTTTCATCTTTGCAGGAAGACGCTCTGGGTTTATAACCCTCGGTTAGACGCTTTCTCAAAAATCTGTTGTTCAGATTCGTCTTCAAACTGTAGGTCCCGCCACTCATATATAAAATTAACACACACAACATAAGGGGTCTGAGAAACCAGTTTATGCTTCTATTAATTGGCAATACTTTAGTTTTTTTTCTATAGTTTGACTGAATGAATCCCAGTTTTTCGATTTTTGCTGAAAGCCTAGTTAATTTTTTTTTATACATATTTTTCAAAGAAGCCTAATTGTTTGCTGGGTTATTTCTGTTAGTATTTAAATTTTGACCCTTTTTAGCACTTTTTATTTTCTCTTTTGCTAGTTTCCTTTTGAAATATGTCCTTGTTGACCAAGTTCATTTAAGAAAAAGATTATTTTCCTTCCCATTTTTATTTCTGTTTTTCTTGCTATTTTTCCATGCCTGATAGCTGCATATAATGGTTGTTGTTGTTGTAGTTGTGACTTATGTTAATGGTTCTTGGGGTAATGTTTTTTAAATAACCAAAAATTACTGTAATTTGAGAATGTTTTCTACTATCTTTACTGCAACGAGCCTGCTTGTTCGGCTCTACAGTTTGTTTTCTGAGGCGACATTGTTAAACAAGAATAAATGTTTTGCTGGACTTCCTTTTACAAGAAAATGAAAGGACATAAACAAAGTTTAAGTGGTATAAAACAGAGATAGCAATGAAAGAGAGAGAGAGAGGGAGAGAGAGAAGGAAAGAAAGAAAAATACTTTGTTTTCTTAGAGATAAAATTTAAAACTTAAATTTTAAATGGATTTTGCTTGCAAGAAAACCACAAAAAAAAAGTTCTTAAACAACTGAAAGAGAAACTTGTTGTTGGTGGTTAAGAAAACTGGGTTAAAACTTAAAGCATTTAAAAACTTTCATAACAAGGCTATTGAGTTTAAAGAAGAGAGATTAAAAAAAATATTTAAAATAATTGTTTGCAACACTTTATCTTCTTACAGAATTCGCATTGACAAACTAAATCAAGAGTATTTGGTTTATTTCATTGGCACTGCCACTGGCAACATATATAAAATCGTACAATTCATACGTTATGGCAAAAGGCATTCGAATCTTTTAGATATACTGGAGGTGGCCAACAACGAACCCATACGTGAAATGGGCATTAGCCAGAAGACTGGGTCGTTGTATTTGGCAACGGATCATGTGGTTAAACAAATCGATTTGGCAATGTGTGTAAGACGTTATGACTCATGTTTCCGTTGTGTCTCCGATCCCTACTGTGGCTGGGACAAAGATGCCGGCACTTGCAAGCCATATCAACTGGGTCTACTGCAGGTGAGTTGTGAGAGCACTTAACTTATGCTTGAAATTGTTTTGCAAATATTTTTGACAATTTATTTTCTTCTCTCTTTTTTTCCTCCTTTCTTTTCATTTATGTGCATATGTGTATGTGTGTATATTCGGTTTAGGATGTTGCCAATGAAACATCCGGTATCTGCGATACAAGTGTTTTAAAGAAACGTATCACAGCTTCATATGGCCAAACATTACATTTGTCATGTTTCGTTAAAGTACCCGAAGTTTTAAAACAAAAAACCGTCAGATGGTATCACCACTCTACAGAGAAAGGACGGTAAGTCTGTAACACAACATAACAAAATTTTGTTTTCTTTTATTTTATTTTAAAATATTTGGATTTTATTTACGAACTATGTATACTCGTACTGTGTTTTAAGTTTTGCAAAAAACATAGGGAACGTCAAACAAGACAGTTATTGTCAGATATGGAATTTGATGTGACAGTTTCTAAATGGCAAGTCAATGAACTTTTTCATGGTGTATAATAATATACACACCGTTTTTTAAAGCAAACTTTACAATTCAACTGAAATTCAATGTTTTAACGAAATTAAGGTAAAAAATTTGATTGCATGAAATAAAGGGAATTACATGGCAATATAAGTTGCCTTATCTCGAGCAAGAGTTAGACCAAAAACTTTTGATTATCTTTTGGGGAAATGTATCTCGTTGTTGACTCGACCAACATTTGAAAAATGTTCATCCAATTTCAACTAATGCCATAATGAGCCGCAAGATATGCCCAACTCCTGGGAACACCGTGGGATCGTCGAATTCTAATAATCAGCCATAAGTTTTCTAATAGACGCGATCTTTCGGAAATGCTTGCATTGCTTTCAAACTCTTTCGTGGATATGCGGTTGTAAAGGCTTTCTATGGACTTCAAAACCAACGTTTCCTTAATTGAGCACACTTGTCGGGTTTTATAGAAACCCGGGTTTTTATACGGGTTTTATAGAAAAAGTTTTGAGGTATTTGTTTGAGCAGCGCTTATAGCATTTGTTGTAATGTCAGATTGCTTTCTTAATTCGTCCTTTAGTTTAAATTTCTTTAGTTAAAATGGAATTCGTAACATGTGGCAATAAATTAAATAAACCCTAAATTTTGTTATTTCATCATCAATAGACAAACACAGGAACAACGCTTACAAATTGTCAAAATTGGTGCTGAGTCAGACTTGCATTTTCTATCGAAAAATTCTTTTCAGTAATGAATCTCATTTTTTTGTTCGTGGGTTACGTCAACAAATAAAATTGTCGAATTTGGTATGAACAAAGAGACTTCAAGAGCAGCCAATACATCCTAAAAGATATAGTTTTTGGTGTGGTTGTGTCGTGAATTCAGTGTCATTCCAGAACAATTATGAATTATGAAGTCGCCCTAGTCTAGTAGGTAGTGTGCTGGCTTATTAGACGTAAAGCCAGGGTTCGAGCTCCAGACCAGACATCAAGACAAAATACAAAATGTATTTCTTCGACGACTTCCTCCCAACAGATTTCTGGCAAAAACTCTGAGAGTAAATAAAATTGCCATGAAAAAGTTTCCCAAAAAAAATTTGTCGTTCGGTGTCGACTTTAAACTGTAGGTCCCACCACTCCTGTATAAAATTAACACACACAACATAAATGGTGTTAGAAACTAGGACGTTGTACAATGGGTCAATTCGACCTCCGGCTACTGTACTTGTCTTCATTGATAAGTACACGTCCTCTAACCTAACCTAACCTAACCTAGAATAATGAAAAACGAAACATTATGGAGAATGAAGTGAGGTACCGTGTGTTGAATACTGATTTCTTGATACTGAATTTGACTTGGTTATCATTGTAATTTCAACAAAATGGTTCCATATACCATATGGCACACAATGTCATAAAGCTATTGGCGAGTTTAGCTAGGAATAATTCTCGTTTTAAAGTAATTCATCAGCTGCCAAGAACAACGACTTGACTTCAATAATTAATTTTTGTAGGGGCATATGAAGTCTTTTGGAGCATTACAAACACCGTTAGTGAGATATCGGCCGAACTACTGGAAATATGTGCCAGCAATGAAGCTATCGTATGAATCGAGGCTGATATTATCACGAATAAATATTTAAAAATTAATTACTGTGTTCTAACGACTAGTTTGTTGCCTTGCTACAAAGTTCAAAGCTCCTGCAATAAATATTCCGTTCGGCGACCTCTTCTCAGCAGTGTTCTGGCAAAAGTTCTGATGAAAAAGCTTCTCAAATCTGTCGTCCAGAACTGACGTTAAGTTGTAGGTTGCGACAGTTATTGTTAGAAAAATGTTAAAAATAAGTGGAGTTATCGAAACCGTAAGCCTAACTAAAGCATTGTATTGAGACTCAAATTAATATTTTATTCACTTTTGTAAAATTTCGATCTTTTCTAAATCTCTGAAATCAATAGTAACAAAAGTCACACACTCTACGCCTCAACTTCCGTCTTGTTAAGTGTGTTCTGAAATGCAAAACTTTTTATTTGTCATGTTGATATGCAAGACAGTGCATCCGTCCATTTCATATTGCTTTTTACCGCGTTCTTCAATCGAGATCGTCACATTCGTGTGGATATGTGGAGTTAAGTTTCTCTTCGGTAACTATTGAGATTTTTTCACAGAATTTCTGAAATGTCAGACCAACCTCTCACAAATTGTCATTCAATATTCCATCTGCACTATGCCTACTTTTGCATTCCTCTGCCCGATTAGACAATTTATACGCAATTGTTTAGCATTTCTTGTATAAATACATACATACATACATACATACAGGACCTACAGACTAAACTCGACTCCAAACGACAGAGTTTTGAGAAGTTTTTCATGGCAATTTTATTTACGTTCAGACTTTTTGCGAGAACACTGCTGAGAGGAAATCGCCGAAAGAACTATTTTCAAATTCCGTTTTACATCTAAGAAGCCAACACACTACCTACTAGACTGCTGCCACACTCTGTTATAACTGACGTTAAACTCAAGGTTGCGTCATTTATTTTTCAAAATAAATGCACTACATGGATAGAATAATACAGACCATAATCCTGGTTATGGGGATGCATTGTGACCAATAATTTCAAACACTTTGGAAAATGTTAAGAATTTATTTAATTTTCAGAACTGAAATGTTCACAAATCACTCGTTGTGGCCTCTTCTCAGATGTTGTCAAGTAAATTCTGAAATGAAAAAAATTGCATTTACATTGTGGATACGCAAGGCATTGTCTAATGCTCTTTGAGAAAATGCCTCCATCTTACGTTGCATTTGGTAAACGATCAAAGCATGTCCTTCAATCGAGAACGTTACATCCTTGTCGAAATGTGGAGTTAAGTTTTGATACGCCTTATTGTTGTTGTAAACATTGAATGAACCTTTTGCTGATCTTGTCTTAGTTAGAAGTCTTAAAGTAGAACGTCCACATTGGCTTGGACATGTTGTCCATATAAATGAAGATGATCTTGGGAAAACGCAGAAGATACGATCGAAACTGCGATGGAGTGATCAAAGAAATTTGTGAGAGAAATTAAAGGGAAAGCGCATATGTTTCAGGCTAAAAATCCATAGATTTGCAATGTTGAAGAAGAGTTACAAACAAACAAACGAGTTAGTGAAGGCCATACTCTACTAACTACTGTTGTGTTCAAAACGTTTAATTGTCATTGAGGGTAGTAGACGACAACATAATTATCACCATCATTACAGTAAAAATCGTCAAAGTTCACCACGTAGAAGTCAAGTACGGGAATCGTGCAGTTGTGAAGCTAATGGAAAGCCGTCAATTAAGGCAGAGGGTCTTATGACAAATTCTTCTTTTAATAATAAGTGAAGAACCTGAAAAACATTTTCTCTTTAATGTCAAAAATATTTGTGGATTGTTCATTAGAATTGAACTCCACATTCGCTACTTTTCCTGGTGATAAGGTATGATAGCCCAACATATTATTGTCGGAATTGCTAATGGCGATAAAATGAGGGGCAAGGCACAATATTACATACATACATACATAATTGATCTTTAGTCAGGATTACGACATTGAAGGTGTTTTTCCAGCATTGCTGAAGTGTCAGGCATACTAATCGCATGAGAACATCCATCTGTAACATACTTATTTAAGCATTTCACTGGCCAATCAGAATACAAAATTATTTTTCATTTCTTTTGCAACATATCCACGTAGTCTAACTTTGAATTCCTTTTGAAAAAAACTGTCTTTCTTTCAAACCACCTTTAATGTAATGACTTCTAAATAAAGTACTTGACACTGTGATCTATAATACGATATAAATACGATTCCTAATTATTTCGTAATAATTGTGAATTATTCTAAGCAATTTCCTTTTAATTTCACTCCCTCTCCCCTTATAATCAAGATTAATAACATGTCACAGCAAAATGTTGCCGTACAGAATACAGAATAAAATTTTTGCAAAAAAACAATTTTTTGTGCTCGATAGGAAATCAAAGAGGAAGACAAAAAGAAATGTTTCTGTGAATAATAAATTGTTTTTTAAATACACTGACAGCTAAGGATGACATTTTGAGTTGTTGGTGTAACAAATTAATTTCTAATAACACACACACACACATGCAGAGCAAAATACTGTGGCAGAAAATATGAATTTTTGAATTGAAATGTTGCAAATGAGACACCCTCAAATAATATACATATGGAGAGCATGTATACCCTTAATAGTAGTGGTAGTAGATCCTTAACATGCTTTTATTTATGAATGTATGCAAATATTTTATTTGACACTCGATTATAAGCTCAAGATAAGTAGACATAGAGACAGACAGACAGACTGAGAGTAGAGAGATAGATTTAATAATCCGTAGAATAAATAAATGCTTTAAAATGAGAAAATAATATGAGGCAATTTCTCTCAATTATTTATTATTGAATATCAAAAAAAAACAGAAACGTTTGAAATACTTAAGATTTCTTTACAATCTGTCTGCCAGGCATGGAGTCTTAACACTTGTGTATGTGTGTATGCAAGCCTATCAAGTACATTAAGAAGCTGATATTTCACCCTTATTGTTGTCAAGACATTCTCATTCTCACTCCCATTCCCATGCCCTTAACCATCCTTAGCATGACAAAGTTAATAGGTTATGATGATATTGCCTTCAAGTATGTATATATGTATGTATGTACGTATGCATGTATGCGATTGGAATTGTTTATAAAATAAATTCAATAAGAATATAAAAACAAAACACTTTACATACATATGTACACACACACAGAGTATAGAAGCTAAAGAAGTTCTCGAAATGATTCAGCGTAAGTATTTGTTGTTTAGTGGGTCAAGAACGAATTTTCTATGTCCTACTTGCTTAGAAATTGTATTCAAGTACTTCAGAATATGTGTGTCAATTGAGAAACTGATTAAATATTAATGAAGTGCAGTTTAATTCAGTTTAGTTCTGTGCAATGCAGTTGGATTTAAGTCTTCTTTGCGTATTGTTATGACATGAATTATTCAGCATCGATGGATGCATCACAATGAAGAATACTTAAACAAGTAGTAAAGAGGAGAAAAAATTCATTAGAAAACCTATCATGCATCCTTAAAAGTAAAATGAAAGAAATTTCAATAACCAGTACAGTACAGTGTGTCTGCACTTGTCAATGTGCATTCTTCCTTCTTACCATAAAGGAGATATCATTCATTGACATCAGGGATATTTGCTTCGTTTATTAAACTTCCGAGCTGGTTTCCAGCATATGCCAGTCGTGCTTTTAATATGGAGCCCTTGCACTGACCAACTTCCTCGATGAGTTTGATTGAATTCGGTTAGTACGGGGCCTAGGCTTATCTGTGGCATCACAATGGGCAGCTATGCGTGCTCAAGTAACAATCCATTTAAAGGTAGATGTGTTTAAAGACCGGCATGATCAATACAAGCAAAGTCTTGGGAACCATTTCTCATTGAAAAATTAAGGATCAGAGAGGAAGTAGAAAGAAAAGAGAAAGAAAGAATGCAATGAAACAGAGAATAAAAGGGATCATCTGTCTAATCATCGGCCAGAATTTGCAATTTTCCAAAAATCCCCTCTCTAAAGTATTCAACGATTTTTTTGATAAACGAGTTACAAGCATAGAAAAGACGCTGTATTGATTCCAATTTACCTTCAACTCTTTCTCGTATCCACCTAAGATCCAGATCCCAAATCTCTATCCCTAAGGAAACTAAATACCAATCCCTTCAACGATCCAGGTCTTCCAACAACAGCCGTAAATTCTTAGAGAAAAAGCCAAATTGGATCCTAATAACCTCGTCATATTTAAATTATCTGTAAGCATCGTGAAGCCATCGTAGTCTAGCGGGTGTTGTGTTGGCTTATTAGACATAAGGCCACGGTTCAAGCACCTGGTTAGACATCTCCAACTTCCTCTCAGCATATTTCTGGCAAAAGCTCTGAGCGAAAAATAAAATTGCCGTGAAAAGTTTCTCAGAAATTTGGTGTTCTGAATCGACTTTAAACTGTAGGTCCCACCACTCATGTATAAAATGAACACACACAACATAAGTGGTATGAGAAGCTAGGTCGTAATTCTGATTGAAGTCGGTATGTATGATAGATAGGTATGTAGATATGTAAACATCTTTTCTTGAAGTTCTGCTGTGAGTTTTTGAGCAAAAAATATTTCATAAATTGGCGGGTATGTTTACGGCGAGTATACACATCAAATCAATTAAGAATTGTATAAACCTTTTGCTGATGTCGTCTTACTTAGAAATCTTAAACTACAACGTTTTACGTTGGCTTGGACATGTGGTTTGTAGGTATGAAGATACTCCTGGAAAAACACAGAAAAAGAATAAGTCCGATGGAGAGATCAGGTGGTCGTCAACCTTAAAAACCTTTGTGTGGGAAATTAAAGGAAGAATGCATACGCTTCTGGCTAAAGATGATAGGTTGGCAATGTGGCCACTGAAAAATGAGAGTTACACATGTTTCTGCCATATTACGTTCTCTTACATTATCAACAAACAAACACGAATTAGTAAAGGCCACACTATACTAACTACTGTATTGGCTTACTTGACGGGAACTCGAGAATTCAAACCTTGGTTTTGGCATCGCCCTCCCAACAGTCTTCTGTTAATAAATCGCAGATTAACTAATTAATCTTTTAAAATCAATTGAATACAACCTTAAACGGTAGATCATAACACTCATGGCGGTGGTGTGAGAAATTTGGTTATAATTCTGACTAAAGGCCAATAATGCTATGCTTTAAGTGATGTTTTAAATGATTACATCCCTCAGGAAACCTTAGTGTTCTCTAAACTGCATCGTACATTTCCTTGGTTTTTTTTTCATTTGACTTCTAACTCTCCTGCTCCTGTTCGTTATTTGTAGAAAAAATTTTACGACATCTAATCCGGTTTAGAACTGAGAGGGCATGTTCGGAAGACAGTTCAACTGAAGTTGATGAAAAACTGATCGATAGTGCCTTTAGGAATATGTTTTCAAAACCTGCAACGAACATCGTACCTGAGAGTTTTGGAGTGAACACCATCAATATCACCATCATTACAATAAAAATCATCAAAGTTCACCACGTAGAAGTACCGGATTCGTACAGTTATGGAACTAATGGAAAGCCGTCACTCAAGGCAGAGGGTCTAACCTCAAGTTCTTTTTTTAGTAATAGTAAGTGAAGGATCTGTCTCAGTAGTCTAGTAGGTAGTCTGTTGGCTTATTAGACATAGGCCACTGTTCAAGCCATCTAAATCAGACATCTAAAGGAAAGTATGAAAAAAATATTTCTTCGGCGACTTCATCTCAGCAGATTTCTAGCAAAAACTCTGCGAGTAAATAAAAAATTGCCATGAAAACTTTTCTCAAAAATCTGTGATTCGGTGTCGACTTTAACATGTAGGTCCCTACACTCATGAATTTAATACACACAACATAAGTAGTGTGAAAAAATAGTTTGTAATCCAGACTGAAGAGTTGTAACGCCCAATTATGTACGTGTAAGTGAAGAATCTGAAAAGAATTCCTTATTTGTTGTCAAAAATGTTTGTGGATCATCTATTACAGATGAGTAGTGCATTTGGAGGTAAATGCACTACTTTTCGTGGGGATACGGCATGATATCCAAACAGCTTAGTGTCGCAATTGTCAGCGTCAAGAAAACGAGGAGAAAAACAAAATATTGGTTTTCTTAAAACGTTGACTGCCACGTCACCCATATTCCTGTGACCGCAAAGTTTCTGATCGGGCCGCGTCACCTGTATTGGGGTTACGCTTATTTGACTACTTACGTACAGCATGGCCTTAAAGAGATTTTATTGTATACGCGCGTGGCAGTCAAAGTGTTAAATAGAAAGTAAAGCATTCTTCCCTAATTTGAAGACATCTTCACTGAAGACATTTGTGGCCAAAAGAAAATCTTCATAAAAAATTTGAACAACCAAATCAAATACGAATGAATAAAAAACTAAAGGTAGGGTATTCATAAAATATTTAAAATACAACAAATACAATAAATATTATGAAGTGAATAAATTGAAATAAAACTGAAAGAAAATAAATAAAAAAAACAGAAAAATTCTACAGAGACAACAGCTGTAACTTTATACATAAATTCACAAAACTTGTAATGAAGTTACAACCAAATTTACGAGTACATTCTCTCTCCCTTTCTGGCTCTCTATTCACTTCATTTCCTTAGCAAAAAAAAAATTATTTCGGATAACAATAATACGGTAAAGGAACATACAATACTTTTATAATGACAACGGAAATGTAACTGATGATGCTTTTTGGAGATTATTTTTATACCCAAGTAATGGAAAAAGTAAATAAATTTATACCTTTCGACAGACAGAATAAGAAGTTAGAAGAAGAAGAGGGAAGCAATGTCGAAATATATTCCATAAATACCATAAGAAATAGAAAATGAAAAAATAATAGGGTTTTTACACGGTTTACAGATGAGATATGCTACAGCACAATTGCTGCAAGCTAGCAAAAGCTATGAAATTGTATATACCGTGTGCAAATAGGAGTGTAGTAGAGGTGTATGATGGCATTAAAGCGGTAAATTGACACTTTAAAATGTGTTTCAACATTTTATGCTTTTAAACTTCAACATTTCATTTCATTTTCATCT
Organism: Sarcophaga variegata; assembly: GCA_932273835.1. Lineage (NCBI taxonomy): Eukaryota > Metazoa > Arthropoda > Insecta > Diptera > Sarcophagidae > Sarcophaga > Sarcophaga variegata. The sequence goes on from OW026360.1 coordinate 18,104,357, forward strand.
GTGTACAGGAATCATGGCTGCTTTTCCATTTCCCTTAGTCTTCCTTTTCGGTTGCCAGGTTATGCTGTCAAATTTAAAGTAAAATAAGAAACTTTTTCTCTCTCTCTCTGTCTGTCTCCCTGTGATTTTATTTTTGGAAATTTACCGTTTTTCTTTTACGAGACTAAATAAATAAATTTGTATTTTTCATTTGTATACACCAACACCATCGCTGTGTATGATATTTGCATGTATTTGTAGAGGATATGCCAATAAAGATTGTTGCTGTTGCTGTTACTGTTGCTGATGTTGTGCTGCTATCAGTGCCGTATTTGAAATCCAGATTTTTGTTTTTGCTGTTTGTTGTTTGGGAACAAGATAGCAAGCATATCGTACTTTTCAATTTAATTTTCTGTTCGAACTTTTATTATGATTGTTATTGGCTTGTTATCGATTTTTCAGTTCATTATCATCATCATCATCATCATCCTCATCTCTCTAACTAACTGTCTGTCTGTCTCTCTCGGTAACTATGTGTGTGTTTTCAATTTTCAGTTTCTTTTTTTTATTAGTAAGTGTGTATGTGTAATTTGATTGTCTTTAAAATCATGTTGAAATCTTAATACCCAAATTATGTGTCAAATATTTTATTTCAATTTTAAATTCCATGTATCTTCATATGTATGTATGTATGTACATATATGTGTATAATCCATATAAAAGTGTTCTTAAAATAAAGGGTTATTTTGTTCAATTGTGACACAATATTTTAATGAAATTTTATTGACATTAAAGAGTTGAAATAAAACCAAAAAGATTTAAAAGAGAAAAACCACAGAAACCTTAAATGCTACATAATTAGTAGAGACAGAAATACTGCTACACGAATTGTATGCAATAAAATTAAACTCTTTTACCTTCTTTTTTTGTATTTTGATATGAGCTCCGTTTCAATTGGAAAATTGCCTACAGTACAAACGACAGTGCCTTAAGAGAATTAATGTTTTAGGATACCTTTTGTGGCAGATTGTGATTTGTTGTTCAATAACAGTACTACCAGAAGCTCATTCTTCAGATAAAATTAATGCTGGTAAATTGTTTCGGAGCCAGTCTTGAGCGTTTTAGCTGCATGAGCTACGGCAGAGTTTCGATGGGAAGTTTTTGGAACACAGAATTTCACTCGAAGTCTCTGTATTCTAGTAGGTAGTATGTTGGCTTATTCTGGTTCAAACTCCAGTTCAGACATCTTCCAACAAAACGAAAAATGCAAAAATATTTCTTCGGCAACTTCCTCTCAACAGATTTCTGGCAAAAACTCGAAGAGTGACTAAAATCGCCATGACAAAAAAAATCTGTCTTTCGGAGTCAACTTTAAACTGTAGATCCCGCCACTCATGTATAAAATTCACATACATGGTGTATGTAAGTCATAATCCTGACGGAAGGATTGTACTGACCAATTATGTATGCACATACATATGTACGAACCGAGGCTGCCTTAAGAGAATCAATGTTAGGGTATCTTTTGTAACAGATCGTGTCCTTCCAAACTGTTCACAACTTGTAGTACAGTGAGTTCAAACCAGGCCAGAAATTAATTCTGCAGAGAACATTAATGCTGGAGATTTGTTATGAAACCAGGTTTGTGCCTCTTTAGCTTTATGAACTGTGGCAGAGTCTTGCTGGAAAGCCTTTGGACCCTAGACGGGTTAAATGATTTTATACAATAGCTTTCAAACCGGTTTCTTTTCGAACTGTGGTCGTTGTTTTGACGATGGTTTCAGAAATGTATCACAGTCCATACTGAAAGTATTTGTCAATAATAATGACATAATTGGTCATTACAACACTTCAGTCAGGATTACGACCAAGCTTCTCACATGACTTATCTTGTGTGTTTTAATTTTATACATGAGTGGTGGGACCTAAAGTTTTTCACCATGGTCTTACGTTTAATAAGCCAACGCACTACTTACTAGACTACGGCGACTTTCAAAATTTATCAGATTTGTCAGTGAAATTTCCTCGAGACTAGGTAGATCATATGCTCCCGTAGAGCGAGACATTCACTTATGTTGAGTGTGTTAATTTTATACATGAGTGGTGAGACCCACAGTTTAAAGTTCGTTTCGAACGACAGAATTTTTTGAGATACTTGTCATGACAATGTTTTTTACTCCCATAAATCTGTTGAGAGGAAGTCGCCGAATAAATATTTTCTTCATATTTCGTTTTGTTGGAGATGTCTGACCCAGCATTTGAAGCGTGGCCTCACGTCTAATAAGCCAATACATTACCTACTACACTACAACGTCTTCGAGGGAACAATATTGCGAGATAAGATTTTAGGGTAAAGGTCCTCCGAGTAAATGTTTTAAATTTAAAAGCAATGCATACAGCCTGGCGGCTCTATGCTCCGTAGAGGAGTAAAAGGAACATATATATACAACCTAACGTAACCGGGATACGATTTAAGGGGCACTATAGAAGTTATATTGCCCCCTACACATACATGCTCAATTCTCTAAAACCTCTTCTGGAAAGGTAGCAATGACGAGAAACAGAACTAAACTTGTAAACGATTTTTGATTAGCCAGAATTTATCGATCGGAGGATGAATTCAATGGAGATGACCTTGGGGAACTTTAAATCAATTTCCATGACTGGATACCTTGTGGACTTTACATATACATTTGAGGTGCCTGGTTTTGAAGAATCAGATTCTTAACCAGAGGCATAACCCTTATTGATTTTAGAGCACTAGCAGTTTAGTGGACTGGACCCTATGCATTTTGTCCAATTTAAAAATAAGATTTGCTGACGATATTATTTGTTTCGATGGTATTTTGATCTCAGAAGTCAGATTTCTTTACGCTGAGCTGTTTCTTGAGGCTTGTAAACAAATACTAGCCACTGGAGTTTAAATTTAGAATATGATGGAATTTAAGTAGGTTTTTTTTTTAAATTTCTTTTAAATCGCTACCACAAAAAACCAAAATAGTCACCAACAAAATAGTCGTCTTGCTTTTATTGGCTTTCAAACTTAGCTCGGCCTGCCTAGGCGCTGAGTCTTTCCACAAAACCCATGGCATTGAGTGTTGTTTGAACTCTGATGTATTGTAATGGCTACACGCACACATAATTGGCCATTACAACCGTTCAGTCAGGATTACGGTCTAGCTTCTCACACCACTCATGTTGTGTGCGTTAATTTTAAACGTGAGTGACGAGACCTACAGTTTAATGTCGACTCCGAACGACAGATTTTTGAGAAACTTTTCATGTCAATTTTATTTACTCTCAGATTTTTTGCAAAAAATCTGCTGAGGGGAAATGGCCGAAGAAATATTTTTTTCATATTTCGTTTTGATGCCTGACCAGGGATACAAACCACTGCTTTACATCTAATATGCCAACACACTACCTATTAGACTACGGCTACACACTTCGTGGTTATAAAACATAGCAAAACCTGTTCTATATTGCGGTTGTGTGACACCAAAAGCTCCAACTAAATTGACTCCCAATTACGTTTTTGCCCTCCAACGAGTACATGCGGCATTCATTTTGCATTTAAATTTTTCGTAATGAAACGATCATGTAAAGTTGAAATCACTGAACCATGTAAGGTACCTATGGATGCTATTATCGTCATTGATTAGGGATATTTCTAGGGTGAATGGATACGTAAATCATGGACATTTTCGAATTTGGGACTTGATATCGTCACATGAGACACAAAACAGTTCACATTACTTTGGCCAGGCCAAACTGCTAAAAACCGTATTTTTTATGACAATATTTCATTCATATTTTAAGCTAAAAACTAAAATTAATATCCACCTTAATATAATTAATTGAAATAAACTTTATTAGAAAATTCTTTTTATTAAGAAAATGAATAAAATTTTAATGAATTTCCTTTTTATGTTGTTTCGTTCATTTTTAGTTATGAAATTGGCTATACACCCTCAAAATATATTGAAACATCAGAGGGTGGTGTAGTCATTATATCAATAAATGAAGGCGATGGCGGACGTTACGATAGTTATTTGGATGGTACACTGCTGTGCAGTTACAGTGTAAACGTGGATGCCCACAGGTAAGTTAGAAAATAAAAGAAAAAAAAAATAATTAAAAAGAAAAGAAATGCTTTTTAAGCTCGCTTCAAAGGTCCTTAAATTTTTAAACAGCAAACGAAATACGGAAATCCGCTTAAGGTCTTGTTGTTTTTAGTTTTTCTAAGAATTAAATTTTTATTTTGGTCTTTTTTTTTTGTTCATTTTGTTAAATATTAATAATAATGCCACTTATTTTTTTTCATTTTTTTTTTTTGGTAAGAAAAAAATTATGCTTCAACATGTTTCCTAATAAATTCGCAAAGATTTCTTGGAATTTTTTTTCGTTTAAAAAAAATTTTTTTTTTTAAATTTTTATTTCATAATAAAATATCCTTAAATATGGTAATAATATTTGTATGTTTGTATTGTATTTGTAACATTGTATACAAGTGTTGATATACAGATTTTTGTTTCATTTTATCGATTTCCCTTTTAATGTTGACAGCAATTATGAACGCCTTTCCTTTCGTTTATTTAATTTCCGTTTTTATTTTCATTTACCGTTTTTCGCTTAATTTTCTTTTACTTTTTCATTTTTTTTTTGTTCCTTTTTATACGGTGAGATTGTGCTGTTAATTTACTTTTTCCGTTTCACAAACATTTATCATATAGCAAGGAACAGGTTACTTTAAAAGCTTACTGTAAACACAGTGAAGGCGAAAATTGTAGCAATAAAATACAATTTTATAATTCAATCACAGAAGGGTTAAGAACTGTGTTTTATTCTGTACGCCAATGTCACAATCTTTATTTAAGCAAATATTCTTAACGGCTTTTGCTCTTTTTTTCATTCTTTATAAACCCTTCACTTACATTTACGATAAATGTATGAACACTTCTGTACACACCAAAAGTACATTATTTACATGTAATTTACATGTGATATACTCACATGTCTTGAGTGTAATATATTTTCTTATTTTGCTTATTTTGCCAATTTTTAATTACAGATGTACGCCACCATCGAAGAAAAACGATTATCAGAAAATATACTCGCACTGGTGTAATGAATTTGAAAAATATAAATCAGCCAGAAAGCAATGGGAAGCCAAACAAGAGGTAAGTGTGAGAATTATTTTTTAAGTTTTTATTTTTAGGTTCGTTTCTTTTTAATATTTAAAGAAATTTTTAAAAAGTCGGAGTTGTTAAAACGATTTTCAAATATTTTATTGTTTAAAGCACCAAATAATTGTATTTGTATGGGCTGCAGAAGGTTGTAATTTGTCAGAAGTCAAGTCTTTTCACGGCCATAGTGTTCCTTTTTCCGTTAGGTGTTTGAAAAATTGAATAAGGCATGGGTACATTGCATCCAACTTAAGACAGTCCAGATACTGCAAGAGACATACAGTAAAGCACCGCAGCCTAAGATCTCGTGTAGCTCTTTCCGTTTAATAAATGAAGTAGAAAAATGCATGGGTACATTGCATCCACTTTAATACAGTCCAGATAATGCAAGAGACATACAGCAAGCTACCGCAGAGTAAGCTCCCGTTGAACGGGGCAGTTACAAGGAAGGAACGTTGTTTCGATTCAGCTTAAAAACTCCTATGGATATATTTCGACATACGAACATATATACATAATTGGTCATTACAACCCTTCAGTATGGATTACGACTTGATATTTCCGGAGTTGCGATCGTCCTCTTCTGCATTTTCCCAAGAGCAATTTCATTCCTATGAACGACTTATCCAAACCAACGTACACGTACTTCCAACAACGTCAATGTCAATAAAAAGTTCACGCAGATCATGATTCACCCCTCGTCTACACCCACGCGTCATCATTGCCGGAAGCATATTTTAAGAAGAATTTTTAGCTCCCAAACTCCAAATATATCTTAAGCTGCCGGCGTTTGTACAAATGTCTCAAAGGAAAGATGCTTACATGTATACATACATACATAATTGATCATTACAACGCTTCAGTCAGGATTACGACCTGATTTCTCCATCGATTGTCCTCTTCTGGATTTTTCCAGAAGCATCTTCATTCCTATTAACGACAGCATACACTTTGTTCTTTGATAGTTCCAACAGCGTCAATGACAGTAAAAAGTTCATGCAGATCCATGATTCACCCCATTTCTATACTTGCCGCCAATATAGACGGGACCATATCTTATGAAGAATTTTTTGCTCACAAATTCCAAGCATTTCATCTGCCGGCGCAAGTACAAACAATGCCTCAAAGAAAAGATGCTTACATGCATACATACATACACAATTGGTCATTATAACCCTTCAGCCTGGATTACGTCCTGTTCTGTAATTCGATCGTCTTCTTCTGCATTTTCCCAGGAGCATTTTGATTCCTATGAAAGGCATGTCCAAGGCAACGGAGACGTTTTTCTCTCATGTCTATACTTGCCGCCAACATAGACGGAAGCATATTTTATGAAGAATTTTTTGCTCAAAAACTTCCAAACGAAACTTCATCTGACAATGCATGTACAAATGCCTCAAAGAAAAAATGCTTGCTTGCATACATACACAAATGAATGCCTTCAGTCAGGACTACAACCTAGCTTCACACATCACTTAGATTGTGTGTGTTAATTCTATACACGAAGGGCGGGGGTCTACAGTTAAAAGTCGATTCAGAACGATAGATTTTTTGAGAAATTTTTCATGGCAATTTTTATTTACTCTCAGAGTTTTTGCCAGAAATCTGCTGAGAGGAAGTCGCCGAAGAAATACTTTTTGTATTTTGTTTTGATGTCTGGCCTGGGGCTCAAACCCTGGCTTTACCTCTAATAAGACAACACACTACCTACTAGACTACGGAGACTTCTAGAGCATATACAAATGCCTCAAAGAAAAGATGCTTGTACATACATAATTGGTTAGTAATAGTCTTCAGTCAGAACTACATCACTTAGATTGTGTGCGTTAATTCTATACATGAAGGACGGAGGTCTACAGTTTAAAGTCGATTCCGAACGACAGATTTTTTTGAGAATCTTTTCATGGTAATTTTTCTATTTACTGCCAGAAGTTTTGCCAGAAGTCTGTTGAGAGGAAGTTTACGAAGAAATATTTCTTTCCATATTTCGTTTCGTTAGAGTAATTTGACCTAGAGTTCGAACAGCGGCCAGAATTTTTGCCAGAAGTCTATTGAGCGGAAGTTTACGAAGAAATATTTATTTTCATATTTCGTTTCGTTAGAGTAATTTGACCTAGAGTTCGAACAGTGGCCTCACGTCTAATAAGCCAAAGTAATACCAACTAGAGTACAGCGACTTTGAGGGAACCACATGGAACGCAGATTACATTGGGAGATACAGTTCCAGGGTTTTAAAATTAGAGGCAATGCGTACAACATAACCTAACCTAGACACTATTTAAGGTAAACCTACCTATAATCGACTTTATTCGATATACACCCAACTAAAATATTATGTTCATTAGATGGTTAAACAACTGGACCACACGAATAAAGAGACTTCTTTCAGTTGACTGAAAAGCCTAGAGGAGCCTTTAGGAGTTGGGTAGGGTGGCATACCATATTTATTTATTTTACGTTCTGGTTAATGTGATTAAAAAACTTCAATTAATTTTGTTTCGAATTGCAATAATTTATGTTTTGTTGTCCTATTCAACAAACAGTGACAATATGTCACATAAATCATAATGCCAATTAACCATGTTGCTTCAACAGTTCTGAATGCCAGGTTTTGTAATAAATTATTTAAAAAAATTTAATTAAATGAAATCAAATTTGCCTATTAACCTCCATACATTTACTATCCGGAGAACACAAAAAGGTCACAAAGGACACAAAGGAAAATATTGAATTTAAATCAACGACCTGAACAACTGTGTTGCTTTGCATAGCCACAAAGTGGCAAAATTTTAAACAACAAGAAATAAATTTTCTATTGGCAACACTTGTTGTTGCCGTTAAACTTGTTTTATGCTTTTAATTAATCGAAAAAGAAAACATTTTTCTAAAACAATAAAAAAAACGTCTTTTACATCCCTCCCAGCAATGGCTTGCAAAGTTAACCTTAAGTCTTCTTAGAACAGAAACAATTTAAAGACAAATAATACAGCAAGGGAAAGAGAAAACAAGAGAAGGGAAGAGAAAGAAGAGGAGAGCAAAGTAAAAGAATAAAATTTAATTAAAAACAATTAGAAACGTTTAATTTCATGGACAATATAAAACATTTTCATTTTCATTTCCATTTTCACGTAAACATTAAATATTTTCTCAATATTGTTGTTGATATTGTTGTTTTAGCATGTTGTTAACAATAAACACAAGCACATACACAAACACATACACATGTAATTAAGTAACTAATACAAAGCCATTAATTTTAAAAAATATTTTAAATTTCCAGGGGGTTGTTTGGCAATTATTTTAAAGGAAATGCTTTAAAACGCATTAATAAACCTACGTTTACCTTATGCTTCATTAAGAGTACGAGTGTGTATATGTGTGTGTGTGACGGATTAATGATTTATTTGCCGGAAATAAAGAAGAAACCATTTTTCTAACATAATTATTTAACAAATTAATGAAGAAAATAAATTGAATTTATTTAATATGGAATTTGTAAAAAGAAATACGTATTAAAGCTCCATTAATTACTTTAAAATTAAAAACAGCGTTTAAAAGGCGGTAAAGCTGACATATTTTATATCCCGTATAATGTTTTAACCGTAGATCGATCTTAGTATCAAAAATGATACATTTGAAGAAAGAATTGAGAGTTATGTAAGTGTGGTGGGACGAAAGTGAAAATATTGAATTTTCTATTTTTGATGTGTTCTTGATATTGATTGAAGTAGTCGTAGTCTAGTATGAAGCGTGTTACCTTATTAGACGTCAGACCAAGGTTCAAACCTCAGGTCAGACATTTCCCATTTATAACGAAAGGTTGTAATGACCGATTATATATTAATTATATGTGTAATATTCCTGTTGCTAAAGACTTTGATGAAGAAGAAAATATAAGTTCGTCTTATGAACTGAAGAAAGTATTAACAGCAACAAACATGACAACAGGATGTTTTTCGCCAAAGATGGTACTACTTGGAACACAACAAACTGCCTTTAGTAGTCTGGGATGAAAGAATTTAGTAGTTTCTCATATTTATCTCACGTGACAGACAAATATTAGAAGAATGTGTTTTGTCCCATGTTTTATTACAGATGATAATATTTCGGTCAACGACGTACGTATGAGATAACAGAATCATTCGCTTTATATGATATATGATATATTTACACCTATTACGGCTTTTCGAAAAATGAGCTGAAAGTCTGTAGCCTTTAATAAACATGCTTAAAGCCTTTTTTTGAAATTCGAATGAAAAGGATTTTTTTCTAAAAAAAAAATATATTTTTTATCTTAATTTTTTGTTATAAAATTTTAACCATTTTCATAAAACTTTTATCACACAACTTGTAGTTTTATGTAAGAAATAATACTGTATAAATAGTTTGGGATTAGCTATCATACTTTCAGAGCAGCCCATATATCCTTTTTTAAGATTTTTATGATTTTTAAAAATTTAATTTTTTGTTCGCCTAAAAGATAAGAAAATTAAAGGAAATATATTTAAATAATGATGCTTATGTTTTTATGTTCCTTTTTGCTATATTTTCATCTCAAATTAAAGGTTTTTAGCAACAGAATTCAAAACATAAAACATAAAACATAACATCCGGGAGCTTTAATAAACTTCGTACTCGGGTAGAAGCATCGGGGTTAGGCATGCACAAACCCCTCTCTGGATCAAAATACAGTTCAACAGCCTGAATTGTAAACAAAATGTCAGTCTGTAGTTCAAAGAAATCGTTTTTAAACAAGCTTAACTGATGCCTTAATAAAAAATGTGGTTCACTTGTCGAAATAAACATCCATTTAAACCCGACTCAGGGTGAAGTTAGTTTTATTTCAGGAAAAATCAAATCTTATGGTAAAACAAAAGCAGGTCAATGAGTACGTAAAATATACTCGGGCCAAACAGATCCCATTAAGAAACTCGACAATGTCTTCCGAAGCTAATATACCCCGTCAAAATTGTGCTGAGTTTAAACTTTGAAAATTAAGTACAGAGTACAGGACATAGCAATACTATATGACGGTTAGGTCTCAGCTGGATAGGCATTCCTGAAAAGCAACTCATAAGGAACTTCATGAAATTAGCAATCAAATGAGCTTGTTAGGATAGGGGCTTTCAGGTGGCCGATGAGACCAGAACCTTTCTATAAAGTAGAAAATGAATCAACAGAACACATACCACATTGCTTATTAAGTATTAGGCAGAGAGTTTTTTTCATTATAAAATCTGCATATCGGCGTTGATATATTTCAATTTTTAAACGAATAGTCTTTGAGTCTACAATGGCCACTCGTTGAATATTCAGATTGGCGTAAGCTTTGCTGTTGAGGGAAAAGACACAGCTCTCTAAAGTTCAGTCAGCCTTCTGTGAAGGCGCGGTGTGTTTGAAGAGAGTAATCGTGGTTTGAAGATCTCCGTTACAAAGATCTTTCGAATCATAGCCTAGTAATTGTTATTATTTATGCAAAGAGTGTAAATAGAGGAATAACAAAGAAAAGCAATTGTTGTTGTTTACATAAAGTTGTTAGCAGTGACACACAGAATTGTGCGAATAATAAAGAATTTTAATTAAAACTAAATACAAATTTATTTTTATTTTATTTGCAATCTACGAGCTTATATCTTAAACGTTTTTAAAAGGTAAAAACTTAACAATCTATTAGAAACTAGCATAGCTATCGTCTTTGAAAATAAATTTCCAAAGCAACACAATTCAATCTACAAATGTTTGCTTGGAATAATGGTTGGTTTCAAGGAAAATTTATGAAATTCACGTGAAAGTCTATTAAGGCATAAAATAGGCACCACGACTGAATTAGAGAGTTAAACTTACACGAAACCTAATCTTGATCATCTGAAGGAAGGCATTGTTCACAAAATTAGGAAAATTGTAATCCAAATCATATTATCTCTCATTTTCTAATTATTTGTGTTGATTTTGTAAGTTAAAGTATGTTCTAGAATGATATGGTTACCAACTTTCGGTGCCTCAAACTAAATTTTAAAATAAACGAAATACCTTGCCTTTTTATAATACCAATTGAATTGATTTTGTTCAATAATTTTGAAATATTTTATTGAAATGGAAATAACATTTAAAGCGAATGTTTTTTTTTTCGTTTACAGCAATGCGGCGTGAAGGAAAAATCAAGCGGAAAGCATATAAATGATGTCTATAGTAATGATAACATAGTCTGACCAAATGGTAAGTATGAGAAAAGAAAAAAAAAATAGAAAAAGACTAACAAACGTTGTAATATGTGACATTTAGTAGCCTTTCTGAAAACACTTTTGAGCGAAAGAAATGAAAAGTAAGTAATAAGTAACGTAAACTTGGAAAAAAAAACTTGAAATCAATTGTTGAATTAGGCCAATAGGCGTTAAATTCAAATTATTTTTTGGATAACGAAAAAAAAGAAAGATCTAATTCATCGCCATTTACATAACAAAGTTATTATCAGACCGAATGGCAATACTTCTGTAGGGTATTTTTCAATCACTTCTTATATTAAAATCACAATTTTTTTGTTCCAAGATCTTCAATTTTCTTTCGCTTAAATCACGCTTTATTGGCCCAAAGGCATAAATTATGATAGCTTCAGAACAGCTGTGGTTTGTGGCTTAATAAAACTCAACAAGAAATAGTCTAGCAAGGTCAAGTCCTACGATCTCTATGGCTTCGTATGTATTCCACATGAGAAGACCATTCCCTTAAATCGCTCCAGCAGAATATTGTATGTGGTATGAGCGCATGTCCATGCTTTCTAGGTCATTTAATTCAAACTAAAAGAAGCTAGTAATCATGGATCTATATTGCTCGCCATTGACATTGGTGGTCTGGATAAAGTCTTTCTAAAAGGAATGACCGATGACACCTACACCAAACAAGAAAAAAATGGATTGTACACTTTAGATAAATTCATATCATCCCAAATCCGATAACTTTGTTTGTTCAAGAACCCATTACTTCGGAATGAGAAGATTTTTCAGTGAAAATTAGGGTCTGTTACCAAATGCTCCAAATGCTCTTCCCATACAGGAACTATGGTCGTCCTGAAACTTTTCTGTGTAACTATCTATCTTTGACAGAAATCAGGCAATTTTATCTGCAAGACCATTTTGCTAATGTAAGCTTCGATCGCTTTCATGGCCAAATGAGAAAAGGTTCCATTCCATAGTATCTAAAGGGTCCGCCAAATAACTTTTTTTTTGAAAATGCTTTAAAAAAAAAATACTAAATATTTTCTCAAATTTCTTTTTTTATTTGAAAGTACAATCCTTCCGGTTATTTTCCAATCCTCCCGGTTATAATTTCATTCAAATGGCTGCCTTGACTGGCCATGCAGTAGCCTACACCAGAAGATGAGATTTTATCAAAAAAAAATCATCTTTTCAGATGAAGCTCATTTTGATCTTGGCGGGTATGTAAACAAGCAAAATTGTCGCATTTGGGGCACAGAAAACCGGCACGCATACATTGAAAAGCCGACGCACCCAAAACGAGTCACTGTTTGGTGCGGATTTTGGTCCAGAGGCATAATTGGGCCATTTTTCTTCGAAAATGAGCAAGGAGTGGCCGTTACAGTCAATGACGATCGTTATCGGGCCATGTGGAACGAATTTTTGTTCACAAAAATTGAAGAGCAGAATATTGGCAACATTTGGTTTCAACAGGACGGCGCTACGTGCCACACAGCCGAAGCTACACTCGATGTTTTTCGCCCTGTTTTTGAAGTTCGCATTATCAGCCGCAGAGCTGATGTCGTTTGGCCACCTCGGAGCTGAGATTTGACACCGTTGGACTATTATTTGTGGGGTGTCGTCAGAGATAAGTGTTACGCCGACAAGCCAGAGACAATTGACGCTTTAAAGGATAATATTCGTGAAGCCATTGGTGAGATACAGATGCACACAATCGATAATGTGCTTAAAAATTGGACCGATCGTGTAGGCTACTGCATGGCCAGCCGAGGCAACCATTTGAATGAAATTATTTTCCATTATTAACCGGAAGGATTGTACTTTCAAATAAAAAAAGAAATTTGAGAAAATATTCAGTAGTTTTTTTAACGCATTTTCAAAATAAAAAGTTATTTGGCGGACCCTTTATGTACCTAATAATCTCGTATAGAGGGACATGGTGTGATGGCTAAGGAAGCTGACTGAAAGTCCATACAATCTAGATTAGAAAAACAGTTCGTTATGGATTTCGAATTTAAATAACTTGGAAGCTTAAGATATAAAGTTAGAGCATGAAGTAGTATAAGTTGTTGAAAGAGAAAAAGTTACCGTACCCCAGTAGTTAGTGGGTTGGGTTATTAGAAGTCGCGATAGAAGTCATGCCCCCAAAATTCACAAAGTTGTTGTTTGTGAGAGGCTAAGGATTCTGCTACATTCTCAAGCAGAGCGGCAGTATTTTCAACAGATCTTGCATTTCGTTGATGTACTTTGGTCATTCGTTTACTGAGTCAGTGAACCCGAAATTATCCATCACCATTGTAAACACGATAAGAAGATTCTGGCGAATGTAAAATAGGTGAAGCGGTAAGATGTTAAATGCCATATCTGTCCGTTGTGATTTGTCAAAACAGACTAGACAAATGTCAACTTATTTGGCAGATGTAGCATGAACATGATGGTTCAACCAACAATCAAAGTTCGGAAGCATACTGTTGGAAACGTTGTATGTTTGTTTATAATGATTTAAACTTACAATTTCTATTTACTTTATAAAATTTTTTATTAATTCTTGCTTTTTTCTCGTCTTTTTTTTTCTTCTCATTTCAGACAAAGAACCAGATTACTAAAGACTGACATTTTTAAGCTTTTAAACGACAATATTTCCAATATTATTTTAAATGCAAACGATTTGAATATGATTTTGCAAACATTAAAAAAGAAAAATAAATTAAAAACAAAAAAGAAAACTTTAAAAATCTAAACTGAAAATTATTTTCGTTTAAACACAATTCTAACGACAAACCACAGCAGCAAAAGCAACAGTAAGATTAAGAAAATAATTTAAAAAAGAAAATTTAAAATTGAAGAAGAAACAAAAAATGAAATGAAAAACAGAAACTATTACAAGGATTTTTCAGCAGAAACAAAATGAAATGAAAAAAAATTGTTTTTTTTTTTGGTTCGAAATCTTTAGAAAACAAACATGGTTTTGGGTTTTACATTGAAAACTACAGCGATAAACAATTTTGTTTCATGTTTTTTTTTTGTTTTTTGGATAATGTAAAGAACGTAAATTACAGTGAAGCTATAAGTGAAAAGAATATAAAGAAAAATACAAAAAAAAACAACAACCACACATACATACTATAAAATACAGTAAAGTTACTAAATGAATGAAAAATATCCTGCCACAGACATTAAGAAAGAAATTAAAAAGAGTGCAAGCCAGTACAGAAGACACAGAAGAAATGTTATAAATAGGTACTCACACACACACACATACATATGTATGTATACATATAAGGAGAGTGTATACACAAACAGATACAGATGCATACAAAGGATTTTAAAGTAAATACATGAAGCAAAGAATTTTTAATCTTTAGAATAGTATATCGAAAGCAAAGTAAGAAAATGGTTTTAAATACACAACAGACAGACAACCGGATCAAGGTATAGTTTTACAATAAGAAAATAAAAAGAAGTATCATAAATAGACCTTGTAAAAAAGACAAACTAATTATATTACAATAATATGAACAAAACTCTACATAAACCACCTACAAATTTGAAAACCAACAAAAAAATTATAAAAAAATCCTTAAACAAATTATTTTTAAATTTTTTTATTTTCCAAGAAAATTTCCCATTAAACTTAGTTTTCATGCTAATAAGTTTTGCAAAATATATGTTGAAAAACCCCACTTATTTGTTAAGTAGTGAAAAAAAACAAAAATTATAAAGAAATCATGAATAAAAAAGGTTTAAAACAGAAATTTATATTCCAAGGACCCTGCTTTTATGCAAGAAATTCAATGAAAATGAAAGTATTTACACACACAGAAATGTTCTTTTCTCTATAAAAAATATTTTTAATATTTTTAAGCCTAATTAACGTATAAAAAGCATTTTTTATATTTTATTTTAAGCCTTTTCTTTTATTTCACATTAGTTTATGGTTTTTATTCTGTGCATAACCATTAGACACTGAAGGTCACTGAAATAAGTACAGATAATGGATGGTATAGTTAAAGAAAAATAATATACAGAACTTTAAAACCAAATTAACGTTTAGAAAAATAAGCTTAAAAACATTTAAATATCTTGTTTGATTCGGTAAAATTATTGCTATACTACTAGTTCTCCGATTGCTTTCTATTTCCAAGGCGCTAAGGCTTATCTGCGATGACACTTGATTTTCAACGGCTTCAATTGTCAGCTTTTATCATAGCTTTGCTCATTTTTTTGTATACAAGCAACACTCAGAGGATGGACAGTTTTTTACATTCTAGGGACAAAGTAAATAGAGTAAAGAGTGAAGAGAAGTCACCGTAGTCTACTGGGTGAGCTTATTAGACGTGAGGCCACGGATCAAACGCCAGGTCAGACATCTCCAACAAAACGAAATATGAAAAAATATTTTATAGGCGACTTCCTCTCAGCATATTTCTGGCAAAAACTTTGAGTTGCCAGGAAAAGTTTCTCAAAAATCTGACGTTCGGAATCGACTTTAAACTGTAGGTCCCGCCACTCAGGAATAATTAAAAAACATCACATGGGTGGCGTGAAAAGCTAGGTTGTAATCCTGACTGAAGGGCTGTAATGATCAATTATATATGTATGTAACGAGGGAATAATGTTTATGGACGCTAGAGTTGAAGCTTTACCTACGATAAGTGACACGGAAAGCTTTTTCGAAAGGGCTATAGATAAAGCGAATAAAGAACAAATTCTCTCTGTAATGCATTGTACAATTTATTAGCAAATCGACCGCGAAATTTTCTACAGAGTCTCGGTTGTGGTTTTCAGGGTTATTAGCTTCGTCCTTTTTGGGGAGTGATGACATAAAGCACTAAGGGTGTTAGGTAATCGACGAGCAGTCATCGAAAAGCAATTTTTCAATTTTTACTACAATCGTAAAAAATTGCATTAGTACCTCTACAATGTCTAGTCCAAGCCTTTGGTTTTGAGAAATTTCGGGGTGCAGCCCGTTGTCTATAATTAGAATTCCCTGCATAGCACTTGTTATATCCCAGGTGCTCCTGGAACGCTTTAATATCCCACAGATTCCAATAATGTGTTCCTATGATTCTTTCTCTTTGTCTCAGTATCTACAAGCTGGGCTCGAGACAAACTTCAATCTAAATAAGTACACCCTGAGTCTCCAGTGTCGTGTCAAAAAACCGTTTCTCAGGATATTTTTTGATAGTCTGAGATATAACTCTGATAGCCTCATATTATTATTTCCCAATAAAAGTTTCGATTGCTTCAAACCCACTTGGTTTGGGAAGAGTCTTTGCCTCTCTTTAATTTTCCTTTCTTTAAGTATTCTCTGTCAAATATCCACTGAAGCATTCTGGGCATTCGTCTGCTTGCTTGTTGCCGAGAATTCCCAAATAACCTGCGGTCGACCATTGGGTAGCCCTATTTTCATATTCAGAGTCTGCAGACAGATCTTTACGATCTTCTATTTAACCTCATAAGAGCTAAGTGTTCGAATGCTCGGACATGACTGGCAAGTTGAATTGAACACATCTTTCGATGGCATAGACTTCCGGTTGGAAGATACCCGTGAGTTTCTCGGAATACTTTATATTGGGACCAAAAATTTCTACATCTGTCTTTGGATACTTTGCTCATCTTATAGTCCCCTTTTTAAAAGAGTATACAGCTTCCAGTGTACTCCATTCATTCTCTTACTAAGTCTTGCTACAAAGCATTTTCCAAAATCATGTGATCTACTGATTCAGACCGGGGAACAGAATTAATCAGACGAATTTCTCACAGAAGCCATACCTAAGGTTCAAGGTTTCAAAATCGATGAAGGAGTTTAAATAGAATTTTTGTTATATTAGGGGTTCTGAGGTGGAAAACTGTTATTCTTTCTTGACATGTTATTGTTTATGGTTGTTTTTGTGTTGAAATAACGATCGAAGTGGCAGGATATCTGTCTCGTCTCTGGTCATTCAGTTTGTCCAGGGGATAAAAGTTATAAAAGCTCAGGCAATAAGAGTGTTGATGTACCAGCTTCAAAGGGCTATAAGGTCTAATAGCTAAACACGCAAGTTGTAAGAATCTTTGTTGGCTATCATTGTGGAGCGACTTAAGGAAATGTCATCAAAAGATTATTCAAGGCTAGATATGCTGAACTCTGAAAGATAAAAGAAAGATAAAATTTTGAAAATATTTTGAATTGTTCCACGTTTTTTTCATTTCATTCATAATGTTGCATCAGATAGCCAATGACATTTTCAATTTACTTATTCGCAGACAAATTATTTCATAAGGAATCCTTAACTTACGCCTTATTTCAGTCTTTGTTGACCTTCAGTGTCTAAGTGTTAAAATAAATCACTTGTATATAACTTTTTAGCCTTAAGATTTATAAATAATTTTTAGAAATCATGAAAAAAAGTAAATAAAAAAAAAACAAATTAAAAAAACGAAAGTATACAAAAAGCTTCAGTTATTTCAAGGCAAATTTTCATGTTCAAAGAAAAAAAAAAGTGAAAAAAAACCTCCCAAAAAACAATTTCCTTTTCCTGTCATTTACAAAACTCATACAACAACAATCGTAAAACTAAAACAGCTTGTATTAAAAAAACTCTTTAAATATAAAATTATAAAATAAAAACAAAATAAAAAACTCAAAATCTTATTAACATATTTTTTATAACAGAGAATCTCTATAATAAAATAACAAAAAAAAAAACAAATTCACTTTAAAGATTTAAAACAAAACAAAATTTAATTTTAAGCTAAAAAATTAATTAAAAACTATAAAATAATATATTAAAAACAATGATATAAATTAGTTATTAGTTAATGATAGCAAATAAATTAAAATTAATTAAAGAATAAAAATAAAAATAATTCTTGTAAATATTTGTAAAATATTGAATAAACAATTTTGAAATAAAAAGAAAACCAACAAAAAAAAACAAAATTTAGAACAAACATGAGTACATTTTTTTAATTAATAAAACAAAACTAAACTTAAAATTAGTTTTAGGTTAATAAAAACAAAAACAAAATAAAAACATAAAATAAAAAAGAAATTAAGAAGAAAATATTTTATTTTTAGCATTGTAGGCAAATTTTTGCTTTTAAGTTCGATTTTTTAAATAAAAATTTTAAAAACAAAGCATTTTTTATAAAAAAAAACAAACACGCCTTTGAGAACAAAGAAAAAAAAGGAAATTTTATTACAGAATTTTGTGCAGTATTTAAAGTAATTAAATCTTTTTTAAAAGGTGTAACAGAAATTATTTTTAGCCTCGCTACGCTTAGGTTGTAAAGACATAAAATTATTCTCGTTTATTATTCTATAAAAATTAAAATTAAATTTTTGTTGTTGCATAGCATATCCTATTGATCTTATGATCTATATGTTCAAGACTGGCTTCATGATTATGTTTAGAGTGACTAAAATCCTACTCTATCTGTTTTACTTCCGGTAGTCCTTTGTTGACGCACATGGTGAACCTTTTTATACAATATTTTCTATAAAATGCTGTATTTTTAGCATTATAAGGTACACTGACCACATACACTGAGCGCCATAAGTGAGTCAACACTTTTGTTCTTAAGTATAAAAAAGTTCCCTTATCATGAATTGTTGTTTTTGTTTTAACATTTTATAAGTAATAAATAAACGTTTTTATTTTTGTAAATTTATTCGACTATCCTCATTTACTTTTCTCGCTATCCTAAGAAAATGAATTATTTCAGTGGTGTTTACTCACTTTTGACTTTCAGTGTATATCGTCCAGTTAGAGTCAGAGACTGTGTTCGGTAAAAGTTTTTGTGTCCATCGTTTAGCAATAAAATTTTCCCATCTATTTGGACAATTTTCCAATTCTTCTTTCGATTTTGTTGAATGTATTCTTGAAACTTTGGGATTTTCTTCTTCTCATAGTAAGTAAGTAATTATGTTGTAGTGTGTTGACTTATTAGACCTAAGGTCACGATTCAAGCCACTAACACATCTCCAATTAAACGAAACATGAAAGAAACATTTCTTCGACGACTTTCTCTCAGCTGATTTCTTACAAAAATTCCGAGAGTAAATAAGATTGCCATGAAAAAGTTTCTCACAAAACTCTATCGTTCGAAGTCGACCTTAAACTGTATGTGCTGTGAGAAGTTAAGTTGTAACCTTACTGACTAGGTAGTAATGACCAATTTTTTATGTACATATGTATGGTATGTATTCGAAAGTGTGATGCCGTTAGATATATCTATTGGCAGTATACCTCAAGACAGATATATATTACCTAAATGTGAAGCTTAATGATACAATATTGGGTGGCCCGTCCGTCTTTGACTTATCTCAAGCTGTGAGCCACTTGAACTTTCAAATCTTCTTTTGCTCTCCTAATGCTTATCGAGAACTTTTGTTTGTATTCAGCCATTTTCAAATTTATAGATTCGAGTTTTCTTTGCTCAGATCTACACCTTATCTATGGTCTGAGCTTGAATTGAAATTATCTGCATGTAGGAGTTATAGTGCAGAGAGAGAAGTTTGTTGAGCTAGGAAATACGTCCTCCAGCAAAGAGTAATGATTGCAAGTAGAGCAAGTTTAAGTACATGGGCTTCGAGTTTTGAAGTGTTAGCATATAAATTTGACATTGTCAGGCTATAGCTTGAAACTTAAAGATCAATTTATAAAATCAAATTTATAAGGATAGGAGTATAAAAAAACCTATTCTTGTTTTTTAATGTCGAAATTTTTTTTAAATGGTATACTCACTTAAGAAATTAGGATCATAAGAAAAGCTGATTGGAAAAAGGTAAACTATGAAGTATATTAGGAAACGGTAATATAGAATACATGATGCAAGTGAATATTGTCGCTTCACTAATCACCCTCAATTTAGAACTAAGAATAGAATCAAAAAGTAAATGAAATTAAATTTTGTGATACAAATTTGAATATTTGAAAAGATATGAGGAGAAGATAAGTTGGACATATTGGCCCATATTTTCTGATGAAAAGGCATCATGAAACTGTTAATGTTTGATGGAAAACTTAATGGTAAAAGGGTGAGAAGAAGACCTCTATCAAGATCGATAAACTAGCTTAGACCACTAGTTGGTATAAACATATTAAATAAACAAGAGCAAATTCTTTCTAAGTTAGCATTAAATTAAATCCGTATGAAAGAATACAGGAGAATTTTGTGGTTTGGGTGTTCAATGTCTGGAGGAAATGTGAACAAAAAAAAATTGTTGAAATGTTTTGCAAATTAATTTGAATAGTTTGCAATATTTAGGTTTTGATACCATAATTGCATCAAATTTTAGCAATTTTTAGAAAACTTTTTCAGATTTTATTACAATTATCTCTCACTCTCTCTCTCTCTCTCTCTGGCTACATATCTGTAGAGAATGTCAATGAATTAGATATCTTGATGAAGTCAGAAATATGCTTTATACCTCATGTTATTTTTGTAGTACTTCCGGCTCCCGCCGTAGTCTAGTAGGGAGTATGCTGGCTTATTAGACGTGAGGCCACGGTTCAAATCCCAGGTCAGATATATTCAGCAAAACGAAATATGGAAAAAAATATTTCTTCGGCGGCATCCTCTCAGCAGATTTGTAACAAAAACTCTGAGAGTAAATAAAAATTGCTATGGAAAGTTTCTCAAAAATTTGTCGTTCGGAATCGACTTTAAACTCTAAATCTAGCAACTCATGTATAAAAATTAACACACACAACATAAGTTGTGACGATAATCTACGTCGTAATCCTGACTGAAGGGTTGTAATGACCAATGTCGAAATATACCGGTTTTGACTTCTATAGGGGGTTTTGGAAAGAATCGATACTACAACTGCTTTGTGACTGAATACTATTTTTTTTTTTTGTTGGCTACCCCCAAGTTTTAAATTGTAAGTCGGCATTCTTTTCTGTTGTGTTGTAAAACTAAGGACAAATGACGGGGATTTGTTTCCAAGCTAGTGAAGCAAATGTATGCTAAGGTCAGAAGAACCACAAACAAAATATTCTAAAATCTCAGTATCACTTTCACAAAACGATCGACATTTCTATTTATTAAGACCAACACTCAGGAGATAACTCCTATTCATGCAGTGCATTGTGTTAGAATACAAGACAAATAGTTTATAGGAGAAAGGAAAGTCCATAGCATAGCTTCAGCCTAACTAGAGGCAAAGTTTGTTTCGCCAGATAGTCTCTCGAATTGTCGAAAGTTGTCCATAACAACAAGACGTAATTTGTTATAGAATATCTCTTTGTTGTAATTTCTAAGTAAAATATTAATTTAAATTTTATAATTTTCACCCTATTTTCGCATTTAATTTGTAGTAGAATATCAAAAATAATTACTTTAAATACTTCACCGAAAGTGGGAAAAAAAGCAGTTTACAAGGCTTCAGGTTTGTTTTTTTAAAAACCGTTCACAATAAGCAATATTTAGTAACAAATACGATATTAAATGAAAAGAATAAATAAAGTATATAAACAAGTAAAATATTATTAATAAATAAATTATAAATAGTAAAATAAATTTTGTAAATAAATAACATAAAAAAATTTAATTTCTTTCATTACTAGATATTTATAGAAACTTGTTCAAATGTGTAGAATTTATAACAGAAAGGAGAATTAAAAAAAATAAAATAAAAACAAAAATAATTAAAAATAGAATAAAGCATGTAAACATTCTCAAAGGAAATTCAAAAGCTTGCTAAGGAAAAAGAAAACGCTTTAATGGCATTAAAAATATCTTATAAATTAATAGAGTTCTATTGAACTATTGTTTAAACTTTTAATTGTCTTCGCTAAGATTATTAATAATTAAAGGGAAAGCTTAAAGTCTTTACACAATGAAAAAAACTCTACTCATCATATGCTCAACATTCACACATAAGAATATTGAGTGACAGACTCTTCCTCATCCTAAGACCCACAGCTCTTACAGGATTCATTTGAGAGAATTCCATGCTTTTTAGCATGTTACCAAAAGCATAGTAGCTCGTAGAAATCGTCGATGGCCATGTGATTTAGGAATGGAATTAAGTTTTTTTTTTCTTATCCAAATGTGGCAATTTGCACGCATTTTGCTAATGAGATTAAAATTTGATTGTAAAACGTATGGATAAGGTTTAGTTTAACTGAGACAATCACAACCCTTGTAATATGTCGAATATTTCAAGCCTCCTATCGGGCCTGACTAGCTTATCATCAATAATATTTCCAAACAATGTCTCTATGTTCCGGACCCCGAAGTTATTCAGAATCGGAATTAATTGCAAGATTAGTTGCAAGATTTTCTTTTTCCTCCGCCCGGAAAACACTTTACAGGTCAGGCAGGTAATAAGTAAGTTTAATATTAGAATCCTTAATAAATACACCACAGCCCAATCAGTCATATATTTATTCAAGAGGCCCAATCCAAATTTTCTATTCAGAAAGTTATAAGGAACCATATAATCGATCCGGTCAATGTCTTATCTTCCCAGAATGACATGCCCAAGGACTAGATGTGCGGATTATAAACTTATGTAAAGGATCTTTCACTAAGCGCTTCCTATCTTTCAATTTAAGTAACACAAGTGAGTGAAGGACCTATTGGCCCTATAATATGTGGAAAATAACATCGTTCGAATAGCTGCCACGGCTTAGCTGGGTGGAGTGCCTTTAAATATCCAATTTTCCATGTGTCTGGTGTATAAATCAAAATGAATTAGACGGAGGGCATGGATAATGGTGGCTTTAACGACCGCTGTGGTCTGCGTATTATTCACATGCACCTGTGACTTCAGAAATCTTTACAAGAAAAAGTCTAACAATCTAAAATGGGCTGCCAGTACACGTGAGATGACCACAGGCCCAAAATTACTTATACATACTATCCAAAGCAGCAATAGCTGTGTTGCACGTAGCACACTCCTGTTAAAACCATATGTTCTGGGTATCCAGATTATAAAATTCTCTAGGAAGTTGGTAATCATATACCATATATTATATCTCTTGGTGTTTGGTATCAACATTTATATTTGTTCGCGTATCTATTTATCCTGGAATGGGCCTCATCACTAATTCTTCAGGAGATTATTCAGTGAACACAGGGCATTGTCTATGAACGTTTACCTTCAATTTGCTTGTCTACTGAATTTCGTACAAATTCAGGTCCAGACATGACAAAAAACTCTCCAAGTTGTGAACGAGATTATAAGCGACTTGAAATAGTAAATGTCCTTACCAACAGAGTTAAGTTTTAAGCAGAGAGCGTTGTTCCCAAGTAATAATTTGTAACGCCATTATTTTAAAATCTCCTGTTTATTTGTAAGGAGTTGACTGAATAAACTGAAACTGGTAAAGGCTTTAAGCTTTCTATTGTTGTATGAATTAATACTGCTACTGAGAATCCTAATCTAACTTGATAAGTTATTTTTTGATTGTAATTCTTTTCCTTATAATTTAGAATATACAAACTGTACAAACTTTATAGGAATTTTCTGTTTCAAGGATTGAGTTTCTGTTTCTTTCTTTTAATTTTGTTACGACAACAACAAAAAGAAAATCTTTGTAAATTATTAAAAGATAATGTGAAATGTTTTGTATGACAATCACATGATTAAATAAAAAAAAAATTAAATAAAAAATAAATAAAAATGAAACAAAAATAAAAATATAAAATAAAAAGTATTATTTTTCACTTAAAAAAAAAACATAAAAAAACTAGAAAACAAACTGCTTAAATAAATATATAAAAATTAAAAAGACAACACTTTTTACAATTTCAATTGAAATTTTTTTTAATTAAGAACAATAAAAAAAATTAAAAATAAAATTTAAATTAAAAAAAAAAATTATAAAATAAATTAGAATAAAACCACTATAATTAATTAATAAATTAACAATAATAATAACATTTATACCATAAAAATAAAATAAAAATCTAACAGTAATTATATATACAAACTTATAATAAAAGTACATACATGTATGTACGTAAGTAAGTAAGTATATACATACATATATACATAGTATTGTAATCTGTAATTAACGAGCTATAAATAAATAAATAAAAAAATATTTATATATTTAATAATTATTATAATTATTAATTAATTATTAACTATTATTATAAAACTTTATTATTAAAACTATTAATAGTTTAAGTTTCCTAACAACAAAACATAAAAAAGAACAACAATTAACGATTTAAACTGTAATTAATTTATAAGTTTCCTTAAAATACAGAAAATTATTAAAAACAAAAACAAAAAATATGAAAAAGATTAAAGAAAGAACGTAAGAAAAAACCACAGTAAATAAATGTGATAAGATTTTTAATAAAAAAAACAGAAAAATAAAATAAAACAAACGGTAAATAAAATAATAAAAAAATATTTATTTTTTCATCAATAAAATGAGTAAGTATTGTGAGAGGAGAAGAGCCTCCTCCTTCTTTGGAGTAGGAGAGCTATGCTTTACCATACGGAAATAAAGAGAGGCAAAGACTCCCTCAAAACCATATTGGTTTGAGGCATTTGGTGAGAAAATGACTATAAAAGCAATCAGAGTCATTCATGTGGCTACCAAGAACTAACCAAAGTTGTTGTTCATCGGCCTTTTGATACGACACTGCAGATTCAAGGTACGCTCGTTCAGAATGGGAGTTGCTTCCAGACCAATGTGTACAATGTGTCAATTCGACCTCCGGGTACTGTACTTGTCTTAATTGTCAAGTACACGTCCTCTAACCTAATGCATCTCACAAAAGGAAACATCTAGATCCTTATCACGAAGCATTCAAAAGTTTGTTAGGGCAATAAGCCTGTAGTCTAGTAGGCAGTGTGCTGACCCCAGGTCAGACTTTAAATCGAAAATATGAAATAATATTTCTTTGGCAACTTCCTTCTTAGCAGATTTCTGGGGAAAATAAAATTGGTAAATAAAAATTACCATGAAAAGTTTCTCAAAAAATCTGTCGTTTGGAGTAGACTTTAAACTGTAGGTCCTGCCACACGTGTATAAAATTAACACACCCAACATGAGTGGTGCGAGAAGCTAGGTTGTAATTCTAACTGAATGTTTCTAATGACCAATTATATATGTATGTATGTATGCTCTGCCAAAGGGAAAATAAAAAAGGTAAAGGCTCTCCCAAGACCGAGAGGGTTTGAGGCATTCATTTCTGAGAAAATTACAATAAGACGAAATCAGAGTCTTGCATCAGACTATCAAGGACTATCCTAAGCTTGATAAACGGCCTTTTGACAGTACACTTTAGACTCAAGGTACACTTATTCAGAATGGGAGTTGTTTCGAGACCAACATGCAGATTCGGTGAGAATGAATAATCGAAATATATGAGGCATCCCAAAAGGAGACACCTGCATTCATACCAGGAGCTGTCGTTGCTGACATCGAGCAGCAACCAGAAATTTGACAGGACAGTAGTCCTGGAGAAGACTATAGGCATAACCTTTAAAGTATAAAGAGAGAACAATTGATCGTATGGCCGTAGTACTAAGGCAGCTCATTACAACAAATGCAAATGAAAATACCTTGCATTGCAAACTATAGTTTGTCTAACAGCCTCGTGTGTGTGTAATATTACTCATGAATGATAATTCGTTACCGAATTATAGAAATATTTAAGAATTGAGAGCGGTAGTAAATAAAGGCAACTTTTAATGGCACTGGCGAAATTTTAAATAACATAACATACAAACAACGGGTACAATGGATCAACTGGAGATCTGGGTACAGTATTTGCCTCAATTGGCAAGTACACGTCCTCTAACATATATAACATAACTGTCACCCCTTCAGTCAGGATTACAACCTAGCTTCTCACACCACCCATGTTGTGTGTGTTAATTTTATCCCTGAGTGGCGAGACCTACAGTTTAAAGGCGACTCCAAACGACAGATTTTTAAGAAACTTCTCATGGCAATTTTTTTTATTTCCTCTCAGAGGTTTTGCTAGAAATATACTGAGAGAAAGTCGCCGTCGTACTTCGTTTTTATTGGAAATGCCTGCTTTGAGTTTAAACTGTCATGTCATGTCTAATAAGTCAACACACTACCTATTAGATTACAGCAATTTTTAGCAGAAATGCTGGGAGCCAATCATAAAGTCAGTGCTAAACGAATTCTGTCTTTGTATTAAATTTCAGGGGAACAGAATGCTGACAAGAGGCACCAAAAAGGACATTGTATTGGAACCTATCCTAGTGCACGCAGTCTATTGTCCTTGAAAATCCTGTATGTGATATCAGAACAGTCCGAAAATTGTGGGCCTCTGCTCTTTCGACACTCCCGGCCACAAAGCTACACAAACTGTCACATATTGTCTCATTTCAGCTCTATACACTGGAGCTACATAAAAACTTTTGCATGAATAAAAAAATTCATTGAATTCATTGGAATTACGTCGTGCGTAGCAAAATTGACATCCAGCGTTTTACTGACATGCCACACAGTGCGAGCTATGTGTATGATTGTTTTAATTTATATAATCGAGGAAACTACTGCCAAATCTCACTTTAAATGCTGATTTACCTTCTAAACATGTATTTGCTTAAGACAATCGAAATGCTTTTTCCCAATATACAGGAACCAATCATCTAGTGCCCTTAAGAAATCGCGAATTAGTTTACTAAGACCTTCTATGAAGTCACAAAAAGCGAAAACCATACATAGGAATTGCGTAACCCTAAAAACATTCTCCATAACACATGTTAATGTAGCGTATGTATCGGTTGCCAAAAAGAAAACGATTGAAATTAAAAAGAGAAAAACTAATTACTGTTCAGAGCATTTCCGGTTAAATGACCAAAAAAGGTAGAAACCACAAACAACCCGTTGTTGACTTGTGTCTTTAGCTTTTAAGTTTTAAGTTCTGATATTCTTTTCTGTGTTTTTTGTGTTTTTCTTGTAAAAGTTTTTCTTTTGAAATTAATTATAAGTGTCGCTAACGTTACAGCCGTATTGCTTTTCAATTACATACCAAATATTATATTAACGAGCAGCAAATGGCAAAAACAACAACAACAACAACAACAACATACTATGTATACAATGTTAATAATTTGTTAGTGTGTACAAATTTGATATAAAAACGTTTGTAATATTGAGTGTATGTTTTAAACGTGCTGTTTGACCAGTTGAGAAGCTTAACCATAAGGAAATATTAAGAAAATACCCTTTGGAAATGTGTTAAGGGCATGAAAAACGGCCAAAAGGGCAGAATCAACATCGCTGGTAGCACGAGGTAAATTGTAACATGGTTGCCAAAGTGTTTTTAAGAACTATCGCAACTGTTTGTTTTTCTTGTATGGTCATATACAATCCCCTTGACTGCGTTGGAGCCATTTCTGATATCATTGGGAATCATATTGCTTATCCATCTCCCTTTCGGTATGCTTGCTCATCTTCTCTGCCATTCTTCAATACTTTTCAAAACTATATAGATTTCTTCGCCAATATGTAGATGGAAATCATGGCCACGATTACAAATACTAACTCATCTCTGGCGACAGCATACTCTCAAGGCGGTAAGTCTATAAACTGCCAGTGTTCTGCCGCAGTGAAACTTGTTTTTCAGACAATCTGCCCAAATAGTCAGCATGTATTATAAGGTTCCTGAACACTGTAGCCCACATTTCTGAAAAACGATGGTCCTCTCATACTGTACAGGATCCACTTGGCTTCTCCTCTTTACATTCGATATATTGTTAAAGGGACAGTCGATTATAGCGTTAACTGTCGCCGTGTTCTAGTAGGTAGTGTGTTGGCTTATTGGACGAAAAGACCCAGGCCAGACATCATAATAAATTACAAAAAGTATTTCTTCGGCGACTTCCTCTCAGCAGATTTCTGGCAAAAACTCTAAGCGAGAAATAACATTGCCATGAAAAGTTTCTCAAAAATCTGTCGTTCGGTGTCGACTTTAAACTATAGATCCCACCACTCATGTATAAAATTAACACACACAACATAAGTGGTGTGAGAAACTAGGACGTAATCCTGACTGAAGGGCTGTAATGACCAATTACGTACGTACTATAACAAGAGCTGTATCACTACCATCGATGATGACATTCGAAAACAGAACCACCAAAGCAGAGCTGTGTGGTGGTCCTCTAGTGACGCGATACTTCTCCAAATACAAAAATCTGTATCGTAGAAGAGGATCCGTTGCCGTAAGTAGTCCTGTAGCGTAACAACCAAGTATTGTGGCATGTTTAGTCGCTGAAGAGCAAGTGCTATTCTCTCGTAGTTCGCCGTATAAAACCATTTTCAACATTGAGAGTTACAATCACGCTGTGTACGTTGCAGTAGAATCTGCACCGAATCACTGATTTTACGACCTGGTGAATTGGTCGCCGTAGTCTAGTAGGTAGTGTGTTGGCTTATTAAACATAAAGCCAGGGTTCGAGCCCCAGGCCAGACATCAAAACAAAAATACAAAAAGTATTTCTACGGCGACTTCCTCTTAGCAGGTTTCTCGCAATAACTCTGAGGGTAAATAAAATTGCCATGAAAGGTTTCTCAAAAATTTGTCGTTCTGAGTCGACTTTAAAGTGTAGGTCCCACCTCTCATGTATAAAATTAACATGCACAACATAAGTGGTGTGAGAAACTAGGTCGTAATCCTGACTGAAGGGTTGTAATGACCAATTATGTATTTATGAATTGGATCCACAGTCGCTTGTGGTTCCTTTAATCCATGTTGATCCTTTGTAAAATCACTACCTACCCACGCAAGCTTGCAGCCTAATTCAGATAATAGCCCCAAGGAGTTTTCCCTATGTACCTTTCACACAGACTGGTGGATAAAAAGTGAGTATATCCAGAGGTCTATTTTCCTACTGAAGTAAACTTCCTTTACAAGGTTGGGTATTCCTTTCAATTCTGAGGCCTTATTTGCCCTTAGTCTTGAGCAAATTTATAGGATTTGCACACAAGCTACAGAGGCAAATGATTCCTTGTACTTTGTATTGGCGTTAGTCCATGCAAGCAAAAGCTGCTCAGTGAAAAGATGACAAACAATTTTTGTCAATGCTATGGGACCGTTGGGTAAGAATATTCAGTTGTTTTTAGCTTTGAACACTATTCTGTTGACCAATGCAAAAGATATTATTTTGAAGGCCACCACATACATCAAGAACAACAGGACCGCTTGCTCTGATCAGCTACCTTCTGAATCTTCTTTGTCCTCTGGCCTTGCACAGGTTCAAACATAATTTAGCCTTGCATGTGTGCACTCCTTTCTTCTCTAAGCAAGGTGTTTATTTCACGAATAGAAAGAATTATAATTCATATCTTAAGGAGAGTAATATAACACGCTACAGATTCTATCAACTCAATTTGATATTTTTGATTTCGAAAACTCTTCGAGTATTAACTTAATCTACAGAAAAAAGGGGAACAATGACACTCCATCAGAAGATTAATACTACCTGTGCCTAGTTATTACAGACTCTGTATATCCGCTCACTGCTTCACAAGTTAAGAACTATCTTAACCGAGTTATGACAGGCTCTTGATATCCTATGACTCCTTCACAAAATAGGCATTATCTCAGCCTAGTTATGGCAGGCTCTTGATATCCTATCACTCCTTCACAAAATAGGAACTATCTGAGCCCATTTGCAACAAGCTCTTCATATCCTAGTACTCCTTCACAAAATGAAGACTATCTGATCCTAGTTATAACAAACTCTTTACATTCTATTCCTCCTTTATAAGATAGTAACTAAAGACGCTGAGTTATGTTAGGCTCTTGATATCCTATCAGTCCTTCACTAAATAGGAACTATTTGACCATAGTTATGACAGGCTCTTGATATCCTATCTATCCTTTACCAGATAGGAACTATTTGAGCCTAGTTACTTACTTACTTAATTGGCCATAACAACCCGCTTAACGGATTTCGGCCTACCACAAAACATGCTTCCAGGCGCTTCTGCTTCTTGCGCGCCTACGCCAGTTGGTCACACCAATCGATGATAGGGCTTCCTCGATTTGGTCCTTCCAATGGATACAAGGTGGTCCTCTTCGCAGATTTCCGCAGTTCCCTGCATCAAATGCCCGTCTCGCCGGAGCATCCTCCTCCATTCGAACGACATGGCCGAGCCAGCGCAGCCGCTGGATATTAATACGCTGCACAACGTCTATGTCGTTGAGGGGCTCATACAGCTCACTGTTGGATCGGATGCGGAAATCATCGCCATCATTGAGCCTAGTTAGTTCAATGAAACATATATTAAAACCATGGCGAGTTTAAAATTCCACATAGACAAGGTAAGGTTAGATGGTTCAAAGCGAATGCAAAAGAAAACCATGATCATTTTAAAAATTAATTCCTAACAGACTTTTGGATAACATTTACCGAACTTTTGTTTATATTTGCAACTTGGCAACTCTACAATAACTGTAGGAAAATATAACTTTTTTTCAAGCAAAGCAAATAACACAAAAAATTGAAAAGAAATGAAATGAAATGAACAGTAACAGCAACAGCAACTGTAGAGAAAATTACGAGTTTCTTTTATTGTATGTTCTGTCAACATACAATGTCGCATGCTTCATTGACTCATTGCTTTTAAATTAAGTGTAAATGCATAACGTAACATACATGTACACGCATACATATATACACACAAATACACAGCAAAAGCAAAAATAACAATTAAAGGATATTTTCAGTTGTATGCATGTAAGTATGTGTACGTGGATATACGTATATATGTTACCAGTCCAGAACTATAATTTTAAATGGCAACCAATAAAATATAAATTATCCACACAATAGAAAACAACAAAACAAAAATTATAAAAACAATGCAACAACAAAAACTAAATAAAAATGCTCATATTAGAAGTTGAATAAAATCATGACTCCACTTTGCTTACAATTTTATTTGTTGCCTTTGGTGGGTTTTACCTCCAGTTTTTGTTTTGATAAATGAAACATGTCTTATGCCTTTCACACACACACACAGAGAAAGAGAAGGAAAAACTTTCAAGATAAAACTTATAACCATTTGGCTTCAGTCCGATTTTACAACGAATACGAGTACGAGTAGAAAACACTGCAATTGTTGGAAAATCGTAAAAGAAGAAAAGAAAACCTAAGAAATACTAAATGATTATAGTGTTAACTGTCAATAACAGACACCATTATATCGCCCCTATTGCCACCAGCACCACCACTACCATTATTACAACGTCTGCAAGCGATACTTGCCACACAGGCAGGCAGCCAGGCAGCCTGGCAAGCAGGCGTGCATTCAGTCATTATTTGTCTTAAACTTGCAAACGTATGTATATGTACGTACCGGGTTTGCCGTTATTTCTACCTATGAAAACTATAGCAGTCATAAACGTAAATGTGATTACAACTGTTATTACAATTGCTTGTATTGTAGTTGCAACATATGAACGAACACATCAACAACAACCGAATGGCATTGGCATGTTTTTCTTGTTTTCCTTTTTACTTCTTATTTTCGTTGATTGGTACCAATGTTTTTTTTTCCTCTGTTCTGTGTTTGTTTGTTTGTGCAACATGCAACAATATTACATTTCCGTTTTTTTATACGTTGTTTTTCTAGTTTCTTTTTGTATTCCTTTTGGTGGCATGCAATTCATTTTATTACGTGTGTGTGTGTGTGTGTGTGTTATTATCCCTGATTTTTGAGTTTCTTATAGAATGACATTATGTGTGTGTGTGTGACGAATGGGGGTCACATTAGCCGCCATTGATGGAATTTTTTATGTTTCAATCATATTTTTATTGTCATGTGGTATTTGAAGATAAATTTATGATGATGGGAAATTAAGATTCTGTTATAACATCCAATAAAAGGTAGTTTTATTAGGAAAACTCAAAATCTTTTGATGTTACTTTGGTCCCAAAAAAGGTGTCTCAAGGCTTTCATAATACAGAAATGAAGTAAACAAAACTGTATGCAGGCGTAGATAAGATAATTTTGGCAATGACAGGTTAATAAAAGGGTATACAGTAGAATTCCGTTAATCCGGCACGTTCGGGACCGGCTCGGTGCCGGACTACCGAAAATTCCGGTCTATCGGGCGCTAATTATAAGAAGAATTACTGAGGCTCTTTCTTCAAGATTTTGATTAGGTTGAGGGTTTACTGCATTGTTGTTAATGTCCTCATCGGTTAGTTCTTGTTCAACAGGCTCATTCTCGTCGATTCGAAGCCACTCCTCTACCTCATCTTCAGGCAGGTTTTTCAAGGGATTGTCAACACTTCTCTCTCCTTTTGAACTCGATGGCTTATGTTTTGAAAACAAAGTCACTGTACAGTTAGAACGAAAATTACTTTTTTATAAACAGTTTTAAAAGCTACGTTTACTGCGATGTGAAATGTGAAAGGACGCAAAACAACAACGCACAAAAAATGGCCAAGACGCTTCGTGATTGACTAACGGAGATGCACTGCACCTGAATTTGTTGTGACAGCTGAGACTAACCGGCCGCTAATTGTTTCCGAACAATATCGAGAGTATCCGGATGATCCCGGGGTAGTTACCTCGAGCGTTTTTATTTGTTTTAAAGACACACTTTTGGAGAAAACCAAAATCTTTACAATTTTCCGGAGCGATGCCGGACTATTGGGCATTCCGGACTTTGGATGCCGGACTAATGGACTTCTACTGTACTTACTTACTTAAGTGGTCCCTTTCAGTCAGGGTTACAACCTAGTTTCTCATACCACTTATGTTGTGTGTGCTAATTTGATACATGAGTAGCGGGACCCATAGTTTAAAGTCGACTTCGGACAACACATTTTTAAGAAACATTTCATGACAGTTTTACTTACTCTCAGAGTTTTTGCCCGAAATCTGCTTAAAAGAATTCGCCGAAGAAATATTTTTTTATATTTCCTTTTGATGTCTCACCTAGGGTTTGAACCGTGTCCCCATGTCTAATAACGTCCAACGCACTAACTACTACGTGTCCTTATATGCCTACTTAAGTAATTCTCAGGATCACAACCTAGATTTTCATAGCACTCAAGTTGTGTGTGTTCATTTTATCTACAAACGGCGGGAGCTACTGTTTAATGTCCTCTCCGAATTATAGATTTTAATAAACTTTTCATCGCAATTTTACTTTCTATCAGAGTTTTTGCACGAGACTGCTAAGCAGAAGTCGTCGCTTTGTTTTAGAGCTCTAAGTCAACACACTACTAAGCTTTATATATTATGGGGCATCTCCACCTTACCTCTCCCTAGTACTTAATACGCATCAAGGTGTTTGGTAAAGATTCTGAGAGTAAAATAAAATTGCCACGAAAAGTTTCTCAAATTCGTCATTTCGAGTCGACATTAAACTATCCCTCTGTGAATGAATAAATTTAAGACACATAATGTGAGCGGTGTCAGAAGCTAGGTAGTTTGTATTCCTAACTAAAGGCTGGTAATTCTCCATTTAGTAGGTAAATGACATCTCTGATACTTGTACACGCCAGTAATAAAATTGCGTCTCTTTATGATTTCCGTTAAAATTCTTTTCTCTGGTCCATTTCGATGTACGAGTGCATTCAGTGAAGTACTACGCACCAGTAGGCTTGACTAATCCTTTCAAAAACTACTACATTTTAGAGACAACCGGTTTCTGAAATCCACCTGCCTGAGTTTGCTTTGGGGAAGTGTTTTTACACCGACAATGCAGTACCGATTTCTTTTTTTTTCGTCATTCAAACAACTGCTATAATACACCAAAATTGGATAGGCCCTATGGCTTGTAAAGAGTCTGAATGAATTACTGTCAAGAGATATAAAAGAACTGCCAAAGCAGGTGGGATCAGTTCGGAACATTGACTATCTCAATTTGATTATTCTCTCGTGAAAAACTTTAAATCAGAAGACTGTAAGCACCTAAATGCTGTCATGTAAGGCAAACTATCAAATAGAAAGTCTCCTACTATCAGTCTTTATTTGCTAATCTTAATTTGACATCCAGCATATAACATATTCTGTAGTATTTCGGTCAGTTTCCGTCGCAGGACGTATCAGTTGGTATGGCTTGAAGGCCTCTGCAATTCTACATTCACAAAGGCCTCCATTCGATATCGTTCGATTTGCTGTGTATCCAGTAGTGGTCTTGAGGCCGACAGTCTAGTTTATTGGGTACAGATTTTTTTGTGTGGGAAACTAGACTAAGAAGGTAAACTATTTGCGTCCTTGTTGTTCGTTCACGTTTGTAGAATTCGATCCACAAGTAAATGTTTTTAAATATTATAATAATAATTTGGACTAATTGACCAATTGAATAGTTAAAATTGAATCTAACTTTACATTAATAAATTCGTAAATATCATCCAAAGAATTGATTTATTGGCATACATGTGGTTCTATCCATTTGTCTAAAAATATTTCCATGCATTGCCCTGTTAAGTATGGATCAAGCAATGTACACACACATACGCAGATGTATTTGCTTTAACTCTGTAGCAAACGTAGTAAATCGTTGAGTATTTTCACTTGAATATTGTTGCATGCAGTTAATCGCATCTTGCATCATATTTGGCTTTCTAACACGCTTCAATAGCTTTGCATGTTACTCATAGTTTTCCGATTTTTTGACTATTTCGATTCCGTTTTTACCTTCCTCCTTTACTTCTTCTATCAATCTTTTTGCCTTGCATACGTACGTACGTATGTAATATTTCTATGCGCATGTGGTACGTATGCCACATGTCGGTAATCAATATGACGGCTTAGATTTCCTTATGCTACATTTCATGTGTGATTTTATTTCATGTTGTTGTTGTTGTTGTCGTTACACTACTACTACTGTTGTTGTTGTATCATTTTATTTCCTTTTGGTTGTGTTTTTTTGTTTTGTTTTTTCCTACTTTATTTCGGTTATAAACTATTTTACTCTTATAATTGACAGTTTATGCTTTTTACAGTGAGTAATAATATTCGTAGAAAAAATACACGGAGAGAAAATGAATGATTTTGAAAAGAATACACATATATTTCTTAAATTTTTTCTTAGGAAATAGTTTTCAACGGGAATTATATCCATGGAAGCTTGAAAGACGTGCAATTTTGAAACCACAAAATGGATAACATGATAACGTATAGTTTTATAATTTCGTTTCAAATTTCTCACACTGTAATTTAATGATTATTTGGAATTGTAATTTAAAACTACATAATCATACAATGGGCATACCATACAGTGAGGGTTAAAATTTTTGTTTTTTGTTATTATACACTTAAAATTTATTTAAAATATTGAACGATGCAGTCAATGATTTTTCAATGATATTTTAAGGTTAGGCAAGAATACATTAGGTTTAGTAAGGCTAGGTTTATGTAAGTAAGATGGTAGATCTTCCTTGGAGTATGGGTCTCAATTATACATACCAGCATTTTCGAGAATCAAACTTTTCCTAGATGAAAGTACCCTGAGAGTCAAATAAGTCTTCCTATTTCAGCAATCTTTATATTATAGAGAGCGGTTGAGCATGTCAGAAATTGAGTCGCCAACAACTTATGACAGTCGCTTCCCCACATCAGGCACGCAGCTTCAGCAGTGGCCTGTATGAATTGCTGTTATGGGATGAATAGCTATGAGTTTTAAGGATAAAAATGATCCTGTTTTTATCTATACGTGTCCATAGCCTAGCAAAATTGCACGTATCGTCTTGCTGTCGACGAGCTTAAGCCTCCCTGTAAAGCCAGTGGATATTATCCAATTTAACCGAGCCAATAAACATACCTATGATCTGTAACTTATCGAAGATTGCGAACACCGTATCGTCCCTGGCCTGTTCATTGACTATGCAATTTCCAACAATATCCTTATGACCCGGAACCCTTAAAATAGTTAACTTTAAAGGATCCGAAATTTACTTGAGAAATCCTTTGTATTCATGGACAAAGATGGATGCTGAAAGCACTTTCGTTAGTGACCGGATTGGAGTCTAGCTATCCTAGTAAATCGGTATATTTGCTGGGAAAGTGCCACCACAGGAATTGTCATGGTTATGACTTCCGCCTGAAAAACATTGTAATGTTCAGGGAACTAATTCATACACAATTGATCATTACAACCCTTCAGTCAGGTTTACAAGCTAGTTTCTCACACCACCCATGTCGTTTCTGTTACTTTTATCCATGAGTAGCAGCAGTTACAGTTTAAAGTTGACTCCGAACGACAGATTTTTGAAAATGTTCATGAAAATTTTTTGTTTTTGCCAGAAATCTGCTGAGAGACAGAAGCCGAAGAAATATTTGTTTCATATTTCGTTTCGTTGGAGATGTCTGACCTGGGGTTTGAACCATCGCTTCAGCCAAATGCACTACCAACTAGATTACGGCGACTTCAGGCAAACGATAAGAAAATTTGATAACACAACACTTAATAGATATACTTCCGGGCACCCCTGTCATGAAGATTTTGAAATATTTGCTCTCCACTGTAAGTGGTGTGGCGTCTCATTTTTTTCGCCAAAGTTGAAAGAACTTTGAAACCAATTCACTTATCCGTCTATACATGAATTAACGGCTGTAAGCCCTGCCATGTTACTCTTATTTTTTTATAATTTAGACGTACAAGTAAATACACAACTTCAAGTGTAGTTGTTATTCCTGTTGTTGTTTTATAGCATATTATTAACTTCAATAATTGTTAAGTTAAAACTTTAATTTACTTTATTATACACACAGATATACATACATACAAATATATACGATATAAACATCAAAAGTTTTATTTTTTATATGCCACACACGATTTTACAGTTTGTGTATTGGCCTGGTCTGGTCTGGTCATTAAATTCTATGTTAATTTGTTAAAAAGGAAATTTTAATTGAATTTGAATGGAACGGGGAAAATCTAAAAGAAATACGATTTTAAAATCGAAATAATTGTCGAGGAAAATAGAGTGTTTGATAAAGTTGTTGGAAACTTTAAAATTTCACATGAAGTTATAATAGCTGAGGTGGTCGGTGTAAAAAAATATTTGTTTTTAAATCCTTGTTATACATTTAAATCCTTTTAAAGCTGTTTGGATTTTATTTAAAATTTTATTTTCATTCTAATTTGAATACAATCCTTTAACTTTCTTAATAAATCCTATTGATAGGGCTTAATTAAGCAGGCTTACAGAACAACACGTTGTTGCAATTCAATTCAAAGAAATTTTAAACACATAAACACCCTTGAGGCAGTATTCCGTTGCTACATATATTTATGAACAAAAGGATTCTTTTTTTATCATTTCGAGTAACATCTTCATTTGTGAGCGAGAGCTTGTTACTTGGATACAAATAAATCTCTTTACACTTATTGTGATAATGAAATTGAAGATACAGATGAAGATTTTTGGAAAACTAAGCATGAAATGTAATTAAATGAACTTAAATTGACTGGAGGCTAAAATATGTTTACAGCACATACATACAACAAATGAGTGTAGGAATCAAGTACAAATGAAATTAGAAGCATAATAGGAGCAGTAAACTCTCAACAAATAAAATAAAATAGAAAGAAAGCCGCGTCAGTTGTTCGTGTTCGAAAATTTTATGCCTTACATGCTCTCGTATCGTTATTGACAGACTTCTAGCGACTGCTTACTGTAGCCAATAATAAAGCCAGCATTGAGTCCGTGATCATGAAGTTCTAAATTTTGATAAACTTTCTGTTCCATTTATAAATATTAACATAAACAAAGAGTAACTTTGGAAGGACAGAAAACGCCCCTTTTTTTCAATGAATCAATCAACAAAATTTTCTTTCTTTACCGTCAATCAAGTTTCTAAATACATGTTTATTTCCCTACAAATGGGACGTTCAGCAGCTCTCTTTCTCCACAGCCAGCACAACATCATAATGGGATCATCATATGAAAATCAGGCAGAACTATCTTTAAGAAAAGGGCCGCATTCACTGTGCCTTACACCCAACATACTTACTTTTAGCTTACTAGCTAGTGTGTTGGCCCAGATCAATATCTTCAACAACACGAGACATGAAAGGAATATTTCTACGGCGACTTCCTCTCAGCAGTCTTTTGGCAAAAATCTCTGAAAGAAAAAAATGCCATGAAAACTTTCTCATAAGATCTGTCGTTCTGAGTTGACTTTAAACTGTAGGTCCCGCCACTCATGTATAAAATTAAAACACACAACGTGAGTGGTATGAGAAGCTAGGTCGTAATCCTGACTGAAGGGTTGTAATGGCCAATTACGTAAGTATGTATGTATGTACCAGAGGTCTGCAATGAGTATTCAAAACGATGAGTAGATTCGAATCATACTTATAATTTCTGCTACTTAGACGTATTCATACTTATTTTAATGTCATACTCATACTACTCATACTCAAGGTTTGAAATACTCATGGTACTCGTACTTAACAATACGCATGATGTTCTTGATTTCAACCCTCCACAACTCATCGTATACACGAATCACAAAATAAGTATGATTCGCGTACGAACACTACAATACTCACTAGAATGTTGTGTGTTTGTTTTGCTTGCTGTGTTTGTCTTTTTCTTTCTTCTTTTTTTGCAAATGCAACAACAATTAAGACTGCAAATTTTGATGAATGATTCGAATCATTCGAATCATTTATGAGTATTACAAGTATTTTTCTAAATTTATGAGTCTGAATGAGTAGGCGTATGAATCAAACATATTTAGAATGTTTTGAGTTTGATGTCAACGTTGTACTCATACTCATTGCAACTTATATTTATAAATCAATGTTGTACTGAGTACGAATGAATCAGAGTTGTCGGATTTCAATACTGTTGAGTCACTCATACTCAAAATTTCATGAGTACTTATGAGTAGCGAAAAAGCGATTCATTGCTGATCTCTGGTATGTACCGCCACTCATGTATAAAATTAACAAACACAACATAAATGGTGTGAGAAGCTAGGTCGTAAGCCTGACTGAAGGGTTGTAATGACCATTCTTTTTATTGAATGTTCCAGAACATATTCACAGATATGTGACTGTATTTTACGGACGACGCATTGGGTCTTTGGTTCGAGCCTCAATTTATTCACCTCAATTTGAAATTATACAAAAACCAACAGATAAAAAATCACTTGTGGTTATACGCTTAATCTTGGTGGCCAGTGAACATCAGAATCTTCTGAAATAATTTGTTCTGGAAATCGTTGCTGCCATAAGTCGATTGTTGCAATCATTGTGAGGCAGACAGCATCTTCACGCTGCAACCATATGTTGTACAGATCTATGCAGTCCAGTTGAGGCCACAAGAACTTCTGTAACTTTTTTCTGTAACGGATTTCATTTACAGCGACAAAGATTGCGTTCTTATTTTCAAAATAATTAGACTGACTATCAAAAATCCGCACCAGACAGTTGCTTGATGTGAGTGCATTTTTTTTCTCATGAATTGTATGAGAAGTTTTTAGCACTCGTTAAGCCTTTTTCATTGAAATGTGCCTCATCGAAGAAGGTGAATATTTGCATTAACTTTACTCCATTACCCATTGAACGATGTGTCAGCGCCTTAAATGCTCGGCTGGCATAAGCTCCAAAGTAAACTGAAGTTTGTATTCATGAAGGTGAAGTCCTTTTGTCAAAATTCACTGTATAGTGTTTCCTTCACTTCCTTCAAGTTGCTAACAACAATAACGAATTGTTTACAGTTTTCTTGCAATTCTGTCGTTTATAACAGCAATGTTTTCAATGTAGGTCGACCAATACAGTGATGCATAGGAGTCTTATTGTTTATAACTATACCAGTTTCTTCAGGTTTTTGATTACTTTTCCAGTGGTTGACACATACTGTACAGTGTCTTGAACCAAAATTTTTTAGTTTTTAGCTTGCCATCGGCCTCAGCAATTGCTGACTTTAATCAGTTCATGGAATATCACAAATGTCTAGACTGCTTAGTCAGATTATTCAATGCTTATGTAAATTTTACTCTGTTGCAGTGTTCGAAAAATATTGTACTCAAATCTTTGTGTACGTAACTGATAAAATACTTTTAACTTTCATTTCAGTGTTTGTGAACTCGTACGCAAACACATTACGTACACAACATGTACACAACAAATGAACGCAAACATTCTTACTGAATGAGAACATAACTCTCGCGTACACTAAAAATGTTAGTGTACTCAAAAAAAGTTTACTAAAATCCAATTTTTTTCGTTGTGTACTGATCTTTTTAGTGTACTTTTTACACAAACAGTAAAAAATAGTGTTTGTGGAGTGTGTTCAGTACGTTATGTTAGGGTTTGCGTACATGTTCACAAACATTAAAAGATAAACCAAGAGTTTTGCTCTCGTTGTAGTGAATGTGTTTGTGTTCTCCACACACGACATTCAGTACAGTATATAAACGTTGCGTACTTTAGAGTATTTTTTCGAACACTTCTCTGCTGTAGGCTAATAAAGACTGGCTACTACCGATGACAATCGTGATAAAATCTCAGGTATTCGAAAATAAATGCATGGGAATTGCATGAAAGATATTTTGCCTTGACACCATTAGCAAGACGGATCTTTTTAACACGTTAATTGTGCCGCAGTAGAGTACAAGAGAAATAATTTCTTATACGCGAAAGTACCAAAATAATGCCAATTAATGTCAATTACATACATATGAACATAAATATATATTTCGTTATTACAACCCTCCAGTCAGGATTACTTCTTCACTTTTGGCACCACAGATGTTGTGTGTATTATTTGTATACATGAGTGTCGGGACCTACAGTTTGAAGTCGGCTCCGAACTGCATATATTTGAGAAGCTTTTCATGGCAATTTTTTGTAGTCTCAGAGTTTTTGACAGAAGACTGCTGACAGGAAGTCACCTGGAAATATTTTTGTTCATGTTTCGTTTGGTTGAAGTTTTCTGATCTGGGGTTTAAACCGATGCCTCACGTCGTAAACACTTTGCTTGATTACGGCTAATGATCATTAGCAGCACGGATCATGTAAATGGTGTCGGAATATACTCTAAGAACTAAGACAGTAATATCTTACACGAGAAAGTGCCAAAATAATATCTTTTAAAGTCAATTATCCTGGGCAATTGCTGTTACATCATAATTATACCACTAGATTGTTTCAAAACAGTAGTGTATCATAAAGTTTAGCTTGATCTACTACAGCAATCAATAATTTCAGCAGACATGCCGACAATTTTCTTTCCCCAAATATTTAAGAATTTCTAAAAATATTTCCTTTCATCGTTTATGTCTTGCATTCTTGTTAAGATCTCATCAGCCTTTTGATGCCAGCAGCAAATGCAGCTTAACACTGCTTATGATAAAGCAAAATCTATAAATTTTTTTTGTTTTTTCATTTGAAATTGTTGCAACTCATCAGCAAATACCACACTTATTACCAGTAATTAAACAAGAATAACAGGCAAGCTTATACAGACACAAGCGCACATAATAAGTACATGTAAACATTACATGCTACACAGCTACTACGAGTATAAAGAGTTACAAGGATTTAATAGCAGAAGAAAATAAAGGAACAATAACAACAACAACAATTACAACAATTTTATAAGCTTTTATTGTATAAAAGAAGAAAGACGATGTCATTAACAAAAAAGTTTCTATACGAACACTTTCAGCAATAAACAGTAACACAGCGGATACAAACAGCATCAGCATTAGCATCATCGCATGTAGCAACAGAATTCTAATGTTTTATGGTGTTGGTGTTGCTGTTGATGTTGACGAAGCTGTAGCTGTGGCTGTATTTGTAGCTGTGGCTGTCGCTGTTAATGTTGTTTAATGGTGAAAAGTGTTGTTTGATGATGGGGTGATGAGTTGGATAAAGTGTTTCATCTTAAAATAAAAACAAAAACAAAAATAACAACAATAAGCTGTTTTAATGCTTCAATACCTACCTACTGCTGCAATAAGAACAACAAAAACATACAAACAACAACAGCAACACAACATCTTTTAATTTTAGCCCTAAGTCATGTCGATATAAAACAGAACTTTTCAATTCTATTTTTGTTTTAAATTCCATTGTAATTTTAACATTAACAAGAACTACAACAACAATGTTTAAAGCATACGATAACAACAAATAATTTGAAAAGTTTTACTTTATATTGCTGTTGCTGTTGTTGTATTTGTATTTAATTACTTAGATAATCACAATTAATAAAAGAGATTGATTTTAATTAAAAATTTATGACAGCATTTTCAAATCCTTTTTGCAATACAACCACCATCAACACCACCATTACCAACACCACCACCTCCATTGCCACCTCACTCATAGACACCAAAAACTTTTTGTGAATGCCGGCTGGCAAAGAAAAGTTTTTGTGAAAATGTAAATAAAATTCAAGGAAAATAAATTTT
The DNA here is from genome assembly GCA_932273835.1 of Sarcophaga variegata. NCBI lineage: Eukaryota > Metazoa > Arthropoda > Insecta > Diptera > Sarcophagidae > Sarcophaga > Sarcophaga variegata. The sequence continues at coordinate 18,147,083 of OW026360.1, forward strand.
TGTGTATGGAAATGCCTGTTAAAAGTAGTGGCGGAAGAAGTTCATTTAATTGTAGGCACTTTAATTTAGAAGCCGATTTCAGTATTAAATGTGTTGACACTTAATCAATAGAAAATTGAACTAAAATTGTTGAAAATAATTTTTATGAGGGCGGGTAAAAAGTTTACTTACAATTAAATTAAAAGCAGCGTATCAACAGAAAAATTAACAAAAGTCGTCTGAAAGCTATTTCTAAGCCTCAATCTCTACCAATTGCTCTTCATATTATTCCACAGTAGGGACATTGTTACAAGGGCAGGTGATTAGGAGGACGTATCTGGCCACTACTTAGAAGTCGTTGTAGTCTAGCAGGCTTATTAGACGGTTCTAATCGCTGTCAGAAATCTCCAACGAAACGAAGTATATAAAGAAAATTTCTTCGGCGCCTTCCTCTCAGCAGATTTGTGGCAAAAACTCTGAGTGTTAATAAAATAGCCATGAAAAGTTTCTCAGAAAAATCTGTCGTTCTTAGTCAACTTTAAACTGTAGGTCCCGTCACTCATGTATAAAATTAACACGCACAACATAAGTGGTGTGAGAAGCTAGGTCTTAATTCTGATTGAAGGGTTGTAGTGACAACATTATATGTATCTTATATATAAAAATGAATGTGTGTTTATTTGTTTGTGGGTTTGTTTGAACTCTATAGACGGCTAAACGGCTGGACCGATTTTCTTGAAATTTTAACAGTACCTTCCTGTATGTCCGGAAGGAACTATATGCTAGTTTTTATTTTAAAATTTCAAGTAGGCGCGATGCCACGCCCACATACCCAATAAGAATTTAATGTCGCATATCTCATAAACTGCAACAGCTAGAGTCCTCAAATTTTGTATGGACAACTGTGACGCATATATGAACAAAATGAGCGGATTGGCAATAGTGGGCGTGTCATAGTCCCATAGTCTACATATATAAAAATAAATGTTTGTTTGTATGTACCTTATAGAATCGTAAACTATGCTTTTGATCATGTTATGATCTTTAGCAAAGTTGTTGCGCATGAGCCGGCGAAAGTTTCTAAGGTAGTATGACCAATTTCCGACAGGTGGCGCCACTGAAATTTAATCTAAACTAATTAAATCGTAATCTGTGCATTATTTAACAAAGTTGTTGTGCATGAGTCGACGGAGGTTGGTGCGATTCATTTCCGATCGATGGCGTCACTGAAAATTATTCAAAATGAATGACAAGCAATTGGTTGCCCTACACGAGCCTCAGGATCAGACACGCATTGAGACTGGAAAATATTCGAGTATATGCCGCTGAGGCCCGTTCGCTTGAACCAACGAGAAGTGAGATTAGAAACTGATCGAATGCGTACTACTCAGGCCCGTTCATCTGAATCATCAGGACAACGGGAAACAAAATCAATAAAATGATTCAAAATTAATTGGATATTTGTGTAATGTCTTTCCTTCAAATTTATTTTAGTTGGTGCCGCAGCAACACGTGCAGAGTACAGCTAGTCTATGTATACAATAGGCTGGCCCATCTACATATCCAAACCTGGAATCCGTCTCCGGATTTGTGAGCCCACCTAAACCACGTGAGACAACATTAAACCAGTGGAAAGATAAGGCCGAGAAAAATTGAAGATGTCTGACGTGAGGTTTGAACCGTGGCCTTACGTGTAATAAGTCAACACACTACCTACTACACTACAGCGACTTCGACTACGGGATAGTCTATCAATTTTCCAAATTCGAAGACTATTTTACACATACTCTAGGATTTTTTTCATTCTATTCTATAACCAAGAGAAAATCCGATCAATTCTGAAGAAGGCAACTATTCAGAATTGATCGAATTTTTAATCAAACAACTGACAATCGAAACAAGGTTGTACCTTACTTAAGCCTTTTTTGTGATTCCATTATTGCCTAGAGGCAAATCAATGACTGTTTGACTTGGATTAACAATATTGACAAAAATGCTACGATTGTGTTATGGGTGTACAATAGCTTTAGACTTAATCAATCAATCAATCAATTAATAAATCAACCAATCAATCAATAGGAATGAAACTCCACACTTTTTTCGATTTTGGAATGTCTTTAAAGCCCTTAAAGTAGATGAAACTGTAACATTAAAATATACTAAATATCGTCCAATAAAAACATGCTGACGTATTGCGTACAATTGTTGGATTAGAATACGATGCCTGGCTACATTGCTTACACAGTTGACCCATCATAAACGTCAGCGCTATATGTGCGTACATGTGGACTTTGTAAATTTCTGAATGTATTATTTTGAGGGTGAGTAACAGATGAGTAAGCGTCTTAATTTTTCAAATAAAAAAAGACCAGGATGGAAAACTGAACCTGAAAAACCTAAGTGTGTAGTCAAGCACATAAACTTGTACACCACGTCACATACGCGGTACAAAATAGATACTTTGCATACAATCCCAACAAACTCTCAACATAGTCTTGCTTGCCAGACAGCTATTGCTTGACAATGATCTCTTCATGCTTTAGTTTACTCGTAGTTATCCAATAAGTCAGCTTGTATATACTTTCCCTTGTCAGGTATGAAATATGCTTTACTTCGTTGTAGGAAACTGAGTCCATAAGTCCGGCTTTTGACTAAAAGCATCAGCCAGTTGACTTATGCCAAAGTTGGAACCAACAGCATAATTTAGTTTATGTTTGGTAGTCTTCGGGATTATTACGTGTTTCAGGAAGAGAATGGAAGTTTATGAATTGCTCTCTCATACTTATTTGAAGTTAAATTGGGCGCCCCTTTCAATGGTGATTTCTTGAACAAAATTTCCCTCTGCAATGGAGCTCATTTCTTACTTATTTGTTGCAACCACAGTGGTTCGCTACAGTTGGAGAATTTAAAAACAAAATTCATCATGTGTTTGCGGGGATAACGTTCGTTCTTGATCCAACTGCATGCCATGAACTACTTCCTCTTTTAAAAGCGTATGCAACTGTCGAGTTATTTAGTCAAGTTACCCTCGGGTTTCTCTATGGGCTCGAAATATTTTATTCTGAGATAAAAAGTAACTGGTCCTGTTCCAAGATTCATTCTTGACCCAACTGTATGCCATGAAGTACTGCCTCTTTTAAAATCGCATGCAGATTTCAGATTATTCAGTCATTTTTGTTACTAAATCTTGTTGCATCGTAGACTTTTTCGAAATCACAGAGTGTATTGGTTTGGTCCAGCGGAGAGTTGTGCAGAGATCTAACAATCAATCGATTCCTTAGGTCACGAAATTTGGGTCTTCGCAGGGCTATATTAAGAACAACTTTCTGTGGTCTTGTGCACATACATACATAATTGATCATTACAACCCTCTAGTCAGGATTACGACCTAGTTTCACACACCACTTATGTCCTACAATTCAAAGTAGACTCTAAACGACAGATTTTTTTCAGAATCTTTTCATGGCAATTTTATTTGCTCTCATTTTTATTTTTTATTTTTGCAAGAAATCTGCTGAGGGGAAGTCGCTGATGAAATATTTTCATATTTTCGTTTTGATGTCTGGCCTGGGATATGAGTTGTGGTCTTATGTCTAATAAGACTACACACTACCTACTGGACTACGACAACTTCTATATACGAAAAAGAGGTCGAACATAAATTCAAAAAGATCGACTGCTGCCAGCAAGAATCGTCTGTGCTCATTTAAGTAACATGGATTTGAGGCACCCCCTGAAACAAATAACACTGACTCCCGATAGTACTCAACTTAAAGCGTTACTACGTCTTATAAAATTTTGCTTAAATAATTTCTGACTGAGTTATTAATGAAATAGCAACACAGATGCATTTGACATGTTTATAAATATTTGCGGAATTTCACTTCCATTACATATTTCATCGTGATATAAATAATTTACATTAATGTCTGAAAAATTAGGACCTACATAGTATATGCTTACCACATAGCTTCGAGTACACCTACAGCTAATGGCCAAGGTATAAAAGAACATACATGACACTTGTGGCATGCCACATAATTTGCATTTGCCACCACCACTTAAACACTACGCATACAGAACCACAAAAGGGTCGTAGCAAATGTTATTTGCAGTTAAAAAGCAATAAGAAAAGTAAGAAGAATATAAAAAAGTGCAAATAAAATGGAAAATAATTTTAGAAATAAAAATAAAGCCTAAGCGGGGGTAAAATATTTAAAAGTGATGTGAACAAGTGAATACAAGAAGAAAAAGCAAGGTCTACATAAGTGTTGTAAGTGTCTTGGCTTTGTCTGTCTGTGTTACTAACTACCCCCCCTTGAAGTTAAACCATATTCAATTTGCTTTCATTTGCATATTAAAACTGCACTCTTACAGGGATTCAAAGACATAAAAGGGAAACAATAACGAAAATATAAAAACATTTCTTCTTTCACTCTCCTTCTCTCTTTATCACTGTCTGTTTTTATCATCGTTTTTTTCTTATTACATATTTAAGGAATTATGCAAATGTAAGAAGATTCACCACAGAAAAAAATTAAAATAATTGCAAAGAAACTTTGTATCACTTGTACCACTTGCCACACACAAGACAGCCATTACAAGAAATAAAAATAAAATTTTCAAATTTCTTACTTTAAGTGAAAACAAATGGAGTTACATCAGTGGAGAGATACAAAACTGTTTTCTCTTCTTAGAGATTCTCTTTCCTTTTTGTGTTTCTTTCCTTCTTTCATTCTGCAGCAGATTGAAACTAAAAGGTGTTCTCAAACACAGATTTTGAATACATTTCTACGATATTTTCAGTTTTCTTTGTGAAATTCAAAACTTTCCATACATGGCTGGACAAAAACTTTCGTTTGTTTGGTTTGTCCAAAAAGGGCCACAAGTGCTCTTAACAGCAGCCTGAAGTGTATAATGGAAATGATAACAAGTGTTACTTGGAGCAAATAGACAAGTAGTGGTAAGAGACCCTACTGCCTCTAAGAACCGATCAAATGATCCCCCAAATATTATTTAAGTAAAGTTCTGCACACAGTTGTCGCCTCTCAGCAGATTTCTGGTGAAACCTCTGAGCGAGAAATAAAATTGCCATGAAAAGTTTCTCAAAAAAATTTGTCGTTCAGAGTCGACTTTAAACTGTAGTTACCGCCACTCATATATGAAATGAACACACACAACATAAGTGGTAAGAGATATTAGGTCGCAATCCTAGTTGAAGGATTGTAATTTTTTTTTATCAACCAAAGTGTGCACGATTCGCCATCACTGGTGCTTGCGTTCTTCAACCACTCTACCCCCAGCGGGACTGCCGTAAGGTATTACTTCGCGGAGGGATGGTTAGCTTTAAAGCTTTATCACATTAAATCAAATTTCGCCTTCGTTCCTTTAACCTTCGGAGTTCCAGCATAACTTCAGCCATTCTCTGGCTGTATTGGCTACATAGAATCATAGAATTCAACACCTCTTCCATAAGGCGATGTGGTCCTTGTAAACAAAATAAATAATTTGTTTAATATTTAATGAAATTTTATTAATAGTAGAATTCAGTTTACAACAATATGAACAGTCGAATATACTAGAAAGAACTGCGCCTGTATAAATGACAATCAGAGTTTGTTATATGTAACAGAGTAGTAACTAACAGTACAAATAGAAATAGTAGTAAAAGTGATATTGATAAAAATAGCAGTAACTGCAGATTTAAGCCCATCTTCTCATCCCTCTTCTTTTAATACGAATTAACTATACTGAAGACGTTGTGGTTGAGTTTTTATTCTTGAGGATCTTCTAAGGACGAGAGGTGGTTCCTTTTTGGAGCTTGGTGGTTGAAAGACATTGGATGGACTTGAAGAATCAGCAACAACATCGGTTGTAGGCGCAATTTTAGCTTGAGATAGTCTGATGTCTTGCGAATTTCTACGATACAGATTTCCATTTGCATCTTCAATGACATAAGAACGAGGATGAATCTGTGCCTTAACTACTGCTGGATTCCAAGTACTTTGGTTTTGCGTTCTAGTGACCACTGTATCACCTTCAGTAAATTGGGGAGGACTGACTCTTGCACCACGATTTGCGTACTCACTTTGCTTATCTCTTTCATCTTTCAAATATTTTGATAATCTTTGGCTTTCTGATGAAAGAAGTGTGTCTTTTGATGTTGGTAGTATACTTCTCGTGGCATGGCCAAAGAGGCGTTGAGATGGTGAACCAAGATTGCCACGTGGCGTGTTCATGTAGTTTAGAAGTCCTAAATAGTAATCGCTGTTGTCATATGTTGATTTTTTGAGGATATTTTTTGCAATCTGTACTGCCTTTTCTGCCAATCCGTTTCCACTTGGGTGATACGGCGAACTGGTGCGATGATTGAATTTCCAAGTTGATGAAAAAAGTTTAAATTCACTGCTTGAAAATTGTGGACCATTGTCAGTTTCTAAAGTAAGAGGGGGTCCAAACGTGGAGAAAATCTCTTTTAGGAATGAAATTACTTGCTTTGAAGTTGTTTCGCTAAGTTTTTTAAATTTGAGGTAGCCCGAGTAGCTGTCAATGAAAACAACATACTCGTCGTTGTTGAAGTGAAACAGGTCGGTTGCGCCTATTTCAAACCCATGGGATGGTATCTGTTTTTCACCGATTTTAATTTTCGTATTTTTCCGTTGGTAAACTTGGCACGCTGCACATTTTTGAATAAGATTATGAATGTCCTGACTCATACGAGGCCAAAATACTGATTCTCGTGCCATAGCTACACACTTAGCATAACTGAAATGACCAGTGTGAATATCTCTTAAAAATTTTTCTCTCAGTTTTTTAGGTACGAAAACTTTAGAGGCTTTAAAAATTATACCGTCGTCATTTATTGATAGCTCATCTCTAAAATCCCAATATTGTTTCAACTCAATCGGCAGATTTTCTTTAGACTTTGGCCAACCCGTTCGTATCAGCTTTATCAACCTTTGGCAGATATTATCAGAAACTGTTTCTTGTTTTAACGTTTCTAATTCCTTGTCACAAATTGACAATATTGTCTGAATTTCCAGATTCTCATCCTCTTCTTTGTTAACTTTATTAATGCAATCTCGACTCAGAGGATCTGCTAAGGACATTTTGATGCCAGGTTTGTATACTATTTTTGGGTTGTACGTTAACAAACTTAACCTGATCTTCAGCAGTCGCGATGGAGACGAATGTAGAGGTTTTTTGAAAATAGACTCCAACGGCTTATGATCAGATTCGATAACGATGTCTTTGCCCCAGACATATTGGTGAAATTTTTCGCATCCAAATTTTACGGCAAGTGCCTCTTTTTCGATTTGGGAATACCTCGACTGAGTGTCTGATAAGGATTTGGAAGCATAAGCTACAGGCTGATCGTTCTGTAGCAGTACTGCACCCATGGCGTAAGAGCTAGAGTCAACCTGTAGCTTGACATCTTTGTTGACATCGTACAATTTCAAAACTGGTGGTTTGCTAATAGCTTCTTTTAATTTGTCAAATGCTTGTTGTTGTGTTGTATCCCAGTAAAACGAGGTTGATTTTTCTAGTAATGCTCGTAATGGTGCAGTAATATGTGAAAAATGTTTAATGAATTTACTCAAATATGTAAACTTACCTAAGACCCTTTGCAACTCTTTCTTGTTATTTGGTGGCTTAAGTCGATTGACAGCGTCTATTTTTTCTGGGTCTGGAGACAAACCTGCTTCGCTTATTACATGGCCTAGGAATTTGATTTCTCTTTGCTCAAATTTGCATTTTTCTTTATTTAATTTTAATCCATTTGATTTAATTATATCAATAACCTTTTTTGTAGTTGCACGAAGTTCATCTAAGTTGTTAGCGTGTATTAAGATGTCATCTATAGCAACTTTCACGTTTGGTAAACGTGAGAAGAGTTGTTGCATAACACATTGAAAGATTTCGGGTGCTGATGAAATTCCAAATGGTAACCTTTTACAGGAATACCGACCCCAAGGAGTAGAGAACGTTAGTATTTTTTTCGTTCGGTCTGTAACCGGAATTTGCCAAAACCCCTTTTTACAGTCAAGAACTGAGAAAAATTTTGCACCTTTCAATTTAGCGGCAATTTCTTCTAGAGTGTTCATGGGGTAGTGGCGACGTTTAATATTTTTGTTAACGCTGGTAGGGTCTATACAAATCCTAATTTTGTTATTTTTGCGTACTACTACCATTGGAGATACTGCGGGTGTTGGTTCATTAGTAGGTTCTATTACTCCCATGCTTACCATTTTGTCAAGTTCGGCTTTTACATGTTCTTGAATTTTAAATGCTATTCGCCTGGCGGGGGAAATTTCAAAACGTGGGTTTTCAACTAAGTCTATATCGTAAACAAAATTTTTGATGCACCCAAGGCCTTCAAATAAGTTTTCGGCTATTTCCAGTTCTTGTATTCTTTTTACTAAGTGTAGTTTCTCACACGAGTTTGCTCCGAGTATTGGTTTTACGTTTTCGTTCACTATCTTGAAATAAATTTTGCATTTTTTCTGGCCTATTTTGCATGTTAACAAAACCTCACCTACAACATTCATTTTATGGTTTCCAAAGGACACCAGATTTTTTACGCGGCAAGGCTTAATGCTTATTTCTTTATTAAATGTTTTAAGCTCATCGATCACACTTTTTGGCAGAACATTACACTGAGCACCAGTATCAAGTTTAATATCATAATTTTTCTCTCCGATAGTTAAAGTTTCTGTAAATTTCTCTTTTTCTTGTCTATTATTTTTCGTAACACAACCAATGAATAGCTCCACGTCGCTGTGAGCAGCGCTGTCGGCGTCACTGTCGCTACCTTTAAATTCTTTTTGTTCACAAAAATCAATATTTCTGTTTTTATCAAACTTATATTTTGCCTTTGTCTTACACATGCTTTCATAATGGTTTTTTCTTTTGCATTTCTTGCACTTATGACGAAAAGCTGGACAATTGCGAACTGTGTGATTTTTACCGCAATTGTGACAATCAAAGCTTTTGGATTTATTAAATACGATATTTACATTTTTATCGCTTTCGCTATGTATTTCTGCAGTTTGTTTTTGTGCTAATTCGGTGGCCTGACAGATTTGAAGGGCTTTTTCTAAGGTTATGTCTTCTGACAGCAGCTTTGTACGGATGGTGTCACTTTTAATGCCAAGAATGAGTTGATCCCGTAAAATACTATCAGTTAATGCTTCGAAATTGCAATTTTTTACCTGTAGTCTTAATCTGGTGATATACTCATCAACGGTTTCTCCATCATTTTGCATAATTTTATGAAACTTATATCGTTCAAAGGTTGTGTTCAGCTTTGGTGTAAAATATTTCTCGAACTTTCCTTTAACGACGGCTAGCGTTTCGTTAGTTGTCGCCGGCAACGAATTGTAAATTTGTATTGCCGAGTAGCCAATGGATGACATAAATGTTGCAAATTGTATATTTTCGGGTTTTTTATCTAATCCTGTTGCAACCTCAAAATATTCATACTGCTGCTTCCACAGTTTCCATTCTTTGGCCATATCTTTGTCGTGTTCTATCACTAATGACTTCGGCGGTCTTAAAAAATTGCAGGCGTCTGCCATTTTAAAATATAGGTCAAACAATGAGTTCTTAAATTATTCTTATTGCTGTATTTATTATTTTTTCCACTACGGGTTTCGGCACCATGTAAACAAAATAAATAATTTGTTTAATATTTAATGAAATTTTATTAATAGTAGAATTCAGTTTACAACAATATGAACAGTCGAATATACTAGAAAGAACTGCGCCTGTATAAATGACAATCAGAGTTTGTTATATGTAACAGAGTAGTAACTAACAGTACAAATAGAAATAGTAGTAAAAGTGATATTGATAAAAATAGCAGTAACTGCAGATTTAAGCCCATCTTCTCAGTCCTAAACTCGTTGCCCTGGACCATTTAAATCTGGGGTAGCATCTTAGAATATGCTCCGCATCTTTCTTCTCATCTACACAGATTGGGCATATTGGGGAAGTATCATGTCCAAATCTGTGCAGGTACTTCCTGAAGCATCCATGACCAGTTATGAACTGGGTCACGTATTAGTTTAACTCTCAATGCTTGTTCTACATCCAATGGGTGATATCGGGGACGAGGTGAAATGTCCGTCTTACCTTTAAACAGCCTGTGCATGGAAGTGCTTCATTCCTTCGCTTTTATAGCTGCTGTTTGTCCTGGATGCTCGAGAAGACGAAAGTATATCCGCTTCAGCTCATCCGCCAATATATCTATCGGTATTGTCTTTGCCGCTTCATCAGACACTGTCCTTAAGCCACTTATCTGTCTAATCGCGCTTAGACGATAGACCGAGAACTGTTTCCTGTTTGCCGACCTCACGGAGTGTGAATCCGACCATATTTGGCAAGCAGTTCAAATCTCGATATTATACTCCTCTTAAGTGGATTTGGTCCCTCAATATTTAGCATCATCCTCATCCTGAGTTGCAGATGCCTGTTCGTCGATGAATTTCACTTGCTCCTTGAAGTTCAACCTGTCGTCGATAATCACTCCCCAAATACTTGAGTGTGAAGGATTGTAATGATGTATTGTATGTATGGACACAAGACCACAGAAAATTTGTCTTAATATAGCCCTGCAAACACCCAAGTTTCGTGACCTAAAGAATCGATTGATTGACAGATCTCTCCACAATTCTCCGCTGGACAAAACCTGTATACACTGTGATTTTGAAAAATGCTACGATGCAACAAGACTTAGCAACAAAAATGACTGAATAATACGAACGTTGCATAAGGATTTAAAAGACGGAGTACTTCATGGCATACAGTTGGGTCAAGAATGAATCTTGGAACAGGACCAGTGCCTTTTGATCTCAGAAGGAGGTATTTCGAGCCCATGGAGAAACCCGCGGGTAACTTCCATGCGGAAATCTGTGCATTCGAAAGAAAAATGACTGAATAATTCGAAGGCTGCATACGCTTTTAAAAGAGGCAGTACTTCATGTCATATAGTTGGGTCAAGAATGAATCTTGGAACAGGACCAGTACCTTTTGTTCTCAGAATAAAATATTTCGAGCCCATGGAGAAACCCGCGGGTAATTTCTATGCGTAAACCTATGCCTTCAAAAGACGTGTACAATTCCATTTGGAGGTAGCATGAGGAGGTAAGAAAGACCGGGCATAACTTATCTGGGGGAAGCTGAGTCAGCTGGATAGGGAAAAATGTTATCCTCTGCTGGACCCTTGATAATATTGGACAATGTAGACAATGTAGATAATGATAGCAGCAGGACCCCTTTTGTATAAGGTATGTTCAACGAATGGGAAAATAAACAGAGTCAAAGGCTTTTCCCAAACAAAATGTTGGGAAATTATAATATGATGAGATCTGAGACCCGGAACACACTTATGAAGAGTGGGGATTGTTTTTAGCGAAACATGTAGATGAGAATAAAGAAGCGGAACACATTCTTAGAACTGTGGGGTTCTCTCTCATTCTGCCGCTCTCTATCGAGAGTCTGTAAGACTTGCTTTTGCTTTCCTTTGTTCTAGAATCAATACAATGAGCCATGTCGAACGTATTGAACATATACATATATACATACATACATACATATATACATACATACATACATATATACATATTACAACCCTTCAGTAAGGATTACAACCCTGTTTCTGTGTGTGTTAATTTTACGTGTGAGTGGCCGGACATACAGTTTAAAATAGACACCAAACGACATATTTTTGAGAATCTTTTCATGGCAATTTTATTTATTCTCCCAGTTTTTGCCAGAAATCTGCTTAGAGGAAGTCGCCGAAGGAATATTTCTTTCATACTTCGTTTTGTTGAGGATGCCTGACCTGGTGTTCGAACCAAGGTCTCATGTCTAATAAGCCAACACACTACCCACTAGGCTAAGGAGGTCGATGGTACACTTGTTCAAAATTTTTTTAATATTTGCTATAAAAAAGCACCTCATTTATTAAGAAAATGTTAATAAAACAAACAAATTACAAAACAGAATCAAGAAAATCTTGGAAAAACATTGAGATGGCAACAAAAAAAAATTATCTTTAAATATTTGGACCCCAGGATATGACTTGAAATGCTATGGGTTTTAAAGCCAATACATCCACATCATGACTATTCAGTGTTCTAATAACATTCTTGATATTCGCGGTTTTCTAAGGAAAGAAGAAAGACGAAAATTTAATTCAAATAGAAACGTATGGAATTGTAATTAATTTCTAAACTTACTAAAGTTTGTTCAACTAACGGCTTCAAGTCGGCACTTCTTAAAGCGTGATAGAATTCAGCGAATTTTGCATTTCGTTGGCATTTCTCCTTAATCATATTCTGATAAGCGGTATGTGGTAAGTGTTGTAAAACTTCGGCCACAAATGCTGTAAATGTCCCCAATGAGCGATAATGATGAGCAGGATAGTTATTGCCGAAATGACGATGACGACGACGACTATGCCATTGGTGATGATGACCCTCATTATAGTCTGCAACATCCAATGAATTGGTTTTGACCACTGAATCCTCCAATAGTACAATACTTACTAATGGCTGTTCAACGTTATGTGAACTGGCTGCCGCCTCATCATCTATGCCAGCATACAGCAACTGCCTGTTTGTTGTTGTTGTTTGTGCTGGTCTTTTATTTAACGTCTTTTCGTTGTTAAATGCTTCTTTTGCTGTCTGTATTGTAGTAAAATTATGAGCAGAGTTTGCTGTGTTAATGATGACAGAGCCAGTATTCGTGGTTATGGCATCATTATCATCCTGCTTGCATCCTACTGCAGCTGGCTGGTGGACATCAATGACTATTAACTCTACTGCTGTTGCAATTGCATTCATATGAGCCGTTGTGGCATTGGCTGTTGTTAAATGTAGAAATTCTAAAACAACTAAAACCTCTGGCAGATTCAATAGTTGCCGCTGTAGTTGGGTGAACTGCGAACTGCGTAAATACTTAAAGGCTGTACGAAAGTTACCATCGATCAATAAATGCTTTGCAACGATTTCATCAATTGTTGCGGTGGGTATTAAATTTGCAAAATCTTTAAGTTCATTTACAATTTCGGGTGAAATGTGAGCACTCCACACAGCTTCATTTAAAAATGTTTGTCGTATGTTTGGATTAAAGGCCTTGGACGCCGTTTGTAGTGCCAATAAGTACACGATGATTTTAAATAAATTCTTCATAATTTTCTTTATTTCCAAGAAACACAAGTCAAATACACTTTTTGTTTTCTTCTCTGTAAACCGTCTGGTTTGAATGTTTCGGTTCTACTATTGAAAATTAGCGATCGTCTGCTCTTTGCTCGTATGTGGGTCTTATTTTTTTAAATCGCAATCGTATTTCTTATCAGTTGCTTTGCATTCTATTCATTTTATTTTGTCGTCTTTGGCTTTAAAACTAAAACACTCATTATGGTCGACTGTTGTAAACCTTACCTCTCTATTTCAACTTAAAATGTCCTTTAAACTTAGTTTTATTTCCTTAGCATAGTGCTATAACACATGTCTTGCTTTAAATACCTCTCTTCCATGTGAAGTTTTACTTTTCACATACACTGTATAACAATTGCGGTCTCTGTTGTTTGTTTGTTTTGTTTTTATTACGTTTTCTTTTTCTTCATATAAATCGTAAATCGACTCGCTCTCTAATCGTCTTTGTTTTGTTTTTATTTATTTTTTTTTTCTGAGTTTCTTTCTCTTATTATTTGTTTACGAATGGAAGCAGAAAAGACTAAGAAATACAATTTAAAGATTTTGTTATAGATACAGCGCTAAAACAATATCTCACGGTTTTGTTTAACATTCTTACTTGAATGTGTTTGTATATTTGCTGGGTAAGTATACTTTCACGCGTTTAAAGGAATGAATTGATGAAAACAAAGTAGAAAGTCGATCTGTTTCCAATTCCTTAATATAGTTGAGAGCATATTTTAGGGTATTAGTGTCTCACTTTTGCTAGATTACTTCGAATTGAGCTTAGATTATCGGAGTCCCTACGTCGCCTCTATATTCTTTGAAAATACTGCTCATTTAACCTCTCATTAATGAATCATGTACCTTTTAAATGTCGTGAATTTTCACATGACTTGGGAGCCAGCCAGAGGGTAACCGTATTTTTGCTAACTACTTGACTACGCAAACTGCAACTTCGTATTAATTAATGCCCCACCGTTTCCAAGAATGTGTTCGAATACTTCCTTCTCATCGTCATGTCAGAATCTACATGTTAAAACCAAGACAATTTTCCTTTCTGAAAATGTGTACTCTGAGACAACCGTGATAACCAGGTTATACCCGGATATGCTGATAAATGACTCAAATCGTCCTATTATTATAATTTCCCAACAAAGATTTCCATTGCCTCATATCCACTTGACTTCAGAATTGTATATAGGCCCGGTTAGCCAAACGTTCATGAAACGTAATTGAACGTATGTTCGTTTTTAGAATACGAAAAGCAATGAGAGTGATTACCGAACCGTAACGTAATTTCGGTAAGCATTTATATTACTTTCCATATGCTAAAAATGAACGTACGTTCTATTAGGTTCCGTGGACGTTGGGTTAATCGGGCTTTTGTCTTTCTTTCGGATCCCTTTTGCTTAGTGTTTTAAAAATGCTCTTCCACTACACAACAACGTTCTGGTCCCATCCTCGCAAACTCGTCTGCTTGCTCAATACCGAGAATTCGCACATGACCTGGGCCCTAGCAGAAGTTAATCTTATTTTCCCTTCCAAATCGCTTCAGCTTATGCAAACAGTCTCAGCTCAACTCAATTTAACTTAATAAGAGCTGAGTTTTCTAATGGCGACTTGACTGTCAAGCATTTATGCTATGTCCTATCTCTCGTATCTCATATCCAAGCTAAATTGAAAACATCTTTCGTTGGCATATACTTGCGCTTGAAAAATACATGCGAGTTTCTCCTTGGCTACGTAATATTTAGTTTTGGACCAAAAATTTTTGCTGCTGTTCCCAGATCCATCCATCCATTACGTTAGAGGACGTATACTTGGCAATTAAGACAAGTCCAGTACCCGGTGGTCGAATTGACCCATTGTACAACGTCCTGGTTTCTCGCACCACCTATGTTGTGTGTGTTAATTTTATACATGGGTGGTGGGACCTACAGTTTAAAGTCGACTCCGAACGACAGATATCTGAATAACTTTTCAGGGCTATTTTATTTACTCCCTCAGTTTATGCCAGAAATCTGCTGAGAGGAAGTCGCCGAAAAAATATTTTTTTCGTATTCCGTCTTGATGTCTGACCTGGGGTTTGAACATTGACCTTACCTCTAAGCAGCCAACATACCACCTACTAGACTACAGCGACTCCAAACTTAACTTTAACTTAATAAGAGCCGAGGGATCTAATGACGGCGTGAATGTCGAATAGCAATGTTATGCCCTGTCTTTTGTACCTCCTATTCAAGTTGCATTGAAAACATCTTCCGATGGCATAGACTTGCACTTGAATAATACATGAGTTTCACATTGGCTTTGTAATATTTAATTTTAGGATCAAAAACTCCTGCTCTTGTTCCCAGATCCGTTCTTGACCCATCTATATATAGCAAAAGAGCGTCTCTTTTAAAAAAGTATGCAGCTTCCAGATTACTTTATTAAGTTTTGTTACTAAGTTCAGTTGTAAAGCACTTCCCATAATCAGACTCTATGATTGGTTTTGTCCAAGGGACAGTTATTGAGGGAACTGTTTGCCACTCGAATCCTTAGGTTAGAAAATTCCCAAATAAAGTTTACGTTGTCTCCCATCAATCGTAATCATAATCTTCAAAGCTCTGGTCTTCACTACCATATGCAGCAGCGTTAAATCGAACAGACCTTTTAGTACCCCTCTAGGACAGGTTTTCTTTGACTCTGTTATACTAACATTTGACCTGCTTTCAGATCTTTATCGATATTCAGACAGCTTTGAAAACCTTGTTAGAAGTCTACGCGATATCTGGTATGATCAGGAAAAAGCCGAAAAATATTAAATAAACTGACAGAGTCGCTCTCTTTTTCCTTTGTGTGGCTTGGGAGACATTCAAGCATTGAATGTGTTATAATCTCTGATGGGCTAGCATAGGTATATAATAGATCATCTACTTTGAGGTTGATTACGAGGCCTTTAAACTTATGTGGACTATCAATCATGAACATGCATGAATGCATGAATATTAGAGGAAATTTTAAGATTTAATATCGCTCTTAGTTTTCCTCTATTGTTTCCGAAAGAAGAGATTAGTCTATGGCTCCTGAAACCTCTTGGTCATTATTACGGCTTCTGACTTCTCACACCAATCATGTTATGTGCGTTAATTGTGTCCATGATTGACGAGCCATAGAGCTTAGCGTTGAATCCAAATGATAGATTCAAAGATGATTTCGTAGAGCTTTTGCCAGAAATCTAAGAGTAGGTCACCTAAATAATACTTTTTTTTTCAGATTGCTTTTATTCAAGATGTCAGACCTGAGGACTGGGCTTTCGTTTAGTAATCCAATACACCACTTACTGGATTACAGAGAGCATAATCTATCAGTTGCAGTGTTAATTAGAAATTTTAAATCGTCTCCCCTTTAAACCCGACTGTTATTGTAACAATCAATTGTCAAAACTGAAATGTTTCTTTTTTCTTACCATTTAAAACTAAATCTTACTTAATTATGTATGTCCACACATGTGCATGTCCCCTCTGGTAATTTATGTTTTGCCAGTCAAACATTTCCTTTTTCATTGTTTTAATAAAGCACATGACACGTTTTAATGATTATTAACCTCCCTACGGTTCAAATTGATACTTTGAATATGTATATATGTGTGTGTTTTTTGTTTTTAACATTTTTCCAATTTTCTATATTTCCCCCTGCCAAAAAACAAAAAAAAAGAAGTGAAAAAAAGTTTTAATTTCCTCTCGATTTCAATTTGTAAGAGAAGCAACACAAACAAAACCTGCACATTTTTATTGAATATTCATCAGCATATAAATTGCCAACTTTTTAATACTCTCCTCAAAATTATTATGCAAAATCAGTCGGTCTTTCATTCGATGCCCCTTAATAACCCCTGGCCCTAAGGGGGCACAAAAAAAAAATTAAATTGAAAAACTATAAGAGAAGAATGGTAGGAGGCATACATTAACCTCGAACTCACAACCTTTAAAACTTCAAAAACTACTTTATCGAACAAACACACACACTTGCAGACACCAACACAATCGTATAAATAGACATCACAAACACCAACTAACTAATGCCAGCACAGTTTAAATACAATACAAATGGAAACAGAGCAAAAATAATTTTTCGGAAAATAGAGAACAAGAGAAAAAGTTTTCTATTATTTTTGACAGTGTTGTCAAAAATGGCCTCAAGACTTAAATGACCAGTTTTTCCTTATACCTATACACCTCTCCTCTGCGGCCCTCTAAATGTTTGTGATGTTTTTTTTTTTTGTTGTTTTCAACAGATCCATTAAGTTTGTTTGCAGCTATGAGCAGATGTTGGATGGAGGACAAATTTTTGCGATTCTAATTGCACCCTACGCTGCAATTAACGGTTGTGGTGGATTGTATAATCGCTGATGTCACTTTCTAGGTTCAATCAATTACAATTCAATGACATTATCTTCGCTATATTGCTATACATTCCCTCATTGCTTTCTAAATACACCAACTTTCAAAGGAGGCTATTAACAGCTTTTGATGAATTTTACCGAGAAGATAAGATTCAAAGCCACCGTAGTGTAGCAAGTGGTACTACTTCGAAGTGGACTGCGTATGGCCATTTGGCCATTTCATATCCATATCCGCGACCGGATTGCATATCGAATTCCGAGCAGTTGTATAAACGTCCATTCTACTTCTCTCATCCAAGTCAATTTTCTTAGATTTTAGTTAGTCTTCAGCGTATCTGACCATACTATTCCAATTCTCCTCACTGTTCAGAATTACATCGCAGAAGGTCTCGACAGTACCGACGCTGACTTTGGCTTCAAGATTCCTTCTTTGCAATGAAATCTCTCACAATGAAAGAAAGTGTGTTTCGCATAATCAATAAACGCATCATCATATATGCAATTTGGTCGTGTCATCTTCCCCATTTTAAATATGTACTTATAAAAATAACCGTGTCCGGATAACAGTTGTGTCAGACAGTAGTTAACCTCACCAAATTTCCTCTCCATCCAGCGGGTAATATCTGGGAGAAGTTTTTCCGTCCATCTACCACTCGTCTCAGTGTTACATTCCTCCTGCCATTGTTGTATGGTTCGCTTTCTGGCATCGTCGACATTTACTGTTTCTCCGTGCACGTTTTTAACCTCCCACACTCTCTTCCGCTCACTTGCCTGTAGACCTGTAGTTATTACACCACTGATTACCAGTATTGCTGACTTAGATACAGTCCTATACGCCGATGCCACTCTAAGTGCAGCGGTTTGTTGTACCGATGATAAGATTTTTCTTCTACAGTCGACCTTCAATTACTCCGCCCAGATCTCACTGTCGTAAAGCAGAACAGAGTCCGTTATTGCCATTATTAATCTGCGTCTGCTCTGTATAGGACCACCAATATTGGCCATAAGCCCGCTAGGAAAGGAGGTAACCTTAGCTGCCTTGGTTGCAGCGTGTTGTGTCTGAGCCCAGAACGTCAGTCAGAGTGGTATCGCATGTCGTGATGTCGATTTCTAGCGGTATACACTTTCTCGTAAGGAGTATCAACTCCGTTTTCGCCGTTGCGAGTTTGAGTCCTCTGTCCTCGAGCCATGACTTCGTTCTTAGGTAGCAGGTAGTACTACTAGTAAGACCACTGGTACTGGTACTGGCCTAGTAAGACCACGGGTACTGGTACTAAATCAGTAAGACTTGTGCTAGATTAGTAAGACCACTGGTACTGGATTAGTAAGACAACTGGTACTGGTCTAGTAAGACCACTGGTACAGGTCTAGTAAGACCACTGATATTGGTCTTGTAAGACCGCTGGTACTGGTACTGGTTATTCGATAAAGTCTCCACTTCTCCTTCAAATATTACATCCAGAAGCACGCTGATCAATAATAGCAATGATATTAACTGCGACCATTAAAAAAAAGCGAGGCAGTGTCACTTGTAGGGCTCTGGAAAAAAATGTCCAATAAATCCAATACAACATTCCATTTGGGGAGCTACAAATCTATACAACGACAGTTGGCAACCCTGTCATACTAGAACCTACTGCAATTGAACAATCGCCTGCTTTACTTGGAAAATAATGAAGAAGATGAGAGAGAGAGCGATTTCTTTAACCAAACCAAAGCAACTTCACTCAAAAATCTTTCTAGAAGCCTAAAAGAAAACGGCCCTAGAACCTCTACTGTTATTGTCGATTTCAGTCAAAGTTCTTAAGTTATAATTACAAATTTCTCTCCAACGTTTGCTATTCAGTGTGTATATGCTATAGGGTATCATATAGTCGTACTAAATCGTTGTTAACTTCCTTTATTGCTACGTTTAGACAATAGATTTAAACCTACAACATAGAAAATAAAGAAAATGGAAACGAAATGTCATTTACTGTGAGAAATTTGCATAAAACCTGACGACTGACTGTTAGTTCTACAAAAACCTACCAAATAATGAAAATAGAAAATGCTTGAGTGCCTAATATTCTTAGAACTGTAGACTTAAAAAGTCCCCTTTTTAGGTACCTAATGGTAGCAGTTGTATGCATATAAATATCTGTAACTGGTATTAGTGAGTGTGTGCGAATTATTATACTCCTAACAACTACATATGATTTGAAATGTTCAAAGGTTGGGTGAGAAGTTAATGTTCATTTCGTGGTAAAGAATTATAAGTAAAAATATTTTTCGCTCCTACTAAAACTTTATTTCCGATTTCCAAAATACTATAAGGAGGAGTATGAGTAGAAGCCATCCCTTATAACTTAGTTGAAAAAATAATAAGGCGGCCAGCTCAAAGGTGCGTTTCGTACAAGTCCAACCAGCACATTAATGGTAATTTTAAGCTGACTACTTATTGGCAGAAAATGATATCATTTAACTTCACCAGAATTCACAGATGCTGTTACCGAATGATGGAATCATTAATGCTCATGCACGTTGTGGTTGCAAAACATGCAGGAGGATGAGACTGTTATCCACTTCGATTTTAAGTTGGAACTGGTGCCTAGGAGAAGCCAATACTTAATGCAGAACATATCTAACTTCTAAACACTGTTCGTTTTCGTCAGAAATCATAGCAATAGTGATGTTTTAAGAAAGGCTTCTGGATTTTCTGCAAGTGGTGATGTTAGTCCATATGAGTTCAATTTTTCGCAACGCCAAGTTTCAAGTTTATCAGTTGAACTAAGGGAAGATATATAGGGCCTTTTATTAAGCGATTCCCATCTTTGAATTCAAATGAAACAAGGTGTTTGTAGGATATCATCCACATTTTTTATTCGTGCAAAGATCCAAAGTTTCTTTGGGTGAAGAGCATCCGAAATGTTAAATTTATCATAACTCTGGCGCATAAATCAGGCTTAATTCGAGCGATGTCTAGAGTTATATTGGCTCTGAGGACCACTGTGTTTATGGCTTATATTTGCGACTTCAGAGAACAGCACAACAACAAATCTGAAGAGATTTAATTGAAGAATCTCAATAGCCAGTTCACATCACTTTCCGTAATCGTTCTTTCTAGTGCAGACATGAGACATGAGATGTTTGGCACATAGCGCCATCGTGTTCATATCGTTGGTGTACAGATCATTCAATTCAGACCAAAAGAAGCTGGTAATCATCAACCTATAGTGATCGCCGTTGATAGTTCTCAATGAAATATGAAGTCATGACGTTACCATCTTAAAATCTTCATCAAACAGTGACTTTTTCCGCACGGATCTTATGTGGATTGGTATCATCCCAAATACGACAATTTTGTTTATTCACATAAACATTCATCCAGAAATGGACCTCATCACTGAGGACAATGTTTTGATAAAAATTTGATTTAATTGCCAATTGATTTAGAGACTATTCAGCGAATTCTCGTCCTAATCTGTGGTACTGTATGGTCATTTGGCAAAATATGCTGAATAAATGACAACTAATTGGATAAATGTGAAGTCACCGTAGTCTAATGTGTTGGCTTAGTAGACATGAAACCACGGTTCAATTCCCAGATCAGACATCTCCAACCAAACGAAATATGACAAAATATATCTTCGGCGACTTTCTCTCAGCAGATTTCTGGCAAAGGCTCTGAGCGAGAAATAAAATCGTCATGAAAAGCTTCCCAAAAATCTGTTGTTTGGAGTCGACTTTAAACTGTAGGTTGTACCACTCATATATAAAATTACAACATAACATACATACATAAGTGGTATGAGAAGCTAGGTCGTAACTAATTATGTATGTACCCTGAGAGCCAAAAGTGAGTAAACACCACTGAAATAATTCATTTTCTTAGGATAGCGAGAAAAGTAAAAGAGAATAGCCGAATAAATTTCCAAAAATAAAAACGTTTATTTATTACTTACAAAATGTTAAAACAAAAACAACAATTCATGATAAAAGAACTTTTTTATACTTAAGAACAAAACTGTTTTATACTTAAGAACAAAAGTGTTGAGTCACTTATGTCGCTCATTGTATGTACGTATGTAGCTTCAACAAGATGGCCGTTTTCATCTGCTAAAGTTCGAAAGTTCCTGTCGATGTATTGACTGAATTAATTCTGAAACACTTCCCTATGAACAACATAGTAAATTCCCATCTAAAAAATAGTCCAGACATCGGGTAATCTAAGAGAGGCGGAAGGACAAGTTCATCAGAATTTGAATCATCAGTAGGCGTATAGATCGTGTACTTCCGAAGAACAGATCCTGCAGAACACTATTTTTTAAATGGGTTCTCATAGATCTTATCGAACTCCAGAGATGGATATCATATAATCAGTTCAACCCACATTTACACGTTGGGTTTCGAAATACTTTATTACATTAAAATAAGCTTGGCTATCATTTTCTATAATTAGTACCAAAAAAATACACACAATATGTGCATCTTACACTAGATATCTAAATGCCTCCAATACACCATCTTGCTATACAAGCAAATTCTTCACCCCACTGTACGAATTTCCCCAAAAAACACAACAAATTTTTGACGCCTAATATTTCTTTATGCAAAATACCAATTTCTTTCACACTAAAATTCCACAAAGCAGAGTATTTTATGGAACCAATTTTTACCGCCTCTTGTAGAAATTCGTTTATTTGCATCGTAAATACATTTGAATGGTCGTTTTTCGTATTGTAAGTGTTAGAAATGGTAACACAGATCCAACACAATATCCATTTGAAATAGTCACCAGGATTCCTATTTTATTTATAAAAGTAATCGCTATGAAAAGCAACAACGAACAACGAACAACGTTGTTGTATTGAATTTACATACCAACCAATACATGCATACACATACATGCAGCTATTGGCTGCTGTTGGTTGTGTGAAGAACATACGTTCACAACAAATGAATACATTTACACGCCTGATTCCTTTCTTTTCGTTTTGGTTTCTCCCACTCTTACTCTTTTTCCCTGGAAGAGAGAAAGTATTCAAATTTTCCATCAACATATTCAAATTTGTTTGTTGCCAGCCAGCCAGCCACTACTATCCTCTACTACTGGCCATACTTTCTTCTGTAGCAACAATCATCATTCACTAGGCCCATAACAGTGTAAACTATTTCGTATACGTATGTATGTACGTATCCAGCACATGAAAATATTTTCCAGAAATTTCAGAAAAATTCATTCCATTCGCCATAAAGCAGAGGAAAACCTAGGAGTAACCGTTTGTTTGTTTGATTTGCTTTGAAAGAGGATTTTATTCACATACATATGTATGTGAGCGTGTATGTGTGCAAGTTTTCACAAGCAACTCCATGTGTGTTTGCATGTACAAATGTTTGCCTATGCAAGGATGTGTAGGAGAGAAACATGGTTAATATGCAAAAATTTCAAATTCAAAAAGAAAATGTTACCCAATATGACCATTTTTTAATGGGAAAAAATTGGTTTCATTGTTGTATTTCAATAAGTTTTTGTTGTTGTTGTCATTTGAATACCCAAAAATAAAGTTGGAATCAAAAAAATGCGAATATTAGTTTCACCTTTTCCGTTTTGTCTGGTTGTGCTGGTAGAAATCGAAGAAGTCTAAAGGTTAACCAAGGAAACCTAGGGCGTGATAAATTCTTATCCACTAAAACTATGTACGTCACTGCCATATGAGTTGAATTCGTTTGATAACCAACTTTCTGATTTAATTGTTTGTATTTGGAAGAGGATACCTTCTATGCTTACTTAATTAATCATTACAACGCTGAGGTACCGTTCCGCATCCGATCCAACAGTGAGCTGTATGAGCTCCCCAAATGACATAGAAGTCGGCAAACAGGACGGCCTGGTTTGCTTTGCAAGAACCAAATCGAGGAAGCCCTGTCATCGATTGGTGTGACCGACTGACGAAAGAAGCCTAAGCGCCTGTAAGCATGTGTTAAAGCAGGCCGAAATCCGTTAATCGGATTGTTAGTGGCCAATTAAGTAAGTAAGTAAGTAAGTAACCCTATAGTAAGGTTAACAACCTTGCTTCTCACACCACCCATGCTGTGTATATTAATTGTATTCAATTTAACGTCGACTCCGATAAACAGTTTTGAGGAAATTTTCATATCAATTTTATTTTTTTTTTTCTGAAGGTTTTTACTAGAAGACTGCCAACAGAAACACTTTTTTTTAAATTCATTTTGTTCGAGGTATCTAAACTGGGATTTGAACCGCGGACTTTCTTCTAATAAGCCAATACTCTACCTACTAGACTGCGATGACGTCTATAAGAAAGTTGAATTCTTACTAGCACCACAATCCTCAGAACTGTCGAACGTTCTTCTTTGGAAATGTCGAATGTTTATGGAGTAAAATCACCACCACGTCAACGCCATACATACATTCACACATACGTAATTGGTCACTACAATCCTTCAGTCAGGATTACGACCTAGCTTCTCATATCACTTATGCTGTGTGCGTTAATTTTCTACATGAGCGGCCGAACCTACAGTTTAAAGTTGACTCCGACCAACAGAAAAAAAAGCTTCAGAATACTTTTGTGAAACGCTTACGGAATCGATTTCTGCGACACAGGCACCTTTTGGAAGAAGAGTCGATGGACAACCTGATCTGCAAAGGAGCTACTTATTATACGATGTAAGCCATATGCAGCCAGAAAGATGACATATGAATGTTTTTATAATGAACTCGAATTGTTCGAAAAACCATAAAAATTCTCAAAAAAAAACCCAAATTTTTAAGTTAAACATCCAATAGAATTTGAAAACAAGTTTTGTACACATTCTAATGAATTTTATGGATTTTTATTTTTAATTTCGATTTTCTTTAATGCTTAGTCTGCCATACATGTACGCAGATATGTATATATGTACGTATGTACATATATTGATGCAATAAAACTAAAATAAATTTGTTAATGTTAAGCCATTTAGTTTTCTTTATTGTTTTTTCCCATTTTCCCCTTCACTCTTTAAAAATAAAAGAGAAATTTATCAATTTCCCACTACGATATCGTCGTAACATGGCCAACAAATCAAACTTTTTCTATAATGAAATCAATTTTCAATCAATTGTCAACAGAACAAGCATATAAAACAACAACAAGAACATCGACAATAAATGAATAAAAATAAAAACAAAAAATTGACAACAACAACAGCAACAAAATAAATGCCAAATAGACTTTTGCAATTTAAAATAAAAATGTCAGACACCAGCAAAACAGAAAAAAATCGAAAAAAAAACTGCAAAGAGGAGACTGAAATGGCACAACAAACATTTTATTTCCGGCTACAATTTATTTCATGTGCGAATTTGATTCTTCAAGTTCTCTCTCTCCCTTTCTCCCTCTTTGTTTTTGTTTTTATTTATAGATTTTGTTTATAAATTTATTTTTACGTATGTGCATACGTACATATGTATGTACATATGTACCGTAAATTGCCATTTCCAGAGCGTACAGAAAGTGAGATCTTACACTGACTGCATTGAATGATTTAAAAATGATGCGCAAATATATTTTCATTTAAGAAAATCGATAAAAAAGCGAAAATATTTATTCTGTTTAATAGATTCCCTCATATATATGTATGTATGTGTAGTTTTTGATTTGTAACAAATATTGTGTCAAATAACAAGTATCAGCTATTTTGTAGCAAAATCTTAAAAACCTCTCCTTACCTCCCTGCATGATTATTGTTTAAGGATATCAAACCAATGGTAAGCAACCAGATTTTTGCTTCCCTAATACACTAATTCAACGTAGATTAAATAGGAGCTTTCATTAAACGTTTCCTAGGCTTCCGCCGAGGCTTTTCTGGCTTACTCCTTACACACGCTAAGGCTAAATTTATGGCTTATTCGCATACATACATACATACATACATAATTGGTTATTACAACCCTTTAGTCAGTATTACGCCCTAGATTCTCACACCATTTATGTTGTGTGTGTTAATTTTATGCACGAGTGGCTGGACCTATAGTTTAAAGTCGACTCCGAACGACAAATTTTTGAGAAACTTTTCATGGCAATTTCATTTACTCTCAGAGTTTTTGCCAGAAATCTGCTGAGAGGAAGTCACCGAAGAAATACTTTTTGTATTTTATTTTGATGTCTGGCCTGGGGCTCGAACCCTGGTTTTTCGTCTAGCCAACCTACCTACTATACCCCGGCGACTTATTCGCATACAACTGAAACTAAAAAAAAACACAAGTAATAGTATAACCGGGTCAAAACAATGGTCAATTTACATCCTCTATACGTGCTCGTGCAGAATATCCAATACGACATGAGCTATGTGACACATGTTGCGTGCGTGCCTTGTTGCAACCAAATGTTCATGCCAAAGCAAAGTTGGTAATCATCGTTCTATAATGCTCGCCGTTGATAGTGATGGTAAGGCCAATATCGCTCTTAAACAGTGACTTTTTCGCTATGCATTAAACTCTCTTGAATGACATGTGTATTGGTTTCGTCCCAAATTCATCAATTTTGTTCCTACATGTCCTCATTCATTCAAAATTATGCCTCATCGCTGAAGATGATTTACGGTCGATGAAAATTAAGGTCAATTGCCCCAACATATTCAACAAATACATGTCGTTGTCTGTGGTGGACCATGGTATACACCAGAATGACCATCATTATTGGCCAAATTAACATGAAACTGTGTGTGTTGTGTTCAAATGCTTTAGATTTGGCGAAGTTACCAGATTCTGATGATATTGTTACACCAGAACTAGGGTAAGGTGGAGACTAAAATCAGTGATGACATGTTTTACAATACATACATAATTAGGTACACACACTTACATTCTGTACGTGTTAATTTTATACACGAGTGGCAGAACCTACAGTTTAAAGTCGATTCCGAACGACAGATTTTTGAAAAACTTGTCTGGGTAATTTTATTTCCCGCTCAGAGCTTATGCCAGAAATCTGCTGAGATGCACTCACCGTAGAAATATTTCCGTCATATTTTCGTTTTGATGTCTGACTTGGGGTTTGAACCGTGGCCTCAAAGACTAATAAGCCAACACACTATCCACTAGGCTGTGGACGCCGTAGTCTAATAGGTA
This sequence comes from Sarcophaga variegata, assembly GCA_932273835.1. Taxonomy (NCBI): domain Eukaryota; kingdom Metazoa; phylum Arthropoda; class Insecta; order Diptera; family Sarcophagidae; genus Sarcophaga; species Sarcophaga variegata. Next base: position 18,173,772 of record OW026360.1, read on the forward strand.
TTGTGTTGGCTGATTAGAAGTAAAGCCAGGGTTCGAGACCCAGACCAGACATGAAGACTAAATACAAAAAGTATTTCTTCGGCGACTTCCTCTCAGCAAATTTCTGGCAAAAACTGTGAGAGTAAATAAAATTGCCATGAAAAAGTTACTCAAAAATCTGTCGTTCGGAGTCGACATTAACACAGACAACATAAGTGGTGTGAGAAACTAGGACGTTGTACAATGGGTCAATTCGACCTCCGGGTACTGTACTTGTTTTAATTGACAAGTACACGTCCTCTAACCTAACCTAACCTATCTACTAGGCTAGGGCGACTTCATGTCATTCCAATATGTTCGCATAATGGATGTTGAAAATTTCCTTAACTCCTGTTTTAATAGACTCATGTTGTAGCCAGTGAGTGCAGTGTAAATTCTTGACTCCTTCTTTTATCGTAAGTATTAATCAGTGCATACCCTTTGTGGTAATTATGTCATTCATATCGAAATGATTAGATGCTAAGTGGCCTCGTGACACTCTAGTAATGCTCTGGACGTAAAGGACATATTGAGAGTATTTTTGTTCTACCGTATACGACTCCTGCAGTCTTATATATTGGCTCCACAATCCTTGTCCTCAAGGTGTTGGATTTTAGGATTCTTTCATGTACCTTTTCCATTAGACATCCATTTGCCACTTTGGTCTTCTATTCTTTGATCAGGAAGATCACTCTTTATCTCCCAAGAATCCTGAATACAGGGGCTATATAGACACTTGACAGATTCCAAAATTCACTCTTTTCTATCAAGAATTTCAAATGATTCTAAGACCTTCGGCATTTTTTTCGAAGTATTTATTGAGGTCCACCAATCAGCGTGATATTCATTCATTTATTGGGTAGCTGAAGTCATCGATTGATTGGTCAGCAATAAATTAGAGGTTCATTGTTAGCAAATTTTGTATGGAAATTTTATTTTCAATTTTGAATAACAAAATTCATGGGCTTCGACATCCTAGCATAGGGATGGAGGAAGGGGATCTGAAGCTGTTTTCATCTTACCATCCTCGTACAATATTTAATCCTTTAAATTTGTTCTCTTTCCTGCCTCCTTTTTGTTTCTTTATTTTATTTTTGGTTGAACAGGTGCAAAACTGTGTCTAGTATGAATCCAACACGTTTGGTAAATATTTGTCCATGTTTTTTTGGTCTTCAGTTAAAAATGGGCTCAAGTGGCTGTACTCGTTGTGTTTGTGATTGTCGCTGACGAGAAAGTGAATTGATTTTTTGTTTTATCGTTTTTCTCCTTTTCTGTCCCTGGATCTATTTTTTGCGACTTATTTTTCTCTTTTTCTTTTTGGGGGTCATTGTATTGAGTGTTCATATGCTGGCATATGTCCTTTACCCAAATGTGTTGTGTTGTGTGATCGAATGGCAAAAGAATGTTTACCTTGACCGAAAATCTTTCGAGTCGAGAACATGAATGAAATTTTCTGTGAACATTTCTAAAGGTTATCGTATCGTTATTCGTTATTGTTTGAACAGTTTGCATGTAATTTTTTAACTACATTTCTGCCTTTTGTTTAATTTATTTCCTTTATTGTTAAAAAATAAAATTAATTTCATATTAAAACGAAACAACGCAGATTTTCTTTCTAGGGAATGATGGGGTGGAAGCAATTTAATTTTGATTTTCATTTATAGAGGGGAAGTAAAGTAAGAGAAAAATATTTCAACTGCTTGCACACAGAGTGTTAATACTTGTCAAAAGCCAGGCTTTAAAAATATCAAGATCTAAGACTAGTTAATGGTCTAAGCTTTTAAATAACCCTGCAAGCCCCTATTTTGTTGAAAATTTCAATGAAAAAAGATTACAATGAATAAAATTGTTTCTATTGAGACAAAAATAGGTGTGGTTACAAGGCTCCAAGCTCTACTGCTTTGACAAACTTAAGAATACTGCTCAACAAAAGCAGTTTCCTGTATAGCATCTGATATCCGCTCAAAGGTTTTGCTCTAGGATGCCTAGATGTCTCACATGTTCCAAAAAAGTATTCCAATGATTTATTCTCATTGTCACGTACTACCATCATAGCTAATGCCTCACAAATTTCAAGAATTTGTTCCGATATATATATGTTGAGTTCCGAGCATACACATGTTGAGTTCGAAACATACCCTCTTGGCTCAAGAAGAGTCTTTGCCTCTCCTTATCTTGTCTCTCGTTAAGAATACCTTTCCAAACATCCGAATTCCAACTCCAAAGAAGGGTTCTGTTCCCACCAACGGTGGTGTAATAGCTATAGGTCTACAGGCAAGCGAGCGGAAGAGAGTGTGGGAGACTAAAAACTTGCACGGAGAGGCAATAAACGCCGACGACGCCAGAAAGCGAACCATACAACACAGGCAAGACAAATGGAGCACTGAAACAAGTGGTAGATGGACGGCAAAACATCTCCCAGATATTACCCGCTAAATTGAGAGGAAATTTGGTGAAGTTAATTACTATTTAAAACAACTCTTATCCGAACACGGTTATTTTTGTAAATATCTGTTTAAAATGGGGAAGATGACACGACCAAATTGCATCTATGATGATGCGTCGATTGATGATGCGGAACACACCTTCTTCCATTGTGAGAGATGGAGTTTAGAAAGAAGGAATCTTGAGGCCAAAGTCAGCGTCTGTAATATCGAAAACTTCTGCGATGTTCTTCTAAGCAGCAAAGAAAATTGGAATATCATGGCCAATTACACTGAGGCCTTGCTAAAATCTAAGAAATTTGACTTGGATGAGCGCAATCTGGACTCGGATATGGATATAAAGGAGCCAAATGGCCAGACGGACTCCACTTCGAAGTAATACCACAGTAGTTCCGGAGAGTCCAAAAGAGAAGGGGAAAATTTAGTAGGTGAGGGCCCCACACACGAGGGATAGTGACGACTTCCCCTATGGTACGGTTAAGTACGTTCACTCCACCTCAGCGAAAAAAAATCAACCTAGTGAAAGCTCTTCTCCTTGCAAACTCATGTGCATGATCATTGTTGTGAACTTTCACATGGCTTGGAACTTAGCAAAGGATAACCTTATTTCGCTTACCTAACTGATTCATATTCCCCAGACGGTCCTATACTACTTACGTACATATATAATTTGTCATTACAACCCTTCACTCAAGACTAAACCCAGGCTTCTCACGTCACTTATGTTGTGTGTGTTAATTTTATACATGAATGGCGGAACCTACAGTATAAATTTGGCTGCGATTGACAGGTTTTGAAAAACTTTTCATGTCAATTTTGGCAGAAATCTGCTGAGAGCAAGTGATTGAAGAAATATTTTTTCTTATTTCGATGTCTGGCGTGGCATTTGTACAGTGGCCTCACGTCTAATGAGCAAACATACTTCCTACTTACCTACGACTATTTCCTACACTATCTTCGTTTTAACCTAAGAACTCAGTGCTAAATTGTTGGCCTGGTTGTCAGTGCTGCCATGTCCTGCCTATTGTTTCCACTGTTCAAGTACAATTGAACACATCTTTCTAATGGCATAGACAAGACACTTGCAAGACAGCAGCGAGTTTCCCCATGTAAGCGAAATATATCATTCTGGGATCAAAATTTTTTACTCCAGTTCTGTGAACCGTTTTTGTCTCATATGTATGCAAAAAAAATAGTCACTCATTTAAAAGGGTAGGCAACTATGGCAAGTAGCTACCCTTAGAGCAGTTACAGGAAGTTTACTTGCGAGAAGACGCAGACAGAAATTGTTTTTCCTTCAATTTTTTTTGGAGAGCTGAGCTCGGCTTTCTAATCCAGTAAATCGTTGGTGTCGACTATTATAATTGCTTTGACCATGAAACTGATGTTAAAAGGAGCCATCTGCCAACAGTTATCATATTGCTCAAGTAGTTTTATTTTGGTTCCATTGATTCATACGATGCATAGTAATCACATTAGCCTAGCTTTAGAAGTCGCCGTGGTCTAGTAGGTAGTGTGTTGGCTTATTAGACGTGAGGCCTCTGTTCAAACCCCAGGTCAGGCACCTCCAACTAAACGAAATATGAAAAAAATATTTCTTTGGCGACTTTCTCTCAGCAGATTTCTGGCAAAAATTCTGAAAGTAAATTAGAAAATTGCCATGAAAATTTTCTCAAAAATCTGTCGTTCGGAGTCGATTTTAAACTGTAGGTCTCGCCACTCATGTATGAAAATTAACGCACACAATATAAGTGGTGTGAGAAACTAGGATTGTAATGACCAATTAATGACTAAATGACTAGCTTGATGTGAGTGCTAGTATGAACCAGAGGTCAGCAATGAGTATTCAAAACGATGAGTATATTCGAATTATACTTATAATTTCTGATACTTATACGCATTCATACTTATTTTAATGTTATACTCATACTACTTATACCCAAAGCTTGAAATGCTCATGGTACTCATACTTAACAATACGCATGATGTTATTGATTTCGATTCTCCATGACTCATCGTAAACACGAATCACAAAATAGGTATGATTCGCCTACGAACACTACAATACTCACAAGAAGGTTGTGTGTTTGCTCTCCTTGCTGTCTTTTTCTTTTTTGTTTATGTGTCTTTCTGTAAATGTGTGTCTGACTGTAAATTTTGATGAATGATTCGAATCACTCGAATCATTTATGAGTATTACAAGTATTTTTCTAAATTTATAAATCTGAATGAGTAGGCGTATGAATCAAACATAGTTCGTATGTTATGAGTTTGATGTCAACGTTGTACTCATACTCATTGCAACTTGTACTTATAAATCAATGTTGTACTGAGTACGAATGAATCAGAGTAGTTGGATTTCAATACTGTTGACTCTTACTCTTACTCAAAATTTCAAAATTTGAGTACTTATGAGTAGCGAAAAAGCAATTCATTGCTGAAAACCCTGCTAATATTGTAGCCTCCTGTAGGATCAATTCTGTAGGTAGTTATTCTACTCTTAGGACCGTTTTTCTATGCATAACATGACTTAAGGCTCATCTAGCTGTCTATTATACACCACACTGCATTATCATTGTAGTACAAGGCGTTTGAAAATTTCATAGCTCCAAACAATAGGCATACTTCCCCTTATTAGAGCACGACTTTCTCATGGAAAGAAATAATAATTTTCGTAATCTGCCGGATACATGCGATTAGTCGTGTGTACCCTATTTTATAAAGAATTCTCTTTTTTGTTCTTTTTTTGGATTCGAATTTATTTTTATTCCCGAATATTTCCAACCGAAAATTTCTTTTTCATGTCCATGCCATCTTACATTTTTGCTAGCAAATCTTTGCGATTTTATATTCGTATTATTTAGAACGTAATTTGTTTTATTTTTTTATTTTTGTATTTATTTCTTATTCTATAAAGAATTTTATTATTTCGCATGTAATACGGGGCCATTCATTTATACATTGTACGTTGTATGTGGCGTGCAACAAGTAAATTAAACTTAATGATGTTTAAAGTAAATATTTATGATTATCACCAGCTTTTTTCTCTTTTTTCCTTTTTTGACAAACAATGTTGATTTAATTTTTACAACTTTTCCTATTCTTTAAGCTCCATTTCAATATTGTTTAACGAAAAAAAATAGAAGAAACATTTTTCGGTCTTCCTTTTGTTGCCAAAACACTAAAATAAAGTAAAATTGCGTGTCAAATTGGCTTTCATTAGCAGCAGAAATTAAGTACGACTAATAAACACGTACAGATTACCAGTTTATAATACATTTCAGCTGATTTATTTTAATTTTCCTTTTTTATTTTGCCAAAAAAATAGAAAAAAAAAAACAAAACAAAATTAAAGCAAATGGGAATGAAATGTTGGCATTTCATTAAAAATTAAAATCGTATTAAGAAATCGGAGTCACATACAAGAAAGTCTAGGAAAGGCAGTTTTATTGAAATCAAAGCTTACTTGAGCACATATTGCAGTCCATGGTGGCACCACCTGATGCGATACACCACAGCCAAGTGACAAATCCTAATAATCGTCTCAACAATCAGCTTCAAGCACGTATTTTTTAGGATCAAGCTCAATTAAGCTGGTGATTGAAAAGTCAAATGAATCTATGGAATAAGAGAGAGCCAAATGAGAAAAGACTGCTTTAACCCAGGAAAACTTTTTTAGGATCAAGCTCAGCGCAAAAATATAATAAGCCCGGTCAGCGAAAAGTCTAACAAACCTATCCAAAGAGAGTGAGCCAATTAAGAAAAGACTGCTTTAATCCAAGATCGATAAGCTTAACAAAACTATCCAAAAAGAAGTACCCAATTGAGAAAAGACTGCATCAAGCCAGAGACAGAGATTGGCACACAACCTCTGAGAAAATCATTAGAAAGTAAATAAAGTCTCTCCATATTCCCATGCAAATACGCAATGACCTGCAAAAATAGAATAGACTGTCTGACAGTCTAATTTAAATAATTAGTTGATGAACTTATTAACCCATTTAGGACGTCTGGCAATGAAACAAGATATCTTCTCAGCATTCTTTATTGTCAATGGTAGGTAGATAGAGGTGGCAGTCTATCGAACGAAGTCAGATGAACACACTTAAGTCGCATAAGGCCCATTGTGACCCTACAGTTTTTCGTTATCCTCTAGTCCCGGAACCACTCAGAGCTACCGATGAAGTAATTCAGTTTGACAATATCAATGCGGAACAGTTCCTCCAGATAATCTTAGGCACCATGGTGCTTTTTTCTCCAGCGACATGTGTCGGGTATGTACCCAATATGTGAAAAACAGTCATTTTTTTCCTCATCCCTACAGCTTTTGCAAAAATTGTTTGCTAGGTACCCAAGATCAATGCGTCCCACATCGGTACCCATAATACAATACGCCGTAAAGACCCCAACAACCATACTCAACATGTTTCTTTGAAGTTTAAGCTGACTTGTCGTACGCCCTCTATACAGCTTTTGCCAGGTTTTCTGTGCCATTCTGCCTGTGTCCGAAGCCGTCCACCTATTATTGACAAAATCAACGATCGCATTGCCAATTATTTTCAATTAGTTTGCTGGTTTTCAAAGGTATTCCCAAAGTCGAGAATTCATTAGAGAGTTCAATGGTTGTGTTACGTCTGGCCATTCTATCTGCTCTATAGTTATCTGGAATACACCTATGTCCTCGCACGCACATGATATGGACATCATATCGTTCTGGTACGTCATTGAGATATAACAGCTGTGAACCGTCGTGGAGGTCATCACGTTGGAATCCTGTGCGTGGATAGTCGCCTAGATCGAGAAAAGTATGGTAAAGTCTCGTTTGGGGATTTTTGCATCCTCAATAATTTAGGTCACAGCCTGTATTGGCTACACCTTTGCCTGAAACACGTTACAGTGATTCGGAAGCCTTATAGACTCAACTATTGCGATACATACCGAAAAAATTCTACCTTCAACTCAATCAGGAGCTATCAGTGTAAATTTGCACAGAGTCCTTTACCAGGACTACCGCAACACTTCCCCAGACTCCCATAGCTGGAATGAATCTCATTAAGTAATCGGACCGCGATGTCATGTAGTCACTGCTTTCTATAGTCCCAACGTTTTTTCAGGTTCTTTACGTGACCAGTATTCTATTTATGACACTGTCCAGACGCCCAGCGACGCCTACTGATCTTAACCACAACGACCGTTCCCACTACAATCGGATCTTCGCTCTGAAACGACCCGATTCATCATCAGCCAAGAATTGTCAACCCAGCGAAAGCTGTATCAACCGGAAGTTTTTTCCCAAGGGAGATACTTCCGGAGACAACAGCAGAACTGTTACAACAACAACAACAACCACAACGCCCTTAAAATGAGCCAAAGAGACATAAAATTATCTTCACTGCCGACTTAGGCGTTGTAAGCAAGGCAACAATAATAATCATACAGACAGGCTTTTGCAATTGCAGTACCAAGTTCAAATTAGTTGTCCTACCGAGAGATTCACACTAAACTGGGCATTCGTTGATCAATATTGGAATGGACTGACTATTGCTGCGTAGAGCCTGTCAGTCAACCTAGGTCCCAGGCCCCATTTTTTCCACAACACTTTGTTACATGCTTAGAAGGCAATGCAGGCCCTTTTTAATCTGTTAATTACGTTGGATTTCCAGAACAGCTTTCTACCCAGAATAAGGCCAATAGGATGTCGATCTTTATAAGGCCAATAAGGACTACTTTCTCTGTGTAAAGCCAATAAAGACTTCTTTCCTTGTTTTATCTACGCTGCCAGAAATCTCTTAAACATTTTCTGTTGAATTAATAAAGGATTTACCGCAAATAGCTTATACTTATGGAGTTCATATCTTTCTCGAAACCATATCCGTTTATGCTATGGGGGCCTGTGTATCGCACATTAAAATTATAACTACGGCAAGAAATGTTTGATTGGTTGCAGTATTCATTTGAGACATAATCTTGTTCCTTCTCACCTTTTTTATCTTAAAATTCACTCTTCCTACCCCTCATAATATTGACCTTTTATGACTCTAGTGCAATATGTTTTACCTTTCTCTGAAGGTTAGTCGTAAAAAATTAGAGTTCCATGCCTTATAACTAGACTTTGACAACAGCCTTCCTTAGACGTACGAATTTACAATTCGTATTTAAAAATTGGTGTCGAATACAAAAAAAATTTCAATTTACAAGTGCCGAAAATCTTGCTCATCTTAGTAGGTCTGTCTGTCTGCAACAATAACATGCGAACAACAAAAACAATCAACGCAACGGTAATAATAACAGAAAAACAAACAAACAACAACAATTTTACAACAAATATTTCGTAATGAAAAACTTTACAGTTATAAAACATTACCGCAAAATTAGTAAAACTTTTTAGTTCAGTTCAGTTCAGTTCAGTTCTGTACGTTCAGTTGTTGGCTGCCACGCGTATACTAAGGCTGCATTTGTTGATGTTGCTGTTTTCTTTTTCACTTAAGATGTGCCATAAATAATGTTGTCTTAACACTTTAAAAGTGTTAAAGAAACCAAAAACAGAGAGTTTTCCTGTTTCGCAAACGACTCTAAGATTTTTTTTTGGCAACAAATTTTCATAAAAAAAACGACGAAAAAAATTTTGTGGCCCAGGAAAATAAAGTAGAAAACGACAGCTGAAACAAACTTATTTTATTTTTTTCGCTTTTAATTTTGTTATTCAAAAAGTAAGCGAAAAACAGACGTTGTTGTTGTTGTTATTGTTGATTTGATTATTGTAGAGAGTAGTGCATATTAAATTTTATTTAATTTAAAAAGTTGAATAAACTCAATAACAAAAAACGTTGATTTCATTCTTATGCTCATGGATTTACTATGTTCTTATCTGTCTCTCTTACAATGAAATAAATAGAGGGGAGTAAGGAAGTTATAATTGGACAAAACAAATCATATGATACTCTACACAATAATATGCTCGTTGCTGTAGGTAATGATTCTCAAATAATTGGCAGTTACAACCCTTCAGTTCGGACTACAACCTAGCTTCTCACACCACTACTGGTGTATATTATTTTTATACATGAGTTTTACTTTCAGATTTTTTGCCAGAAATCTGCTGAAGTCGCCACTCATGTATAAAATTAACACACACAACATAAGTGGTGTGCGAAACTAGGACGTTGTACAATGGGTCAATTCGACCTCCGGGTACTGTACTAGTCTTAATTGACAAGTACACGTCCTCTAGCCTAACCTAACCTAATCTGCTGAGAGGAAGTCGCCGCGTGAAATATTTCTACGTTTCTCGTTTTGTTGGAAATATCTAACCTGAGGTTTGCACCGTGGCCTCACGTCTAATAAGCCAACACACTACCAATTTTATATATGAGTTTAACAGAAGTTTTGAGCTTTTTTATCAGAAATCTGCTGAGAGGAAGTCGTGGAAGAAATATTTGTTTATATTTCGTTTAGTTGGAGATGTCTGATATGGGATTGAAACCTAATATACTAAGACGACTTCAATGATAAGTTAGTTTCAATTGATAGCCACCTAAAGCTTAGCTCACCATAATACTATTAAAAGTGTTGTTGTAATAACCTCAGATTTATAATTCCTGGCTGATAGCTTCCCTCCATTATGCTGACAATTTTATGGATTTACAGGTTTTACCTAAAATCCCTTTAGGCTAGACAGAAAGAAACCAAAAAAAACGTCCGTATTGCACGTGAATCGTTATAAATTTTTGAATTCGTTACTAAGAGTATTGAGATCGTGGTAGGGCCAGAGATCAAGTAGGGCCAGTATACTCGGTTGATCTTTTACAACCATTTGTTCACAAATACCAGCGATATCGTTCCAGTATAAGAAGCAATCGGCTACCTTTGGCAACCGTATAGAAGAACAGATTTTACGCTTGAATTAAATATTTTTATTTGCCGAACACTTCAATATTTGTGATGAATACTACCATAGCTTGCTGAGGCAAGTATGTAGCCATTGCTCTTTATTGGTAAATTCGCGTCCACTTCACACTGCCGTCTATCCAATAATGCTTCCTTTATATAAGGAAGGCGAAACCATTAAGGATTAAGGCAGCGAAGTTCATGACAATAGGAATGGAACACTGAGACGAGTGGTAGATGGACGGCAAAACTTCTCGCGGATATTGCCCACTGGATGGAGAGGAAATTTGGTGAGGTCAACTACTGTCTGACACAACTGTTATCTGGGCATGGCTATTTTTGTAAGTACCTATTAAAAATGGGGAAGATGACACGACCAAATTGCATTTATGATGACGCGTCGATTGATCAGGCGAAACACACTTTCTTTCATTGTGAGAGATGGAGAGTGCAAAGAAGGAATCTTGAGGCCAAAGTCGGCGTCTGTACTGTAGAGAACTTCTGCGATGTAATTCTGAGCAGAATTGGAATAGTATAGTCGGATACGCTGAAGTCTTACTAAAATCTAAGAAAATTGACTTGGATGAGAAAAGTAGAATGGACGTTTAAACAGCTTCTCGGAATTCGTTACACAATCCGGATATAGATATGAAGGTACCAAGTGGCCAGACGGACTCCACTTCGAAGTAATACCACAGTAGTTCCGGAGTGGGCATAAAGAGTCCAAAAGAGGAGGGGGAGATTTAGTGGGTGAGGGCCCCACACACGGGGAATAGTGACGACTACCCCTATGGTGCGGTTAGGTACATTTACTCCTTCTCGGCGTAAAAAAAAGCAGCGAAGTTGGTGGTTTAGTTTGGAAGTCAACATCAAGTCTAGTAGGTATTGTGGTGATTTATTAGACTTTAAAAAATCCTTCCGTGGAAATTTGCTCCCAACAGTCTTGTAATAAAAACTCTGAGAGTATGCCACAGCCCACATATATAAAATGAACACAACTTTTCATCGATATTGTCAATAGTACTCTAGGTCATGGTGCTGCTTTGGTATTCTGTAATACCGTCCGCAATATTTTCTTATAGTATTGGCTTATTAGACGTGAGACCACGGTTCAAACCCCAGGTCAGATATATCCAACAATACGAAATATGAAGAAATATTTCTGCGGCGACTTCTTCTCAGCAGTCTTTTGACAAAAAAAAATTGCCTTGAAAAATTTTCTCAGCAAAAATCTGTCTTTCGAAGTCGACTTTAAGTTGTAGAGCCCGCCACTCATGTATAAAATTAATACACACAACATAAGTTGTAAGAGAAACTAGGTTATAATCTTGACTGAAGGGTTGTAATGACCAATTACGTATGTATGTATTTAAGTATGCATGTATGTATTTAAGCTTTTCCATTCTGTCTTCGCGCTGGTTATAAGCGAACACGAACTGTAACATCCACCAACCAATGACAGTGTAGGGTACGAATAGGAAAAAAGAAAAAGAAAAGAAAAATTCAAATACGACAAGTCCAATATTGTTTACTTAAACAATTTCTCGCTTCTGATAAGTATGTATTGCTTTTAGGGAAACATAAGATACTATGTACACCAGTATGTGGGTCTCTGGCATGTTTTTTTTTGCTCTTGTTGTTGTAGTTGTTGGTCGTACTTAAGTAATAAATCATAAGAGTGAATAAATCATAAAGGCAACATTTTCAATTGACATAAATATGACATACTCCCACAGAGACACACACAAACACACGCACACCCATCTGTACAATTCTTAAAGCCACATTATGCCATCTCTCATAAAATATATATGTATTCTGGGAGAGTATTTATAAACTTCTATTATAATTATGAAATGAGAGAGAGGGAGAGAGAGAAAGACAGAGAGAATATTATTATATTTAGATAAATACTCATACTATGCCTGTGTATGTATTTACTCATACGCTTTTTGCTTTTCGATAGATCCCCACAATTATTATCAAAATCATCTGCAATAATAATAATATTTCTCAGCTGTTGCTGCCGCTGATAATCACAATGATAATGATGACAATAATGATGATAATGTTGACGATGATGATGATGATGACGATAACGCTGATTGTAATCACAACCGACTAATAAGAATGATATTAATAATGACTGTGATAGCAATGCTGATGGTGATGGTGATAGAGATGGCGATGATGATGATAATAATGGCATGAAAATTGACAGTATTATTGTCATGTTTATACCATCTAAATGCGATGTGAACGAATTATAGTTGCCTCTCTGTATGTGTATGTGTGTGTATGTTTTGTATTGAGACTGCCAGTATTTTGTATTAAATGTTCGCTAAAAAAAGAGCCGAAACTGCCTACTGCTACTACTTGTTGGCTGTATCCAAAATGGGGAAAGTACGCTCAACTAATTTTTCTCAGCTGGACATTTACAAAACCGTAGATATGTATGCTTGTAGAGTACTAGATCGAGGTAGTCTAGCAGGTAGTGTATTGGCTTATTAGACGTGAGGCCACGGTTCAAATCCCAGATCAGACATCTCCAATAAAACGAATTTTGAAAAAACATTTCTTCGGCGACTTCCTCTCACAAGATTTCTGGCAAAAAACTCTGAGAGAGAAATAAAATTGCCATGAAAAGCTTCTCAAAAAATCTGTCGTTCGGAGTCGACTTTAAACTGTAGGACCCACCACTCATGTATAAAATTAACACACACAACAAAAGTGGTGTGAGAAACTAGGACATTGTACAATGGGTCAATTCGACCTCCGCGTACTATACTTGTCTTAATTGAGAAGTACACGTCCTCTAACCTAACCTAACCTAATGACGTACTAGGAAAACAAGCTCTCAGGACAGTTTTTCGAACAAAATTTACATCAGCGGTGAAGCTCTGATCGTAATCCTTACTTAAGGGTTGTAATATCCAATTAAGTTAGCAAGTAAAGCTCTTAGTACTAAGAAGTGATTATGGAATAGTCAATGCAAACAAAAAAGTAAATTCTTGGTATCATATAGTGTAGAGGTGGCCTGAGCGGTATTTTTCAGTGTACTATTGTTGTATGATAACAGATCCAGAAAACCCGATCAATTTTTGGCATGAGTAAAAACAAAAAAATTCAAGTTTTTTAGCGTTTAAATTGGCCACCAACATAATGAGATTCGGCATCATCACACTCTTTATTGTTGAGTTACTACCAGGATTATGTCTAGGCAGATAATCCTTCATGGTTGGAGCATACTAAGACCTACATTCGTCAAGTTATCAATGAGTTACTCTGTTGCAACGAAATTCATTCCAGAAACAATGGCAGGCTCCTATCAAGCAGACCCTTGGGCAATTATTTCTTCTCGAATTGGTTCTATAGATACGAAAAAGCTTAACGAATACATCAGAACACTAAATTGGTTCAAAAGTGAGACGCAATATATTGATAGAAAGCGTGGCATGTAATTGTCTAATTGGGCCATACATTGCGCTTTATGACCACAAAAGATTATCTACTTCGACCAACATTCGCAGGGGCCACAAACATGGTGCGTAAATTCATTAACAACTTGTGACATTTTTTCTGTTGCCTTTATTATATTTATACTAGATCCTTGAATGCTATGTTAAGAGGGGTAGGAGTTTAACTTTTCTGCCACACGGATTTGGCCAGGTGCTGTGGTTGAAATGCCTGACTACAAATGTTTTCATCACAGATTTTGGATTTTAAAATTATGGTTGTGAGGAGATAGGTCGTAATCCTAATTGAAGGGTAGTGATCAATTGTGTACGTGTACTATGGTTAACTAAACACTGCAGATTTTCCAGGAGGTCGTGTATGCAGCGCAATGCTTGTAGTGTGATGAGATATTCAAACGAGTTCCTTACGAAAGTTACGCCGATGTCTGTTTATGAATGAATAACTTTATAGAGGACTATTGAATCATTTAAATCACGATCATAATCTTCGAGGTTTTATATGATTTGAGTGCTTCGATTTCTTTAGTTAAATTGAGTGTACATATATTCATGATTGATCATTACAAACCTTCAGTCAGGATTACAACCTAGGTTCTCACACAACGTGTGTGAATTTTATACATGAGCGGCGGGACCTCCAGGAGCTATTCATGGCAATTTTATTTACTCTCAGAGTTTTTGCCAGAAATCTGCTGAGAAAAAGTCGCTGAAGAAATATTTTTAATTTTTCAGTTTGTTGGAGATGTCGGACCCGGGATTTGAACCGTGGCTTGACGTCTAATACGCCAACACACTAACTACTAGACTACGGCGACTTCTGAGTATTTTCTAGTGATTTTAAAGGGAGGCTCAACTTCGTTGATGACAGAGGCTTAAGATCATATATAGCACTTCATGTTAAGCCGCAGGTTCTTAACTTCGCAAGCTCTAATATCCTTGAGTGAATTCTCCAAAATACGGATCAATACAACAGCAACATTTGTTTTGGGGTTCGTATGTTTCTCCTAGGGAATGATTCCCGATCTGCAAATTTCCTATAGGATCACAATGCTCCTTAGCTTTGGCATCAAAGAAAACTTTCCATTGGTATTTGCTACAGTACGCTAATTACCTGCTTATTTGGAAAAACTTGATTCAAGAGACTGATAATTGATTTGCGACCGCTTCTATGCCTTAGAAATAAAGGGCTATCCATTTCGTGGTTTCAAAAGTATGGGACTGGAATTCGACATCTGTCAAACTAAGTTGTAAAACCAATTTTTTTCTCCTAAGTTGAAAGTCTGACATTGATGAAAATGGAGCGTTTAACTATCATACAACGCATAAAAATTATCAAAACCTATTACAAAAATGGTGATTCTGCCATAGCCACGTATCGAACAAAATTTTCTTCAGCGATGAAGCACATTTCACACTCGCTGGGTATGTTAATAAACAAAATTGTCGTATTTGGGTTCTGAGAATCCTCAAGTAATTAAAGAGAGGTCATTATATCCAGAAAAAGTCACTCTTTGCTGCGCTCTTTGGTCCGAAGATGTGATTGGACCCTACTTCTTCGAAAACGACGATGGAACGACTGTCACCGTCAATTCGGAGCGTTATGGTCATATGATAACCGATTTTTCTTTGCCTGCTATTGAAGAATACGACTTGGAGAATATGTGGTTTCAACAAGACGGTGCCACTTGCCACACAACTCGAGCGAATATGGCTTTATTGCAAGAAATATTTCCTGGCCGCGTAATTTCTCGTCGTGGCGATATCAACTGGCCACCAAGATCATGCGATTTTACACCATTACACTTTTTTTTGGGGAGCTATGCGAAAGACCGTGTTCATGCAGATAAACCTTCAACTCTTGAGCACTTAAAAACAACATTCGTCAAGCTATGGCTGAGATACCGCCCAATATGTGTCAAAAAGTGGTCGAAAATTACCACAAAAGAATCAATGCTGGCAACACTTCGCGTGGAGGTCATTTAAATGATGTAGTGTTTCACACATAATGTCAACGTTCAAACTTTACAATAAAAAAATAAATAAAAAAATGAAAAAAATGAAAAAAATATTTTATAAGTGTTTTATTTACGTTTACATTTGAAACCACGAAATGGATAATCCTATATGAAAATGACTATAAATCTGTAAAGGTTTCATATTACGATTACTGTATGAATTCAGATTTAGAAACAAAGCCTAATTCAATGTTTCTAACCCTCCTCCCTAACCTAACCTAACTCTGAAACCTTATTTATCATGTTAGGTATACTTCTCCTGGCTATCTGCCTACATGTTTTTGGTCACATTTATATACATATAGAGACGGCCATTATATAGACAATATATATATACACTAAGTATATTACGCTATATAAATATAACGGTGTATACATACATACATGTGATGATGTGTATGTATATATAAAGTTTAGTTGTTTTGGTCGTTCCATAACTATGAATGATGGTGTTTATATTTTTTATGACACCATAATAGAATCAAAGTAGAGTAGAATTGTTGGCATAAACAATAACAAACAACAACAACAACCATAAAATTCACGCAGTGTTAATATATGACAGAGACTTTCATTTCTGTCCGTCCATATACATACATACATATGGTACATGTCTATCCACACTATAGATAGACAGATTTGTCTGTCTTTAGGTTCATCTCAATTCAATATTTAACACAACAATTACGGGGATTAGTTTTTTATTTTACTCAGTTTGTTCGTGTGTTATTGGTAAAGATTTATTAAGGTTCCTGTTGCTATATGTAGATGCTGCTGGGTGTTGCTGTTTAGCGATAATATATTGATGTGCTCATTGCGGAAATGTGTCAAGTGATCTTTAGGAAATATTTTCAAATGCAGCTAACGAAAGTGCTTTCACTGGTGGCTATCACAATCAGCAGTAGTGAGTGAAAGCATTTAAGAAGTGAAACGGAATTTAAATTCAAATACAAGACGATTTATTTAAGCAGGTTTTACGAGATATTTGACTAAAATAGGCAGACTTCTGGCAAAAGCTCTGAGAATAAATAAAATTGCTGTGAAAAGTTCCATAAAAAAAACTGTCATTCGGAGTCGACTTTCAACTGTAGGTCCCACCACACTGCATGGTTGGTGTGCGAATCTAGGTTGTAATCCTGACTAAAGAGTTGTAATGACCAATTTTTAATATTTCCTTAAACCTATGTCTTCTTCCCATTCCTTTCGAATCCTTTTACCTGCCTTCAATACATTACAAACGCACCGTAGCAGCCGTTGTAAGTCGTTGTTTAAAAATTTATTGCAAAATAACTCGTTCACACACATACAAGTGTGTGTATGTCTAACAGTATATCTCTACCGGAAATAAATTATAAATTCTTTCACACACACACATAAGAGTACATACATACATTCACATACTAGGGACTGACTATCTTACATCTACAAATACTATGTGAATGTATTTCACATTTTTCAAATTTAATATTTTCTGTGACAATTTTATTGCTTGTAGCCCAAAGGTATTTTGTGATTTGTTAAATAATTTGAATCTTATCGCATGAAATTTATGACCCCTTTACTCATCTGTACAACAAAAAAATAACAGAAATATTTTGTTAAATATATATATGCGTACCATATATTGGAAAAAAAGAATGTTACTAGAAATCTATAGATAAACAGTACAAAGAGTGTAATTGTAAGACATGCATACCTTAAGGTATGTGCATATAAATCATCAGAAAAATAAGAAGACTTTAAGGAATTCAACAATTACATTTTTGCTCAAGATACATAGAAAATGGTAAAAGAAATGCCGTCAGTACTTCAAAATTTAAGTAAAAGTTCTGTGTTCAAAAGTTCGCCACTGGTTCTCTGGGTGGAGCATTCCCGAAATTTCCCAAATTTCAATGTCTCTGGCTTAAAAATCAGACTGAATTGGACCAATAACATGGGTTATATTGCCATAGAGGCAATGGCTGCAGTTGTCGGTTATTCACATACATCTTCAAATAAAGAAAAACACCACAAGAAAAAGTCTTAATGTGGCAACTCGAACAATGTCGGGGGCCACTTCAGATCACCTCCACGTCAGATTACCATGCCCACAAACCTCATGCAGAATGTCCGATAGAAACAAAATGTTGTAGCTATTCAGATCAATCAAAGAGATTTGCAATCGTCAACCTATAGCGCTCACTGAAGATAGTGATGGCCTGGCCAATGTCGTTCGCAAAAAAATATGGACCGATGCGGCCGCCATACCGAAATCCTCAGAAAGCAGTGATATTTTCAAAATGCATTGTATGTTCTAGGATCTCATATGGATTGGTATTGTCCCAATTTTGTATGTTTACGTATCCTTTCATCTAGAAGATGATCTCATCGTTGAAGGTGATTTTTCAATGAAAATTAGTTATCGTTGCCTCACATTTCAGAGGCTATTCGGCAAACTTACTTACTTAATTGGTCATTACAATTTTTTAGGCAATCAATGAGCTTTAATGGTTGCAACTAATAGTGTTGGCCTAGGCAACGTCCTTCTCAATGTTTTTTCAACTTAAACAAAAGCATTGAAGACTTTCTCCTTGCAACCATACATTACCTTTTGCGATTTTCCATTTGGCAACTTCTAGAACACTACTGTTGATTTGTTATTGTAATTCATTTCATATCTTTCATGATATTTCTACGTATTGTTTGTTTTTATTGCATTTTAACTCCAATGCAGATTATTTTACCCGTACTACCTGTACCAATGCAATAAGCAACGGATTAGGGAAATATGCAGAAACCTTAGGGATTAAAATTAAAGAAATTTTTTTTAATATGATCGTATCTAAATTCAATCCACATTATCCTTTAGTCACTTTTATTGCTCATCAATTGTTCAATTGACATAAAGAGGACCTTTTAATTAGTTTATAAAGAAAATTTAAGCCATTAAGTAAACTCCGAAATGTCATAAAAACAATATTGGCAGGAGATACTTAAGAAATAAAGAAATTTATTAATGCCTGTTACATACTCTAAAAGAATCTGAACAAAAAAATTTCAAAAATTTCTTTAAATTACTTAAAACCCATCTGCCTTCTTCCCCGGCATTGCACTGCCTTCATACTCATTAAAGAGTTTCAATGTTTTGTGTAAACTTTTCTAAACAAAAACTTTACTTTACGCCAAAGCAGAGACCACATGTTGCAAAAACATTTTCTTTAATACCTCAACGTATACTTTACATATAAAATTTTGAAGTCTGCATTATTTTCCTTAAGACCATCACACACAAAACAAGGAAAATACCTGAACCTAAGCTGAATACAACCTTCGAGTTGGCAACACAAGTTATGGGCCAAATATGTATAAGATACGATAGCATCCCTAACTTTGCATTCCAGTATTTTGTGTTCTGTTCCGAAAAGGAAGGTTTTTGAAGAACAACAGAGAGAGAGAGAGAGCGAGATTGTTTGAAAATGAAATGGTTAGTGGTGGCATTATGGCATAATTAACTGCGGAACTTGTAACCATATTTTGTACAAGAACAACAAATCCTACCAGTGCAGTGTTTAAACAAAACACCTGAGTTCTCTGCCATCTCACCATCATCTCTGTAGTCGAGAGCGGAGAGAAAAGTGTCGTCAACAAAAAACGCTTACAAAGTGTTATGAACTATTTAAGCCAGCGTATAATAAAAAGCAGTTGTTGTTGTGGAAAAATTAAAAAGAGTTTACCCTGCAGCATCACTAAAACTTTTACTTGGTTTGGTATTTTTAAGCCGTATATATTGTTTGAAGTTTCAAGTTAAGAAAAAAATAAGATGAGTACCTTAAAGAGTTTGAGATGAGCTTAAGGGATCCTTAATTATGTCAATTGAATTTTGGGACTTGAAGGACAAAAGATTAGAAATTTAAATTTGATGGGCTTTTCTTGCCACAGTGGTAGTACACGATGTAAAATAGTGTTGGATTGAAAGCGTTTTTCATGCCACTTAGTTATTATATATGAGTTCTGGTATATGTCCACTGCAGGTGCGAGTCACATGGTACATTCAATCAGTAAAATTTATGTCTACTTACGTACATATCTAGCTGATAATAACAACCCTTCAACCAGGATAACAACCTAGTTGATGTATATTGTGCGTGTTAATTTTGTACATGAGTAGCGGAGCCCAATTTCATTTCCTCTCAGAAATCTGCGGAGAGGAAGTCGCCGAAGAAATATTTTTTAATATTACATTTCGTTGGAGATGTCTGACCATTAAATCGCGCCTTTGGCACCAATACTCACTTGAATATTGGCTACCAACGCTTTAAGAGTCGCTGGTTTAGCTGTATAAACCAATGAATCTCGCCAATAAATCTCGCCTTTGGCACCAATACTCACTTGAATATTACCTACCAACGCTTTAAGAGTCGCTGGTTTAGCGGTATAAACCAATGACTTAACAGAGACATCAAATCTCAGCAATTCGGGATCTGTGAACAGGAAAACTTTTGGAACAAAGTTTGATTGATTGTTTAGTGCACAATGGTAAGTTGTGCAATTTTGTTGGATCTAAATATCCCCAAAGAAGTTCCAAAATTTATCAGAATGTCTTTTGTCTTCTAACAGGTACTTCCGAACTTTAACATTTGATGACAGCCATCTTGTTCATGCTACATCTGTCGTTTGTTCAGTCTATTTTGAGCAATCACCATGCCCGGAGATAGCATTCAACAACATGTGAAAATAATAAAATTGAAATGAAAATCAAAATATGCGAAAAACATCGTAGTTGTCCGTGAAAGTGTAGAGGACAACTCCAGCCAAACGATTTCGCTTAAACTAATTTGTCGAATCTTGTGTCGCGTCTTGGACTGCACTCGTACAAAATTCAACGCACCAAACTGAAGGTAAAGGACCATAAATAAGGATGTGTGTTTACTGAATAATGTTGCCGTAGTCTTGTAGGTAGTGTGTTCGGTTATTAGACGTGAACTCATGGTTCAACACCTAGCGGAGCCATCTTAAACAAACTTAAATATGAAGAATATTTCTTCGCATATTACTCTCGGCAGTTTTCAAAACAAAATTGTCATGAAATATTTTCCAAATTTGTCGCTCGGAGTCGACTTTAAACTTTAAAATTTACACACACAACATGAGTGATGTGAGAAGCTAGGTTGTAATACTGACTTAAGGGCTGGAATAAGCAATTCTGCAGTTACAAAACTTTCTTCAAACTGAATAACGACTGACTGTCTGGAATGAAGAGCTTCTCCCTGTTAAATTCGCGAATGATATCTCTGAATGAAAACGAAAGTAGAAGTATGAAAGCTAAGATTTTTTTTTTAAATTTGCTCTCCAATTTAACATGAACATTGTAGGTGTTGTGTAGTTGTAGTTCTATAAGCTGTATTGAATGAATAAAAAATAAAATTTCAATGCAATAGGAATGAATCTACACTCTCTCTTGTTAAACTAATTGAATAAAAAACTAACAACAATATACACAGACTTAGACTCAAACTCAGCAACATCATTATCACCATTATCTACACTCTCATCAGATGTAAGAGTAGCTGCAGCGTCAGCATCATCATCATCATCATCATCATCTTCAACACCCTTACTATGACAGTAAAATCGCAGATAATTTACACAATCATTGTACGTCAGTTTGAAAAAAAAACAACAATTTAAATGCTTTAGTAGCCCAACAACGGTTGGCAAATACGGTACGCAGTCTATCAATTTTATAAAAAAAAATTTCAAAAATATTTAAAAATTTCTATGCAATCGTATTGAAAATGTTGCCGTATAAATATTGAAGTTTTGCAAACAAATTCTAAAAACTCACGGGTGTAATCAATAGCAAAAAAAAAAAAAGAAATCTGTTGCAGCTTTTGTACTTACAACATAGCAAGAGAAACACGGAAAAAAGCAAACGATTTTAAATTTGCAATTTGCGTAGAAACCATTAACAGAAATCGATTGCTAATAGAGGAAAGGGAAGAAGGGCAAAAGAACGTTGAAAAACAAGGAAGCCAGAAGAGACAGAGAAATATAATCGAAAAATTAAAATCAAAATGGTGGAAAATCGAAAATTGTTTTATGCAATTAGTTTGATGCTATTGACTTGCTGTCAAATTATTACAATGTTGCCACATAATGTTGCAAGCAGTGAGAGTAGCAGTAGTAGTCCAGGACAAAGCAGCCATAGTACAGCACATAATAGCAACTATAATGTGAAGGAGGAATACGTTAATAATAGTAGCAACGGTACTAGAAAAAATACCACTGGCAACAACAACAATAATAATAACAACAACACTGCTGATGATGATAAAAACGATTCTTTAATAATAGCCGTGGCATCGCAGAAAAATGCAGACGAACATACAATTGTTTCGAGCAAAGAAGCATGGCAAGGCCAGGAGAATGATTCGAGACCCATGGATAATATTGATGATTTGATTTTTCTCGACAAACGACCAATTAACCAACAGCAGCAACAGCAACAGCAGCAACAGCAGCAACATCATCATCATCACAGCGAGCAAGAAAGACGGCAATACAACCAGCACCAACAGCTGCTTGACCACCATCACCCTCCACATACTGTGCACAATGAACACAAACATTACGAATTTCATCACATAACAATGGATGGCGGCAATAGCAATAGCGATAGCGATGAAGACACTGATTCATTAACCGATACAACGTACTCAACAATGATTGTTGTCGATGATGATGGCGAACAGGAGACAGAGTCGGAGCATGATGATGGCATACCGCATGAAATTGAATTACAACCCGATATCAATGAAGAGGTCACTCCCCTCAATGTAACACCCCTCGATTTAAGTGACTTTCTATCGTTAATACCCGCCACCAAAGTTAAAGCAATTGTTAACCATTATTACCACAATGATCCGGAAGTACAACGTGCCCATGCCTTCATGTCTAGTCGTGATTTTTTAATGCTGAAACAGCATATAATTGCCATACCGGAAATGTCAGCATTTTTACGTTATTTAAATAATAGCGGCTTAGATTTGGTGAAATTTGTCACAGCTTTAACGAATTTAACTGCCTACAACAGCGATAAAGTTGATGGCATTGAGAGAGCAACAGCAACAGCATCAGCAACTACTGAATTAGATGGCGAACAGCCAACAACAGTTGATAAAACTATGGGACAAACAAATGGCAAGTGTATGAAAAAGAAAAAGAGTTTTAAAATATATTTCAATTTGAATTGTTTAAGCCATTAGTCACTGAAGGGTTAACCTTTCTCACAAAGGAAAAATTAAATTCAACTTACAGGGGTTGACAATTTTTCTATTAAAACTAAAATATTTAGACCCACTCGGACTTATTAAAAATAATTGCAACATGAAGCCACTGCAGTCAGTGTGTTGGTTTATTCGACTTGAAGCCTCGATTCCAAACCCAGTTAAAAAATCTCCAAAGGAATATGAAAAAAAATATTTCTTCGGCGACTTACTCAGCAGATTTCTGGCAAAAAAATTCGGTGTTAATTGAATTGCCATGAGAAAGTTTCTCAAAACATCTGTCGTTCGAAATTGACTTTAAACTGTAGGTCCGTCCACTAATGGATAAAATTAACACACGCAACATAAGTGACGTGAGGAGCTAGTCGAAATCCTGACTGAAGGATTGTAATGGCCAATTATGTATGTATGATTTTTGTTGATACCACACTACATGAAAGTCCAGATTTTGCAATCCAAATATGCATCAAAACCTGTTACCCAAAGAGCTTTTGGTAATTAGTTGGCAACAAATCGTTCATTAGATATGCAATTGCGCAAGAATATTTGGCTGACCTCTTGCAAACATTCCTTTACATATATCTGCGATTTCGTTCCAGTATAAGTGGTTATCGGCGACGGTTTTTAATCGTATAAAAGAATAGATTTTACCCTTGAATTAAATACTTTCATTTATCATCAAATAAAGCTTCCTTGATACGTAAATTGCCAGCCCGTTTAGGATTAAAGAAGCAGAGTTAGGGGTTTAGTTTCGTAGTAATCAAGCCTACTAGATACTGTGTTCTTTTATTTTGACTTCAAACCCCAGTTAAATAAAAAAAAATTATTCACCGACTTCCTCTCAGCAGTATTCTAACAAAGGCTCTGAGGATAAATATAATTGACACGACTATAGATACCGCCTCTCCTGAATAAATTTAACACACACAACATTTCATCATGTAGGTTAATGAGCTGTTTTGGTATGCTGTAGTGCTGAAGTCGCCGTGGTCTAATAGTTAGTGTGTTGGCTTATTAGACGTGAAGCCTCGATTCAAACCCCAGGTCAGTCATCTCCAACTAAATGAAATATGAAAAAATATTTCTTCGGCGACTTCCTCTCCGCAGATTTCTGGGAGTAAATAAAATTGCCATGAAAAGTTTTTCAAAAATCTGTCGTTCGGAGTCGACTTTATACTGTAGGTCCCACCACTCATGTACAAAAATTAACGCACACAACATAAGTGGTAGGAGAAGATAGGTCGTAATCCTGACTAAAGGGTTGTAATGACCAATTATGTATGTATGTATGTAGTGCTGACTATATTACACAGTATTTTATAATATCATAGGCTGTCGGAAAAAATGCAGCTTCCCATCAAACGATATTTGCCGTGGTTGTAAATCTGCTGAAGAGAAAGAACAGCTTTCACTAACATTGACAATGCCGTCTCTTTCGAGGGGCGGATTTAGGTTATCGACTCTCCATTCCTTGTCAGCTTAACTGAGTTTTCATCCATTGGTAGCAAGGACATAGCTTTCTTTATTAAACTTGCTGGCTGTTTTCCAACAGAGGGTAGAAGTGCTTTAATGTGCATCCACTGAGCTGACCAATGGGATTTATGGAATTTGGTGTTGGTCAGTACACAGACTGCGCTTACCTGTGGCATCACAACGGAATGCAATGCGTATTCAAGTGTGCTTTGGTAATCAAAGCTACCACTTCGACCTAACTTAACATAGGCTCCTCTTATCCGCAGCTTGATGCTGTAACAAATCAGTCACAGTCACCTGCACGAGCAATTTATGGGCATGATCATCTTATGCGGAGGTGACGTGAACTAGTCCTCCAATATTTTAACCAACTTCCTTGATGCTTATGGTTGAGGACCCATATTTCTTCGTAGACATCGCGACCTTACATGCATACATATATAATTTGATCATTACAATCCTTCATTATGACTGGCCTACGACCTAGCTCCTCACATCACTTATGTTGTGTGTGTTAATTTTATACATGAGCGATGGGACCTACACTCCAAAGTCGACTTTAAACGACAGTTTTTTTTGAGAAACTTTTCATGCAAATTTTTTATCTATTCTGAAAGGTTTTGACCAGAAATCAGCTGGGAGTCAGCCGCCAAAGAAATATTTGTTCATATTTTGTTTTTGTCTGATCTGTGGTTTGAAACACACTATCTACTAGACAATGACGCCTTCATCATGACCTTACTCTTGACTAAATTCAAATTAATTTTTCAAATATCAAAATTAAGAGTAAAAATATAATTTTTTTTAATTCTTTTCTTTTCTAATCCTTTAATTTTCTTTCAAATACTGTTTTTAAACAAATACAAACACCACCTCCGATGACCAGACATTGAATATGTTGAGAAACAAAGCCTTAACATACAGCCGACCCAAACAAATATTGAAATTGAAACTATGAATGCAACAACAACAACAATAACTATACCGCCTGCAACAACAATGGGTGATATGAATGAAACAATAGCAACAGCAACAACAACAACAATAGCAAAAGAACAACTAAACGGTTTACACGGCTTAGTCGATAATGTTTTGGATGTATTGCCGCAGGATCAAATACTGGCAACATTCTTTGATAAACTCGAGGCGAATGAACAATTTTCGAAACTGGTCGATAATATTGGCAGTCCCGAGTTTGCTAAAATCCTAAACAATATGCAGGTGAGTGAGTACAAGTGAAATGAAAAAATTTTTTTGTTGTTTTTGTTGCTCTTGTATTATTTTACACGTTTCATCTTTATTTGATTTGATTTTGCTTTTTTTTGTTTTGAATGGATTGAATGGGGTTTTGTTTTCTAATAGCCCATGTGAGGCAATGGAATAAAAATAATTTTTTTTTATTTTTTTTGGATTAATTTTGGAAACCTTTTTATTTTTAAAAGCATTGGAAATACAAAAAAGAAAACAAAACAAAAAAAAAATTAAATAAAAATAAAATATCAATAGAAAGGAAAAATAAAAACCATAACATCGATGGAAAACTTTTCTCTAAAGGCACTCTATATGCAGGAGAAAAACTGTTATGGTACGTGCTTTGCTCAATAAAAGGCTTTTTAACGTATAAAACTTTTGCCTACAGCCCTTTACAGCACTTTGCTTGGACTCAGCTATTACAGAGAGAAGCTTAGCTACACAAATAATACTTTGAAATTCCATAGAAATTTGACGAAATTAAAACAAAAACTAAAAAAACAGCACAGCGCAACCTTTTTTGCCTAAAACCCCTACCCCATTTAGCCATTTTAAAATAAATTTTTATTTTTTTTTCTAGGCTTTGAAAAAAAAGAAAAAATATTAAATTATAGAAACAATTCAGCCCCCCTTTTATTTAAAGGCAATAATTTGTGTTAAGAAACGTGATTGAAATTTTTACTTTATTGTGGAGCCCTTTTTCCAAATTTTTAATGTTTCTGTAGATCCTTCCTTTCGTTTTTTTTGATTTGTAAAAGAGAACGTAAGGCAATTTTGAAATTTATATGCCATTTAAAGTGTATTATTATTATCGTTGGCCCAAAAATACTTACATATATTTTTTTATTTATTCTAATAAACGTTTCAATGTCTAATGGCATTGACCATTAACTTCCGCTTTTTTTTAAGGGGAGAAACATTTTATTTTTAAGATTAATGACCTTCAAAGGCTTGGTTGAAAAGCATTTAAAAATATTGAAAATTTTCATTAAATTCATTTAAAACCTTGTCACAAACATAGATAAAGCCACGCATTTAGCTTAGGTAGGCTTTAGCCGTTGAGGCTTGAGTTTAGGCACATTGTGTTACCACAATTAATATCCAACCTGGGCATCGAATATTCCCTGCCGAAAGTTTATCGGCCTGCCAAAAGATTGCTATTGAAGTAATCTTTATATTGAAGAGTTGAACCTGGAAAATCAGAAAATTAGAGGCTAAGAGATCTTCTCACGGCAAGAACAGGACACTGACTCATGCGTCCTACTTTTTCACTGGCTAACCTTTCGAATAATGGTGTTTATGAATGTTATTTCCTTTAGAATTTAATCGCCGCAGTCTAGGAAGTCGTTTGGTGGCTTATTACTCTTGAGGCCACTCTTCAAACCCCAGGTCAGATATCTCCAAAAAAACTAAATAAAAATATATTTCTTCCTCTCAGCAGATTTCTGGCAAAAACTCTAAAGGTAAATAAAATGCCATGAGAAGTTTCTCAAAAATCTGTTGTTCGAAGTCGACTTTAGGTCTTGCCACTCACAACATAAGTGATGTGAGAAACCATGTCCATAATCCTGACTGAAGGGTTGTAATGACCATTTATGTGTATACGTATGTTACCATAATTAATATTCAACCTGGAGAACGAATATTCGTGCTATTGAAGCAATCTTTATATTGGAGAATTCAGTCAAGGAAAACAGAAAAGTATAGACTAAGAGACGCGCCTCTTCATGGCAAGAGTAGGACATATGAGCCCTACTTTTTCATTGCCTAACCCTTCGAATAATGGCGTTTATGAAAGTTATTTCCTTTAGAATTTAGTCTCTGCAGTCTGGGAAGTCGTTTGATGGCTTATTAGACTTGAGGCCACGGTTCAAAACCCTGGTCAGATATCTTCAACAAAACGAAAAATGTAAAAATATTTCTTCAACGACTTCCTCTCAGCAGATTTCTGGCAAAAACTCTGAAATTTAATAAAATTTCCACGAAAAGTTCCCTAAAAATATGTCGTTCGCAGTCAACTTCAAACTGTAAGTTCCGCCACTCATGTATACAACACACAACATAAGTGGTATGAAAAGCTAGGTTGTAATCCTAACTGAAAGGTTGTAAATAACCAATTATGTATGTATGAATGTTACCACAATTAATGTACAACCTCGAAGGCGAATATTCCCAACAGAAAGCCAACCTAACTGCAATAAAAATCAAGCTATTGAAGCAATATTTATATTGTAGGGTTCAATCAAGGAAAACAGAAAATTAGGGGCTGAGAGATGCACCTCTTCATGGCAACAGCATGCCACCGACACATGAGGTGGATGATGCCCTTTTTCTTTACCTCAAACCCTCTGTTCCTGCTGTAGTCATTTGAGGAAGTGCAAAACCTATTGGCATGTCTTTCAATAGACCAGTGAGTCATGAGAATCGTAATTGCGATTTAAGAACAGGATTATGGATTCTTATCCACACAAGTTCATTAGTGCTTATCAATATTGCACGTACCTTGCCAATGAATTGGAGTCTGCTTTAACATTTCGGAGATTGTAAGCTTATACTGGGTCTAGGCGTTTGACCAGCAATACAATGTTTAAAAAGGTTTAAATTTTAACAGACTTGAAAAATCATTTTTCTCTTAAAGAAAATAAAACGAAGAATTTGTAGTTATGAGCATACCTTTTCCTTTTACACTTCCAGAGTTTTAATCGTGCCTAACTTTGTTAACAATTCTTTCCCCATTGATGTTTACAGATATTTGAGGTACATATATGTGAAGACCACGGCAGAAGAACAGGTATGAGAGCTGATTAAACAAAATGTGACGGTAGGTTTCAGTGCGCAGGAAGTTCTTCAAAGGCTCTCTGACAAGCATTTCGGTGCATTGTAATGTAGGAGGGAATAAAATTGCGGATGAACTGGCAGGAGATAGCGTAGCAGATTTCACACTCCTAATGGAGCGTGCAGTTAAACCGATTTTGCTAAACTACTTCGGGCTAATTGATCGAAGTATGAGATGAAAAATTTATAATTCATAACAGAATAGGGGAGATTGTATAATTTTACAGATATTACGGGTCACTAGTTGTGTGTGTGTGAAATACACACAAGCATTGCGCATTGAGAACAAAGGCCAGCCAGACATTCTTTTTGCCAGATTGTTTGTAATGTTGGTTGAGCCTGAAATTGTCGAGCAGATTCTGTCTCTCTGTCCTATCAAGCAGAGACGAACATTCAGTACTCTTTTTGAGGTATTTTAAACAAAGAGTGAAGGTTTCTTTGGGTATCCATAAAGCAAGTTTTTTCATGATGCAACAGATGCCATATCGTTATATGCTGGACCTCACATTTTGAAGGAGAGAAGGACACAGCGATTTTACGGCTTTGCTGGTCTTGGTACACACAAACTCCTGAAGCGTACCCTTCATTTTGAGCTCGTGTACTAAATTTATAATTTTTAGATGTATGAACTTAGAACTGGCCGTACATATCACACATTTACGGTTTTGATGGTCGACCAGTCCTTAGGTATGAATTAGGAACTGGTAATACATTCCACACATTTAGAGCTGTTCTGGTTGCATATACTCCTGAAGTGTACCTTGCATTTTAAGCCCGCGTATTAGATTTATAATTTTCAACGGTACGGCCAGTTTTTAGCTCATACTATAGAATTTATCGAAATATGGTATCGATAGCACGTTTAAAATCGGCCAACAAGAGGTTTCAGATGCTTTTGTATTCAATGGACTACTCGATTATAACTCATGCAGTATTTATGTGATTTGAATAAGATTTCTCGACCTGAACCCTGCGTTTATGTATCTAACAACCATAGGACGTTGACAATTACTTTTTCATTACCTCTCCTAGGAGCATATGCCTTTCACAAAGCATTTTCCATCTTATCCGGTTGGCTTCTTGTTCTGTCTTGTTTCCATTTCGTTAATCTATTTTTGTTCCAGCTAAGCAAGACAATAGTAATTAGAAAACTTGCCTATTGAATCATACTTTTTTACTGCCTGACCTTTAAATAATGGTGTTTACTAATGCTATTCCCTTCGGAGTCTGCGGAGAGCTTCCTGGATGGACTATTTGTAAGTGCATTAAGCCTCTTAATTTTAAAAATAAGAAACCGGTATGGAAAATTTTTCGCTTACTACCGAGTTACTAGCCACGCCCACTCCAAAACTAATTGCATAATATGAAAAAATTCGTATTCCTATATTATTATACTCTTCAACGATTTTATATACATTTTTCATTAAATTCCAACACAATAAAACCGTGATTATATCCCATAAAAATCTTTCACTTATTTTAAGAAATTAGAAATTTTTACAAGCCAACCGGAATACTCTCAAATCCCGAATATTATTTAAAATGTCATAAATTTTTAATAAGTTTTTGTTTTTTTATTTCTAATTTCAGAACTCAATACCATTAAGAAATTTAATATTTACTCTGCATAATAATGGAATTTATGTCATAAGAATTGTGGACTCGTTAAAATCATATTTTTTCCTGGGAGGATTTTAAAATTCAAATAAAAAAGCCAACAAAAGAAAGAATAAAATAATAACAAACCAAAAAAAAAATACTCAGAAACATAAACTTTTAATAAGAAAAAATTAATGATAACGGCACTGAAATTAAGGACAA
Source organism: Sarcophaga variegata (assembly GCA_932273835.1). Lineage (NCBI taxonomy): Eukaryota > Metazoa > Arthropoda > Insecta > Diptera > Sarcophagidae > Sarcophaga > Sarcophaga variegata. Next base: position 18,204,257 of record OW026360.1, read on the forward strand.
TAAAAGGATATAAAAAGCAGCATTCAAAAGAAACTGAAAAAATCCTGTAAAAATTATTATAAAAAGTATCATCATAAAATGGCTCGCAAGTCGTCGAAGTCAATGAAAGGTCAAATGTAAAGCAGTGACTAAAGCTGAATTTTAGCACCGAATTACTTACACAGCCACTCTTACATTTACATCTACCATACATTTATACATAAACGCACACATAAATAATGCAAAAATACAATAACAACAATAATAAAAATATAAACACATTGAAAACTTCATTCATTCATTCGTTCATTCATACATTCATATATTCATACATACATTCACTTATACGCTCATTCTCTCATTCATATATTATGTATGAATGAACAGTTTATGGTATTTTGTTCGATATCGTTTCATTCTTTTTTTTTCTTTTTAATATTTTTTCTAAACGATAAAAAGATATTGAATCTGTAAGAAAACCCAGCAAATAATTTCAGAGAGTAATGAAATTTTTTAAAAATTTAAATTTCCATGAAACTATATGAGACTTGAAATTGTGATGATAACAATAGAAATTTTACATTTTCCCTTCAATAACGACTTTACTTTATTAATGTCACACCCGTTACGTCACAAGTGTCACGCCCGTTACAAATATACATGTTTTTACAATTGAAATTATTGAAGTATTAGCAAATATATTCACGTTTAAAAGCAATTTACACTCGTTACATGTTTATTGCAGAGCTATTTGACCAATGAATCCCAACTCTTACGGTCAGGATTTACTTGGAACCTGAGATATAGACGTCGAAGGTAATCGTTTTCTACAAATGGGCAAAAAAAGTTCTCTATATAAAGTTGTCAGAATTGTTGATGTTTTGCCTTTTGTTTTTGTGAATGAGTTGCATTTTTTGTGTTTATGTCTTGCATTTTTTGGTCGATGACTTTCTATATAAAGCGGGCAAAATTTTTGTTGTCTTGTGTTTCTATGGAAACATTGGCATTTTTGTTGTCGACAACTTCTTTTTTTGGTTGATGACTAGCAATTTTAGGTCGTTGATGTTGTTTTTTTGGTCCATGATTTGTTTCTTTTTGGACGATGACTTACATCTTTTGGCTGATGACTTGCAGTTTGTGGTTGATGACTTGCATTTGTTCTGGTCGATTACTTGCATTTTTTGGTTGATTGATTAGCATTTTTTAGTCGATGACTTGCAATTTTGGATATCTCTGTTTGTCTTGATGATTTGCATGTCTCTGGTCGATTACTTGGATTTTTTTGAGCCAATGACTGCATTTTTTGGACGATGACTTACATTTTTTGGTCGATGACTTGCACTTTTAGGAAGATGACTTCAATTTTTTTGGTCGATGACATGATTTTTTTATGTCAATGACTTGCATTTTTTAGTCGATGATAAAGATATTGTCTTCAGTGGCTATATTAGCTTTGTCATCTATATCTCTGATTCTTAGTAATGACCGGCCATAACAAAAAACGTTTTGGTATCCTTGATACCAGGGGAAACTAGGTCTATTTCCCTTACAATTAAATTTTTTTTTTATCAGATTTTAACTATTTTTTGCTAATTTGATAAAAAAATAAATTTGCATCTTGGACTATATCTCCAGAGCCAAAGGTTACCCAACTGTAGGGAAAGTTATTTTGGAATCCTTGGTCTAATAGCGATCCAGCACACTCGGTATGATTCCCATACCATTGTGTATATATTTCTTAATGACGCAAGAGTTATTATTTGAGGATGTCACTCCCGTTACAACTTCTTTATTCTCTCAAATTCATTAAATTTTTAAAAGTTATAACAGCAGGGCAAGTTTTTATAATTTCATTAATATACATAAACGTTTAAAACACCAAATATTTTTAAACAAAAATGTTTGCTGGGTTATAACACTCATACTTGTTAATACACTAAAACTTAAACACAAGAAGGAAAGGATTGCCAAGAAATATCCCCCTTTACAAAGAAGAAATAAAAAAAACTGAGAGGAGACATTGGAAAAAGAAAAAAAGGGAACAGATTTTTTGGCGGAAACTTGAAAGCAGTAACAGTAGTTGTAAAATGTTAACAAATTGATAACAATAAGGCAAATGAATACTCAATAAAAATATTAGAAAATATTTTATTTTTCCTTCCCCTCCCCCTTCTATTTTGTATGTATGAACATAAGAATGGTGGCAGTAGTATTGTTGTTCTGTTGGTTTAGTGTTTCGTATAAAAATCAAATTTTTTTTTTTCAAGATTTTTTCGGTTGATCCTTAAATGTTTATTCTGCACACAAATGAATAATAACAATAAGATTTTATATTTCTTTGGATAATTCTCTGTTTTGTTTCTTTATGTTTTTTTTTATATTTTTTTATATGAATTATTTAAAAGATTATATTTGCTGTGTAGTTATTAAATGAAAAGATAAAACGAAACAAAAAATCCAAAAAAAGGAATTTTATTTGCATTAAACATATGAGAGAGAAATAACAATAAAATAAGACTTTTTATTCTCATTTAACAACAACAGGTTACCAATGATTTGAGGCAATGGTGTGATTCACAAAGGCGAAGGTAAACTTTAGGCCTTCGTTTATAAATATACTAATGTATTGTGTTCCAAAGTATAGGATGTAGTAAAAACAATCCATTACTGTGACATAAAATTGAAGGCTCTCCTTACTTACTTAATTCCTCATTACAAACCTTTAGTCAAGATTACCACCTAGTTTCGCACACCACTCACGTTGTATGTGTTAAATACATGAATGGAGAGACCTACTGCTTGTAGTTGTAGATCTGCTGAAGAGGAAGAACAGCTGCCACTACCATTGACAATGCCGTCTCTTTCGAGGGGCGGATTTAGGTTATTGACTCCCCATTCCTTGTCAGCTTAACTGATTTTTCATCCATTGGTAAAAAGGACATAGCTTCGTTTATTAAACTTGCAAGCAGATTTCCAACATAGGGTGGTAGTGCTTTAATGTGCAGCCACTGAGCTGACCAATGGGATCGATAAAATTTGATCAGTACAAGGACTGCGCTTACCTGTGGCGCCATAATGGGTAGCAATGCGTGCTCAAGTGTGATTTGGTAATCCAAGCTACTAATTCGGCCTAACTTATTCGCATCTTGATGCTGTATATAAATCAGTCCCATACCTCATGTTACATTGCATCTTCAGCACGAGCAATTTATGGACATGGACATGTTATATGAAGGTGATGTGAACGAGTCGTTCAATATCTTACCCAACTTCCTTGATGCTTGTAGTTGAAGAACCATATTTTTTCATAGACATAGGGACCTTACATGCATACATATTTAATTTGATCATTACAACCCTTCAGTCAGGATTACGACTAGCTCCTCACATCACTTATGTTGTGTGTGTTATTTTTATACATGAGTGGCGGGACTTACATTTTAAAGTCGTCTTCTAATGATAGATTTTTGAGAAACTTTTCATGGCAATTTGATTTTACAAAGCAATATATATTAGATTGGCTCGTATAACTTTTAATTAGCTATGGCATATATAAAATATGCACAACATTTCCAGTATCTAATGGCAAACAGCATGACCTCTGGATTTGGAAATGTTTTCAATAAGAAGGCATCTCATGTGATATCAAAATTGGATGCTATGTGTGCTTAAGTAAGATTTGTTTTCAAAGAAGCTGCTGACTAACTCATATTTTGTTCCCTGTTAATATTATTCTCTGTATGACAGTCGCCGTAGTCTAATAGGTGGTGCGTTGGCTTATTAGACGTTAGGCCACAGTTCAAGCAACAGCCCAGACATCTACAACAAAACGGAATATGAGAAAATATTTCTTCGGCGACTTCCTCTCACCATATTTCTGGCAAAAACTCTGAAAGTAGTATAGTAGGGGGCGTCTTGGCTTATTAGACGTAAGGCCACGGTTCAAACCCCAGATCAGACATCTCCAACAAAACGAAATATCAAAAATATTTCTACGGCAATTTCCTCTCAGCAGAGTTCTGGCAAAAACTCTAAGAGTAAAATAAAATTGCCATGAAAGGCTTCCCAAAACCCTGTCGTTCGGAATCGACTTTCAATTGTAGATGCCGCCACTCATGTATAAAATTAACACACATAGCATAATTGTTGTGAGAAGCTAAGTCGTAATCCTGACAGCTGGGTTGTAATGAACAATTATGTGTGAATGTGTGCACTGCGGGGGTTAGTACGTTCTCTACAGTGTGCTTTTATTTTCCTGTATTTGAACCAGGATCGATCGACCATTACACTGTGTGGATTTGATAGCTTCGAGAAATCTGCAGCATGCTTTCTTTCTAGTACAGATTAATGTTAACAAATTCTGTGTGTTACTTTGCCTGATTTGCATCAAAATTGTTAAGAAAAAACTTTTCCAATATGCCGTTTGGAGCCGACTTTAAAACTGCCACTCATGGATAAAGAAACACAAAATAACATGAGTGGTTAGAGAAGCTAGGTCGTAATACTGACTAGAGGCTTGTAATGGTTGCATAAGTTTATTCAAAAACCTTTGCCTATATAGTAAAGGGAGGTTCATTTAGAAGTTTAAACTTGAAAAACGGTTTGAAATTTTGCCAAATTAATTTTGTTGTTGTGGAGTACAATTGTTCCGATTAGGAATGAAATATTATTTCATTCATATAGCTGCCGCAATTGTCCTCACAGTACCTCCTTCGATCGGTGCAATTTTCGCGCACTTTTTCGAGTATATAGGGTCGTACCTCGGCAATGGCATCACGAATATTGGCCTTCAAATGCTAAATTGTTTCTGGTTTGTCGGTATAACATTTTTCTTTAACGACGCCCCACGGAAAATAGTCCAACGATGTCAAACTGCAGCTTCTTGGCGGCCAATTGTTTTCACCATTTCGTCTAATTAAACGGCCATCAAATGTTTGAAGCAATAAGTCGATTGTAGCATGAGATGTGTGGCAAGTTGCACCATCCTGTTGAAATCAATCATCGTTCACATCACTGATGTGACTGAAACTGATCAAAATTTGTGGTAAGTAAGGGTTTTATCTTCTACCAGAAGACTTCTTTTCTGTTGTTTTTTCCGTTTCTCCAGGCAGTTCCTCCTGAGTTTGGGTGCAACGTTCTCAATCGGGTAGTTTTCGCTTCTAGGGAATTCCTTTTATACACTTTATGGAGACTTTACTTTCGCCTTGCAGTGGCTTCTCTTGTTCTCTACATAATTACTCACTCTGGTAATCTCTGCTTTTATTATCGAAAGAATTTTCTTTTCAGCTTAAAAACTTAAGTTTGTCTCTCTTTTTTGCTTTTTAAATTTTATTTTTTCATCACCAGCAGTTTTTTTTTTTGGTTTCTTCACTCACATGAGATACTTTTTTTTATTGTTATTCTCTCATGCTGCTCGTTTATTTGTTGTTGTTGTTGTTGGTGTTTTTTTCAGCTCAGCAAAAATTATGGTCTTGTCTAAAAACTTAAAGAATTTGAAAAATGCACGTTATCTACATTTCATGCCAAATTGCTTTGATGCCAAGTATGAGTACGAGTAATAAAATGTCTTTTATGACCATCTCACCATACACTGCATATACTCACACACATATGTACACATATACATGCCTACATGCCTACATAAATATATTTACGTTAACACATGCAAACGTATAAATTTCATAAGTAAACATCTTTTTTGCGTTGTTTAAACGAGGGCAGGGATTGGCATCCAAGTCAAGGTTCGTTTGTAATATTTGTGTTCGATTTCAAAGGATTTCAAATTATTGAAAATGAACAGGATCTGTTAGCATATGTATGTGTATATACCTTCTTTACTTACACAAGAGTGTAAGCATACCGAATCTATCATGTTAGAGTTGTCAGGAGTATAAAGTTGTTACCTTTGACTTCTACAGCAGGACCAATTAATATTGAATATCGTTTATAAATTAAAGAAAAATGATACGAAATCTGTCGTTGAAATAATAATTAAACTTTAAAAATCAAATAAGACAGTTAAAGTCCCTGTAGCTCAGTTATAATATGTCGTATCTGCCATAAAGACGGTAAGACCTCAGGAATACAAACATCTGCAAAGGAATTACATTCCTCATCAGGATCAATCAAATAATTCAGAACGAATGAGCAGCTAGAGTCACATAAATCTAGTATTGGTCGATTGACGATTGCCACTGTATTTCTCGAGAAATAACATTTCCGGATTCAAAGCTTAAGGCCTTCAAGCAATATGTCAAACCTTTCATGAAAGGAATTTCAACAATCCAATTTCAGTTGAAGTTCGTCAAGGATTTAATTTCTCATTAACTTTTCATTTCTTAAAAGCATCTCAGGAAGAGTTGGATACGATGCAGAGACTATCATAAGTTTGGAAATCTATCGACCTATGCCTATACCTCGTTAGAGGCGTTGTTTGATTTAAGCCCATTGCACAGTTGTGATGATGGATGACAGCTTGAATTCGAGATTCATTAGAGGGCATCGTGATCTGACAATTTGAGAAACTGAAGGTGCTGTTCTTCTTCACTGACCTATGCACAGATTCAGTAAGTAGATAGGTACATAGGTTGAAGAAGAAGCAACTAACCAAGGGCCTCTTGCCTGTTGACATACACCTAAGCCATCACGTAGGCTTGTTGCGTGCTTACCATTAGGAAAACCCACTTACTTTCTGTAGAAAGGACGAACCAATATAATCTACAATTTTGGGAAGTGCTTTGCAAGGAAACTTAATAATTAAAATGAATGGAGTGATTCGGAAACTATATACTCTCTTAAGAGAGTCGCCATTTTGTGGTATACGAACAACTAAAAAGGAGTAGTACAGCAACTGGGCTATTCAAGCTCAAAACGGAAATTCGCAATTATTTTCCAGGCAGTATCTTATGCCATGGAAAGAAGAGCTCATTTCACCGCAGTCTAGTAGGTAGTGTGTTGACTTTCATCCCAACTTGGACATCTAAAACTAAACGAAAAAATATCTTCTGCGGATACTTTCCCTCAACAGTCGTCTGGCATATGCTCAGAGAGTAAATAAAAACTCGCCATGAAATGTTTCTCGCATGTGTCGTTCAAAGCAGAGCTTAAACTGCAGGTTCTGTCGCGCTTGGGTAAAATTAACACACACAATATGGTTGATGTGAGAAGCTAGGTTGTAATCCTGACTAAAGGATTGTAATGACCACTCAAGTATGTAGGATGTGCTCAATTCAACTTGAAGAAAGTACAGAGGACAGGTCATTAGCAATACTACCTGGCATTGAGGTCTCCATACGATCACTTAGCCTTTACAGGGTTGACTTGAGGTTTATGTAGGACTGTATGAGTAAGAAAAATCAATTAGGCAGGGGAAAGAGAACCACAGTTTTCTGCATACCAGGTCATGTCAAAATGAACAGGCAAATGAGAATAGAAGCTTAGACGTTGTATTCGGCCAAAGTGAAAATAGAGGGAGGCGTAGCTACCGGTTTATCCAAAAGGAATGTACGTGATTAGTTTTGTAGGTAATCTAGTAGGTAGTGGTCTATTAGTAGGCCCTGCCATTCATGTATAAAATTAACACACACAACATGGGTGGTGTGAGAATCTAGGTTGTAATCCTGACTGAAGGTCTGTAATGCATGTAAGGTAGGCGATTATAGTGGGAAGAGGTTTGTATTCTTCATCAGACTATCAAAGAATTGTGCAAAAACAAGAACCTGCCTTTCGACCTGGCATTGTAAACCCAAGTAGGCTTCGTATACAACAGATATTGCATTCAAATGTAGATTCTGTGATGAGGAAGATGAATCACTAGAACACATACGTAAAAGCTGAGCGACATTGAGACACTTCAGAAGGAAACCATTGATGACTTCTTAGGTATTAGACTGGGAGTTAGCCTTACTGGCGTTAGGCCACATCCTGAGGTTTACAGGTTGCGGGCAATGCTTTAGAAGCTCCACACCACAATAAAAAAGCAAGAAAGATAATGAAAAAGATCAAGAGAACTTTTCGTTCAATTCATATTCTTTACACTCTAGGCTTAAACTTCTACCTTTTAAGTCTCCTATCACAACGACAATGGCATTTCACAGATAACCTATGATTGGCCCTCGTATATGCATTGCATACCATTTACTTGTAGGTACACTTTACATACGCGTAAAAATGTTCTCTCATTCTTCTTTCGCTTTAACTCTTTCAGTTTTTTTTTTCCAAAAGGAAATGTTAAGGAAAAGACTGATAAAAAATAGAAAAAAAAGGAGCAACACGAAGAGAAGAGGAAAAATGCTGAACATTTATTGCATGGCATGTGAGTTGAAAAGAATAAAAATGTTCACTCACTCACTCATTCAGTTACTAACTCAGCACTACATAAGCACAAGAGTACATAAACAAACAAATATATACACACTCAAACATACACTCAAGCAATTAAATGTACAATGTTTCAAACACTGCACTGAGAGTGTGTGTGAGAGAGAGCGTGTGAGTGTGTGGGTATAAAAATGACCAGTGTGTGCTTACAATGAATTGAAGATAACATTTTTTACAGCATGCTTTTAGGCGATTTTAGCAATGCAAATGTTTAACATACTCCGTGCGAATGTTTTATAAAAAAAAATAAAGGATATGCGTTGAAATGTATGTAAACATGAGTGTGTGTATATTAGTGTGACTGTGAATATTTTATAATACAATAACAACATGCAGCCAAACACAAGACAAGACAAGAGAAGACATGTTGAAAACAACATACCGCAAGGCTGTTAAAATTGAAAAAAAGGAAAAGGGAAGAAAAAATATTCCATTGTGTTATAAATTTTGTAAAAATTCTATTCCTTCAAAAAAAAAAAGAATAGAAATAAAAAACGAGGTCTGGCACAAACATAACGATGACCACAAGCTCCAAAATATTTTCTTGCATTTTTCTTAAATTTTTTTGTCTCCTTTTTTTTCTTCACTAAATTGACGTTATTTATGGCCAAACACTGCCCGGATAGCTGGAAGACAAAAAAGAGAAGATGGGGAAAAAATGTTGCAAATTCCTGTTATTAGCACACAGCGTCAGGAGTAAAAGAAAAACGTAACATTTGTTAAATAATTGCAATTCGAAGGAGACTCTCCTTAAATTTTTCCGTCTTTTTTTTGGTAATGAAATTAAATTTCTACGTTTTTGCAGCAAACATTTCTACCATTGGATTGAATTGAATTTGATGTGCAACCCTGTAATTATAGACGACCACACCTACATTTTAGCCCTCATGTCAATTGCTACACTGTGACAATATGAATTTGCTCAACGCCTCCTTTTATATTATGTGTCATGTTGCACGAGGCTGGCGGATATAATTTTAGTGTTACTGCTTGCTGCTGTTGCTTAATAAGATGACAATACACTACTGTCAAGGTTCATTGTCCATGTTTAGAGTGTTCAATAACGAAAACTAAATAAAACCGTTTTTAAATATGATTCTGGTTCTTTTTTGGCTCCAATAACCGGCTTTTCTTTATAAAAAACTAATAAAAAAAATGTATACCAACGCTAACCTATCTATTGGGCATACGAACGCTATCAAATTCTGGTCTAAGAAGGACTCTTTTTATATTACCAGTAACATACACACATACATACATACATACATACACACATACATACATACATACATACACACATACATACATACATACATACATACATACATATATACATACATACATACGGCTAATGGAAGAGCTGTTGCACTGTAGTATTCTATGGAGTCGATATAGCCATAGAATGGCTGAAGTTTTGATAGTACTCCGAAGACTGGAGGAACGGAGGCGAAATTTGAATTAACGTGATAAAGCTTTCAAGCTAACCAGCCCTCCGCGAAGTAATACCTTACGGCAGTCCCGCGGGGGGAGAGTGGTTGAAGTGTGTAGGGGGTGGGTTTAGTACGTAGGCACCAGCGATGGTGAATCGTGCACTCTTTTGTTGGAACAAAAGTGTCTTTCGAAGATTCCCACCTCCGGCTCAAGACAAAAAAAAAAAAACATACATACATATAGATTGATGTTGTCGTCTTTTCATACGACTGGCAGCACGGTCGAGGAATTAGTGAGCGGCGTATACGAAATGCTCAACACTGCATGTGATGCTGCTATGCCTAGGAGAACTGTGTGTAGGGGACGTTCCCCCTGCTACTGGTGGAATAACGAGATTCGAAGACTGCGGTCGGCGTGCTTTGGGGCGAGAAGACGGGCCCAGCGCACGAGAGGAAGACCGACATGGGAAGTCGAACGGGCTTCATATCAAGATCTAAGGCGTCAACTTAGAAGAGCCATTAAAAGGAGCAAGAAACTATCCTTTCAGCGGATATGTCAGGAAGCTGACATCAATCCTTTTGGGACGGCGTACAGAGTCGTCTGCAAGAGAATCGGTGCTCGAGAACAGCCTAAACTAGGTTGTCCAGTTTTGCTACGGGGGATCATTGGTACATTATTCCCACGTGGCCAGCCCTACACTTTTAAAGGTAGGGAGCCGGAGGCCATTCATACCATACCCGAGGTAACAGGAGAGGAGGTACTCGCAGCATGCACTAGAATAGGAGATAGGAAAACACCGGGGCCAGATGGAATCCCGAATAGGGCACTTAAGGCGGCTATCCGGCTCAGACCGGATACGTTCGCCAAGGTGTTCCACAAATGCTTCGTCGAGGGTGTTTTTCCACGTAGGTGGAAGCAGCAGAAATTGGTTCTCATTCCAAAACCTGGTAAACCGCCAGGGGAACCATCGTCGTATCGGCCCATCTGCCTACTTGACACGATGGGAAAAATACTGGAGAGGATAATATACAATCGACTACTAACATCTGCTGAGGCAGGAGGAGCTCTCTCGGACCTGCAATACGGATTTAGGAAAGGACGGTCCACTGTTGACGCGATAAGGAGGGTGGTCGACATTGCAAGAGATGCAATAGAGGGCGAAAGATGGAGATTTGGCACTAAGGAATACTGCGCGGTTGTCACACTTGACGTTAAAAACGCGTTCAACTCGGCGAATTGGGGGCGTATTATGAGAGCCCTCTTTAACATGGCTACGCCGCCATACTTAATGGAGATTCTGAATAATTACTTTCAGGACAGGAAGCTAATATACCTAACGGATGAAGGAGAGCAGGAATACGTAGTGACGTCGGGAGTCCCGCAGGGCTCCGTACTTGGGCCACTACTATGGAACATTATGTACGATGGAGTACTTCGACTGCGATTGCCAAGCGGGACTACAATTGTGGGCTTTGCAGATGACATTGCCATAGTCTCGGTAGCTAAAACGGTAGGAGAAATAGAGGAGAAAACGAACACAGCGATTCGAAATGTTGGAGCATGGCTGGATGAGGCAGGTTTGACACTTGCTGCACATAAAACGGAGGCCGTCTTGATAAGCGGTCGGAAGATAGTGGAGAAGATGGAAGTGACCGTTGGAGGCACAAGGATCGAATCGAAGAGGGCGATAAAATACCTGGGCGTGATTATCGACGACAGGTTAAACTTTAAGGAGCACGTGAAATACATCGGCGAAAAAGCATCTGTAACACAGGGAGCACTGGCGAGGATGATGCCAAATATTGGAGGACCAGGTCCATTCAAAAGGAGGATAATTTCGGCGGTAATAACGTCGATAATGCTGTATGCTTGCCCAATATGGTCGGAGGCACTCTCCGTGGGGACGACAAGGAGGATACTGTCCTCGGTGTATCGTCTAAGCGCGATTAGACGGATAAGTGGCTTCAGGACAGTGTCTGATGAAGCGGTATTGGTGTTGGCAAAGACAATACCAATAGATATATTGGCGGATGAGATGAGGAGGATATACCTTCGCCGTCTCGAGCACCCGGGACGAATAGCAGCTATAAAAGCGGAGGAACGAAGGACTTCCATGCACAAATGGCAGTCACGATGGGAAAGCAGTTTAAAGGGAAGATGGACATTTCGCCTTATCCCTGATGTAACCCTTTGGATGAATAACAAACATTGCGAGCTGAACTACTACGTGACTCAGTTCCTAACTGGTCATGGGTGCTTCAGGAAGTACCTGCACAGATTTGGTCATGACACTTCCCCTATATGCCCAAACTGTGTAGATGAGGAGGAAGATGCGGAGCATATTCTAATATGCTGTCCCAGATTTAGATGGCCCGGGGAAACGAGTTTAGGACCAAACCGGCTAATGGAAGAGCTGTTGAATCGTAGGATTCTATGGAGTCAATATAGCCAGAGAATGGCTGAAATTTTGATAGTACTCCGAAGACTGGAGGAACAGAGGCGAAATTTGAATTAACGAGATAAAGCTTTCAAGCTAACCAGCTCTCCGCGAAGTAATACCTTACGGCAGTCCCGCGGAGGGAGAGTGGTTGAAGTGTGTAGGGGGTGGGTTTAGTACGTAGGCACCAGTGATGGTGAATCGTACACTCTTTTGTTGGAACAAAAGTGTCTTTCGAAGATTCCCACCTCCGGCTCAAGACAAAAAAAAAAAAAAAAAAAAAAAAAAAAAACATACATACATACATACATACATACATACATACATACATACATACATACATACATACATACATACATACATACATACATACATACATAATATGCAATACGGGTTTAGGAAAGGACGGTCCACTGTTGAAGCGATAAGGAAGGTGGTCGACATTGTAAGAGATGCAATAGAGGGCGAAAGATGGAGACTTGGCACCAAGGAATACTGCGCGGTTGTCACATTTGACGTTAGAAACGCGTTCAACTCAGCGAATTGGTGGCGAATTATGAGAGCCCTCTTTAACATGGCTACGCCGCCACACTTAATGGAGATTCTGAACAATTACTTTCAGGACAGAAAAGTAATATACCAAGCGGATGAAGGAGAAAAGGAATACGTAGTGACGGCGGGTGTTCCGCAGGGCTCTGTACTTAGGCCACTACTGTGGAACATTATGTACGATGGTGTACTTCGACTGCGATTGCCAAACGGGACTACGATTGTGGGCTTTGCAGATGACATTGCCATAGTCTCGGTAGCTAAGATGGTAAGGGAAATAGAGAAGAAGACGAACACAGCGATTCGGAAAATTGTAGCATGGCTTGATGAGGCAGGTTTGACACTTGCCGCACATAAAATGGAGGCCGTCTTGATAAGTGGCCGGAAGATAGTGGAAAAGATGGAAGTGACCGTTGGAGGCACTAAGATCGAATCTAAGAGGGCGATAAAATACCTGGGAGTGATTATCGACAACAGGTTGAACTTCAAGGAGCACGTGAAATACATCGGCGAAAAGGCATCTGTAACGCAGGTAGCACTGGCGAGGATGATGCCAAATCTTGGAGTACCAGGTCCATTCAAGAGGAGGATAATATCGAGGGTTGTAACGTCGATAATGTTATATGCTTGCCCAACATGCTCGGAGGTACTCTCCGTGGGGACGACAAGGAGAATACTGTCCTCGGTGTATCGTCGTTATGTGGTGTTCTCGGCTTATGGAGGAGGTGTTGAATTCTAGGATTCTATGGAGCCAATACAGTTAGAAAATGGCTGAAATTATGCTAGTACTCCGAACGCTGGAGGAGCGGAGGCGGAACTTAACTTATTGTGACCAAGCTTTAAAGCTAACCAGCCTTCCGCGAAGTAATACCTTACGGCAATCCCGCGGAGGGAGAGTGATTGAAGTGTGTAGGGGGTGGGTTTAGTACGTAGGCACCAGTGACGGTGAATCGTGCACTCTTTTGTTGAAACAAAAGTGTCTTTTGAAGATTCCCACCTGCGGCCTAAGACAAAAAAAAAAGAAAAAACATAATTGGTCATTACATTTGCTGTGTGTGTTAATTTTACACATGAGTGGTGTGACTTACAGTTTAAAGTCGACTCTGAATGATAAATTTTTGGGAAACTTTTCATGGCAATTTTATTTATTCACAGATTTTTTTGCAGAAATTTTCTGCTTGATCAGGGGTTTGAAACGCAGCGTTACGTTTAACAAGCCAACACACTATCTACTAGACTACGGCGTCTTCAGACGACATTAACTCCTTGTCCCTAATCATTAAGCAGTGCGTTCGATCATAACCATCCATTTAATTTTGTTTACCTCGAAAAAGCCTTCCTCAGCAGTACTCAAAATGTAGCGTATTTGAACAAATTCAAAGATTATGTAGATATATTTATGGGATACATACTTTAAATCTTACAACAGGACCTTCCGAACTTTGATAGTTGATATCGGCCAGCTTGTTGAAGCTACATCTGTCAAAATAAAAATGTTCTTCATTCAGCCAATTTTGTTAAATTACAATGGGCGACAAAAGCCAACGACGTGTGTTCATGAAAGGATATTTGACACGTTCTATTTGAGCGCACGATCATCTTACTTGTAGGTGATGTCAACTAGCCATCGAGATCGTGTGTTTTTTGAGGGGTTTTCTTAAGTCACAGGGGTTTGCGAATAAGACAGCTGTTGCCTAGGCCAACATAACCACTGCAAGTAATCAAATTCAGCCCGAAATATGCTAAAGCCTGATACATTCGTATTTAGTTTTTTGCAGATGTTTCACCTGGGTGTTGAACAGAGGCCTCACGTTCAATAAGCTATCACACTACCTACTAGACTACGACAACTAAACCCAACCGATATACCCACAAATCGATAGTTAGAAAAGGGAAATAAAAATTCTTTCGCTGCGTACAGTTTTAGGGCATTAAAGGCATACAAATTGCGTTGTATTTGTATTTTTCATTGATTTGCAGGCTTTTATAAAAACAGAAAATCTGACCCTAAACTTGCTAACCGCTTTCTTTGGGTCTTTAAATATGTTTGATGCTCGTGATCATTTCTCATTGACTTCATGAAGTCACCCTTGTCTAGTGTTAGCTTATTAGATGAAAGACCATGGTTTAAACCCCAAGTCAGACATCTCTAAATCTCAGCAGAATATCTGGCAAAAACTCTTAGAGTAAATAAAAAGTGACATGAAAAGTTTCTCAAGAATATGTCGTTCGGAAACGACTTAACACTGTAGATCATGCCACTTCTGTATAAAATTAACACACACAACATAAGTAATATGAGAAGCTAGGTCGTAACTGACGGTCCTAACTGGCGGGTTGTAGTGACCAATTATGCACGTTAGGCTAGAATGGCCGCATTCGTATCATTGCCTCAAATTGAATTTTTTGAACAACCTACACTCGAGTTACATATAGATTAGCACATGAGTACATAGCTTGTAGTGGTAATTTCGTGACGTACTAATAAATTTTCATTTGCGACTTAATTTTTGACTTGGTGAGGATGCGTAAATAAATATGTTTCAATGTGTGTATGTGTGGTGTATGTATGTGGTAGTAAAAGACAAAAATCCATTCTTTTGCAAATTAGAAATTATTACGATTTCTACTACTCCAGTTCATAAATTTCCTCTTTTTTGGTGTTTTTTGTTTTTGCTGTCTTCGCTTTGTTAGATGGTGTTTAAGACAGTGTAGTCCATTGACGTATAAAAGAGGGTACAAGATTACTACAGCGAAAATGATTGTCGCGGTATATTAGCGAATCGATATAGCAAAGATTACTAAGAAGAAATAGATTGTATTAGACTGCAGCCGTCTTTATAACCCCGAATTTTAAAGTTTTCATTTGGATTTTGTTGAGAAAGCTTTTAAAATTTTGAAACTCCTTTTTCAACAATAACTCCAGGCCATCAAATTCCCCATTAAACCTCATAGACTTGGAATTCATGACACTTAAATCTCACGCATTGAGGATCTTTAACAAGAAAATATTTTTGTTCCCACTCATAACGTTGCATCTGCTGCTGGTTAAGCTCTAGCCAAAGTACAATGGCCACTGGTATCTGTTGCAAAGTGAATTCGAGCGGAAAAAATCATAACCACTCCTGTTATTACACATGACAGCTGCTAATCTACTTTTTTTTGTTGAAGAACAAGGCAATAACAGCATCTATTCATAAACCCATCAAAAAATGAAAAACGAACCTCCACAAACAAGAGGTAAATGTTGCACTTTGACATTTAAGAAACAGCAGACTGGATATGCTCGCAAAACAATCAAAGGGAGATGAGCAAAAAAACCACACATACTCTCAGACAGCCTTGTACAGACGTACACACAGTTTTTTATGAATTTTTGTTGTTGTTGGTCGGTCGCAACATTTAAAATCTCAAATGACAAGAGGGTGCAAAACAACAGCCAAAAAAAAAATACGGGAATAAAAAACAAAAATCTGTCATGTCATACATGTGACCAGAATAAGAGCGACCCACCACCATCATCAGCCAGCATCATACGAACAATCTCTCGTATTCCTCAGAACATTGGGATGCCGTGCAGCAGTTCGTATCATTGGAAATTCGTTGTGATTTGTAATTTTTTCCCGTGTTTTTTTCCACCCACCAAACAAAAACTGTAAACTGCTATCCATCATATATGTGGTTGAGGCTGTAGCTGACGAGGTGTTAGAACTTCTGTAATGCTACTGCTGCCTTACTTTCTTTTCTCTTGGTTTTTTTTTTTTTTGGAAAAAGTATACCCTGGTAGAATTTTATTTTTATTTTCATTCTTTTTTTTATACAATATTTTGTAAATTATAATTGACATGCTTTTAGGGTTTGACCAGAAGTCCTGTCGTTTATTTCGTCTTCTTTTTTCTATTTTTTGTTCAACTAAATGTATCATGGTATTGTTGTTGTTATTGTTTTCTTTCCCTCTGATCTTATTTGTATGTTTTCATTTTTTTTGCAAGTGTCTAATTTTATGGGTGAGTATATGTATGTATGTGTATGCAAACTTTTATCCTGATATTCTGGAAAGACAAATTTTTCCATTGTATGTAAGTCAGTTTGAGTGCGAGTGCACTTCATTTTGATTTGATTATGTTACACTTGTTTGTTGTTTGGTTTAGTTTAGTTAAGTTTCGTTCGTTTTAATATTGGGTTGGGGCAAAAGTTATTAACAATACAGTTAATTTTATTTAGAATTTTGTGCTATAGCTAAAAAAATGGAAATTAAAAATATTGAAAATATCTAGGTCTTTAGATTGCCCTTGAGAGTACAGAACAGGAGTTTCATGTGTTTACATGTGTAATTTCAAGGCCCTAAGTAATCTATATGATAGAGAAGATTCCTTGTCACTGTATTTCCAAATTCATAGCAGTTCTCACGGATCATTAGACAATTGGCAGGAAAACGTAAAATTTGCAGAGGAGCAAAATAGGTGAAGTCGCCGTAGTCAGTGTGTTGGCTTATTAGACGTAAAGCCATGGTTCGAAAGCCAGGCCAGACATTAAGACAAAACACAAAAAGTTCAGCAGATTTCTGGCAAAAACTCTGAGAGTAAATACAATTGCAATGAAAAGTTTCTCAAAAATCTGTTGTTCGGAGTCGACTTTAAACTGTAGGTCTTGCTACTCATGTATAAAAATTAAATAACACAACATAAGTGGTGTGAGAAACTAGGTCGTATTCCTGACCTTAAGGGTTGTAATGACCAATTATGTACGTTATGTATGTGGAAAACAGGTGAAATTCCATGTTCGTTTGTTTCATATCAGGGCCCTTAGTACGCCACATGAAATTAATGAGATACGAAAAATGTTGAAGAACTCTCACGACTTTATTTTCCGACTCATAGCAATGTACACTGGTAATTAGGCAATCGGTAGGCAATCGAAGAAATAGAAGTATCCTTTAAGCTTCTTTAAATTACAAAAAGATCAGAACAGCTTTAATCCTTCTTCATTTCTTTTTATTTGGGTACTCATCACCTCTGGATATGGATATGGTATGAAAATGATACTTTCGTGCTAATTTTTGTTTAATTAGCCAGCTTATCAGTAGCTGAACTCGGTCATACATCACATAGAGAATCTTTGATCGACTGAAAATTTTACACTTCGCTGTTAATACATAAGGTCTTCTATTAAGAGCTTCATCGTAGCCTAGTAGTTAGTGTGTTGGCTTATTAGACGTGAGGCCCCGTGTCGGACATATCAGACAAAACAAAATATAAAAAATATTTCTCCAGCGACTTCCTGTCAACAGATTTTTAACAAAAACTTTGAGAGTAAATAAAATTGCCATGGAAAATTTCTCAAGAATCTGTTGTTCTAAATCGACTTTAAACTATAGGTCCCGCCGCTCATGTATACAATTAACGCAAGCAATATTAGAGGTGTGAGAAGCTAAGTCGTTACCCTGACTGAAGGATTGTAATAACCAATTATATATTTATTAAGGGCTTCCCAGCGTGTGTGCGATAACATCAAAATCTTTTATTCGTATGTGTGGCATCTACCGCCATTCAAATTCCCTCCACGGCGAGGGTGAGGCACATCGGAAATGTTAAATTTTCTATGACTCTCTTGCACGTATTAGGCTGAATTTGATTGTTGGTAATGGTTATGTTGGCCTTGACAGCCGCTGTAGTTTATAGCTTATTCGCATACTCCTATGACTTAAAAAAACTCTACAAAACGCACACGATCTCGATGGCCAGTTGGAAAATCGAACGTGCTGAATATCCATTAATGAACACACGTTGTTGTCTTTTATCGTCCATTGTAATTTGACAAAATTGACTGAATGAAGAACATTTTTATTTTGACAGATGTAGCTTCAACAAGATGGCCGATATCAACTATCAAAGTTTGGAAGGTCGTGGAGCAAGATCTAAAATAAGTATCCCATAAATATTTCTACATAACCTGTGTATTTGATCAGATACGGTACATTATGAGGGAAGGTTTTTACGAAAGAGACAAGAAGAAGGGGAAGGTTGTAAACGAACTCTATGCACTGCATAATGATTAGGCCCAATGAATTAATGTGATCTGATGTCGCCATACTCTAATAGAGGTAGAGTGTTGGCTTAATAAAAGTGAGGACACGGTTTAAACTCCGGGGGTCAGACGTCCCCAAAAAACTGAAAAATGAAGAATATTTCTTCGGCGATTTGTGACAAAAACTCGGAGAGTAAATAAAAATTGCCATGAATAGTTTCTACAAAAATCTATAGGTCGCAGTCGACTTTAAACTGTAGGTCCCACCACTCATGTAGAAAATTAACACGCATACAACAGAAGTAGTATGAGGAACTAGATCGTAGTTCTGACTGAATTCTGTATGTAAATATTCCTGCATAATCTCTGAATTACATCAGATACGTTATATGTCGAGTATTGCTGTGGATGGTATTTCCAAAAAAACAAAGTAGGGAAAGTTGTGGTCGAACTGTATGAACTAATATGATCTGCACAGGAATATTCGATACAAAAACCGACAAAAGATATTTTTTATACGACTAAAAACTATACTAGGAATTTTCTTCCTAAACTTAGGCTCGCCAGTTGCAGAAATCTTTCTTTCGAATTCTTTTTCTTTTCAGTTTTGACAATTACACCAGATTTTCATTACTCTGGAAATGGCTCTGTTTCGCACAAGAACACAGTCACAGTATATCTCAACGGAAATACTATTTCTACCAAGGACTGTAACAGTACCTGAAAAATATATGACGAAATAAATCTGCCCTCGTGTTTATGCTGCCACTACAACCGGTATGAACGTGAGATTTGACAGCCAAAATAATGTTCTGAACAAAAAGTGGTTTTTTGTCGGTGTTAAGCAAGGAAGACAGATATTTTCCATATCATTTCACACGAACGATAAGTCGTTTGAAGAAAAAAAATATATGATTTTAAAAAAACCGAAATCACTTTTACCCCCATCCAATAGACAATAAATGTAATTGTTATTGTATTTTATGTAGCCAGTTACGTACACAAACATTTCTTACTTCACTGAGTGTGTGTGTGTCATAACATTACAAGGGAAATAATGAAGGAAAGAAAAATAAAAAAATTGGAAGGAAAACAAGGAAAAGTGCTCCATGAAAATTGAATTAACTTTTGACCAGAGTGAATTCAACAATATTTTGATTTATGAGGCCATACACTTACAGGACAGTGTAACGGCCTGCTTTCGAATATGCTCTTCCACAGAAATGTTACACGTACAGTGTTACTGTAAGGAACAGTTTTTATTCGTAACTTTTCCTAACTATTATGGAGAACTTAAAAGCAAATGTTTTCAATTTGGAATAAAATTTAAAAGAAAAAAAAAACGAAATATTGTAAAAATATTTAAAAATATTGTTTTTGGAAAAAATTTTAAATTTAAAAAATTTTTATGTTTCATTCCCCCAACCCACTCAATCGATTCCCTTAATAGCCAAAATTTGTTATAAATACTGACATTGTGTTGGATTTTATTTGATTGCATGGTTTGCAGTATTCGTATGGAATATACCAAAGAAAAACAGAATGAAAAAAAACCAAAAATTTGAAGAGAAATGAAATAACGAACGTCATTCACAGACAAAATTAAATTGCTAAACCATACGAAACGTAATCAATATGTTGCCGACTGCGAAAGGGATTCCCATGAGAAAATACCACAGAATACAAAAGTAATTGATTAATTGCCCAAACCAAATCAAATGACATCAAACAAATTCGTATGAAAAACAGAAATTCGTATACGGCAAGGGGAACAAGAACGAGTAGAGGCATCGTTTAAATAGTTTGATAACCAACAGCGTTTTTGTGTCTTGGTTAACAGCACTTTTGTATTTAAAAAAAATTCAATTGAAACTTAAAATATTTTATTTTAAATTAAGGTGTAGTGGGAAGAAACCCTATCAATTAATACTATTCTTGCTCCAAGTCTTGCATGTTTAAGTCCGATTGAGTCGCAGTAGGCACTGGCCTACAAAAAATGCTGCATAAAAAGTTTCTCAAAAATCTGACGTTCGGAGTCGACTTTAAACTGTAGGTCCCGCCACTCATGTATAAAATTAACACACACAACAGGAGCGGTGTGAGAAGCTAGGCCGTAATCCTGACTGAAGGTCTGTGATAGCCAATTATGTATGTATGTATGTATGTATGTGATAGCCTGATCAATCACTCTTAACCGCAGGCACTATGAGTTCTTGATTACCAACCTTTTTTGGCCTGATGTGTATAGTCTGAACACCAACGACATTCGATTTACACAGGATGGTGTTACGTCCACATAGCTCATGTCACATTGTGCACCAAATGCATACTTCAGATGAAATGGCTAAATGGATGACCTCATAATTTTTTATCGACCACTTTTGAGGCACCCTATTGTGTAAAAGCTTAACAGATTTTTGTAAAAAACATTTTCATTTTTGTGTTCACAAACGGCTCTCAGCATCACGGCTAATGTATACGTAGGTAATGATAACATTCCCTGAATTTGCTGGAGTCTCATAGCTAGTGCGTAAGCTTATTAGACGCGAGCCAGCGTTTTAAGCTTTGTCTCAGCCATCTTTGACGACTTCCTCTTAAAAGGGTTCTGAAAAAAACTCCGAGAGTAAATAAAATTGCCAAGAAAAGTTTCTAAAAACTCCAAGGACTTTAAACAGTAGGTTCCGCCACTCATGGATAAAATTAGTACACACAACATGGGTGGTTTGAGAAGCTAGGTTGTAGTCCTGACTAAAGGGTTGTAATAACTAATTAAGTACGTATGATAAGAATCCCTTAGACCGGACATGACGTGAGTTTTTGACGATTCAATCTTTCTTCATTGCTTTGACTGGATTCTGGCTTTTACTGCAAACCTTATGCTTCTGATAAGTAAGGACCTGTTTATGAAGGAGCATACTTCCATAGCACATATTTGGCTATTTTGAATACCTTTTTATATTCCCTTCAATTTTGTATTGATTCACTGCTAAAGCAAATATAGAACAGGCCTGATTGCTTGTTTTCACAAACTGAAAACATATTCCAAGTCAGACCACCAGCAAGCATTGAATTTAAATTCAAAACTTCAATTAGAAATTGTTAAAAAAAATTACGGCTTTTTGACAAATTCCGTTAGACCTTTTCAATAAATTGTTTCAAAATATTAAAATATAATCGTATATATTTTTTTAAATCGTTTTTTTGGCTTCCAGTAGAAAGAAAAAGTGAAAAAAACTAATAACCATGACCTCAATACCAAAACGAAAATCAAAATCAAATGGAAAAATTAAAACGCAACTCAGACATGAGGAATTAAAAGCCGAATCATCTACGGAAACATTCACAAGCTCATCTACAACTGCGCAAGAAAGTGAAACGACGAAAGAGCCATGTGTGGAAAGTTATCAGTCCAATGGTGTTGTAGTCAAGGATCCTCGACAATCGGCAGATATACAAAATAAAACGCAAGCCTTACGTTGTGCTTTGGAAACGGATCTTTTGGCTTGTGATGCCAAGTGGACGTTATTTGTTGCAGCTGCTTTAAGTTATCGCTACGATGTGGTATTGAGTCCATTTCCCAAGTTATATACACAAGAACAAAAGGGTTGCAATATTGATGCTTTGGTTTCCACCATAAACGATACACCCAAGTTGATCGTTGTATTGCAGAACATAGTTGAACGGAATGGCAGTGAATTATCCATTCAAGTGATAGAATTGCTGCATTGGGTCATTGTAACATTACGGGAACCGGCATTGCGTCTAGTAGATCCCGATGAATTAAATTCGATTCTAACATCTGTAAGTGAAACAGCCATAAGCGCCAAGCCCACGCATGTCTTTGAAGTGAACAGTTTAACGGGTACCCATTCAGAGGTGGCTTTTCGTCAGCGTGTTGCAAATTTACCTATCAAACGGGCTTTTATGGGCAATAAATTTGATTCCTACTTTTCCTTGCTGCAGAATGGCTTCGCACAACTGGCGGGCAATAAGAAATACATCGAACTCACCACCGAATTAGTAACCAGTTTCAAGCAAAGTCCCTCTTGTGCCGCTTGGGGTGCTTCCCAGTGTGGTTCGATTATATCCTGTACGGCAATCTGTGAGTTTGCCTATGACACGGCCACCGATAAAATTGTGCCGAATAAAAATAGCAAATCCTGTGTAAATTTTCAACTAAAAAATCCCCAAAATATACGCGTACGTTATCTGCTCTTCTATGGCAAACGTTTTCCCAAGCATTTGCAAACAAAAAGGCGTCTTCTGCTGTGGCTGTATCGTCATAAATATTCCATCTCTCTGCTGTCGTACATGTTGTTCCTGGTATCCATTGGCCTTGCCAATAGTGGCAGTGGTGAATCATTTAAATTGTATGTTTCACGGAAATTTGATGACGCATTTGATTTCTGCCGAAGGATCATATCACGCGAACCAGTGCCTCAATAGCTAGCAACCAGTAGCCATGGGCTGCCAGTGGTGTTTTAGTAAAAGTAAGATTAGACGATGATTTCTGTCATAAACTAAACTAAAATATATATTTTGTGTACATATGTTGCCTGTAATAAATTTTTAAAGATTGCCACAGATTTTCAATGCGTTCAGCTTCGCGAAGGCACCTCTAACGCAAGGGTTATGAAATGGAAGCCAAACTTCAGTTGCGTTTCCCTATAAATAAAATTTTGAAATTTTGGTTGCCAGTTATCATCTGCAACATGTTTTGGGCAACAGGAAGCTCGACTTAAGTTTGATGGCCAACAGTGTTCAGGCCACAGGTTCAATATTCCATTAATTGGCGACGTGTGGAATGCTATTTTCTTCAAGGATTGAATAATAAACGTCTGGTGGCCACCGTAGTGTAAAATTTGGTCCTCTCTTCAGCTCTGTGTGCTGACATTCTGAAATGGAAACATGGGAAAAGAAGAAATTCTTTCAATGACAGCAGCTGCTTTCTTGCAAATGCTCTAAAAAGCTTTTCAGGTTTATCATTTGGAGTCGGCGTGAAGGTGTAGCTCCTGCCAAGGTTAGGTTAGGTAGCTTGCCGTTCACAGACAAGTTCACTCGGTGGTCATATGGCCTCTTGTATTACCCAGTGTGTGGTAAACAGCCTTGTCATGATACTTTGGTGGTTGGTTTGAAGCACCCCAATGCTCTGGATAAAACCGGCCAGTTCCCTTTGTGGCACGTATGCCACCATGCCCAGTTCTTCATACGTCTTGTTATTTAAAAACCCATGACGTCTGTGCTGAAGTGCATAAAAGGTGTTGCAGCCATTCCGTTTCTTTCACATCATTGCAGCTTCGGCAGTAATCCTGGTAGGGCAGATCGGGGTTGTCAGAAAAACTGCCAACAACGCAGTGTCTCATTAGAATTCCCGTTGTCTAATGTAAATCGTTTTCTTGTCGAACTCATGCAGTTCTCTGGTTTTCCAGCTGTTCTCTGCTGGACACAGCAGTTTTAAAATTCAGCAACCAAGTATGTCGGACCACCCACGGTGGTCATTAGTGGTGTGAGAATCTGGATCGTGATTCTAACTAAAGGATTATAAAGGAAAATGTATGAATGTATGTATGTGTGTCTAGTAAAATTTTCTACAGCATTCGCACTAAGCATCCAACTTGGACCCGGCCTAGTTTGTACAAAACGCATTCTACTGGCATTGTGACAGACTTATCTCAAGGGAATTAGGGTCACATATAACAACGCTTAATTATTTCTTTCCCTGACGACTTAGTCTTACTACAGTTATGTTTCCCTTGTGAATAAAATTAAGTAGTCGCCGTAGTCTAGTAGGCAGTGTGTTGAGTTATTAGACAATGAGGCCTCGATTCAAACCCCAGATCAAACGTCTTCAACAAAACGAAATGCGAGAAAATATTTTTTCGGTGACTTCCTCTCAGCAGATTTCTGGCAAAAACTCTGGGAGTAAATGAAATTGCCATGAAAAGTTTCTCAAAAAAATCTGACTTTCGGAGTCAATTTGAAACTGTAGGTACTGCCACTCTTATATGAAATTAACACACACAACATAGGTGATGTTAGAAGCTACGTTGTAATCCTGACTGAAGGCTAGTAATTACCAATTATGTACGTATGTATGTGTTTTGTTATGAGTCGTCTTTAGAACGCACATCCGATCGTTTCATTCAACAATACCATGCGATTTGTGTGCGATTTCTCATCAACAACAGTTTCTCAAATATTTTAGGATAAAAGATCAAAGCAACTACACCTTGCCCGAGGCATTATAGGTGAGTGTAACCAGGAGATTTTAATAAGTTATTCCAGAAGTTGAAGTCGCCGTAGTCTAGTAGGTAGTGTGTTGGCTTATTAGACGCAAAGCCAGGGTTCAAGCCCCAGGCCAGACATCAAGACAAAATACAAAAAAAGTATTTCTTCGGCGACTTCCTCTCAGCAGATTTCTGGCAAAAATTCTAAAGAGTAAATAAAATTGCCATGAAAAATTTTCTCAAAAATCTGTCGTTCGATGTCGACTTTAAACTGTAGGTCCCGCCACTCATGTATAAAAACTAATGCACACAACATAAGTGGTGTGAGAAAATAGGACGTTGTACAATGGGTCAATTCGACCTCCGGGTATTGTACTTGTCTTAATTGACAAGTACACGTCCTACCTAACCTAACCTAACCTATTCCAGAAATTTTTGCTAATTGGGTGAGATTTGAGAGTTCAAGTCATGTTCGCATTTTCTTTGTATAGAATCTTGTCCCTGTCACACAGCGAGTGCTATGCATTATATATTTCCCATTCAGAGCAGCCTCCATAATAATTGTACTGCGGATTGGACACTGCCTTATGCAGGCTTCTAACCATAGAGTGTCCGAAAATTACACTTGAAAATATTGAATTCATGCCAAAAGCTTTTAGAGTCCTTAAAAGCATGTCCCTGCCACACCTGCAGTGCCAAGCGCATTCTATTTCTCATCCAAACCAGCACCTACAACAAAGTTATTGCGGGAAGCCCACTCGCTTATGAAGACCTCTAGCTGTAGAGTATCCGATAACAACACTCGAAAATATTGAATTCATGCCAAAAGATTTCAGAGTCCTTAAAAGCATGTCCCTGCCACAGAGACAATGCCAAGCGCATTCTATTTCTCTTCCCAACCAGCCCCTGCAATAAACATACTGCGGATTGCCCACTGGCTTATGAAGACCTCTAACCATAGAGTGTCCGATAATTACACACGAAAATTTTTAATTCATTCCAACAGTATTCAGAGCCCTTGAAAACATGCTCCTGCCACATTGCTATGCGCATTCTATTTCTCATCCAAACCAGCTCCTACAAACAAAGGTCTTGCGAATAGCCTACTCGTTAATGAAGACCTTTAATCATAGAGTGTCCGATAATTACACTCGAAACTATAGAATTCATGCCAAAAGCTTTCAGAGTCCTTTTTTGTAACAAAACTATCATGCCTCGTACAGATAATAAGAAAAATGTAAACGGAGTACCTTTGTTGGTTAACTAGCATACAATCCTAGGCGTCGAACCAACCTAATGTAAAAGGTCACCTTTTGCGAAAATAAAGGAATAAAATGCTGTTACCTTTGGCACCCATTATTACGAAACAATGCCATTCATTTGTTTTAAAATGCTCATAAATCGTTTAAATTATGCTAAATTTGGGAGGGATTTAAATATTTAAACAATTTTTAGCTCATATAAATAAATAAAAACAACAATAACAACGACAACAACAACGGAACGAAAACAAAATATTAAAAAAAAGAAAGATAAATTCGCACACACACACATATAAGAATAGCGTATCCTGAATGTAGTAAATGAAAGAGTACAGTGAAGTGTATTTAAGAAGGTATACCACCGACATTATTTGACTTGTGTAAACGTATGTATGTATGTGTTGGGTATGGTATGTATAAATATGTTACATAATGCGGTAATTTATTAATACACTTCAGTTAAAATATGACTCCCCTGAGACAGATAGACATACTATAGACAGTCAAACAGACAGAGAGACAAACAGACAAACAAAACAAACTTACTTGCTCACTCACTTACAACGATGAACCTTAAAAATATCACAGTCAAACGAGTGAAATGAATGAATGAAGGAATGAAATGAAGGAATGAAGCAACCAGGCAACACAGCAACTTAACAGATCAACCTGGTATTCATATTAAAAATAAAAAACTCAAGTCAAGGAAACACTCTAAAGAGGTTATTTTGCTTTCGTTTTATTATTCGTAGTTTTTTTTTTTTAATATGCCAACCGAAAAATAAAGTACAGAAAGTATTTTACCAAGCAAAGAGAGAGACATAGGCTGGCTTGCCTCAATTCAATAA
The DNA here is from genome assembly GCA_932273835.1 of Sarcophaga variegata. Taxonomy (NCBI): domain Eukaryota; kingdom Metazoa; phylum Arthropoda; class Insecta; order Diptera; family Sarcophagidae; genus Sarcophaga; species Sarcophaga variegata. The sequence continues at coordinate 18,231,396 of OW026360.1, forward strand.
GCAAAAGGATGAGTTTTGATCAGCATAAAATATTACGTTTGACTTAAAGCACAGAGTGCTGAGTAATAAGTGGAACACAAGGTAAGAAAGTTGGGAGCTTGTGGTCACAATACTACTCATTTCGCAGAACATAATTTCATGGGCTTAGGTTAGGCTGCATCGTCCGTAGAGAAATGCACATCCATCCTGACATTAGTAAGATCCACTGTAGGTATTATGTCGCTGGTTAGACAAACAGGATAGAAAATAAAACAACAGACAACAGCAAACAGTAGAGCAACAGAAGGAGAACCAAAGGAGTAGTATTTGAAAAGTAAAGATTGGTAGTTGCACGATCCTGTTGAAAACAAACATCGTTCACAGCAATCCCATGAAGAGCGAGTGCAAAAAAATTGGTTATCATGGTGTGTCTGCATTGACTGAAATGGTTGCGCCGTCCTTATTTTCACAGAAATATGGGCCAATGATGCCTTCGCTTCACAAGCCACAAAAAAACAGTCATTCATAATGTGTGCATTGGCTTCCGTAAGTCCACGTGTAGTTTTTTGAGCCCCAAAGACGGCAATTTTGCTTATTAATGAACCCACTGAGATGAAAATGAGTCTCATCTGAAAAATTTTTTTTTTGCAAAATCGATATCATCGTATATCTCAATGTTGCTCAAACGTAAATCGATTCATTATGTTACAGAATTTTGAAAATTTTGTGACAGAATAGAATGACGTAAGTATTGCCAGATTCGAAATAACCGATGGTGCAAATATAAACCAATAGATAGACCACCCTAAGGAAGTAGAAATCAAGTATGTATTTATGTCTATGTGACGAATCTCTCAATGTTCATAACGAAACTATTAAAGCGACTCTCATTAAGTATCCTGCTGTGGGTATAACGAATCGGAGCTAAATAGGATATAATCGTTTGTCTTAGGGTTCCCCATATTTCCGCATATAATGCAGAAAAAAGTTGTGCCTTTTATGCCTCAAACAGATACTCCCTTAAAGGAGTGCCCAGCCAAGGCAAGCTGACAATGAATAATTTTCCCAGATTCAGCACACACAAGGTGTCCAATTCCGATATAAAATGTTCATTCTCCGCCTGATTTCTGTCTCGTTATAGTCAAAGAAGTATACCAAAGGAGGTCTAACTACTGCGACGTTTAGTAGGTAGTGTGTTGGCCAACTACCCATGCTTCAAACCCTAGCTCAGACATCTCCAACTTAATGAAATCTGAAAACAAAATATTTCTTACTGCTAATTCCTTTTATCACTCTTCTGGCAAAAACCCCTGAGAGCAAATAAGAGGCCCATTAATAGTTAAAACTATAAGTCCTGCCACCCACGCATAAAATTAAAACATACGGTGATGTGAACAGCTAGGTTGTAATCCTGACTAAAAGGTTGTAATGACCAACGAAGCTAAGTAAGAAAGATCTGTCGCTTGGAGTTAATGTTAAACTGTAGGTACCGCCAGCCATTGTTGAAGTTAACACGAACAACTTGGTTTGTGTGAGAAGCTAGATTGTAATCCTGACTAAAAGGCCGTAACGATCAATAAATTTAAGTAAGTAAGGTCTGCGAACGATATCGCAGTCTACGTTAAAGTGCAGGTCGCGACAACCAACATGAGATCCTATTCTCTCCTATTTCCTGACAAAAGTTCTTTAGGTAGTGTGTTGGCTTATTAGGCATGAGGCCTCAGTTCAAACCTTAGGTCAAACATCTCCGTGAAGTCGCCGCAATCATATGAAGAAATTTGGTTGGATGTCTAGCAAACGAAAACGATGTGTATTTGTACAATAAACTTTGTGCCTATGGACGTGGTGCTGTGAGAAGCTAGGTTGTAAACCTGACTAAAAGGTTGTAATGACCAATGAAGTAAAGTAAGTAAAGTCGAACAAATCAGTTGAAATCTCATTACCTTCGATGATAAAATACCACAGTGTTATCTGTCCAAGAACTTTGTGAGGACCTTTCTACACACTGAAGCCTGCCTATTACTGACATAACGCTCAGTCAGTGTGTGTTTTTAATAGCAGAGTGACTGCCCATTAATATATTTAAACTTAGAAAATACACTTCACCTGCCAGGGAGCCTATATCAAAGCTTCTGTTTTCGTGATATTCATTATTCATATCCAACATTATGGATTTATCTTTAAAGCTCATGAGCTCCTAGATTTCCGCCGCAAATACTTAGAAGACACACTCCACTTGTCAGGGAGCCTATATGACAGCTTTTATTTTCATGATTCTCATCATTCATATCCAACATTATGAACTTATCTTTCCATTATGAACCTATCTTGTCACTGTTTGGTGCGGATTTTGGTCCACAGGCATAATTGGGCCATTTTTCTTCGAAAATGAGCAAGGAGTGGCCGTTACAGTCAATGGCGATCGTTATCGGGCCATGTTGAACGAATTTTTGTTCAGAAAAATTGAAGAGGAGGATATTGGCAACATTTGGTTTCAACAGGACGGCGCTACACTCGATGTTTTGCGCCCTGTTTTTGAAGATAGCATTATCAGCCGCAGAGCTGATGTCGTTTGGCCACCTCGGAGCTGCGATTTGACACCGTTGGACTATTATTTGTGGGGTGCCGTCAAAGATAAGTGTTACGCCGACAAGTCAGAGACAATTGACGCTTTAAAGGACAATATTCGTGACGCCATTGGTGAAATACAGCTGCACACAATCGATAATGTGCTTAAAAATTGGAACGATGGTGTAGGCTACTGCATGGCCAGCCGAGGCAGTCATTTGAATGCAATTATTTTCCATTATTAACCGGAAGGATTGTACTTTCAAATAAAAAAAGAAATTTGAGAAAATATTCAGTAGTTTTTTTTAAAGCATTTAAAAAAAAGTAATTTGGCGGACCCTTTATCACATGCATAAATGACGGCTGTAGGAAAAAGTTTATTGAAGGATCAAAACTTAGCTAGGCAAAGTGTTGAATAAGTTTTCCTTTACTCCTCTGATGCCAGGAGTTTTGTTAACCTTCAATCCTGCTGTTACTCATCAGTTTTGTGCTTCACACTCAAAACAATTTGATTTTGATAAAGCAGCTGTATTACAAGGTTTTTTTGTCCACTTTCGACCATGTCACTCTGTTCGTAATTTATTTTTGGGTTTTTGGGAAAAAACAAACTTAAGAATCATATGAGACTTTTAACGGAAAACTTTCATTTTACAGCCTAAATACTTACTTACACCTCTATTTGTATTTGTTTTAAATGTGTGCGAGTGTGTGTGTGTGTAAGCAATATGCGTATATAAATGTGTGTTTAACTGTATTTCATTGCCTATGTATGTGCAATACAAACGTTGTACAAAAAGTGTGTGTGAGTTTCAGTTCGCATTTGTTTTTCACAGAAATTATCTGCAGTTTTTAGAGGAAAGAGGAGAAAGAAAGTAGAAACTGTTGCTGTTATTGAAACATTATAAATCAGAGTGTAAAAAGAGAGTGATAGAGAGAGTTGGGAAAAGCAAATACAGGCCTTGTGAAAGGGGAAAAAAGTTTTTCATTTGACGTTTTTTCTGTTTTTTTACTTGACAATATTACGACTTTTTTAAGATGTTTAATGTTTAGGATTTTTTTCCTCTACCATACCAGCTTTCCTTTTTTTAGAAAACGTAAAACAAAATGAAACTTTTTCTTACCAAAGTTTTAGCATCTGCACGAAAATTAAAAAAAGCAGAGGAAAAGGACGTAAAAAGGCAAGAAATATTGTGTGTAACTGGTTTAAGCAGCAGCGGAAAAAGGAGGAAGAAAAAAAAGCGAAGAAAGAGAAATGCAAAGTTCGTTTATTTGTTTGTCTGTATGTAATTTAACCCTGTTGGATTCTTATTAATAACAGTATTAAAAAGTTTCGCATATTTTTCTTGTTTTTTTATTCATTCGTTTCTTTCGATAAAAATCCTTTTTTTGGAGCTGCGTGTAAAGGAGTGAGTTATCTTTGCCTTGTATGTACTCTCAGTCGGTAGTTCCCCAGGGTGTAGTTACTAAGTAGAAAAGCATTTTCATTTTGTTCTTTAGCGTCAGCGAGAGTTCATAGCCAGTAAATAATTACGCTGTTATTGTTTGTTTCTTTTTTTTTCTTTCTGATTTTTTGTTTTAATATGGCTCACAAAGCATACAAAAGAAATAAAAACGAAGAAGAAGGAAAAAAAAATTGTTATGAAATGAAGAAGAGCTGAAATTAAAAACTGGGGTGAACTGCAAATTAAATGATTTCTGTTACTATTGCCATGTTCTTAAAATGGTTGGTAGTGATTGCCATAATTTAGTTAACCCTTGTGGGGTGTGGGGGGTTGGGAATACATTTGAAAAAGTTTATCATTTTTATAAGCGACACGTTCTGTTGCACGATTTCCATGCAAAAAAGTCTTCATACCGAAACCTAACCTAAAGTAAGGTTGCAACACTGCAGCAGCACACAATGTCCTCTTTGAGTTCTAAGTGTCAGCATTCTGATTCACTGAAACTCAATATAAAATTCAACGCACTTCAGAATGATATAATGTGAAGCTCTGATTGAAAGTATACAACGATACACTAGCCTATTAACCTAACTAAAGTTTGTAAGGGCCAGTAACATACATACAAACATAGTTAGTCATTACAATCGTTCCTAACTGAACGATTACAACCTATCTTCTCAACTATTTTCTCACAACACCGCTTAGGTTGTGTGTGTATATTTTATATATGAGTGGCGAAACCTACAATTTAAAGTCGACTTCGAACGACAGAAATTTTTTTTAGAAACTTGTCGTGGCAGTTTTATTTAATCCCAGAGCTTTTGCCAGAAATTTGCTGGAAGGAAGTCGTTGAAGAAATATTTTTTCATATTTTCGTTTTGTTGGAGATGTCTGACCTAAAGTTTGAACTGAGCCTTCACGTCTAATAAGCCAACACAGTACCTACTAGACTACAGCGACTTCTATGGCTATTCTTTTGCTATTGTCGTGAGGACATGACTTGGTAATACAAGCCATTCGATCTACTGTATTCCCTTCAAACTTGATACACCATCTCTATAAATCCTTTCCAAGGCCTGACAAATATTGTTGTCCCACAGATGAAAATATTATGTTCTGATGATGCCTTCATATCATCACAAAATCTACATATTGGACGCGAAACAATCTCCATTCCGGATAAGTGTACTCTGAATCTAAAGTGCTTTGTCAAATGACCAACATTATGTTACTCCTGGATAATCTGATCCTTGAATCAGATCTCTTCCTATTAAAGTTTTGCAACAAAAGTTTCGATTGCCTCAAGTACGCTTAGTTTGAGAAAAGTCTTTGACTTTATCTTCCTTTGTGTGGAGCATACTTTTCCAAACACAAAAGTATTCTGCTTCCATTACCTACATGAAAGCTTCCCTTCTTGTCCATTGTTCAGAATTCCAACAAGACCTGTTATCCAGCAGAGGATAACATTATTTGTCTTACGTAGTCGTCTCAGCTTCCACCAGACAGTCCCATACTTTCTCGATTTTACATCATAAGGCACGAGTGTTTGAAAGGCGGCCAGACTGTTATGCAGCATAGTATTACTATGGCCTGTTTTCTTTATCTCCTATACAAGTTGAATTGAACGCATCTTTCGATGGCACAGATTTTCGCTTGGAATATAACCGCCAGTGTTTCTTTGGATTCGGAATATTTCATTCTGGGACCAAAAACTCCTACATATGTTCCGAGCAGCACAGATTATTTATACACTTTTCTTTTTATTTGTCCGGATAATATTTTTTTATGTAGTTTAACGAACAGAGTTGAGAGAGAAAATATATATGTCCGAACAAAAATTTTGTTCAGTGAATCCAGCTTAAGCGTCGTTGTATTTCTCAAAATCAATGAGTCTACTGGTTCTGTCCAGGTGACAGATGATTAAGAAGCTGTTAGTCAATTGGTTCCTTAGGCACCGAAATCATTTAATTAATTCTAAGTTAGACTGATCTGCCATGAACCTAACCTAACTAATGCTTTGGTTTTCACTACCATAAGCAGTGAACTTAACTACAACAGAGTTTCCGGTGTGGATGTGGCTTCCAGCTAGTCGCTGTATTTTGTCCAATTAATTAAAAAAAAAAAATTTTATAACTGCCTAGACAAATGCTCCATAGGTTACTATTAATCTGACCTGGGTTGCATCCCCACGATTTCTGTGAAAGCTTTCTGCAGCAGAGACCTCTCTCGTACGACAAAACTAATACTCTACAAGACGCTCATCCTACCCGTGCTTCTTTATGGCGCAGAGGCATGGCCCCGATTAAGCCAGTGCTGCATCAGTTGCAGCAGCCTTGAGAGCATTCGAGAGAAAAGTCCAACGTAAGATCTTCGGTCCAGTGCGAGTTGGCGATGATTTCCGCATCTGATCCAACACTGAGCTGTATGAGCTCCGCAACGGCATAGAAGTTGTGCAGCGTATTAATATCCAGCGGCTGTGATGGTTCGGCCATGTCGATCGAATGGAGGCGGAAATGGATATTTGATGCGGGGATCTGCGGAAGTCGGCGAAGAAGACGACCTTGTATCCGTTGGAAGGATAAATCGAGGAAACCCTGTCACCGATTGGTGTGACCAACTGGCATAGGCGCGCAAGAAGCAGAGGCGCCTGGAAGGATATGTTGCGGCAGGCCGAAATCCGTTAATCAGGTTGTTAATGGCCAACTAAGTAAGTAAGTTGCTTTCATGTAAAGTAATTAAAATCTTTAATAAACTGGTGGATCTGGTAGCTTTCCGAAAAAATTCTTAAAGAAATATTGAAGGATTCTGTATTTCAACCCTGTATACATAATTGGTCATTACAACCCTTCAGTCAGGATTACGACCTAGCTTCTCACACCACTTATGTTGTGTGCGATAATTTGTATACTTGAGAGTCGATTCCGAACAACATATTGTTTTGAGACACTTTTTCATGGCTATTTTATTTACTCTCAGAGTTTTTGCAAGAAATCTGCTGAGAGGAAGTCGCCGAAGAAATATTTCTTTCATATTTCCTTTAGCTGGAGATGTCTGACATGGTGTTTGATCCGAGGTCTCACGTATAATAAGCCTACACTACTTACTAGACTGCGGCCACAATCCCTAATAGCTGGCCTTAAAACTGTCCCGTTTATAGTGGAAGTTATGGTGGTAAAAATTCAGATTTATTTTTATTTAAAACTTGCAAAATGTACTTAAAAAAAATTAACGGCGTTTTGAACTGTAAAATCGAAACGGAAAGCTACACAATAATTAATTTCACTGGTTTATTCTGCTACAATTTCAATTATTTTTAGTACCATATGGTCAGTAAGAGCCAACACGTCTCAGACACATTATTTGCCATATGGATTAAACAGAATTGGCTTTAAAAGGGTTAAAATGTTATATTCGGCTATAAGGGTAATTTACGAACGGAAACAAAAATAAAAACCTGAGAGAAACAAAAGAAATTTATACGAGTAGAATGAAATAAAAACAAAAGTTAACATATGTTTCATCTAATTTAACCGTGAATGGGTTATTGAGTTTTATAACGAGCAGAAAAAAATTTTTTTTTGCCAAAAAGGTACTGAAACGAAACTAATAGTCATGGCAAGTCAGGTGGAAAATTTTTATTTGTTTTATAACGAAATCAGAAAAAAAAATCAAACAAAAAAGACTTTCATTTTCAGTTTAGTTTTTTATTATTAAAGCCAAGCATGATAAAACAATTTCTATGGTTTATTAAGTAAGAAAACAAATTTAATTCATGCTTAACAAACCTTTTTGCAAAAGCTTACAAATCAAATAAATGACCAGGTTAATCAAAGGTAGATGATTAAAGAAATTCGATTGAAATGCAAATTAAAGAAAAATATTTTTAAAGCCAAGAAAACAACGGAAAAAGTCTTTAAAATTTAAAACATCTTTCGAAGAAATAACACCGTCAAACACCTCATCAAACCTCATCAAACATCAAAGAAAATCAATTTCATGTTTAAATTCCTTTTTTCCCTCTCCTCTCTCTTTGTTCCCTTTGAAAATTTATTTTCAAATACGCAACATTGTAGCCCCTGTTACAGATTTTCAAAATAAAGAAAAACTGTCACCAGAAAATATAAAAAGAAAGGAAGAAAAAACCAAGAAATGAAAGAAAGAAAATCGTTTATCAGAAAACTTATTTATTTATTTACTCAACATTATAACAAAAATAAATTCAAAACAGGGGGATAAACACAAAAAAAAAATAAAAAATAAAAGAAAAATAAGGAGCGTGAAAAAACCAAAGCCAAGTTAAAAGTGAAAAAAAAATATGTTCAAAGTGATGAGGAAGTGTGGCGAAATGGGGAAAATAGCAAGAAACGCAATTTATATCTGTACGTACATAAGTATGAGAAATAAGAAAAATGTGAATAAAAATCTGTGATAAAGAAACATAAAGTCAAAAGAAGTTAAAATAATAAACACTAAAGTAAATTGACTTAAAAGATGGGGATTGTAAGCCAACAAGCAGAGATGGGAAAACTAAACTTCACAAAACGGCTACTATACTCTCGAACTTTACTTCGATAACCGGGTTAAGCCGAAATTTCTTTATTTTCGTGATGGAATCGAAGTAATTGCAGCAATAGCTTTAGTATCACAGCACCATGGACAAATGCTTACGTAGTCGTTGTAGTCTAGTAGGTAGTGCGTTGGCTTATTAGACGTGAGGCCGCCGCTTAAACCCCAGATCAGACATCTCCACAAAACGAAATATACAAAAAATTTCTTGGTCGACTTCCTCTCAGCAGATTTCTGACAAAAACCCTGAAAGTAAATAAATAAATAAAATTGCCATGAAAAAGTTTCTCAAAAATCTGTCGTTCGGAGTCGACTCTAAACTTTAGGTCCTGTCACTCATGTATAAAATAAACACACACAACATAAGACCTAAGAAAATAGGTCATAGTCCTGACTGTAGGATTGTAAAGAGCCATTATGTATGTATGTATGTTTACGTAGTCGAAGCCACCCTAAGTCATTACTACAGTGTACTGAGAGCTCAGTATTTTTCTTTGTCCCAGCTGGGAACCAGTTGTATTTGAGTTGGCAGTCTAGTGGGTTTTATTGCCCACATTATCACCTCGCCTTTAATAAGAGAAGTCCCGGAACGAATTGAAGAATTAAAGTATTTGAGTTGGCATTGAAAGTGGGGACCTAGTGTTATGGGCTTGCAATTCATCTGATATTATCTCCAGTCGATGAAAGCCCGTTACATAAAGCTACCAGCCTGGATATGTCCCCACTGATGTGATATATGAGTGGGAAGAGTACATTTCGAAGTCCCACAAAATCTAATAGGTCTCCACCTTCGATTTGCCTTTCCAAGTAATAGTCGAGACTGACTCCCGTAAAGTTTTCAGCCAACGTAGGCATTGTTGAAGAAAAGAGACTTAAATTCTTCAATTCGTTCCGGAAATTCTCTTATTAAACGGGAGGTGATAATGTGGGCAATAAAACCCACTAGACTACCAACTCAAATACGAGTGGTTTCCAGGTGGGAAGTCAAAATAGTTCCTTTTAGGGAAAGCTTTATCCCCATGTTGGATATTAATTGTGGCAGCACAATGTGCCGAAACGCTGGCATATGTGGGACTATGTTCTTCAAGGAGGTACGTGACAGTGTCTAATACAACCTAAACAAGCTGTCATATTGTCTTCAATATTGTTGTCTGTTTGGTTTTCTGCAAGTATTGGGGGTGTATAGTCTTCCCTCTTTGAAGTTCAGAAAAAGAACTTCAAAATGAGAATTTTTCGATTCTCATAGTAAGTCGGAACTACTTTCTATTCAATAGCGAAGTAAAAACGGTCAGGGAGCACCGGGCTTTGACAGTTGACAACAACCATCTCATTGAAGACATATCTTTCAAATTAACTGCCGGTTATACAATCTGTTTTGCCAAATTACTGTGGAAATAATAAAATTGTTGTTATCAAAATAGGTGTTCTGTTCGGGCAGCGTATCGAGCTCATTTTACGATCGCCATAATCGTCATACTGAGAAGACTATTCCTAATGTGGTGCATAACAATCGATCAAAAGATCTGTGGAAAACATAGCTGCACTTGAAATATCTACTCGTGTTTACGTTAAACAACCATAGACGACGACGACTGTTTGCTGGATGGATTCTTTAGATAGTTGGTAACTGCCCTAATTCTCATCGTGAAATCATCCACAGCGATGAGGCCTATTCCTCGATGGTTGTGGAATTTGTGACAAATTAAACCCACATCAGACCCACATGAGCGTTAAATGCAGACCGAAATAGTCACTATTCGGTGCAGATTTTGATCTGGAGGCGTCATTGGTCCATATTAATTTGAGAACGATGTTGGTCACGCCATCACTGTCAACGACTATTACTAAGTTTTTTTGATCTGAATTAGACAATCTGGTCACCAACGACATGTGATTACAACAGAACGGTTCTACGTGCCATACAGCTCATACCACATTAGCTATGCGGCACAAGCGATTTGAGGATGTTGTCACCTAAGGCTTTTTTCTTTTGAACAGAAGGAGATACTTCGTGTATTCTAAATCAAGCAAATAGTAAATGAGTAGAAACATTAAATTTATTAAACAAATTTCGCTTTACTTGCCAGTCTTTGTAATAGTTAACCTGTAAGATTAAAAGAATACGAACATATTTTCTGTAATCTGCCATCAATTTGCCTTCGATTACCTTCCCTATTTTGTTTCTCTAACATGTTGCAAATATTCAAGCATTTTCACAAAAAAAGGTGTAAAAAAAACAATTTAATTTAAAGGTAAGTGTAAGCAGTTTTTCACGAGCTTTCTTTCCACTTTACCCCCGCAACTTAAGAAGAATTTAAATGACAGAAGAAAAAAACCAACTTAAAGGAGCTCATTTTTTTTGTAGATGTCAGTACTAAAGGAAATTATACACACGCGTTTTTATTTCACACCTTATCAGAGATTATCAAAAAGAGAAGAAAAAACTCCTAAAAAATAATTTAAAGATTTACAGAAAGAAAAAAGTGAGAAAAAAATCACAAAATAAACCAAACAATGAGACTGAAACGACACAAATTGAAAAGATGTCAAGTTTTTCTTTCGTTGCCAGTAAAATCGAAAGAAATTACCCAGACAACTACCATCAACAGCAGCATTATGGTTTTATTTTCTATTTTCATACGTTATTCTTTTCTTTTTCATTTTTTGTTTTTGTTATTTTATTACATAAATTGTGTTTGTAAATAATTTTTTTTCTTTTTTTATTTTTTTGTATTTTTTTTTTAATTTCGTGTTTAAAGTGTAAATTTCTGAATTGTATTGCGTTTTGGTGTTATTTACACAATGTTTTCCATTTTCCCTCCCTTTTTAAGTGGAGCAAAATGTTTCCAAAAAAAAAACATTTAAATCCGTTAATCTTATTTAATTCTTAACAAACGAAAAATAAAATAAAAATTAATACAGAAAAGTTTAACGAAAACAAGAACAAAATTTCAATTATTTGTGTCACCAAAAAAAAAACTTCTGTTACCAGGGCAAGAGGTTTTAAAACAGAATTGTCAACAGTTGTTTCGAAAGTTTCGAAAGTTTCGAAAAGTTTTGGAAATGATGATGATATCAAAATTGTAGTCACCGTAGTCTAGTAGGTAGTGTGTTGGCTTATTAGACGTGAGTCCACGGTTCGAAGCCCCGGTCAAACATCTCCAACTAAACGAAGTATGAAAGAAGTATGTCTTCGGCACCTAGCTCTCAGCAAATTTCTGGCAAAAACTCTGGGATTAAAAATAAAATTGTCATGAAAACTTTCCCAAAAATCTGTCATTCGAAGTCGACTTTGAACTGTAATTCCCGACCCTCATATATAAAATTAAAACACACAACATAATTGTTGTGGGAAGTTAGGTCTTGATCCTGACTGAAGCTAATTATGTACGTATGTATGTATATATGTATGTAAATATTTTTACAAATGATTGTTAAATCTGTCGTGGGCGAAACATAGTTGAGTTCAGTGAAGTCAAGTTTTGGGTCGATTAGTAGAAATATACTCGACTATTACATTTAAAGGAAGTGCAGGTGGAGGTCTATCGAATACTGTAATATCTCCCCTTGTACTACTCATAGATCACATAAGTGCCGACATACGAAATCATTTCTGTTACAATTCTGACGGTTGGTACGTCTGTATCCTGTACGAACTATCTTAACTCCTACTAGTACACTACTCTGAGTTAAGTAAACACTGCCATCGTACATACATGCATAAATAATTGGCCATTATAACCATTCAGTCAGGATTACGACCTAGTTTCTAACGCCACTTATGTTGGGTGTGTTATTTTTATCCATGAGTGTCAGGACCTACAGCATAAAGTCGACTCCGAACGATAGATGTTTTTGACAAACTTTTCATGGGAATTTTTTATTTAATCTCAGAGTTTTTGCCACAAATCTGTTGAGAGGAAGTCACTGGAAAAAATATTTTTTCGCATTTCGTTTCGTCGGAGATGTTGGACCTGATTTTTGTACCATAGCATCGCGTTTAATAAGTCAACACAGTACCTCCTACTCTACGGCAATGGTATGATACCCAAAATAATAAGACTTCGAGCTTATGACGTACGACAATGACATGCAACAAGTGTTCCATCGTTTTGTTGTTCTCTCTCCATGGGCTGTATCCGTCATTATCAGCCAAACTTATGCAGTTCAATTCTAGATGTCAAGCGTACATTACAGGACACACATCAGTATACTCAAGTCGTATAAACTCTTGGTTTTCTTCTCATTACAATCGCCGCAGAGTATCTTTGTAATTTTCCCTGTTGTACTATATTCTTCAATGTGCAGCCATTGTGCTGACCAACTTCTTCCTTAGTTTGATGGAATTCGCTCTAGGAACTGCACATAACTGTGGCGGAACAACGGGCCGCTATGCGTGCTCAAGTGAGATATCAAAGTTACCACTTCAACCTAACCTAACCTAACTATATTGTTCCATCTAGTTTGATTATGTTCTGTAAGCCTCTATCCCTTTCATAAATTATTTTCTTTCTGATTTTGAATCATTCCTTGATACTAGGTACCAATATGTGAAATGCGTCTTAAGCTTGCATCATGTTTGCTAGATCTGAACTGACACAGATCACACATTCCCTGATCGCTTGTAACTCCGCTTGGGAAACCGTATAATGGTTCGGTAACTAGAGGCATATGGCTGCTTACTGGTTCTTCTATTGGATTTTTCATTAACCGCTTCTTTCTTTTAAATGTAAATAAAACAAAGTATGTGCGATGGTTGACGCCCGAGTAGAATTAATTATCATAACGGACCTAAATTCTGGCCTAAGTGTAACCACTTCCTTCGGGGGCGTCATCCACTTAACCTAACTTAACCTTTGTGTGAGATAGTCTAGTAAATAGTGTACAGGATTACTAGCTCAATTTCCAGCTCAGACATCTCGAACAAAACGTAAAACGAACAAATACTTCTTATGCGACTTTCCCCCATCAGCCTTTTTTATGATAAAAACTGTTTGATAAAAACTGTACAAGTAAATAAAATTACCATGAAAAGAGTGTCAAATCTCTGGATGAAATTCTCATGGATGAAATTAACATACACAACATGGGTGGTGTGGAAAGCTAGGTTGTAATCCTGACTAAAGGGTTGTAATGACCAATTATGTATGTATATGTCGTCGCTCTTCACAGAAATTTCTGGCCTTATCAGCTGCATTGAAGCTTCTTTTATCGCTAACTGATCTTTATGTTCATTGCCGTAATTTACAGCAGAGTGTGACCTTATTTCTCCTACGTAACTGATTCAGTAATGTCAGACAGTCTCATATTAATCACGTGCCAAACTCATGAAGTTAGGTGGTAAAACAGACCAAAGTGGTGTAATGGAAGACCCTTTAGATGCTGTCCTTAACACGTAGCTTATTATGCCATTAATACAACGAATATATTATTTTACTCGGCCTGATGCTTTTATTTTCTTTTCTGATCTAAAACCATGACTTCCATAGCAAATTTGTTCAATCTTTCAATCATTGAAGTTATAATAGCGCTCCTAGCCTTTTCAAGATGATATGTTGTGAGTAAAAAATCAAATCCTTGGTAACCTTTGTGTAATTAACAGGCACACATGTTTTAGATATACAAACACATACGAAATAATTGAATTCTTATTTAAAAAAAGGAAGAGTGTGTGCGTAAGTGAATAGATTTTAAAATAAACGAATTCCGTAACGATTTGTGTATGGAGACGTAAATAATCCTGTTAAATTGTTAACGAATGCAAAAGTACTTTTACACAAATGCTTTGAAAATTAATCAATTTGTATTAACTACACTTAAACCATTTCATAAAAAATCAAATGAAATACGAGGGCAGGGGAAGAAATATATTGAATTGTAGAAAATCCATAAAAAAAGAGAGAGAGTGGGAGGTAAATACCTTTACAAACAGTTATTTCTGTAAATTGACATGTCTATTAAACGAAATGAATATGCAATGCGGTGGGCATCAGAGCACAAAAAAATGAAGGGAAAAAACAAATCCAAGCCCTCAAAAACGAAGAGCCGTATTTGCAATATCAGTCTTGATTTTATTTTTCCTATTTTTTTTCGTTGGTTGCTTAATGATATCGTTTCGTTTTTTGTTTCATTTTTTTGTTCTTTTTTTCAGCGAACTTTGACCCTTTTACCACTCTTCTTCTTAGGCTGTTGTTGAAAGAGTTTTTAATATCGGATTTATTTTTTTTATTTTTTTATTGGGCAATATTTTCCTTCTACTCGTACTTTTTTCTGGTGGGGGGAAGGGCCTGTTAAATTCAAACAAGCCGCAAAAATCGCTTTGATTGTTGAAAACATGTTTGTTTTCTGTTGGCGAGTTTTTACATTGAATTTCTCATTTCATTTCTCATTTTTATTTGTTGTATGTGTTGCCATAGTTTGTTAAAAAACCACAAAAAGCCAAAAAGTGATTTAAAATGTTTTGGAGAAGGGCTAACGTAGAAAAAAAACCGAGAAAAAACAACAGAAATTGGTCACTTTCACAATAGGCCAGTCAAACGCTGCACAAAATGAAACAAAACTGTATACTGAATTGCCCAACTGCTGTTACAGACAAGCAAAAATGCAATTGCCAAATGCAAATACAATCTCCTGTATGGCCAGCATAATATTTTTTTCGGGTTTTTCCTCCGCTTTTTTCTGTTTTTGGATTACGAAATGAATGTATGTTTTTAACACAACTCCTCCATAACTATTGTATATTAAATGTTTGTGTAGTAATATGACAGACACCCTATTACCGATGCAGTTGCTGCAATAAGTTTAAAAATATTGACGATCACATTCTATGAAAGTGAAAGTGAAGGACTTCTAATAAAATTTTATTTCAGAGGAAAAAAAACAAAATAAAAGAATGAGCAAAGAGCACGATAGTAGCATAGGTGCCTTTGAAATAAAATAGTGACAACTTTCATTCATTATTTTTCTTTAGACTCCTTTATTGGCTGCTATTGTTTGAAAGATCTATTCCACGGCCCTCAATCTCTAAAGAGTATCTCTATAAAGTCTTCCCCAGTCCTGATGCCCAGATAAGTTTCAGCATATTATTTGATGTTTGTAAAGATAACTTTCTTCCCAGTACTTGAAAGGAACTCAGAGGTTTCATTCTGAGATGCATTAATGCAACACAAATTTCAATTAAGTGGTTTGCTGATTGCTCTCAGTCATCTCAGGAACGATATACTGGCTTTGAATTGTTTCCTGTATTGAACCGGAGATCTTTTAGCCTGCAGTGAACAGTCAGAAGGCCAGAACTATTTCTAGATTATCCAATACATAAGTCATATTTCGTCATATTGTGATTGTATAGCAAAAGATTACATTGTTCCACACCCCTTTGGCTTGAGTAGAGTCTTAGTCTGTATTCCCTTTTGCGGAGAATACATTTTCAAACACCTCTTCACTATTCACAGAAAGGAATTGGCTCTATCAACTACGTAGAAGTTTTTTTAATCGCAAACTCATCTTTCTGTTCATTGCCGAAACTTACAGCAGAGTCTGACCCTATTTTTCCTGTGTAACTGATTCAGTCACACCACTTATGTTGTGTGTGTTAATTTTATACATGAGTGGTGGGACCTACAGTTTCAGATCGACTTCGAACAACAGATTTTTTGAGAAACTTCTCATTGCAATTTTATTTTACTTGCAGAGCTTTTCGCAGAATGAGGAAGTCGCCTAAGAAATATTTCTTTTCATATTTCGTTATGTTCGAGATGCCTGACCTGGGGTTTGAATGGTGGCGTCACATCTAATAAGTTAGCACACTACCTACTAGACTTCGTGACTTCAGACAGTCTCATATTAATCACGAGTCAAGCTCATAACATTCAAGTGGTCGAATTGTTTGTATTTCCTGTCGAAGGTGAATTGAGATGTCTTTTGATTACGCAAATTTTCGCTTGTAAGATATCCGAAGTCACCATGTATTCTTTATATGTTGCTCTGAGGCCGACAAGCACCACTTGCACCCATCTGTTGTAGAATCATTCGTGTAAAAAGTATGTAGCCTTCGAATTTTTCTATTTTGTTGTATTATTGAGCCTTATTGCTAAGCATTCTTCAAAATAATAGAGTTCATTGGTTCTGTCCAGTATACAGTTAAGGGCAGAGCTGTCAGCCAGGCTGCCCTTTGACGAATTTCATATCAGACTTGTCTCCAATCATTCTAACCATAGTGTTCATAGGTCTGGTACTTACTATCACATGTATAGGACATCTAACAGCTCTATCTAAGATCACCTGGGAAGTATTATCGCTCTCTATATCAACAAAATAGCAGTATGGTGAGACATGAGGCCACGGTTCAAACTCCGGGTCAGACATCTCCAACAAAACGAAATTTGGAAAAAATGAAATTGCAAACAAACATGACAACAGGATGTTTATCGCCAAAGATGGTACTACTTGGAACAGAACAAACTGCCTTTAGTAGTTTGGGATGAAAAAATATTACCAATTTTCACGCAGATTGCTAGCAGCGCTTTCCTGAAATGTTGTAGAGTCTTTCTTACTGCTCTTCGCATATTTATCTCACGTGACAGACAAACATTAGAAAAATGTGTTTCGTTCCATGTTTTATTACAGATGATAATATTTCGGTCAACTACTTACGTATGGGATAACAGAATCATTCGCTTTGATAATGATATATTTACACCTATTACGCCTTTTCGAAAAATAAGCTGAAAGTCTTCCAGTCTTTAATAATCATGCTTAAAGTCTTTTTTTAAAATTCGAATGAAAAGCATTTTTTTCTACAAAAAAAAATATATATTTATCATAATTTTTTGCTAGAAAATTTTAATCATTTTCATAAAACTTTTACCACACAACTTGTAGTTTTATGTAAGAAATAATACCATATAAATAGTTTGGGATTAGCTATCATACTTTCAGAAGAGCCCATATATCCTTTTCTTAAGATTTTTGAAAATTTGATTTTTTGTTCGCCTAAAAGATAAGAAAATTTAAAAAAATATATTTAAATAATGATGCTTATGTTTTTATGTTCCTTTTTGGTATATTTTCATCTCAAATTAAAGTTTTTTTAGCAACAGAATTCAAAAACTTTTTAGTTTTATTGTCGCAAATGAAAATTAACTCCAGCGATTTTTATTTTAATTTGATACTTAATGGTGGAATACTTACAGTGATTGTTAGGGAAATTAATTTAAGGATATTTATATAAATCAAGCTTCATAAAGAGGTTTACGGAGGAATGCTTGGTGTAGATTAATGGTTTCTTTCCTTTTGTTTTATTTTATTACCTCTTCAACTCATATTTAATTTTGTCGCTGTAGATTAGTAACTAATTGAATTTGGTCCACCGAAATCGAATTGGCAGTTTTAGACTCAAGTACATGCCACGTTCGTAGCGACTACTTACAGTAGTATTTGGAGAAACCCGTATCCGGGAAGCCAGAGAAGAATCAAAGAGAGAAAATTGTTATTGTTATTGCTAAATCGATGTTCTATTGCTACGGGAAACTTTTTTACCTTACATGACGTTGACAACAAATATTTCTAACGAATCACAACCATCAGGTTTCTGCCAGCCCTCATCTGAGAGTGTTACTGACGCGAGTGACAATAAGCTACCCTATTTAAGCAATTGGAAACTTATAAATCCCCACAAAGCAGGGTGCTAGACGTCAAATAATTACGATTTAGAAAGAAATAAACCCAAGCTGACAAGAAGTGCTTGATTTTTATGTAAAAAACCATGCCATTTTATGTAAAAAATCATGTCAAAAATTTTGGCGCAAATTTCATGAAAGTGTTAATAAAATGTAATACATAGTAAATAAATAGTTTTATTAAAATGAATTAAAATATTAAAAAATTTTAACAAAATCAATAATCGTGACAATTCCATGTACTACAAGTATGTATCAAAAGTGATACATAAGCTAGAATTATGAAGTTTTTTTAAGGCTCGATTTACGGTTAAACTCTTGGTCCCGCCATTCATGTATAAAATTAACACACGCACCATAAGTGGTATGAGAAGCTAGGTTGTAATCCTGACTGAAGTGTTGTAATGACCAATTATATGTGTATGTATTCAGAGTGCATGTGTTGCTCTTACAACTCTTAAAGCCAAATCTGTAGAACAGAATTTTGTATGATTACAAATACGTATGTATAGTACATACAGTATAGATTTTTGTAATTGCCTAGCTGTTTTGAACAGCTAAATCTTCAGTTCAAGATAGTGGTAAAAGATAATGAATTGGGGAATAATATCTCAGTTGTGAATGATATTAATGCTCCTCATTCTGCAATATATTTAATAGTTTCAATAGAAGAGGTAGTATTGTCACTATTCGCTGCCATTCCAATAAACGATTACATTTTGGATTTCACCTTCGTTTCAAATTTTTTCTTTTTTTTTTTTGTCTCCCATTTAACAAAACCATAAACATACCAGGATATTTTTGTGTGTTTTTGAAACATTTTGTGGTCTTTTGTGTATTTGACGTGTTGATAATTAACAATTTTTTTTTTATAATTCCTTTTTTTCATTCTCTTCATTTTTATTTCAGATTTCTTGCTCGTATAAAACGGGGCATTTATTACCACCATGTAAAAATATCACCAATCTATACATACATACTTACACAAGAATATGGAGTGTATGCCCTGAAATATAATGGCTAAAATACATACAAACAAGATGAAATAAAACTGCATATGGAGGCAGGTTAAAACACACATAGTTTTCTGTAACTTATTTAAAAATATAAAATTAAAAAAGAAAACAAGAGAAGGAAAATATTGGCAAAATATAATATTTTTTATTTTGCTTTGGGATGTTCTTTTTTCAGTTACACAATTTATAGATGACAGTTTACGGTTGTCTTTTCTCCATTTTTTTAATAGTCTGTGACAATAACAACAATAACAATAATATTGTTTAAACATTTAAACCATTTATTTAAATAATACCAACCGACCAACCGATATGGTTTATTTTGTTTCTTACGATTTTTGGTTATTTTTTCTTTCATCCGTTTTTTGTTTTTGTTTTGTTTTTATTTTCATTCTATTTTATTTAACAATAATCTTGTTAAAAAGCTTTTCAGAATATTTTTCAATTAAACATTTTCGAGATTTTTTTCGTCCTTTTTCCATTTTTTCCTCTCGTACTCGTATGCATAATAAATGCTTTTCACATGGGGCTCTTATATGCTCTTATTATAGCCGCATAAACAAAAGCGATTTGGCCAACTACAAGAGCAGTTGTATTGTTTTAAGCCGTTTTCAATCGCCTTGTTGTTATTTCAATAGCTGTTTTACCATATTTTTTTTTGTTTTTTCTAGGCATCCATTCATATGTGTTTTGGTCCTTTTTGCCAAAACATGTTTGACACACTAAAGTGAATATGTGCTGGGAAAGTGTACAAATATGTATGTATGGATGGGACTTTTTTTATTGTTTTGCATATTTTGGCAAATGTTTTTATGCACACTTTTCAACAGTCATTTCTAAAGTAAATAAATACAAAATGTCAGCTAGGCATACATATTTGCATAAAACTGTTGTATCATTTGGCACTCACTTATCGAAGTGGTCGAAATGTGTCGAATTGTTATAATAATAAACAGAGGAAGGAAAATAAAAACAAAACAAAAAAAATTAAATTTTTTAAATAAATTTTGTCACTATTTTTAGAGCAAATAAATGGGAAAACATTCAGAAATTTGTTTTTGCTTTTCTTAGCTGCTAAACCCATCTCCATTTCAATATTACACTTCAAGATATTATTTCTCCCAAGGCCCTACTTATTTGCTGATATTAGTTACCCTTTTTCATATAGTCTACAAAGCATGGTGTCCACAATGCTTCATTAATTATAATGACTTGACATTGTTTTAGCTCTTCTTAGACTGCATTAACCATGGCTCTACATTATGGACTATAAGAATATCGAAGATAAGCCGTACTCCCGAAGATAAGGCGTCGCCGTGGTCTAAAAGGTAGTGTGTTGGCTTATTAGACGAAAAGCCAGGGTTCGAGCCCCAGGCCAGACATCAAAACAAAATACAAAATGTATTTCTTCGGCGACTTCCTCTCAGCAGATTTCTGGCAAAAACTCTGATAGTAAATAAAATTGCCATGAAAAGTTTCTGAAAAAATCTGTTGTTCGGAGTCGACTTTAAACTGTAGGTCCCGCCACTCATGCATAAAAAATTAACACACTCAACATAAATGGTGGGAGAAACTAGGTCGTAATGCTGACTGAAGGGTTGTAATGCCCAATTATGTATGTATGTATGTAAGGCGTACTTCCTCTATTCGGTATTTTTTGAATCACGTAACCAGCAGTTTCGTACCCATGAAGTCATTGGGAATATTTGGACTAGTTTTGGTGGAAATAATATTACACAACAGCAAGCGAAGTCTGGTGGACAGTTTACATTGCCATGATCATGCTCTCAAATTGCTCATGTATAGTAGAGTATCAAATGGAGTATGAACTGCGTGGTAAGTAACGCCAAAAAAACATGTAGTTGGTATTCAGATCATTCAATTCAGGCCAAATGAAAATAATAATCATCGACGTAAAGTGTTTGCTGTTGACTGTAATTTCCGGGGCATAGTTCTCAAGGAAGCCATCGTAGTCTTGTAGGTAGTGTGTTGGCTTATTAGAAGTAAGGCCACTGCTCAAACCCCATGTCAAACATCTCGAACATAACGAAATATGAAAAAATATTTCTTTGGTGACTTCCTCTTAGCAGAACATCCAATGTGGCCCTGTTGAAATCTAATACAGCCTAAAAGCAGTTTGTAAGTCATCGTAGTCTTGTAGGTGGTGTGGTGGCTATTAGACTTGAAGCCACGGTTCAAACCTCAGGTTCGACATTTCAAAAACTCTGAGAGTAAATAAAATTGCCACGAAAGAGTTTCTCAAAAATCTGTCTTTCGGAGTCGACTTTAAACTGTAGGTCCATCCACTTATGTATAAAATTAACACACACAACATAAGTGGTGTAAGAAACTAGGACGCAATCCTAATTAAAGGGTTGTAATGATCACTTTTGTATGTATGAGAAAGAATTTTAAAATAAATTTTAACTTCTCTGAGAAGAAATATCCAATTATCCATAACACTGGCACAATTTAAGGCTGAATTTGAACAGAATTTGATGGGCTATTTTGGTATTGATGACCCCTAAAAACTTAAGAAAGGCCGTTGTTGAAACGCAGAATTCCGGTTGCAAGTTCACATCACATTCATATTCTCAAATCACTCAGTCAGAATATCGCATATCCACCACGTGCCACCCTGTTGAAATCTAATTCAGTACAGAAGCAGTTTATAATCATCGACCTATAGAGCTTGCCTTTGCTAGTGATACTTTGAAATATGAACCGATGAAGCTGCCAGCTCAAAACTCATACTAAGTAATGACTTTTTCGCATTGGAATTGGATTGGTGTCGTACCAAATTCGACAATCCGTCATCGATGAAGACGATTCTTCGATGAAATTGGGGGCTTTTGCCAACCGCTCCAGAGCTAATTCAGCGAACAAATGTCGTTGTGTATGGTTGCTGACATTTACTTCTTGGGACAATAAAATTTTGTGCAGCTACAGACACAAGACTTAACGCAAATAGCGCCAAGTTGTAGTCAAAAAGAAGGTCTTGTGAGGAACCCGAGATCAATTGCCACTGATTCTTCTAGTCTCACATATAGCGGAAATCTTTTCAGTAGGTCCTTCGTTTATATACATATGTAATTGGTCATTACATACCTTCAGTTAGGACTACAACCTATCTTCTCGCAACACTTATGTTGTGTGTGATGATTGGCGGGATCTACAGTTTAAAATCCGACCGAAAAATTTTTGGGAGACTTTTCTTCAAAGAAATATTTTATTTTTTTTGGTTTTGTTCGGGATGTTTGCAGGGATGCTGCAGTTTGACACATTATTTACTAGATTGAAGGGTTAAAGACTCCTAGGATAACAATAACCTAGGCATTCACTTTTATCTTTCCAAGTTTCATTAGTTTTGAGGAACCTTGTCTAAAAGTTTTATTGCCAACGTTTTCTTACTTTGAAAGTTTTGTTTTCAGAATGGAAAACTTTGAGAACTTTTTGAAAGCATTTTTAAATTGTTGTTATATTAAAATTAAATCCAGCATAAGGCTATTATCCTCAGCCATAATAATTTGAAATTCCAATTGTATACCTGATCCTACAATTGCAACAAAACAATGGTTTGGAAAATTGTTATACACGAAATTAAACACTTCAATTCAAAATTCGAAAAATATTTTTTGTTTAATAGAAAGAAAAAAAACGACTTAAATATTCTATAATTTGCATTTTATGTTAAAGAGAGAGAGAGCAGCAAATGGTATGGGGTTGGCAAACATGTCACCAACATGTGCTCCCAAAATACAATACAAGGGGACACATTTAAATTAGTCGTTGTTCTCAATGAGTCCAGCCAAAAATTTCAACACAAACGCACACATACACACACGTCTCCATAGATATGTATTCCTTTATTTAACAGAATATATGATCAAGTGCTGGGCTCAAGTCTTAGTTGTACTCCCTAAACATAAAACACCATTATTCTGTATATCATTGAGACAGGCAACCACCAATCCATCTAACCGTTCACCCGTTCATATGCAGACATAAACCCAGTCGTTCGTTCATTCATTCATTCCCTCTTTCATTCATTTATTCCACATTCTCCCCCAATATTGTTGGACGTCATTAAAATCGTACAGTGGGGCACAAAAAAAAAACACACAAACAATCGCTAAATGACTGACACAACTATTGCTGCCAACCTACAACCACCAACGTACATATGTGCTGGAGTTTATGCTGTATGCAGCAATGTGGTGTTGCTAGTAGTAGTAGTACAACAACATGCCACAATATGATAATGTGCTGGCTGACGCATATGTGTATGTCCATATACGTGCATAAAAGTGAAAATGTGTGTTTTTTTATCACTGCTGTCTGTGTGTGTGCGTCACTCTTGTTTTTGAATTTTTATTTCCATAAAAGTTGCGTTGCGACAGGCAGAAAAGTAAGGCCGTTCGTAATGCCAAGCATTTTCCATACATAAATATTTATGAATTTATTAAAACTGGCATATGAATACAGCCATGAATGGATGAACTGAATTCAATTGAAATGTTCAACAAAACATAACGAAAAAAAAACAGAGCCCCGAATGATGAACAATTTTTTGTTATTTAAGTAGCTACACATTGCCAGCGTTCCATACGAGAATTTGCGTCGAAAATTTTACGGCTGACGTACTGGTGCGGGCAACGGAAGCTAAATAATGGCCATGTTTATACAGAAATGCTTGCATTTCACTTAATAAGTCCGCTATTGTGTTCGTATTGAAAATGGAAATAAATTTCGTTGAAATTTCTTAATTACAGCGTCTGACAGAAATTATCAGCTGACAACCAAAAAAATTTTTAAAATAAAAATTGAATCTCACTTGGACTAGAGATTAGGCCCATTTATATACCAAAAATTAGTAACCAAAACGAAGTTCAAACAATCAATATGGGAAAGCAATTTTTAATGAATTCCATCAAGATGATAGAAAATTATAAGTGAAGACACCCTTCGCCGCTTCATAAGAAAAGCAAAGCCCTGATACGTGTAGTGAAAGATAGTCTCTCGTCTTGCTCAATCTAAGTCTATCGATTTATCCTCCCATTAGGCAGGAGCGGCATCTATGAACGCAATTCTATTTAATGAAATAGGAAAATTAGTTCTCCTCTTATTGTTTATTAGTCCTGCAGAGCCTCTCCCATTGGGCAGTGGCCTATGAGAAGCGTAATGCGATTTAAGCGAACAAGAAAATCAGTTAGCCTCTTATTATTAATCCAGCAGAGCCTAACAATACTTCTAAGGCAATTGAATCTGCAGGTAAAATGACCGCGAAATAGACAGTTTACTTGAGGCGACCGAACCACCAATGTCCTGTAACATGTTGCAGATTTAAGACCTCATACCAAATCTAGACTGATTTTTATCATTGCAATTTCAGACGATATCCTAATATTCTGAAATATTCATCTTCAAATGGTCAGAAATTTCCTTTAATCGATGGCAGCGTATGATCAATTTTCCACGACTCTGGCGCATAAATTAGGATGAATTAGACCGACAGCACGGTCTATGCTAGCTAGGAAGACGGCTGAAGTTTGTGGATTATTCGTATGTACCTCTGACCTACGGAACCCCTAACTGGGTCAAATCGCACAACCTTGGTGGCCAGTTCACATCACCGTGACCATGCTCTCAAATTGCTCATGTAGAAGATCAAATGTAGCATGAGCTGCGTGGCACATAGTGCCATCCTGTTAAAACCACATGTCATTGGTGTTCAGATCATTCCATTCAGACTAAATGAAAATGATAATTATCGACGTAAAGTGTTTGCTGTTGACAATAATTTCCTGGGTATAGTTCTCAAGGAAGTCGTTGTAGTCCAATAGATAGTGTGTTGACTTATTACACGTGAGACCACGGTTCAAAGCCCAGGTCAGAAAATCTCCAGCAAAACGAAACGAAGCTGATTTCGAAAACGAAAGTTTCTGTTGTAAGACCCGATGGTGTTAGATATACATGATGTACTGTTAGTTCCAGTTATTCAAACTTATGTTGGTGATATGCTTTATGCAATAGACCGTGAGAGCCATTGCATATTGCATGCTTTTGTGCGGGCAATACATTTCTTTCAATAAATTCTCGCACGTTGCGCGTTGTGGATGTTATAAGTTCTTTCCAAACACGTCCATCATACTGTTGAAGGCGTATATTAGCAAGAGTATGACTACACTCTTGTAGACCCAATGTGACATTCTGTGGCATGTCTGCGCACAGGTCTTACTATATCTTACATACATACATAATTGGGCATTACAACCCTTCAGTCAGGATTACGACCTAGTTTCTCACACCACTTATGTTGTGTGTGTTAATTTTATACATGAGTGGCGGGACCTACAGTTTAAAGCCGACTCCGAACGACAGATTTTTGAGAAACTTTTCATAGCAATTTTATTTTCTAGCAGAGTTTTTGCTAGAAATCTGCTGAGAGGATGTCGCCGAAGAAATATTTCTTTCATATTTTTGTTTTGATGTCTGGCCTGTGGCTCGAATCCTGGCTTTTCGTCTAATAAGCCTACTACCTACTAGACCATGGCGACTTCATACTTACGATATCTTATCATCTGAAAACCTTGCCTTGTAACTAGTTATCGTAGTTCTCTAGTAAAGTGTTTAGAAATCCTCTCTATGCTGCTGCATTAATTTTTGGCAAGAGGTTAATTGTCGCAGCTACTCAAAAACAAAGGGAAAAACATTTGAAAATTTCAATCAAAACCAAATAACTAGAAGGGTGCGTCATAAACAGTTTGCAAAATGTAAGCATACCTGTACCACCAATTCAAAAGTTGTGCCTGTTTCCCCAGTATTTTCTTTAAAATATTCCAGAAACAGTGGTGGTTACAGCCGCTCTATGGGTAACAATAATTCATGAATATTGCTAAAAACGAAACGAAACAAAACAAAACGAAGAAAAGAAATACAATTTTTGTAGTGCTTTTAATCTGGTTGTTCGTGTTGGGTAACTGTCAGTTAAAACCAGCTTTTTTTCACTCACTTTTTTCTTTTTTATTTCAACTTCTCTTGAATATTTTGTGTGTTGATGACTATGATATGGTGGTCATGATGCAGGCCAGTTATTTCATTTAAAACCAATTGAAAGTCAAAATGCACTTGAGTACAGGTAACAAGGCACTGTAACGGTAATAGAAACACAAAAAAAATACTAACCAGGGCCACACAAGTGCCCAAGTGTCCTTACCAACGGTAGAAGACATGGAGTATGGCATGAGGCAGAAAATAAGTTTTATTTTCGAGAGGCATAACAACATCATTTCAATGACAGCTTATAGCTTCAGTATAAGCCCAAGTCCAGATATACGCATCCATTCATTTTGCACTCTTTTTTTTTTTTTTTAATGTGGTTCACAATGCATAAACAGGAGGCAAATCAAGCAACCGACCAAGCATTTTCCATAACCAAACCCCTAATTTCCACCATCACCAGCATCATCATCAACAACAGCGTACTCGTTCTCATTCTCATCATCATTATTGTGAATTGCCCTTCATTTTGGAGTAAATGTTGTTGTTGTTGCTGTTTTTATTTTTCGGATCCCCTTTTCATGATGGCAGAGCCTTATTTTTACAAATTTACATATTTTCTCATTTTCAATGTATGAGTATTCCATGTATGTATTTACGTATGCGTTCATGTGTACACTTTATCAAGGCAATTCATTGAAATTTTTATGCCAAATTTTTGCCAAAAAAAATGCTTTTTTTAATTGAAATATTTTTCCAAAAAAACTTAAACAACCTCTACTTGAAGTGAATCACAACGTGAATGCCTATTTGAGATTATCCCAGAAGGGATGGGCAATCCCACGCTTACCAGGGGGCCAGTTTTTCAAAGGATCAGATCTCAACAGACTACTGAGCATTTGATTGTGAAACACAGCCGAAATGTTCAATTTTCCATAAATCAGGCAGAATTTGATCGATGCCATGTGTTATGATGGCTTTAAGGTCCGGCTTGGTTTGTTGTTTATTCCCATACACCTACGTCTTAAGTAAAACCCCCAAAGTAAAACTCTAACGATATCAAATCCCACGATCTCGGTGACAAGTTAACTTCATCTCAACGTGAGATGACCTGACTTTCGAATCGCCCGTAAAAGGGTTTATTCATTATTTATAACATTAAGATAGAAAAAACTCTTAAACGTAAACAATAATTCTTTTTTTATATATTCTTACAAAATAGTTATAAAATTACGCGTCAAAAGTAAGTATACACCTATACTTAAACTAAGTAAAACTGCAGCAAATTTTATACCCTTCGGAAAATTAATATTTTGTTTGGCCTCCCTTTGCTTTTTTAAACATTTTATTCGGTTTGGCATAGATTCCACCAACTTTTTGGTGTACTTGGTCGATATGTTTACCCATTCCTCTCTCAGAGCCTCTTTCAGGGTTTCACGGCTGGTTATATTCCGTTTACGTACCCTGCGATCCCAAACCCAAATGTTCTCAATGGGATTGAGATCTGGTGATTGTGGTGGATGAAAAAGTTTGTTTGGTGTTTGGGCATTCAGCCATTCTTTCGCCAAACGGGATGTGTGCTTGGGATCATTGTCTTGTTGAAAGATCCAATGCCGAGGCAAATCCAGTTTGGCGACACTTAGTGGAACGTTTTTTTCTAAAATTTGTACGTAGCCTTGCGCATTCATTGTAGTTTCAATGAAGTCAAGCTCTCCAACCCCAGACGCTTCGAAACATCCCCAAACCATAACGGAGCCACCACCGTGCTTAACGCTGCATTGAATGTTTTGTTCATAGAATTCCTTATTCTTTTTTCTCCAAATCTTTTTATGTTTTTCTCCACCAAAAATCTCAAACTTACTCTCATCGGTGAAGAGAACAGTTTTCCAAAAGTTATAGTCCTTCGTTTCATACATTTTAACGTAATCCAAACGCTTCTTTTTATTTACTTTTGAAATGAAAGGCTTTTCCTTGGACGTCTGCCATGAAATCCATGTCTGTGTAATATGCGTCTTATGGTACAGCTGCTAACTTGCTTCTCAGAATCGGAACTGTTATCTTTGGCAATTTGCACAGTACAAGAATTTCGATTATTCTTGACTAATGCAACAATCCTCCTTTCATCTCTTTCGCTTAATATTTTTTATTATTATTTCGCAGAAAATTGTCGATTTTTTTACAATTTTTTGATTTGTCCACAATTTTTTTTACGGAAGTATGATGCCTTCCTACAATCTTTGCAATTTCACGGAAATATTTGCCTTTTTCTCTTAAATCTATTATAATTTTTCTGGTTTCTATTGAAATTTCGGTTCACATCTTTGCAAAATAATTGGTGGAACTTTAATGACACGTTCATGATAAATATCAATGACTAATTAAACGAAACAATTCTTTTCTGATTATTCTCGTTAAATTTATCACAAATTTAGCACGGTTTTAGTAAATAACAAAACTGGGAAAGAGTGTGTATATTGACTTTTGCTACGTAATTTTAAGAGATTTTTTGTTTATAATTACAATAAAATATATCGTTGTTGTACTTTAAAAAAAATTGTTGGTGGTCAAGCTGCAATAAAGTATTCTCTTAAATTTGACTGGAAGAATTATTGAAGAGCAAAAATTTTTCTCGGAATATAAGAAACTATAAAAATATTTCCAGTATTGACTCACTTTTGATTCTCATAGTATATGGCACGTAGCGACGTGTCCTGTTGAAACCACAAGTCGTTGTTGTCATCTAAAATTTAAACCAAAAGTTTAAAAATTGCTGTATACCTCGAAGATTGCTTTGTTTTCTTTTTGCTGTTTCAGTCAAAGTGTTGATTTATTAGAGAATGAAAATGCCATGTTTGTCTTTAAAATTGTTCGACATAGGATTTGATCCTCATATTGTACAACACTGAGACTTAAAATACTTTCTCTAGTCCATAATAATTTTGGTACATCAAATTTTAAATTAGAAAATAGAAAAAAATTCCGAAATTTTTACATGTTTTAAGAGTACGTACGCCTAAATATATGCTTCATTCTATTTTTTATGATATTTCTGCATGTATAGGCACTTTCAAGCACATATTCAATATATGTATGATGTGAATAATGAGCATGTGTATGTGTACGTATATGTAAGTTTAAACTATTGTATTACGAATTCAAGTAATTTTGCAAAAGTAATTTTAACTTGATGTCAATTTCAGCCTTCATGGTATATGGACTCCATTGCATGAATAAATGAATAAATGAATGAATTATTGAATAAATGAGAATATATGGTTGCATGTAATGTAATGTAATGTACTTCATTCACTCAATTGAAATTGATGCATATTTATGAAAAATATCCGACACTAAATTTTTTTTAAAAGAGCCTCTTATTATTATCATTATCAACTTCAAATATTAACATAGAGACATGAACATCGACATCGACATAAACAACAACAGCAACAACAACAATAACAATAACATCAGTATGTAACATAAACATTAACAACAACAGCAACATCAACAATAGTAGCATAATCAACAACATCAACATTAATATGTACGATTATCACTACACATATTGTGTTTGTGTACATGCTTTTGTTTTTGTTTTAATATACTATGGTTGCTGTTGTTGTTGTTATTTTCTGTTTTCACTAGAATTACAAACAACACATGCCATACCATAATTACCTCAAGTGTTAAAAATCTGTTAATATTTCTAGTGTGTTACTCTCTATCTCTTTCTCTCTCTAGCAATGCGTTTTGAGAGGTTTCATCTGCAGCCGGCCTCCTCATTTTCTTAATCCATAGCCAGCTATTGAACAAATTTCATAATGTTCACTTGAGGCCATAATTGCATTCTGTTGATGCTGAAAACTCAAAATAATCGAAAGTTTAACATCTAATGGCCTGTCAAATGGAAGGACATGAGCAAAATTTGTTTGTAATCCTTTAAGGTTTTATTAAAGAAAACTGCTGGTAATTACTGACAGCAATTGCTTACAAGAATTTTGGATTTTTTAAAGAGCATTGTAATAAATTTAATAAAATCCAACAAACCCAGCTGTTTAGTTGTAACAACTCGTTACAGATCCTTTTCTGAATGAATGAGCACGCGAACAAACAAAATTGTCAAAGAGCGTCAAATGCATCTGTGTTTGATGTGGATTTTGGACTGGCAACGTCAAAGCACCATATTTCTTTGAGGACAACGTTAACCAGGTCATAACTGTCAACGGCGAGCTCTACTAGTCGATGATTACCAATTTCTTTAAGCCTGGATTGGATAAAGATATGGTCATCTCACATGAAAGTGATGTGAACTTGATTAGGTCCATATTTACCGACTTCAATTGGTCTAAATTGGATGATGTAGATATCAATGACGTGTGTTCACCACAGAAGGCGCTACACACCACCCAGCTCACCCTACATTAGATATCCTGTACATGCGATTTGTGGACTTAATCATCCCATCTGGAGGTGATGTAAACTGGACACCGAGAGAGTGCGATTTGACCCGGTTAGAATTTTTCTCGTGGGGATTTTTTAAGTCGCAAATGTATGCGAATAAGCCAGAAATACAACAGTCCTCAAGGCCCCCATAACCTATGCCATGGTTGTTTAAATTCAGCCTCATTTAGTGAAAGCGCTACACTCGGACAATCCGTAGCGGACACCGAAACAAAACCTCTATTGAAAGCTAACCTTCCGTTGAAGATCGTTCATACCGGTACTTATGTTTTATTGATTTGTAGAAATCCAACGACAAATTATTATTGGCGAGACGTGCTGAATGCTAAAGAATCCTTCCTCTTTTATTGCTCAGTAACAGACAATAATAGAAAAGAGTTGTGTGGTGTTCTTTTCTCTCCGTATTACCAGCATCCGGGTAGGTGTATACAGAGGTCAGTATCCTCTGTAACAGCGTGATAACTTCTATATAGTTCCTAAGACGGACATTGTTCCGGTTTAATGCAAATTTTTGTTCTCCGCTTAACAATATCGGGATAAATCGGTCTGTCTTCATTATCGTTCCTATCTTTCCTTTGCAAAAGAATGAAATTTTCGAGAGACCATTTGTTTGCTGTCCAGCAGGGAACAGTAAATTTAACATATGAATTCGATTGAATTTTGTCATTGTACCAGAAGCTGTCCCAACCAGAGACATCAAAAATTCCGGCATTTTATGCATAAGTTAGGGTGTATACAACAATCTTTGGAGATCTAATGGCCGCTTTATTGATAGTAAATGTGTGTCAATATATTGAGTGAATCCAATTATCTTTATTATTATTATAACCATACACTACAAGCCTTTAGCCAGGATTACGATTTAGTTTCTTACATCAATTATGCTGTGTGCGTTCATTTCATATAATGGGTGATTTTTTAGCTATTATCTTTTTGGCAAAACTGGTTTAAACACCTCACGCATGTTTCGTGTTTTGTTTCACTGTCAAACATCTTCAGTTTGGTCCATAATTTAACCATGAATCAACACTTGCGAATCATTGAATTTTATTATCAAAATGCGTTCTCTGTTAAGAAAGTTCATCGCGCGCTTCTTCCATTTTATGGTCAGTTTCTATTCGAGCTATTGTGACTGAATTTCGCACCAAATTTACATTGTTGGACATTAAACCACCAACACACTTATGTAGAGTGCGAACTGAAGAAAATATCGCAGCTGTATCGGCCAGTGATGACCATCAATTATCGATTCGTCGCCGTTCGCAGCAATTGGGCCTCTGTTACTCAACAACGTGGAAAATTTTGCGGAATGATTTAATACAGCTGGTGCAAGAATTGAAGCCGAACGACCTACCGCAATGCAGAATTCTTGGAAAGTTGGCCGAAGATCCACTTATTTATCGAAAAATTGTGTTCAGCGACGAAGCTCATTTTTGTCTCAATGGATACGTAAATAAGCAGAATTGTCAATTTTGGAGTGAAGATCAGCCAGAAGCATTGCAAAAGCTATACATCCAGAAAAAGTCACAGTTTGGTGCGGTTTATGGGCTGGTGGCATCATTGGACCGTTCTTCTTCAAAGATGCTGCGAATCGTAACGTAACTGTGAATGGTGAGCGCTACCGTGAGATGATATCCAACCTTTTTTGCCCAAAATGCTAGAGCTTAACTTGCATGACATGTGGTTTCCACAAGACGGTGCCACATACCACACAGCACGCGTAACAATGGACTTATTGAGAGGTGATTTCGGTGAACATTTTATTTCACGTTCGGGACCGCTCAATTGGCCGCCTAGATCGTGCGATTTAAAGCCTTTAGACTATTTTTTGTGGGGCTTTGTTAAAGCTCATGTCTATACAGACAAGCCCGCTTCAATTGTCGCATTGGAAGACAACACCGAAGCATTTATTCGTGGACTAAGCGGATGGACCATTTGAGGCGCAGTCGAGGTCAACATGTGCATGAAATAATCTTCAAACATTAAATTATATGGACCGTACTATCGATTCAAATAAAGATGTCATGAATTTTTCTGAATTTTATGTTTTTTTTTGAAAAATTTTCCTATAGCTCTTAAAAAATCACCTGTTATAAGAGGCGGATCCTACAGTTTAAAGTCGACTCCGAACGACAGATTTATTTGAGAAGTTTTCATAGCAATTTTTTTAATTACTCTTAGAGTTATTGCTATAAGTCGGCTGAGAGGCAGTCGTCGAAGATATATTTTTTTTTCATGTTTCGTTTCTGTTCGAAATGTCTAACCTAAGGTTTGAACCGTGGCCTCATGTCTAATAGCCAACACACTACCTACTAGACTACGATGACTTACAAACTGCTCTTAGACTGAATTAGATTTCAAAAGGGCCACATTGTATATTCTACACGAGCTATTAAGGAACATGGCCATTATCAGAGAATGTAATGTGAACTTGCCACCGAAATTGTACGTTTCGACAATGGGTTCCCTTAAGTTGCAGTTGTAGGGGTGTACTTTACAAACATTGCGGTCAGACAAATTCAGGTCAAACTCAGCCTAATTTAAGCGCCTTAAAGAAGCCAAAATATATTTCTTTTGTTTTAATTCGGGAAATTAAATCTAATATTAGCGATTTCATTACATTTTCTCTTTTTTAAATAAAAATAGAAACAAATTTATGTCATGCTTTATAACATAATGATGATGACGATGATGTTTTCATGCCTTTGTAATATATTTCCCTGTTATCCTTAATTTTAAGCTTTTTAAAGCATAAACACATATTTGCTATGCAAATAATACGTTAATTGACAGAAAATCTCAATTAGTTCTCGTTTTTATGGTTGTATTTGTTTTACTTTCATTGCGTTGATTAGTCATTATGAAAATCGAAACTCTTTTATTTTTTTCATACACCATCCTTATGTCCTCTTTACAAAAGCAAAGTCAGTTACAACCAATTTAAACAAATACAGCAAATAAATAAAGCAATAATAGCAAAAAATTTATAATAATAAATAAATAAATAAATAAATAAACAATATAGAATAATACAAATATTTAATTAAAAAACAAATAAAAGAAGAAAAAAGGTTTTGGCTTTAAAAACATTTTTGTTTTACTTCCTTTGTACGGCATGCGTTCTTATTTTTTTTTTAAATAAAAACCGAAAAAAATAATCCTGATTTTTAACAAACAGTTAAAATGGATTCAATCATAATTTTCGGTAACAAATGTTTATGAAATTGTAAAAAAAAGTGAAAACTGAAATCCATATTCCTGTTGGATAATAGGAAAAAGCGGTCTTGTATTATTAACAGCTTGTTAGCTAACGAACGATTTAAAAAAATTAAAGTTGAAAGGGAATCAACAAAAAAGGCGGAACATTTGTGTGTAAATTTGTTAACATGTGAATACAAATTATTTTGCAAAACAGACAGAAATGAAAATATCCCCGCTTACCAACTGACTTCAATGCCAGCATCCTCGTCATTACAGGCCGTAGCAACTTAGGCCGTCCTCTTCAAGGCAATATTCTCATCACCATCCCCATCATCTTCCTCATACTCCGAGGAGGAGACCCTCACTAAGTGCCAAAATGTTATCCGCAGCATTAGAGGGGCAATGACGAGGGCAAGGAACATCAGCATGGAAGTTCAGAGCGGAGTAGCTGAATTAGAGGAGCTCATCGACATAATGCGGAGCTATAGAGAGAACTGGAAGACTGCGGAAAAGGAAAAAGAAGTGAGTATAGCACCCGAAATCACCAAGAATAACAGGAATGACTGTGAAGTCTCCACACCTGTTAGTTCCCTCAACAAGAGAGGCGCCTCAAGCCCGCCGGAGAGCCGTCCGGAAAAAAGGCCGAGAGGAAAACCGACGGACACCATACAGCTGAAGGAAACAGTGGACGAGGAATGGAAAACAGTGAGGAGCAAGAAAACGGCAAGGAAAGAGAAAAAGGAGCGAAGAAAAACTGTGAAAGAACGTCCAGAAGCTGTAATCATCCACCCAACCGAGGGGCGCAGCTACGCTGACGGACGAGTTCAGGGAGAACCTAAAGAGCGTCCTAAATCAAGAGTCAACAGTAA
This sequence comes from Sarcophaga variegata, assembly GCA_932273835.1. Classification (NCBI taxonomy): domain Eukaryota; kingdom Metazoa; phylum Arthropoda; class Insecta; order Diptera; family Sarcophagidae; genus Sarcophaga; species Sarcophaga variegata. The sequence goes on from OW026360.1 coordinate 18,266,177, forward strand.
AGGACCTTGTACCTACGGTCACTTTGGAAATTCGGGACCTGGATGCCCTCACAACAACTGAGGAAGTTATGGCAGCCGTACAACGAGAAGCGGGCGAAATAAACCCGGATACGTCCGTTCGTATAACCGGGGCGAACAGCCGGGAGCAGAAAAGAGCCTTCGTGACAACCTCTGCAAGTTGTGCGAAAGCGCTGCTGAAACTACAGAGGATCAAAATAGGCTGGACACGCTGTAGAATAAACATCAGGGAAGAACCGACACGCTGTTTCCGATGCTTCGGAATAGGTCACAAACGGTGGGAGTGTGGTGGACCAGACAGGTCAGACCTATGTATGAAATGTGGAGAAAAGGGGCATAAGCGAAAAGAATGCCGGAACACACCGAAATGTTGTATTTGCTATGCGGAGTCAGGAAAATCTCTGGATCACCTCCCTGGATCGCGGGGCTGCGGGACGAGCTTACGAAAGGCAGCATGAGGATATTGCAGCTGAATATGCACAGAGGGAAGGTGGCTTTTTCTTTGCTATCGCAAATAGTCAGGGAGCAGGAAGTTGACGTAGCTGTTATAAGCGAACAGTATGCATCTAAAAATAGCAGATTCTGGCTGGGTGATGAAACATCTACAGCAGCTATATGGATAACGGATACCAGGGCCCCCGACCGAGAAGATCTGGTAGGGGGGATTGTTTCACCTGGATACAGTTTGACGAGATTACTCTAATGAGTTGTTATTTGACTCCCAATGATGACGTGGGAACCTTTGAGGAGAAATTGGCCAGAATCGAGGATGCAATGGCGCAGATTGGCGGCAACTTCATAGTTGCAGGCGATTTTAACTCCAGAGCGGTAGAGTGGGGAATGCAGAATACCAACCCAAGAGGCAGTCGAATTGTAGAGATGGCAGCTCGAACCGGCCTGGTCTTCGCGAATGAGGGGAGCGTAGCTACCTTTAGACGACCAGGCTGCGAGGGCACCATCCCTGATATAACTATGGTCTCGGAGAGCATGTATCACAGAGTCAAGGAGTGGAGGGTGTTGGAAATATATACGGGCAGTGATCACCAGTACATATCGTACACCTTTGCTCCAAGGAATAGACTTGAGAAGGACAATTACACCACGAATAATCGAATCTGGGATTCACGGAAATTAAATGCGAATCGGCTACTCTTGGAAGTGGATAGACTGTGTAGCAGAGTTGAACTCTCGGACGATGCGAGGACAAGAATGGAACAAACCATGGAGATAATAAGACGCGGATGTAAAAAGGCAATGCCCTTGCGAAAACTTCCGAATATCAGAAGGAAGGCAGTGTACTGGTGGGACGACAATATCGCAGCACTCAGGCGAGAATGCCTACGACTACGACGGAGGTACACTAGAGCCAGACCCGATGGACCAGCTGCTGACGAAATGCGGGCATATAAGGAGGCAAAGAAGACTCTGAAGAAGGCTATATCGCGAAGGAAAAATCAGGCATTTCAGGAACTACGCGACGACGTAAACGTAAACCCTTACGGACTTGGATACAAAATTGTAATGGACAAACTAAACAGAAGGAAACCAATGGAAATTATGGACGAGCGAGTAATGAGAAATATAGTGGATACACTATTCCCTACTCATGAACCGGCGACCGAACGACGACGGAATACGCGCAATACAGAACCTTTGCCATTTTCCGCGGAGGAGCTGAAAGCAGCTGCAGTCGGATTGAAACCCGGTAAGGCACCGGGGCCCGATGGCATCCCGCCTGAGGTAATGCGGGAGATTGCCAATCAGAGACCGCAATTCCTACTGGGAATGTACAACGCGTGCCTGAGAGAGTGTATTTTCCCCGAAATATGGAAGAGACAACGGCTAGTCTTGATAAATAAGGGAAAGGGCGATCCAGAGGACCCATCCGCGTACAGGCCACTGTGCATGCTGGATACGGCGGGAAAGCTGCTCGAGAGGCTTTTGAAGCCTCGGCTTGCTGCTGCGATTGAGAATAGTGGCGGACTGTCTGCTAGACAATATGGATTTCGACCCGGTCGGTCTACAATTGGTGCCTTGAGAGAGGTGACTGAAGCGGCCAGGGTAACACAACGAGGGAGCAAATCTTCGAGGCCTGTGGTACTGCTTGCGACTCTGGACGTTAAAAATGCGTTCAACAGCCTTAGATGGAGCGACGTATTAAATGCTTTGGAGTAAAATTTCTCGGTGCCACACTACATCTTGGCCATGTGAGTAGTTATCTGAGTAGCAGACAGCTGGTGTATAACACAAGCTCGGGCCCAAGGGTGAAACATATAACATCAGGAGCGGCACAGGGATCTATACTCGGCCCCGACCTATGGAACGTCAACTACGATGGAATTCTGAAAGAGGATATGCCAGAGGGAACTTTTTTGGTTGGATACGCAGATGATATTGCAGCTGTTATCACGGCCAGGAACACGGAAGAGGCACAACGAAAACTGAGACGTGTCATGCTGAGAACGAAAACATGGCTGGATGCCCACGGCCTGGATCTGGCCATGCACAAAACGGAATTACTGCTGATCACTGGTCGTCATATCCCCTTGCAAGTGGACATGAGTATAGGAGACGGAGTAATTAGGACCAAGAGCTCGGTGAAATACCTGGGTATAAGGCTGGATCCCAGACTAACATTTTCACATCAGATCCAGTACTCGGCTAACAAGGCCCAGAGGATCGTTGGACAGCTCAGTAGATTAATGGCGAACATTGGAGGCCCGCTACCGGCGAGACGGAGACTCCTGATGGAGGTTGGAAACAGCATTATGCTTTATGGGAGCGAAATTTGTCCCGAAACACTGAATGTTAAGAAGCGGACAAACGCACTGGTAGCGGTACAGAGAACGGCTGCATTGCGTATCGCGTCGGCATATCGTACGGTATCCGCTCCAGCCGTAGTGGTGATAGCGTGTATTATCCCTGTGGATCTGCTGGCAGCGGAGCGGATGGAGATCTATAAGGCGAAATCGGCTGGGAGTCACATAACCGCTCATTTCAGGGAAAACACCATTTCAAAATGGCAACAACGATGGAACGAAGAAGATAGAGGAAGATGGACGGCGAGACTTATTCCAGACATAAGGCCATGGATTGGTCGGAAATTTGGAGAGGTAAATTACTACGTTACACAGATGTTATCGGGTCACGGATATTTTAGGAAATATCTGCACAGAATGTTAAAGACCGCCTCACCTTACTGTCTTTACGAGGAAGGTGAGATAATTGATGACGCAGAGCACACCGTTTTCGAGTGTGCACGCTGGCAGAGCTATCGCTCTGCACTGACGTCGATAGTTGGGACGATCACGCCCGGTAACATTGTCGGGGTTATGATCGCGAGTAGAGAAAACTGGACCTCAGTGGCGAATTACGTGGAGAGGATTCTAAAACTGAAGAAGAGGGATCTTGAGGCTGCAAAACATATGGGCACGCCGGAATAGATGAAACTGGCACACGTATCAATCGAATTTCGAAGTAAAGATCTGGAGGAAAGGAATAGTGGAGACGCTTAGATGTCTCTTCAACTTTCAACACGCAATCCGGACGCGGATATGAACATGCAGGGGCCAAAGAGCCAAAGCGACTCCACTCCGAAGTAATACCACCGTAGTTCCGGAGTGGGCACAACAAGTCCATGAGACGAGGGGGGGATTTAGTGGGTGAGGGCCCCACACACGGAGGATGTGACGACTTCCTCTATGGTGCGGTTAGGTACATTTACCCCTCCTCGGCGTGAAAAAAAAAAAAAAAAAAAATCATCTTCCTCATAATTTTTGTGTTAATTTTTTTGATACGCATCATGTTGATGAATTTATCCCGCCTTATATAAAATTAAAAAATAGAAAAACAAATAATGGGAAAAAAAGGAAAACAGAGACCAATCATCATAAAACGTTAAAATTGTCTTCTTCTCTGTCACCAACTATTTTTATACCCTGCTCGTAACACTTAGTATAAAAAGACAGAAATCCATTTACTCTAGCATTCCAAAAAGTTACTCTTATTACTCCTGTACCTCACAAGAAATACCGTAAATTTCGAATTCTAAAGAAACAAAGAAACCTTAGCAAGATAACGTTTCGTACCGTTCTATTGACAATTACGCTGACAAGCTCGGTATGGCCCACCACGATTACTACAGAAGCTGGTATGATGTGGAAAAAATAGAAATCTGTAAAACAACTGCACTTCAAAACAGTCATCATAGGTAGGTAGAACGTTTGATGATGTGGGCATGGTGGCGAACGTGACACCAATGTGGGTCAGCCCACCCACTAACGGATCATGACAAGGGGGCTTACCTCACATTGGGTAACACTATGGGCTATATGCGCGAACGAGTGAACTTTCCTGTGAACGGTAAGCTACCCGCTAACCTAGCCTAATCTGCCAATTTTCAACATGGTTTTCGAATTTTAGAAATTAACAGCCTCCCATGACTTTCAAAATAATTCATACGCTTGACCCACGCGAGGTAGATAACATCCAGAAGAAACAGTAGAACTCCTCATCATTGAATTTAAAACATTTTCTTCAAAAGTTATTGAAAGAGAATGAAATTTTGTGTTACCTCCCATCAACTCTGATTAACGCCATACCAATTGTTACAACACAGACAAGATTCCTTAGTAAAATGAAGACGCCGGTGAAATAGACAACGTAGTTTATGTCCACTTCATTGACTTCAAGAAGACCTTCGATACAATAATATGAATTGCTATATGGCAAGTATAATCTTCTCCGTTTAGGGGTCTTAAAGGATTAAATATTTTTTCTGTGAAGTGTCATGTAAAATGTTTCCCGAACATAAATAGCTGAACAAACAAAACGGGTGATTATCGTTCAGTTAGGATTACGACCTAGCCTTTCACACTACTTATGTTGTTTGACTTTATACATTAGTGGCGGGACCTACTGCTTAATATTGACTACGAACGACAGATTTTTAAGAAAATTTTCATGGCAATTTTATTTACTCTCAGCGTGTTTGCCAGAAATCTGCAAGGACTCGAAAAGCGTTATTTACACTTCATATTTTACATTCTTTTCTAGATTCGACCAATTTTTCTTTTTATTATATTTGAAGTAATTGGATGATGATGTTGTTATATTTGTTATAATTATCATAAGAATAGAAAAAAGAAAATACTCAAATAGAAGACGAAGATATAAAATAAATTGATTTTAAATCATTTACTTACCAGACTTGTCATACTTGTAAACCACTCTAAACACCATAGAATTTATTGTATAAATGACTGTGCAAGGATGGTATTTAAATCACTATAGGGTAAGTGAAAAAGTAATTACGAATTTGGTGGCTTTCGAAAGCGATTTATAAATGTTAAGTCTTCGAAACGTAGTTTGTTAGAAAAATAATCAATTTCAGTCTAACAAAAGATAGTTTATGAATCTAGTCATTTATTTATTGCATTTATTTTTTTTTTTAAACCGAAGAAATTTACTTTTTCACTTACCTTTTAACCATAACCCAACCAACAATAATTTTTATCTACTAAGTGAACACCAAAAATTCTTGCAAAACACAACAAAACTGCAACTGCTTTAATAAGTACTTCCAATATTTTGTTTAAATAATAAAAAAAAGTAAGAAAAATATGGTAAAAAGCAGTCCCCAAATACATTCATTTGGTAGGAGTGTTGGAAAATATATTCCAAAAACACCATACAAAGGATTTAACAAAAAAAAATTCTAGCAGCAAAGATTGATGGATTCACAATTTTTTTTTTTTCATTCAGTTAAACACACAACATTTGGTTGTTGGTTACGCAAAATGCTGAGGCAGGATGCTGCAACTCGAGACACAACATGCAACATGGTTTTCTGCATAAATATTCCTGTTTTTTTTGCATACAGGATATAATATGCAAATAAAGTTGAAATCTAACAAAAAAAAAAGAGGAACAGAAAACTAAAAAAAACACGAAATAAAAATGAAAAATAAAGAACAAAAGGACGCAAACGAGTGTTCAAAAATAAGATTAAAAATTAAGTAAAAATGTTTTTATAATAATGATGGAGTACTGCCGCTTGAGTGGGAGTAAATGCATTCAATGCATTTTTATCGGCAGCTGCAACATGTTGCGGGAAAGTGGTAATGAGCTGAAGATGCGATCGCTGCAGTAGCAGGGTTTTTTATTCTAGAAAGAGATATTATGAGCCCACAGGAAAACTCGCAAATATATTCCTAACGGAAGTCTATACCATCGAAAGATGTGAAAGATGTATTTGCTGTCCTAATACAAAAGACAGGAGATAGTAAAGCTACATATATGACAGGCCGTGTCATATATACACGTGTACACGGCCTTTATGAGGTTAAATAGAGGATAGTATTGTACTGTCTTGAGAAGCCGAATCGTCAAAGTAGAGATAATAAGGCTACCCTCTGATGGGTACCATAGCATGTGAGAATCTTTTGCAATGAGTAATTAGATGAGCTTGCCATGAGAGAAGCTTCCACTTTACTAATCAGACTAGAACCCTTCTGTAAATTGAGAACGGCGCTTTGAAAAGGTAACCACAGTGAAAGAGAATATAAGGAGAGACAAAGAATATTCTCAAATCAAGTGGATTTAAGGCAATCGAAACTTTTGGTGGGAAAATACAACAGTAGAAGATTTGAGACATGCATCAGACTATCCAGCAATAAGCTGAGGTTGGGTAGCCTGCCTTTTGAAAGGGCACTGTAGACTCAGGGTAAACTGATTTAGAATGGAATGTGCATCGACCATAACAAGTAGATTCTCTAAAGATAAGTATTAAGCATCGAAACGCATTCTTCTAACATTCACGCATCCCAGAATGAAAAATCTGAGTGCATATTACGAGTTTGGAAAGAAATTTTCATTGTTGTCTTGCATCACATAATTGGTCAATACAACCCTTCGGTCTGGATTACAACTTAGCTTCTTACATTACTTATATTGTGTGTTAATTTTATGCATGAGTTGCGGGACCTACAGTTTACAGTCGACTCCGAACAACAGATTGTTGAGAAACTTTTCATGGCAATTTTATTTTTCTCAAAGTTTTTATCAGAAACCTGAGGAAAGAAAATCGCCGAAGAAATATTTTTTTTCATATTTGGTTTTGTTGGAGATGTCTGATCTGGTATTTGAACTGTGGCCTCACACTACATTTTAGACTACGACGATTTCACATTGTTGACTTAATATCATGAAATTTGTCAGAAGAGTAGGCTTAGAGGAGACATTATAGGCTACTCTATAAAATTTGAGGGGAACTCATAACATCGAATGGCTGCAGTACTAAGGTACCTTATCAGTATAAATAATAATATTAGAATGCCACATTCGGAGCGTCCTAGTAGTCTATGGAGTAGTGAACTAATCTACGAGTCTAAGGGTTGTGGATTTGATTCTGTCTAGAGACTCTATTCTGTGGTCAAATGGTGGATTAATTTCGAAGAGACTTCGCACTAATCAGTAAGAGGGCATGATTTAATCACTCCTGACTTGTATTTATGGAGATTCTTGAAGTTAAAATCTATATCACGCAAGATAAGACTTAATTGTGGCGTTGGATTGCATATTTATTTATTCCAGGTAGGATCGTTGAAGTCTTTAAGAACCATTTGCGTCCATGAATGTTGGTGATTTCATTACGAAATGTTGAATCACTTTTATATGGGTTCGGGACAAAGGGATATAGTCAGAAATTACATTGCTAGTGAACTGGCCAGAGCCGATATGGAGCTCACAATTTTACAGAGCATAGTTCTCTCCATTGCATTAGTTAGTTAGTTCTTTGGTCGTTTTACAAGGTAATTTTGTCAGGCTTTTCTGGGCTGATATGGAGAAGAAGTGAGCTGATTATCTGTAAATCGCATAGCCATTCACTGCACAATTGCAATTCTCACATGCCACAGTTCATCTGAAAACCTTATCGACTTAGACTTGGCATATCCACAAGTGTCTGCCGTAAAAATTGTGAGTCTACGCAAGAGACGGGAACTGTCTCTCGCCTCATGTATGAGTACCAAGTTTTCGTCATTTTCTCTCCTCTCTTCAAAAGAAATAAGAAAAAATTGCTGTAGCACTCCTGTAGGGAATGTTTGATCCCCGTTTCCGTTTCGCCCTTGCCCTTAAAAAAGGTTCCAACCTATCCTGGTACATTAAAGTGGTAAAATTTTATGAAATTATGCTGGATGATGTCATGTTCAGAAGTATTATTTTGCTTTTGACTGGGGTGGACACTTAACTTCAAAGATTAAAAAATGAAATTAAAAGAAAATAAATCATAGTTTCTCCTCCCTTAAATTGAATTCTAGAAAAATGAAATCAAATTTAATAATTGAAAATATTTGATTAAATAATCCAACGAAATAATCAAAACTACGAACCATATTTCATTTTAAAACAAAACAAAACGAAACGATTCTTGGTCTTAAGTAAGCAACGACTTAAAAAATGCTACACAATGAAAGAAAACTAAAAATTCGAGGCTATAAGTAAGTAAAACACTCATACGAGTACAAGTTGAATGGTCGTTTAAAAACCGCCCTTGAAAATAACGAAACAACGAACGAACTATTTTCAAAAGCAGACACCGCCAAAGTACGTTAACCGGGTGGAGAAACATACGAAATTATAAACAAAAGTTGAAACAAAAAATATTTGCAACAAATTCGGAAAGGCACGGACGGGAACAACAAAGGATAATAAACAATACATATATCAATCTACCACTTGTAACAGACACACACATACACACACATGACGTTCTTGTTAATTTTATAACAAATACTCCACTAAGAGATGGCGATAAGGATAGGATTGATGACAACTTCTGTGATGGATAACAGACTAGCTGACTAGACTGAGTATCCAAACGACTGTTGCACTTCACTCAGACACAAATAATAATCAAAAGATATTTACAACAATAACAATAACAGCAACAATAATAATAACAATAACAATGAGTTGTTTAAGTTTAAACAAGAAAATCATCATCAGTCAGTCATGGTTTTGTTAGAAACGGTTGCCACAGACACAAATATTCCAAGCAGCAGGAGCAAGTATAAGGAAATCTATTTACAGTTACATTTGCTTATTTATTTACTTCATTTTATTTGTTTTCTTTCTCTCTCTTTTTTTAGAAAAACAATTTAAATGTAATAAAAATAGCTGACAGTATTACAATAAATATTTTCAAAGTCAAAATATGGTATTGTTGGATGCGGGGAAAAGTCGTTTAAAGTTAGATTTGTCAGCTGTAGAGGGAGAATATCCTGGTATCAAAAATAACATGAGAATAACAGCCGACCTTCAGGTCAGGCCTTGTAAACGTAAAGGACATTTGTGCAAAATTGTAGTCGAATTAAGAAGAAATTTTTTGTGACATGGAAACCGAATTACTGAGAAAGGACGATTCAAATAACCTCCTCGTATTGTAGTTTCCTGAGACCTACTTGGTTTGAGAGGATACTTTGCCATTTAGATTTCTTGATGATGAGAATTAATCACCGGAATACATTCTTGGTATACATTATAGTCGCCGTAGTCTAGAACGTACTGTGCCGGCTTATTAGACATGAGGCCTCGAATAAAACCCCACGTCGGTCATCTCCAACATAACGAAATGTGAAGAAAATATTTCTTCGGTGACTTTCTCTCAGCAGATTTCTGATAAAAACTCTGAGAGTAAATAAAATTGCCGTGAAAAGATGCTCAAAATTCGTCATTCGGAATCGACTTTAAACTTTAAGTCCCGTCACTCATGTATAAAATTAACACACACCCAATATAAGTGGTGTGAGAAGCTAGGTCGTAGTGCTGACTACAGGGTTGTAATGACCAACTTTGTATGTATGCATGCATGTCTAATACATTCTTGGAACATGTGAAGCATGCATAATTGGTCATTACAACCCTTCAGACAGGATTACGACATAGTTTCCCACACCACTTATGTGTATGTGTTAATTTTATTCATGAGTTGCGGGACCTACAGTTTAAAGTCGACTCCGAACGGCAGATTTTTGAGAAACTTTTCATGGCAATTTTATTGACTGTCCGAGTTTTTGCCAGAAATCTGCTGAGAGGAAGTCGCCGAAGAAATATTTTTTTTTCGTATTTTCGTTTTGTCTGACCTGGGCTTTGAGCCGACGCCTTATGTCTAATAAGCCAACACACTATCTACTAGACTACGTAGACTACAACAATCTCGTTGCTCCCTAAAGCAAAGAGATTTGCTATGTCTTTGCAAACAAATCTTATCAACGGGTTGGGAGCTGTTTTAGATCTAACAACCCATGACATAGTGACACCAAAAGAAGGTGCTATTCAGACATAATCCGTTCAAAGGAAGAAGCAACTTAAGTAACAAAACCTTAGTGAATGACTCATGATTTTGAATGAAATCGAAAACAAATTCAGTTTTATTGGGGCCACATAGTAAGCTTTTCAAAGAAGCAAAAGTTTGTCAGGAATTTAAAAGTACTAGGCAATCCCTTTTAAATGTAGAACAGTGTGAAAGCAAAAATAATGTAACTTTCACAGGCGCATGCATAAACAAAAACAGGGACATGACAATCTTCCAAGCGGAGCCCATACGTAAATAAAAAAGAGGACATGTAGTTAGGTTAGGTTAGGTCGAACTGGTAGCTTTGATTAAAAAAACTCAATTGAACAAACATAGCGGCTCGTTGCGATGCCACAGGTAATCGTAGTCGCTGTTCCACCAAACTAGGGATGAAGCTGGACAGCGCAAGGACTGCACGGGATGTGTAGTAGGAAAAATAAAAATTCTCTCTGACAATAAATCTGTCCTCAAAGCTCTTTTATGTTAAATATTTACATACAGAAAACTACTGAAGTGTCACAGAGTGGTTAACAAACTGGCCATTCGAAATCAGAATATGTGAATATGAATACCACATCAATTTGGAAAATATAAGGTGAGGAGGCATTCACTGCAACCTCCTATCTTCTAGTTTTAACAGAAGTCTCTTGATGATGATTAAATTTTACAGAACAGTCTAAATCAACGCTTCCAATGGCAGTTGCAGGTTATTTTGGCTGCAATAGGCGTCTGAACTGGATGAAAATATCTGCTGGTAGTTCCTACAGATTCTGTTATAAGGGCAAGGAGTCTATGAAGAACTTAAGAACCTATTTTCTAAGACTGTCATAAGACAAGATGAACCGGTTGGTTAATGTAAGGTGACTGACAATATTGCTCAACAGGTCACAGGGCAAAAGAACTGTTTACATTTAATTCCATTCTCATTACTTCACTTAGTCCACAAGTGATCCACCCAGATTAACATGTTTTCCTCTCGTTCAGGCTCATTTCGCAGTTGCTTGTGAACGTTTGTCTATTTGCATTCAAGTCTCGACACAAATATATGACGAGAAATATTGAAATTAAATTCTTACTTTTACCCGCACCCAATACACTATTTGCAACAAATGCGCCACAACAATCGTTAAACATTTCAATGCAAAACAATTTTTAATGCCACCCCCCATTTAATGAATCTCACAGGCACTTGTGTGTGTCGAGTAGACGAGTACGACACAGACGCTGATACTAAAATACTCAGCAAACAAAACAAAATGAAAACAAAAACAAAAATTGATTTCCACATGAAATAAATCAAAACAAATATAAACGACAACAACAACGATAGCAATAATAAACAAATACACAGACAATTTATATTAAATACCGTAACGTAAGTAAGTACAGGCACACACACAGACGTATTCATCTAACATATGATACATATTGTTTGTATCCTTTTAAGCACAGTTCAAGTGTATACATGCAATGCATGTGAGATTGTATGTAAGCAAAAGGATAATGAAATATTTTTTGATAGACACATGCACACATATGCAATTTAAAAAGAGTAAGAGAGAGAGGGAGAAAGAAAAATAGAAATAGACTTTCGTTATAAACTTAAAATTGAAATTTTCATATTAAAAGGGATGACGTTTCTGTACGATTGTAGTTGTTGTAGTTCCCGTACCGGAATATGACAGGATTCGTTTAAGCAAAATTTATGTGTAGACAAAGAAAGCGTAAGAGTAGAAAAATAAATAAAAACCCAAATTAAAAATGCAAAGAAAACAAAAATTTGAAAAGTTTTCTGCTTTTTTTTCGTTCGTTTTTTTGTTTATTTCAGGGTCAAATCATTTGTGACAACACATACAGGGCAAACATACACTCGAGAGTGTACGAAGGCAATAGTCGTAAAGGGTATTGAAATAAACAAAGTTTATATAGACAGAGTCTACGCATTTAGCCTGGGGGTTGTTAATTTGCAAAAAAATAAATAGAAAAATAAAAACTAAGGCAAGAACATTTAAAATAATAACGAATACAAAATTGAATTTAATTTGAAATTTGGAAGCATTTGTAGATGACGTGAAGGGAACCGCAAGAGGATGGATGCGATTTAATATCTGAAAAGTTAATTTTAAACATACAATCGTTATGATTACTTATTTACATAATTGGTCATTACAACCTAGCTTCTCACACTGTCCACCTTTTTGGTATTAATTTAACCAAAAAAAAAAAAAAACAGATTTTTTGGAGAAACTTTTCTTGGCAATTTTATTTCATGTTCAGAGTTTTTTATTGAAATCTGCTGAGAGGAAGTCATCGAAGACATATTTTTTTATATTTCTTTTCGTTTGAGATGTTTAAACTGGGATTTGAACCACGTGGTCTCGTCTAATAAGCAAACACATTACCTAGCAGATCATGGCGTATTCCTCGTCATTATTCATATCAGATTTGACATGATCCTTGGGTATTATTAGCTGTGTATATGTTCCATCGAGGTAATTCCGAGAATTTGCCTGCAATGGGCTAAATGCCTACGATCTTGTCCAATTTTATGCTTGTACATCATATTCAAGCATAGTTCGAATTAATATAGAATTTTAGTCGAATATCGAATAGAAAAGGTTCTTTAACATCAGTTTACAGAAATATCTTGTGGAATGATTTCCATACTTTTTGAGAGAACGAATATTTGCCTTGTAAGACGATTGGAGCTGCTGAAAATACGCGACCTTACAGATCCTAATAACTGGTACGGTATTACTTTGCTGTAAGTGATTTACAAAATGATTTCCTAGATAATTGCTAGAAGAATCTCGGAGAGGGTAACACCAGCTTTAATCCAAGAACAAGCTGCTATCGTAAAACAGTCTGTGAATATCGTTTAGCACTGTATCTGTGTTTCACAGAAGTTGAGAAAGCCTATGTCAAGCTGAATTCCGGAGTCATCTGCAGTGCACGGGCATGTGAGAAAATTTTTTGAAAAATAGGGTGGTAAAAGATGGAATAGCTCTTCAAAGAAGCTGTGTTCCGTGGGCACTTAACATAATTCTCGGTGCAATCCTTTGAAAAGTCTTAAAAGACCCAGCAAGGAGATAATATGGCAATTGCTACTACCCAGAAAAGAAATTACAAAACTTAACGATGGCAACAAATCAGTAGATCTGAGTATGAATGGGCTCTGTAACAATGAGATATCCTAAGAGCGATTTGTAGCAGGCACAGAGGAAATAGAGAACGTCACCCATACATTTGAACACTTGAACCTCTGCGTATTAAAATTTTAACATCCAATATCCTCCATCAATATCAATATCCTCTGTCCTCTTGTACGATTGCGAAAAATGGGACGTTGACACTTGTGATATGCGTGTTTGTGTTCTGATCAAGAACTAATCCAAGCAGAGGCCCTGACAAAGATCGGACGAATAAATCTTATCGATCGAGATAAAGACAAGCAATTGGTATTGGATCGGACAAGGGAATCAGACGATACCACTAGAATTGCTGTATAATGGAATCCGCAAGGGCTCATAAGCGCAGAAGACAAGTTGAAGTCGAAGTAAACAGCAGATGACAGAAACAGCAATTGACCACATGTACGTATGCATATAACGTATATAATTGGTTAGTACAACCCTTCAGTCAGGATTACTACATAACTTCTCGCATCACTTATGCTGTATGTGTCCATTTAATTCATGAGTAACGGGACCTACTTAAAGTCTACTCCGAAAGGCAGACTTTTTCAGAATCTTTTCATGGCATTTTTATTTACATTCAGCGTGTATGCCAGCAATCTGCAATATTTTTATTATATTTCGTTAGGTTGGAGATACCTGACTTTGGGTTTGAACCGTAGTTTTAATCGCGTCTAATAAGCCTAATAGATAAGATATCCTATTGAAATCGCTGAATTCCAGTAGGTAGTATGTTGATTTATTATACGCAAGGCCACGGTTCACAACAAAACGAAATATGAAAAAATATTTCTTCGGTGACTTCCTGTCAGCAGTAATCTGATAAAAACTCTGGTAATAATTGAAACTGTCATGAAAAGTTTCTCAAAACAGCTGTTGTTCGGAGTAGACTTTAAACTGTAGGTCCCGCCACTCATGCAAAAAATTCACACATACAACATAAGTGACATGAGAAGACTAGGTCGTAATCCTGACTTAAGGGTTATAATGATTAATTGTGTATGCATGTATGTATGGATATTCTGTTAAACAGTGACAAGTTTTTAAGACAAGATTAGCTTTAAGTAACCACCACAAATAATAGACGGTATTATATCACTCACGTGGTAGTGACTGGAAATTATTCTCTGGACTAGTTTAGACGTTATAGTCATTGTACTTGCCATTGAGACAAGTACAGTACACGGAGGTCAAGTTGACCCCGTTCTACCTCCCTCTGGACTGTCTTTTATACACAAATCTTTTTCTGGTCTTCATGCGTGGAACACAATAATGTTATTGAGATCCCAAATTAGCAATCTAGAGCGTATCTTTGTTTCTACCTTTAACGTCTTAATGCCTAATGGCCCTCGAATGGCTAAAGCTCAGGAAAATTTTGGTTTCCAATATGAAGAGTTTTTGAAACCTTAAAAAAACTGATGTAATGAGAAACCTAGTTGAGTTTAGACGCATTTCATTCAATTTAAAACCTATTTTGAAGAGAATTTAAATTTAATTTTGGCTACAATACAATACACATAGACAGTGCTCAACTGCATCAACTATTTCTACATCGGTGTTATAAAATATCATGTGGGAAATTGATTTTTAAATTGACTATAATATTATAAATACATCATCATTGATGTAGAGAATGTACATGAGTGTATGTATGTATGTATGTATGCATGGAATTGTAGTCGTAGTGCAAATACAATAAAATGGACATTTTTTATATATTTTTATTGATTTATATTTAATCGCGTTTAAGTGTTTTCCAATGATGCCGCAATAACGTCAAAGCCATATAAACAACACACATGCCACGCACTGACACACAAAGTGACACAAAACGATACCATACTACTGTACAATAATAGTAAAATATTAGGTGGAGGAAAAAATCTATGCCTCAAGGGACAGCATTCGATTCGAATTGTGATAATATTGTACCATCAATAAAGACAACAGAACCGTGAACAAAATGAAATCATTTCTCTGTTCCCCACCGTTTCCATTGTTTACCCCTAATATCTGGTTGTAGAGAAATCTATCATTCTTTATAATGTATTCGCGTATTTTGCATACTCAATATCATCACAATGTGATGTGCGTTTATCTTCAAAAGCGTTTAAAAGAAAATTCTTTAAACAAAGTGAAAAACAAACGAAAACATTTAAGAACAAGAACAAACCACTAATATGCGTTCATATGGGCGGTTAACGAAAATGCCTGTGAATGTTCTCTTTTAAGTCTTTAGATTTCATTGTATGCCATTTGCCACACCACATGCCTGCCTCCAGTGCATGCATGCTGGCACATGCAGCGTTATTGGAAATGAAAAGACGACTGATTTACAGGGACAGGAACATAAGACTGCTGTTGTTGCTGTTATACGTATATTGTATTTGTATTTTATATTGTATTTCATTTTATTATGGAGGATCTTCTCCACCATATGATACCTTTAATGTTGGGTATTGGTGTTGCCATTATTTTCCTTTGGCTGTCAGTGAACCATAGATTTCAATATTGTATTGTAGCGTCGTTATATTGCTATGGAATCCACATGTGTATGAATTTATGCCATAGAGTCACTTAAAGTCTTGCTGGAATACAATATATGAAGGGTTTTTGCCTTTGCTGCAGCAGTAGAGATCCATAAAGGAAAATGTATTCAGAAAAAATATGAATTCTTAAATAAATTTTATTACAAATAAAGTTGTCATTTTTCTTATGAGGTCTAGTTAAAGAAAACGATTATTTTCCTTAAGAAATGGCTTTTAAAATCTGTTCCTCATACACGTGCTATGTGTTATTGATAATGCAACGTTGTTTTCAAGGTCTAGGTTAGGATTAGTAATGTTTCAAAGCCTCTCTGAAGAGCAAAGTCTCTACTAGCTTGGAGATTGGCTTAACTATGATACAACATGTCAATATCCAACTTGGAAATTAAACACTCCGTGTGCGAAACTATCAGGAGCAATCAGGCTATTGCACTTCTTTTAATTTTCGAGTGTGCAGATACAGATGACAGACAATGAGGGGCCAGGAAGCTCCGCCTTTATAAAGGGTGTTTTTTATAGAGGTATAGAACTTTAAGTTGCAATAAAACAACGATGTATTATTCGATTGACATGAATTTTATTTATCCGAAAGATAATCTTGTGGCATTACATGTTAAATATGATTTCTGGCATATGACCGCCACGGCTGGCGCGGATGTAGTCCAATCTGGACGTCCAATTTTCGATGACTTTTTCCAACATTTGTGGCCGTATATCGGCAATAATACGGCGAATGTTGCCTTCCAAATGGTCAAGCGTTTGTGGCTTTACCGCATAGACCAATGACTTTGCATAGCCCCACAGAAAGTAGTCTAGCGGTGTTAAATCACAAGATCTTGGAGGCCAATTCACAGGTCCAAAACGTGAAATTAGGCGGTCACCAAACTTGTCTTTCAATAAATCTATTGTGGCACGAGCTGTGTGACATGTTGCGCCGTCTTCTTGAAACCACATCTCCTGGACATCATGGTTATTCAATTCAGGAATGAAAAAGTTAGTAATCATGGCTCTATACCGATAACCATTGACTGTAACGTTCTGGCCACTATCGTTTTTGAAAAAGTACGGACCAATGATTCCACCAGCCCATAAAGCGCACCAAACAGTCAGTTTTTGTGGATGTAACGGTGTTTCCACATACACTTGAGGATTACCTTCACTCCAAATGCGGCAGTTTTGTTTCTTGACGTAGCCATTCAACCAGAAGTGCGCTTCATCGCTAAACAAAATTCGCTTATGAAAATCGGGAACAACGGTAATCTCGTTTTGGGCCCATTCGACGAATCTACGCCTTACTTGATGATCGTTTGGCTTCAATTCTTGCACGAGTTGGATTTTGTAAGCACGCAAACCAAGATCCTTCCGCAAAATCTTCCACAGATCCAATTCCTGTGCTCGATGGCGGATGAACTCATTCGGGTCTTCCACAGTGCTACGCTCTACAGCAGCAATAGCTTCTTTTGTACGCACCGTACAGCGTCTCTGGGGATGCGAGTTATCAATAAGAGTAAACGTGGTGCGAAAACGTTCCATGGTTAATCTAATTAACTGCTCTGATGGACGATTTTGTCGACGATAAAATGGACGTAGTGCGCGATACGTTTTCTGCACAGAACCATTATTTTCGAAATAAAATTGCACTATTTGCAAGCGTTGTTCAGGCGTGAGTCTATTCATGATGAATTGCCAAACCAAACTGAGAATAAATCACTTGACAGCTGTTAAATCGGTCGCCATCTTGAAAAGTAATGCCAACTTAAAGTTCTATACCTCTATAAAAACACCCTTTATATAGCACTGATACACGAAGTCAATTGCAATATTTTCCTCAGATTCATAGCCGTAGTCTAGTAGGTAGTGTGTCGGCTTATTAGACGTAAAGCCAGGGTTCAAGCCCTAGGCCAGATTTCAAAACAAAATACAAAAAGTATTTCGTCGGCGACTTTCTCTCAGCGCATTTCTGGCAAAAACTGTGAATGTAAATAAAAATTGCCATGAAAAGTTTCTCAAAAATCGTTCGGAGTCGACTTTAAACTGTGGGTCCCACCACTCATGTATAACA
Source organism: Sarcophaga variegata (assembly GCA_932273835.1). NCBI lineage: Eukaryota > Metazoa > Arthropoda > Insecta > Diptera > Sarcophagidae > Sarcophaga > Sarcophaga variegata. The sequence goes on from OW026360.1 coordinate 18,284,351, forward strand.
TTAACACACACAACATGAGTGGTGTAAGAAACTAGATCGTAATCCTGACTGAAGGGTTCTAATGACCAATTATGTATGTATGTGTATGTATGCTAGGAACACCTATGTATGGCAACACTTCGATAATGAGACCTCTGCACTCGTCTTGACGAGTTCATCAATAACGAAATTCGCAACGCTACGCCTATCTTATGGCATCCACTGAAATCTGCAGAAACATGAGCGTCTCTTTTTATACTCAATTCATGAAAACTTAAACATTATTGGACCTGATAATAGCCCCCATAATATAGGAAATTTGGTCACCTGTGGAAGCATTAAGGATCGTTTGGATCGCAACAGGTTCGAAATTATGTTTCCTGATCGCGGAAAATTGATTTCTTACTAGCTTTGTATAATCCTAGGGACTATAAGTGGTTTATGAATGGATCGAAGAAGTTAATCGATGAGAGTTTTTATTTTTACTATAGGATCTTCGTACCTATCTATAATTTGCCAACCAAGTATCTTTCAAGTTAAGATCCAAGCAATTTAAGTAGGCGCTGAGGCAAATCTTTAGAGGACTATCAGAGAGTATCATGTTCAATAAAATGAAGCGCCAAATTATAGTTTACTCTGGGTCGCAGAATTACTGAGACCGATTTTGCTAATGAACTGGTAAGGTTTGGGTCTAGAGCAGTCTTCATCGTACAAGATTGTCGTATTAATATGTCACAAATTAAATGGAGAGTGGGCTCCGGTGGTAACCAACTGCTGCAAGTATAGTAAACAAGACACTTTTATGTGATGTAATAATATTCTGTCTGTCAATAGGGACTTCGGAACATTAACAGAAACTTACCAATTTCTGTAGGCTTGAAATTTATGATCTCAACACCAACTACATGTGGATTCAGCATGATGGCGCCATGTGCAACATTGCTCATGCCACACTATATTTTGCAAAAGCGATTTGATCTCCTTCAGCGATGGTGGCCATTTCTGAATGAATGGGTATGTGGACAAATAAAATTGACGAGTTTGGAACGATACCAATCCACATTAGAACCACGAGCGCCCACTACATTTGGAAAAAGTCACGTTTTTTTGTGGATTTTGAGATGATGGCTGTCGTCGGTCCATATTTCTTTCTGAACGACGTTGATCAGTCCCTTACTGTTCACGATGAGCACTATATTACTGTACAACACAGCTCATGATATATTGGGTATACTGCACTTGCAATTTAAGGATTATGGTAGTCTCACGTTGAAGTAATATGAACTGACCACCTAGATCGAGCGATTTGTCCCTGTTAGAGTTTTTCTGGTGCAATTTTCATAAGTCAGAGATGTATTCAAATAAACCCCAAAGCACAGCTTTCCTTTAAGACCCATATCACCCATGCCCTTGGTTAAATTCAAACTGATTTATGTGCCAGAATTATAGAAATTTTGATATTTCGGACGGCTGTCAAACGAATTTCGATGACATCTCACACACTCTTGAGAGATGAAGTACAGCAAAGAGATTAAGACTCATCCTGTGCATATATATTGTGCTAACTGGGGCCAGATATTACTGATAAACGATAAATTTCGTACTTTTAAATGCATTTTTCTCTTCGAAGAAAATATTTTCAAAAAGAATTTCCGATAATGTTACCATGTACACTCCCTTGCTAAGGTTACCATAGCAACGCATTCTCAGGCAACAGTTGCTACGTTTAATATTTTCAATATTTGTTTACCGTATTCCCTAAACAAATTTGGTGGTATTTAGTTCGCAAACATCCATGGCAGAAGCTAGTGCAGAGAATACTCCTTCACTTTCGCCACAAGATTTAAAGGAGTTGAAAAGAGACCTTCTGGCCACCGTTTACAATGAAACACACACAAAACTTTTAATCTATCAACAGGGCCTATGGCTAAGAACAAAAGAAATCATTAAAACGAAGCAAACTTCGCACACCAACAACATAGCTGACATAGCTGAAGAACACATGCCACCAGTTGAGGTGTTAAATGACATTAAACTGGACAAGGAATTGGATGCCTTAAGGAACATTTACAAGGTGGCCTATGAGGGCTTAGGCGGGGATGATTTTGAAACTGTGGAATCACAATCAAATCTAAAAAAGGCCATAGAATTGCTGAAAGAAAACAACAATGAAGTGGAGCGATTAGAAGATGAATTACAAGAGAATAAAAAATTGTTAAAGCAATTAAAGGACCTCCAAAAAACGGAAGAACAGGATACAACTGAAAAGCTGAAACTACAAAATGAACGCTTGGCTGAATTACGCGATCAGCTTAGCAATGTAAAACGTATTAATCACTTGGAATTTCGTCTTGTGGAGAAATGGGAAAAGAATCGCATAAGCCAAGCTGTTATAGTGGGTGAAAAGGAAGAACGTAGTGTTATGCAGGAACTACTGGAGCTACATCGTCGTTTGGCAGGAGAACAGCGTTTATGTTATGAAATCCAAAAATTTAGAAATAATGAAATACGTGAATTAAAGGAAAGTCTTAAACAATGGGAACAGAAATCCAAAGAAGAACAAGCGAGAATTACAACGAAAAATTCAGTTTTAAACCAAAACATTAACGATCTTGTGAAATCGTATGAGAAACATTGTGAAATTATGCAAGAGCGTCAGGAATTTGTAGCAGAATATTTGCAGAGAAAGGCAGAAGAACAGCGTTTGTATGAAGAACAACGTTATCGTATTGAATGTGCCGTACGCATACAGGCCTGGTGGCGTGGTGTTATGGTGCGTCGCTGTCTGGGGCCGTACAGGAAGAAATCGAAGAAGGGTAAGAAGGGCAAAGGTAAAAAGTAAACATAGGATTGAATAAAATGATGATAAATATTAAATGACAGAATATTTCTTAATAAAAGTGTTTGGTTTTTAAAGCTTCAAGACGTCCTGCATGGAAGGATTTTCCAAAAAAAAATTTTTTTTAACATTCTTCAAAACGCTTTAAAATGCCTTTAAATTCCTATTTTTTTTTTCTCCTGGCATTTAAACAGAATTTTTTTTATTCATCGTTTTCTACACATCAAAAGTCAAATGAACTAAAACGTCATTCCCAACTGACATTCTGCCTAAGTAAAGTAACTTAAGGCTGAAGTCACAAAAGAACATCATTCATTCACTCTTACAAACAACAGTCAGTCAGTCAGTCAGCTCAGCCATTCCATTCACATCTTATGTTGTACGCATGTATGTGCCATTTCTCATGGAGAAAAGTCAGTAGCACACAGCCAGTCGCCAGACATAACCGATTTTTTTCTTTCTTTCTCAAAGTAAATGCTCGTATCCTGTGAACGGCATATATGATGATGGTTATGTATGGGTTCACTGAAAGGATTTGCTTAAATTAAATTCTTTACTGTGCATGCACTTTGGCATCAATTCATCACAGGCATACACATTTTATGTTAAAAATCTCTTGCCACTAACTTAACTGCATACGATGTGCCTGTATTTGTATGTTTGCAGGTTTATTGCAGCACTTATGAGTCTTGGAAGGAAGAAAAACTATTTTCTAAAATGCTTTAAAAAAATTAGTGGATTTATTAAAGCCAATTTGAAAATGGAAAACAAAAAAGTGTTAAAAAAGCCTGTGTTGAATTTAATTTTTTTTTTTTTGGAATTCCCTGTGTTTTTTACATGCAATTTAATTTTATTATTGATTTTATTTATTTAAAATGTAAATTTTCCAAAAAATAATTTCATTTTCATGCGTTTTTTTTTTTATTACCACCAGTAGCTTATGTCATTTACCTACGTAATTACATATGGAAAAACACATGTATTTACATACATGCACAAACACTTCAAAAAAACCTTTAAAATTTTAAATTGATATTTTTTTATTGCCGCACTCAAGTATGGCATAAAACTGTGAAAATTTATATATGTATGTATATATTTAGAAAACAACAATAACATTATAACAATGTCATGACTTTGACAATGGAACATAGTCATACCCATCTCATCATCATCATACATGCTCTTGCTCTTGCAGCAGTTCAGTTCAAAAGCCATAAAAGAAAGAAATATTATAATCATTAACGCCATTATTATTGTCATAAATATGTAAAATTGTGTAAAATGTGATGTCGTCTTAAATGAAAATTATTATAATGATCCAGGCACACATACTCACATACATACATGTATGTACACTTCATACACATATGTATGCATTCTTCTGATGGCAATTTTATGTTGACTTTGAAAGGAAAACAAACGAACATTAGCATATTCATGCTCATACTTACATATACTCTCGCTTTTATGTTGCCGCATGCAGAGCAGCTGTTCGAGATACAAGGCCTTAAAGTTTGCATATCTTGTTTTGCTTAAAATTCCATAAGGATTCCACATTTTGAAAGCCTCTATGGCATCAATGGTGTCTTGGGTGTTGGCTTCCAGTACTTTAAGAGTTGCTAGTTTGTTTGTGTAAACCAAAGACATAACATAGCCCCATTGTAACGAATCTAGAGGCCTGAAATCTTATGAACGATAGGATATGCTTACAGAACTACTTCTAGAAGGAAAATTGGCACCAAGTTGGTTGTGCAATGAATCGATTGTTTAGCGTGCTGCAGGGCAAATTGCCTCATCTTGTTGGAACAAAAGGTCGTTTAGCTGATTATGGTTAGAATTGAGAATAACAGCAGTTCTGTGCCTATTTTGAAAGAACTAAAGACCGACTGAAGTCGCCATAGTCTAGTAGGCAAGGTGTTGGCTTATTAGATGTAAGTCCACAATTCAAAACCCGGGTCAGACACTTGAAACGAAAGGAATTTTGAAAAAATATTTTTTCGGCAACTTCCTCTCAGCAGATATTTGGCAAAAACTCTGAGAGTAAAAAAGTTGACATGAAAAGTTTCTCTAAAGAATGTGTCGTTTGAATTTATTCAAGTGTACGGTTATGATGTAGTTGCCGTAGTCTAGTAGGTCAAATAGCTCCAGAAAAACGAAATATGAAAGAATATTTCTTCGGCAACTTCCTCTCAGCACATATTTGGCAAAACCTCGGAGTGTAAAAAAATTGCCATGAAAAGTTTCTCAAAAGAATCTGTCGTTCGGAATCCACTTTAAATTGTAGGTCCCGCCATTCATACATAAAATTAACACACACAACATGGGTGTTGTGAGAAGCTAGATTGAAATCCTGACTAAAGGGTTGTATTGACCAATTATTATTATTATTAAAGACTTATAATGCTGTCACTGAGTAAACCTTAATAAAAAGTCCATTCTAATGGATATAACTGTGATCAATTAAAGGCCTGAGAATTATCTTCAGAAACCTGAAATATTTGCTTTCACTTGCTGTGCTAGATTTAGATTTCAAGGCTCATCTTAGTTGTATGACTGTCAAGCGTATTGCCTGCACTACTTTAGCAATATCATCGGTTAAGATTTTCTCAAACCTGACTCAATACCACACAAAGTGTTCCACATTTATTTTGTTTTGATCATTACCGCCCTTCAGTCAGGATTACGACGAAGCTTCTCACACCACTTATGTTCTGTGTGTTAGTTTTACACATGAGTGGCGGGACCTACAGTTTAAAGTCGATTGCGAACATAGACTTTTTTTGGGTAACGTTTCATCAGAGATCAGCAATGAATCGTTTTTCGCTACTCATAAGTACTCATGCAATTTTGAGTATGAGTGAGTCAACAGTATTGAAATTCAACTACTCTGATTCATTCGTACTCACTACAACTTTGATTTATAAACACAGGTTGCAATGAATATGAGTACAACGTTGACATCAAACTCATAACATTCGAAATATGTTTGATTCATACGCCTAATCATTCAGATTCATAACTTTAGGAAAATACATATAATACTCACAAATGATTCGAGTGATCCGAATTATTCATCAAAATTTACGGTCTTAGTTGTTGTTGCATTTACAAAAAAGAAGACAGAAAAAGACAAAGACAGCAAGCAAAGCAAACACAACCTTCTAGTGAGTATTGTTGTGTTCGTATGCGAATCATACTTATTTTGTGATTCGTGTATACGTTGAGTCATGGAGAGTCGAAATCAATAACATCATTCGTATTGTTAAGTATGAGTACCATGAGTATTTCAAACTTTGAATATGAGTAGTACGAGTATGACATTAAAATAAGTATGAATGCGTATAAGTATCAGAAATTATGAGTATGATTCGAATCTACTCATCGTTTTGAATACTCAGTGCTAACCTCTGCTTTTCATGGCAATTGTATTTACACTCAGCTACGAGGATGTCTCCGAAGAAATATTTTTTCGATGTCTGACCTGGGGTTTGAACCGTGGCCTTGCGTCTAATAAGCTAACATACTAACTATTATACTACGGCAATTTCAACACAACAGTTCAATATATAAGTCATTATAATTTATATGCAAGGTTCAGTGCTGGGCCCAATAGTTTAAAACGTCTTATAGCATGCATTAGTTTTGAGGAGGAATTAACTTCAGTTGTAAGAGGCAAACTCCTTCACAAATTGATTTTTAGTTAGGATTACAACCTAGATTCTCACACCAACCAAGATGTGGCGAGACCGTCAGTTTAACAACGACTCCGAACAATAGGTTTGAGCAACTTTCTATAGAAATTTTATTTTACCTTCAAAGTGTTTATCAGAATACTACTGTCAAAAAACTCTGGGCAAATAATACTTCGATTCAGTTACTTAAGTGCTGCAAACTGACAGAAAGGGTATACTGCGGTCCCTTTCTTCATCTTTACAGTTTCTGGGAAAGTTATTTTGAGGTATAAGCAGCATTTCGAAGGTAGTGTCCTGTTACAATTATAATGAGGATCCTCCAGTAGTCCTTTCGCCTTTTTCTTTGCCTTTACAGCTACTGGGGAAGTTATTTTGGGGTATAAGCAGCTTTCCTGTTACAATTATTATGAGGTTCCTCTAGTGGACTCTGAACAAAGAAAATAGAGTCCTCCACAATAACTGCAAGTGACCGCAGAATGGTTAGTTCAGTACTTGGGGGTTATACACGACAACATGCCCAATATGCAAACTATAGATCTGCAATCGAATACCTGCTCCCTACTTTCGACAACGTGTTTCTGCCTTTCGTATTTGTCGTAATTGCTGGGATGATGCCGGTTTAGATGATACATCAAGAAATATCCTGCATAAGTATGTCGAATATGCCAAATTAACTGATACTTTTGCTTAAATCATTAAATCAGCTAAGCTATCATATTGCTCTACTGAATTCTTGTTTCTTATAAAAAATGCCTCCTTGAAGGCCTTCTGTATTCATGCGTTCTAACCTTTCAATATAAATATCCTCACGCATATACATACATATGTACATGTGTGTAATGACATAAAATATGTAAGTATATGTACTCGTATGTATGTATTGTATGTATGGATTTTTGCATGTTTTTGCATGCATTATTTTAGAATTATTAATAATCATTTCGAAAAACAAGTTCAACAGCAACAACAACAACAAAAACAACAACAATAAAGGCAAATAGTAAAAGTGATAAACGTTAATGATTCTTAATGATGATGTTCTTTATGAACATGTTCTAAAATGAAGGGAGAAAGCCTATGCTGTTCGTAAAACATCAAAAATATGTGTTATTCGTGTTCGAAAACCATACAGTTGGGTTAAGAAATATGGCAATTTGAAATAACGTCTTTAGAAGCCCTTAAATACAAAGCCATAAAGCCCATAAACCCCATTAAACCAGATTCATTACCTGAAGAATAAGATGCATTTAGTTTTTAAATAAGGATGGTTATACAGGCCAAAAGAAGTTGGTAACCATCAACCCACAGTGCTCGCCGTTGCCTGTAATGGCATAGGAAATGTTGTGCAAATGAACCGCTGATGCCACCGGATTTAAATCAATACCAAACAGTAAATTTTTCGGTATTAATTGGGTGCGCTTGCCTGTGGATTGGTATCGTCCCGAATTCGACAATTTTTTTTGGTCATTCATCTAGAATTTGAACTCAACAAAATAATTTATCAAAACAGTCTACAGTTGAGGCAATATGTGCTATTGAACAAACCGGCCACGAAGCATTAAATTCTGTTGAATCAAACCTCAGAAAACCATTCTGTGATCATTACCAGTTGTAGTTTGAATCGTCTATATTAGGCTATGGTTTGTAAAATAAATTTTCAAAGCAACTTGTCTTCCAAGTGTAGTGCTATTATTTCAACCACTACTGCAATCTGTTTAAGTATTTATACACTTACATTACTTTACATTTTTATAATGTAAGCGCGTTAAAATAGAATTTCATTTTAACAACACGGCTTTTTCGCTTCTTATTAAATTAAATTTTATTTCTGTTTTTTTGGTAACAACAACTTAAAATATGTTATAAGATTTTTCTAGTAGCTGGTCCATAACTCTAAAAAGCCTTAGACTTTAGGCCTTTAATATTCCATTCAAAATTATTTTTTTGTATTGTGAATATCACAAACGTGACAATGTTTTTGAAAATGTAGAGAAAATAAGATCGATTAGCTTGGAAAATGTTTGAAATCAGTTTGAATGTTTGATAGAAAGCTGTGATAATTTTGAAAAAATCTCAACGATTTCATTAAATTTCTCATTCTGATAATAGCAATAATGAGACGTAATATAATGAGAAAATACGATATGCTCAAGCAACAGCGACTGTAGTTGATCTTGAGGTAAAATATTATTCACTGAGCTCAGTTATTTAATTTTTATAAAGCAATATAAAGTACCAAGGATAGGCGGTAAAACACAGATTGAAATAACACCGGAATTATAATGCAAAATACAAGAGTTCTCTGGTCAACCAAATACCCAAGTGTTTTGATGATAAGCAACAGAATATCAAAAACAGTGGTATTTTTCAGCCATTCGAGAAGTTATAGAAAATATTAGTGTTAAAATAACGACTTTAACCATTGCTTTGCAGAGAAGTAGCAGACGCAGACTTACATACATACATAATTGGTCACTACAGACCTTCAGTCAGGATTACGACCTAGCTTCTCACACTACTCATGTTGTGTGTGTTACTTTTATACATGAGTGGCAGGACAAACAGTTTAAAGTCGACTCTGAACGATATATTTTTGAGAAATTTTGCCATGGCAATTTTATTTACTCTCCGAGTTTTTGCCAGAAATAAGGTATAAACACATAGACAACAGACAACAGTTCGGCAGTTCGACAGAAAATTCTGCCAACTGTTTTTTCTGTTGTATGCCGACTTCTTAAATTTTTTGAAAGCAGAGCGGAAAAAAACGACTGACACAATAACTTTCAAATATTTTCAAAATTGAATTTAAATATATTTTTCGGTGCTGTCACTATCAGGTTTTTTGTATGCAAAAATAAACTCACTTATGAAAAAACCGCACACACAAAACATTTATCAAATGAATTGAGATACAAAATTGAATCTATAATTCTATTTTATTTATTATGATTACATAGATTGCTTTTTATTTCTTAATTTTAGAATTGTTCCTTCTCTTCAATAATAATTATAAGTATTTTTAGCTGTTTTTTTTATTATGATTTTATATTGTATTGGCATCACTAATTTCCTTTTAGCTGCTCACAAAAACAGAAAATAGTTTAATTTGGGCACCAACTGCTTAGGTTGTTCTCTTGGCTTTTTCTGTTCTGCCTTCAATATACTCGTTTTCATATAAACGTGTGTATCCTAAGCTTTCTGCTTTCAGCTTTCTGTTATCTGTCGTCTGTCGTCTATGTGTTTATACCTATATCCTGAGAGGAAGTCGCCGAAGATATATTTCCTTCATATTTTCGTTTTAATGTTTGACCTGGGTTTTGAAACGTGGCTTAACATCTAACAAGCCAACACATTACCTATTAGACTACGACGACACATACTTAGCCAACTACAACGCCTGCTGAAATTAGTTGCTTTATATCGCGTCTCCCAACAGAGATTATCGAACTTTACCCATTGATAACGGCCATCTTTGTGCAGCTACATCTGTCAATTTAGCTCTCAGTTATCCAGTCTTTTTTTGCCAAATTACCATGGACAGCTATGAACTAGTTAATCTCGACACAAACAACATGTACTTTCAATAGGACGGCGCTACGTGGCACATAGATCATCCCAAATTAGATTTTCTGCACGAAAGATTTGAGGGCACGGACATCACACTTGGAGTTGATGTGAATTTGCCACCGAAGTCATGTAATTTTACAACGTTGGGCTTATTCTTGTACGATTTTTTAAATTGCAGAACAATCCTCCAATCCTCAGTCTGATTTATGCATCAGAGTCGTAGAAAATTGAACATGCGCTGCTCAAAGAAAGGCTGCGTAGTGGCATCAATAGGCCTGAATGAAACGAATGAAAACTTTCGATGATCTTCGTACAGACTGTTTTATTTAAATTTCAAGATAGCAAGCGCGTAATAAAAGCTCAGATAGATTTCAATGAACAGTTTGTGGTGCCATATAATTCATCCCGCATTAGATTTTCTGCACGAGAGATTTGAGGGCATAGTTAGCTCTCGTGGAGCCAATGTGTATTTGCCACCGAAATCATGCAATTTGACAACTAAGACTTATTCTTGCGCAGGTTTTTTAAACGCAATTGGAAGGGAACAAGCCGCTTACCACCACGATCCTCCAAGTTTGCGTAAACTATGCTGTCTATCAAATTCAGCATGATCGCCAGAATTTTGGAAAATTTAACATGCGCTGCTCAAAGAGAAGCTTCGATGATCGATCTTCGTACAGACGGTTTTATTAAAATTTAAAGATGGTAAGCACGTAATAATAGATCAGATAGATTTCAATGAAGAGCTTGTTATCTTTTCTGAGAGATAAGTTTCTCTGCTAAACCTATCCATTGCAGAGCACTCCATATAATATTTTGGTCCAAAATGTCAATACTCTTGGAAAGTCGACAAAACGGAAAAGTTGGCAGAGACTGCGATGTGTGGTAGAGACCCGTGTTATTATTCAAGATTAAAACTATAGAGCTACGTGAGATACCAATAGCTTAATCTATATTAAAGATATGTTTTTTAACATAGTATAGTCTTCTAGCAAAGGCTTGTTACAATTCTAAAAGGAGTCTCCTAACAGGTGCCTGTTGTTAGGATCAATGTTGAAAATATATGAACTCCAAAATATCTTCACACACTTAATGATTCATTAATCCGGGGGATATGTTCCCCTTTGTGGTTATCTCTTAATAATGTCCTACACACCTATCTAACATAATTGGTCATTACAACCCTTTAGTAAGCACTACAACCTAGCTCCCCACATCACTTATGTTTTGTGTCCAAATTTTATACGTGAGTGGTGAGACCTGCAGTTTAAAGACAACTCCGAATGACAGATGGCAATTTTATTTACTCTCAGAGTTTTTTTTTGCTAGAAGACTGCTAAGAGGAAGTTGTCAAAGAAATATTTTCTACTAAGCCAACATACTACATACTAGACTACGACGGCTATACTGTCCTACTTTTTGAAATTTTTTGGCACATCAAATGATCACTTTCGACCCTACTGTATTAATACTTATTTTCCAGTGCAACACACTGTGCATTGAATACTTAATACTGAGAGAAGCATTAAGTTTGGTTAACAGTATATTAGCCAATATAGAGCTCAAGCAACAGGATGATGGTAGTTGTGGTAAAAACATATTTTTTGATTTTTTTTTGCTTTTCATTTTCCTTTTGATGTTGACAGTTTGTTGTCATTGTTGTTGCCTCATTTGCAATGTGTGTGTGTCTGTTGGTTGGTTGGTTGGTTGCTTGCCTGACTGGTTGGTGGTTGTGTTAAAAAGTGTCATCAACGTTGTCAAAACAAACATTATTTCATGGAATATTTTTCATATTTTTTTAATGCGTTTATGCTAATCACATGCTCACATATTGTATGAGTGTAAGTAGCAAATACATATACAATGTATGCACACATACATACATATTTATGTTTATGTAGTACAACGCAATAAATGACTGTGTGAGTGAATAAATGTATGAAATTTTGGTTAACCATTTAACATACAAAAATTTGTGTTGTATGTGACAACATAACGCTGTTTCCGCTTTATGTTACAGTTTTTTTTTTTTTGGATGGAACTCCCCAGCTAATGTGCTTCTAAGAGGGCCTCATAAAAGATGTTAAAAACATAATAATTTTAGCAGAAATACAACATACTTACTGAGTTACTTACTTACATACTGATTGCTACTTATGCATGTATTTCTAAGCATATGTACATATGACTATGGGTATAAGGTATAAGTAGGAGTGGAGGTATGGTGGTGGGCTTCCCCATTATTATTTGCATAATGACAGTAACATGTTTTTATGGCTTAAACTTATTACCCCAAAAAAAATTCTACACTTCAGTTCGTTTTTTTTTCCTGTTAGTTCATCTTCAACATACGAAAAAAATGGTAAAGTTTTCAACATTTTCCTCTCTTCATTTTCCAAAATTTTTGTTCATTTTGAAATTTTATTAACTTATTTTATTATGGTTTAAAGGTTATAGCCTGTATAGAAATAACAACTAAACAACAACAAAAAAAAAACATCAGCATCATCATTTCCATATTGTCGTTTTTACTTTTCAAAACTGTATCTGTGTGTGACTATGTGTGTGTGGGTTATTTAGAAATGCAAATTTTCATTTGTTTTATGTGTTTCATGTGTTTCATATTTTTCATTCATTCATTATTTGTTTTCATTACCAGAAAAAAAAAACAATAAAAAAAACAAAAAATATGGAAGTTTAAAATACTTTTTCTCTTCCTTTTTTGGTAGCAAAATATTTAGTTTTTGCAAAACAACAATAACAATAGCAAACGACAGCAAAAACAGAGAAATTCTCATGAATTTATAATTGAAAATTTTTACCAAAAAATAGTCCAAAGGAAAATGGTTTTATTTTTTTATATATGAAACTATAAAAACAAATACAGGGTAAACCATTTAATAGAACCACTAGATCTAATCATTAGTTTCTAACAAATTTAAGTTTTCCTTGAAATTCTTCTATTCAGACCTTAACTATGGCACTTTTGATCAAAATTCCTTTGTCATTATAATTACTTGATTTCATTATTCACTTGACACCACTAAATAGATCTATTACTGCAGCAGTAAGATCAAGATCAAGATCAGATCGAAGAATTGAAGTGATTTTATGTATTTTAGGAGAGGTGGCGGGCGCTCTCTGAATGACGAAATTCCATGCAGAGCGAGAATCAGTTGTTCCGCAAAGGCATCCAACTTGAGTGCCGAATACATCTTTTTATTGCAGCATTCTTTATATCACAGATCTCAGTCAAGGAGCCATCTTAGTGAAGCTACAGCTCAGTTATGCAATCTGTTTTGCCAAATTACTACGGACGGCTATGAACTAGATGATCTGGCCAACCAACAATATGAGATTTCAATAGGACGGTACTATGTGCCACATAGTTCATCCCAAATTAGATTTTCTGCACCTACGATTTAAGGACAAAGTGAGAAGTCGAAATCTTCGTCTTTTTATGGAGATAGCAGTAGTAAAGGCAGTCTGCTTATCCTCCATACGGGTTCAGGAAAGTCTAGCATTATGGCATATCCGTTTCTGCTATTAACGAGCTCCTAATCTCTAGTTTAACTCAGGCAGTCGGAATATATATTCAAGCATACATACGTACATAATTGGTCATTACAACCCTTTAGTCGGGATAACGACCTCGTTTTGTTGAAGTTATCTGATCCCGGGTTTGAACTGTGGCCTCACGTCTATTAAGCCAACACACTACCTACTACACTACGGCGACGAAATATCTGTGCTTTACTCCATATAGGAGATTGCGAGCCCCGTACCTGTCATCGATAGTTCATCAACAATGCAACGACGATATCTCAATATGTACGTTTTTCAGTAGTTTAATCCTAGCCAGACTGTCCGAGTAAATCAAAAGATTTTCAAGGGAAAATCTCACCACCCAGCAAACATGGTGTCACTTTCAAAATGGCCATGACCTCCATTTGCAGGACACTGCAGTGGTGAGGCAGCCTATAAGTAAGTTTAATAGCAGAAGCCTTAATTGCTTATTCTGTTGAGTCGAAGTTTAAAATTTGGCAGGCTCAGTGGGCGATTTGTTGATCACATAGTATATCATCATCACACTCATACTTCATCATAACACTCATACTTCATCATCACACTCATAGTTCATTATCACACTCATACTTCATCATCACACCCATACTTCTTCAGCACACTCATACTTCATTCTCTGCCAAAGTTCCCATTGCGTATTTGTATGTTTCTACGTCTGTCCAGAATATCAGCTTGACAATATTATAATCCAATTTGGATCAGGATTTCAGAGCATTGAGACTGGTAGCCACCAGGTTGTGGCGCACAAGCACTACCTCAGACCTCTGCTTCTATAGAAGGTCAGAGCGAAGTCAGTTCAGAGTAGCAAACAATATTTTGGTTGCAGTGAATCACGGTGCTATGGTGATTAGGATAGCTGACTGCCTGTGTGCTCTGTCTATCACTCAAAAGTGGCATTAGTGCACACCGGCCATCAAAGGTGTACACTGTAAAGCATGGTTAGTTTCAATATTCCGTGCTGATTTGGCAAAACAGACTGAATAAATGACAACTAATTTGACAGATATAGCTTCAACAAGGTAGCCTTTACTAGCTGTCATAAGTCGGATGTCTCTGTTGGAAAATTGGATATACTTATATACACATACCTACACGGGATGCCGCTCACTCCTATATTTTTTTACTGTAATTTTAAAGAAGCACCGTAGTTTAGTAGGTAGCTTATTAGACGTAAGGCCACGGTTCAAACCCCAGGTCAGATATCAAAACGAAAATATAAAAAAAATATTTCTTCGGCGACTTCCCCTCGGCAGATTTCTGGCAAACACTCTGAGAGTAAATAAAATTGCCATGAAAGTTTCTGAAAACATCTGTGGTTCGGAGTCGACTTTAAAGAGTAGGTCCCTCCGCTTATGTATACAATTAACACACACAACATAAGTGGTGTGAGAAACTAGGTCCATAGTCCCTGACTGAAGGGTTAACGAATCAGTTTTATTCTTTTTTATTTCAATTTAACCAAGTTTGGTGAACTATTTGGACCAAATTGAAATAGGGAATGAACTTTAGGTTGATGTTTAGGAAAGAAGTGATAATTCTTAAGGTTTCCCCTTAAAATTCTTCTCACAATAGACGCTCCTAATAACACACCCGTTGACTAACAAATGCGAAGAAAAAAACCAAAAAAAGAAAAGTTTTAAAATGTTAATATTAAAAATTGAAAATTTGTTAAAACAAATGGCATGTAAATAAATAAATAAATAGGAACAACAACAACCAAAACAACAACTAAAATATATGCATGTAATATCCTTTATATTTCAAATAATAAATGTTTTTCAATAACGAATGAAAACAAAAAACAACTGCTGAACTGCTATTAGGCGAAATTTATGAATAAATGATCACACAGAAAATAATTCGTGTATGAATAAATGAAAAAGTTTACAAATTAAAAGGATATTTCATTTAATAAAGGACATAACATATGCTGTTTCTTAAAACAAAAAACTTATTCAACTTAATTAATTAATGCCTATTAACGATAGGCATTAAGACTAGCTTTTAGACCTTCAAGTCTCTCTCATTGCAACTGTTGTGTTAATTTGATTAGACAGTGGCGAAACCAACAGTTTAACGTGGACATATATTTTTCAATTTGAAAACCTTTAAAGTGGGTCGGCCGAAGAAAGTTCTTTTTTGCCTTATTTTATATCATGCAAGACATGAGATATTGAACTAGGAGCTCTCTTGCAGTAAACTAGTATATAATACACTACGAAAAAACATGACGAAGTGGAATGGGTAAATATACGAGTATGTTCACAATTCTCTTTTATGCGTATTATATGTGGTATCATTCAGTACTTCTCAAAAAGCATTCAAATTTGATTAGGTTAGGTTAGAGGACGTGTACTTGTCAATTAAGACAAGTACAGTACTCGGAGGTCGAATTGACCCATTGTACAACGTCCTAGTTTCTTACACCACTTATGTTGTGTGTGTTAATTGTATACATTAGTGGTGGGACCTACAGTTAAAAGTCGACTCCGAACGACAGATTTTTGAGAAACTTTTTCATGGCAATTTTATTTACTCTCAGAGTTTTTGCCAGAAATCTGCTGAGAAGATGTCGCCGAAGAACTACTTTTTATATTTTGTGTGATGTCTGGCCTAGGACTCGAACCCTGGCTTTGCGTCTAATAAGCCAACATACTACCTACTAGGCTACGGCGACTTCATTTGATAGTAGCACATATCCTTTTTCAAGACTATCTTTAACGAAATGAGGTTAGTTTTGTTTCCTAAAAAGCCGAACATTCTCACATGAAGTTCTGAACCAATTCCTCTTTTACATCATCTGCAAAATCTCATACAATAGGCTTAATGCATACGTCTACAGTAACCAGTGATTATATCCGTAAAGAGCAAAATTGAATTTTTGTAAATATATCAGAGTATTCTGAATATCTTGCAACTGGCGAGTTCGCCATATCAAGACACCTTCGTTCTGCTTTTGTTTTTACAGGGCAGGTTATCCTTATTTTGAAGGTGGCCTACTTTCTTTTTATCTGTAAGAGGGCATTGATGATTCGCAGGAGCACCTTTTTGTGTCGTCAATCGTTGACAAATATTATCAGAATGTTTCAGGATCGAATGCTGACATCTTTCATTATTCCTGTAACGAACATGTTCGCTGCGGACTACCTCGACACTGTGCAGGTACATCTCTCAACTCTCCAATGTTATTAGAGTTTCCTCCAGGGCATATAGCGTTTATTTTTTGCAGTTTTATCTATTTGGATGTTCTGGTTTTCTCTTTACTTCTCAAAATTGTAGTATGATGATGATGTATGAGCATGATGATAATGTATGAGCATGATCATTATGTCCTGATTTTCTTTTTAGCTCGCAAAATTGTAGTATGATGACGATGGTTTATGAGCGTGATGATGAAATATGATGTATGAGTATGATGATGATGTATGACTATGGTGATTATGTAAAAGTATGGTGATGATGTATGCTTCTAATAATGATGTACATATGGGTGCAATGATGATGATGTTTGAGGACGATTATAAAGTATGAGTCTGATGATAATGTATGAAGATGAGGATGATGATGATGATGTATGAGTATGATGATGAAATATGAGTATGCTGATGATGTATGATAATGCGGATGATGTATGAGTATTATGATGATGTATGAGTATGGTGATTATGTAAAAGTATGGTAATGATGTATGCTTCTAATAATGATGTACGAGTATAATGATGTTGAGTATTATGATGATGTATGAGTATTATGATGATGTATGAGTATGGCGATGAATATGAAGTGTGAAAATGAAGTGTGAGTATGATGACGATCTAAGGGATTAAAAAATCGCATGCAAAGCCTACCAAATTCTATTCTGGACCAAAACTGAAAGAAAGAAGAGACTTGATTAGAATTGATTTTAAAAAATTTTTGATTTTTATTTTTCGACTCAATATATGAAGGTTCACGGCATCCTCAGTAATACATAGCTTTACTGTGATAGAAGGTATATAGGAACCTTCAAGTTTGTCATTATAAAATATAAAATTTTCTTAATTTTTTTTTATTGTTTAAGAAATTAAAATAAAAATTGACTTTACAGTCCTTGCAATTATATTTTTAAGTTTTTTTTAATACTCATTTTAATAAATATTTAATATTTAAAAATTAAACCAAAAAAAAAACAACTTTCCACATCTGAGTGTTTTTAATGCTGTTGGCAGCTGATTTTAGTGATTTTTTCTTCTTTTTTTCTGTTTTTAATCGGTTTTCATATGCATATTCATTCATTCAATACGTAAATACATACATATGTACGTAAATATTACAATGAATGTATGAATTTTTAAGTGACTTAAATTAATATCGTTTAAATATTTAATTTATGAATTATTATTCGTAAATGATATTGGGAACACAGATTTTCATTTTTATTCATTTCAATTACAATTTGTTGTTGTCTGAGTATTATTTTTTTCTTTCTCTTCATATTATTTTTGTTGTAATATTTGCAACAAATTTCATTTTGTTTAAACATTTAAGCACAAATAATTTATTTATGAATAATTACAATACGCGGTTGTTTTTTTTTTTGTTTTTTGCCTGAAATGCATTCTATTTAAATATTAATTGCAGGTTTTTATGGATAAATACGCGCATATTTTATTCATATTTTTATCATTTTGCATAATTTTAATGAAATTTACAAATAAAAATAATTTTGACTTTGATTTCATTATAAGTTCTGTAATTTGTTATTCATTTTTATTTGTATTTTTTTTTTTAATTTATTTTAAATTTTTTTTATTATACAGGTATTTACGGCGTGTAGGGATGACAGTAAAACCTGCAATTACTTGCAGTAATAAGGAAAATTTTTGTTTTATGTCCCTCACTCGATAGACAGTACAATAGAGAGAGTAAATTTTAAAGAAAATCCTTAAAGATGTGCTATGTCTCAGATCAACTGTCTGTATGAAATTCTTCCAAATTCTCTTGACGTTCTAAGCATAAAGGTTTGAATAAAATTTGCACAATCTTATCATTTTAGGATCAATGGCCTGAACATCAACGTAGCAGATAAGATCGCAGATTTTCTCAGCAGTATTCGCTTACTAGTCGAAACAGGTCCTGCGAACATCAGGAATCCCTCAGATCGTAGGTCTTCTCAGTGGTAGTCGTTTACTAGCCGAATTCAAGTCATGCGAACATCTGAGAGATTGGTTTGGCTGACAAGTGCCCTACTAATTAGCCCTTGGTGTGATACATATGAAGTCACCGTAATCTAGTGAGTATTATGTTGGCTTATTAGACGTGAGGCCACGCTTCAAACCCCAGGTCAGACACCTTCAATAAATCGAAGTATGAAAAAATATTCTTCAACGAGTTCCTCTCACCAGATTAAAGGTGTTGTTCCAATCTGCCCCTTTTTTATCTTGACAACCCTTGTGATATGCGTAACCCACAACTAGTATCGTACATGCCCGCTAGGAACATAAGCGGCTCACTTCTAAATTTCAAGAGAATTCTTTTTCTTCCCATTGGCAGAAATGTTCTGCAAGTAATGATGGTTAGTCCACCACATATTCGTGTTCTTAAACGAATATTTATACATCCATTACATAGCTAAAGGAAAATGTATGTCGCTCTGCATATGTGCCACACATACATACATACATAATTGTTCATTACAACCCTGCAGTCAGGACTACAACGTAGCTTCTCACACCACTTATGTTGTGTGTGTTAATTTTGTATATGAGTGGCGGGACCAAGAGTTTAAAGTAGACTTCTAACGACTGATTTTTTAGAAACTTTTCATGGCAGTTTTATTTACTCTCAGAATTTTTGTCAGAAATCTGCTGAGAGAACGTATTATACGTAATTATTATAATATAGTACCCAATCGACTTGAGCAATACATGGAACTTTGTACTTGGACCAGCAGTTTGAAACAATGTACAGTTGTTCAATGGCGTATTGCGGTTTATACTTTCCGACGGTGCTGCAATTGTGGGTTATGTGGATAATATCATGTTGGTGGTTGTAGGCAAACGGCTTAGCATGCTGGAAGTAAAATACTAGAACACCTAAGGTAGAATAAGGAGATGTCAGAAATAGTGCTGGCCTGGAATAAGCGGTGCAAAATCGGAAGCGGTGGTATTACATTCACAGGAAACTTGAACTGTGTATTGATGGCCGCGTAATATTTTTCCAGGAGGTGACGAAGTATGTAATGATTGATGACAGTAGATAATGATTGATGAAAGTAGGAAATGATTGATGAGAGTAGTTAATGATTGATGTCGGTTGTTGATTTTAACTTCACATGGAAAACCAAGTCCGAAAAAGTCTTGGTGAAAAAGTCATTTCTTTGCACCGATTAAACCTTCATTATCAAAGATCCTAGCACACGACACTAAGTATGTTATGATCGATGAGAGTAGGTAATGATTGATGACAATAGATAATAATTGATGAAAGTAGGTAATGATTGATGGGAGTAGGTAATGATTGATGACGGTTGTTGATTTCAACTTCAAATGGAAAGTCAAAGTTCACATTAAGCTTCTTAAAGTTTTCAAGTCCGAAAAAGCCTTGTTGAAAAAGTAATTTCTTTTCAACGACACTACGACTTACATATGAACTATGTTTGAAATTTTTTGTAATTAAAACAGGAGTTATTCATATCAAACTAAAATTTTATGACTTCAAAACAAATGAAACTCTTCAGAAATACGCGTACACAGTTTGGGTTTTAAAATGCATGTGTTTCTGTTAGTTTCTTAATAAAAATAAAGGAAGAATAATTCAATTAAAATGTGGAATACATTAAATGTTTGCAGCACCTCTACCCTTAGAGACAAAAGGAAAATGCTAATCAAATATTTGATGCAGTCGTGCATGCAATACACACACACACCAAAAAAGGGAGTAGAAATCTAGACATGAATTTATCAACATAAACTCTGACAAACGTTTGAGAGAAAAAGTTTCAGAAAAATTGTCAAACATACATACATACACTCAGAAAACAATTGAATGTGAATATGAAAAAGGAAATTATTTATGGAAATCCTTTTGACACGTGCGTCAAAACATGACATACATTTTGTTTTTCTTTTTTAACTCTCTTCTGTGACACACCCCCTGCTCTATGCGTTTACAACACCACTTACGAAATGCATGTGAGTAACACTAGTGATGCGTGAGCAGAGGGAAGGGAGTAGATGACAAAAACATTTCACTTTGTAAAGACACTAGAATCACCTCCAGTATTTGAATAACTGTGCGGAATTGTTTAAGCTGAGCACTGCCTGAAAGAATATACAAAAGAACGGGTACTACAAAAAAAAAAAACTGAAAATATAATTTTGGACTCAAAAACACAATAAAAATTTTTAAAAACAAGAACAATAGCAGCAACAACAACAACATCAAGTACAAGTTGATACGTAAATTAAAAACATTTAACTGGCATGTAAATCTTTTTGATGAACTTCACCCAACCACCAGACAGACAGGCCAATATTTTAGGGTTAGAAGTTCATACACAGGCAAAGGAACTCTAAAAGCGTTGACATCTTTCATACGCATGCATAAGCACACTAATACAAACGAAAAAACCTCGTCTACATACACAATCTCCTGACATACGCGTATGTAAACGCACTTGTATACAAAAAAGGCTCTTCATTTATGACAACTCGTTGCGTATTTTTGCTTTTTTTTTAATGTACATGTGCCGCTGCATGTGTATTTGTGTGTGTAAATTCTGTTGCTCTTGTTTCAAAAAAAAAATTGAAACAACATTGTTGTTGTTGTCGTATGTTGTAAGTCGTTTAATTGAAAATTATTAAAAAACAAAAGGGTCTCCATACGATTTACTATGTATGCCATACGCTGGCTATGTTTTTCTGTTTTGTTTATATGGATACCATGTCAAACATAAAAGGATTTTTCTCTGTTTTACTTAAATGAGTGTACATGGTCGTCTATACTTTATTGTGTTTTTTACTTCTTTTGGCAAGATTTTACATTGATAACTCGTTTAACAGTTATTTCCCGAATTATGTCCAATACTCAGGCTACCTTAACTAGGCACTGCGTTGGAGCTATAAAAACGTTTATAGGAAAGGAAGAAATAATCCTGGGCCAGCTAAAGCCTTGTACCCTAACAGACGAGAGTGAAGAAGAGATACAATTTTCTTAAATTTTGATATGATAGCCATCACGTATCCGTATATTCAAAAATATTATGTATTCATATAAGAGACGGATCTCATATAATTGCAAGTTATTGGGCTTAGTTCTACAATATCAAAAAACAAATGCTTCTAGCAGGTAGATAGGTAGCTAAGTTGAAGGAGATGAGGCCAATAAAGGTTTTATGCTTGAAGGAATGCACATAGGCCATTAGCAGACTAGTTGTGGACTCACTATTAAGAAATACCAGTCATACTTTCATACTTTCTGTCATGTACAAGGCTGCATAACTTCAACCATTCGAATCCTATGAGACGCCTGAGCAATGTCTGTTTTCGAGTCATCTCCGAAATATTGGAATTTTGAAATAACAAAGCCTGGGTAATGATATCAAAACTGTTCCTTCGTTTCGATGTCTTCACCACATACTGTCCGTTCATCATTCATCAACAATTCGCCAATACTGTGCAGCTGTTCAGATAAGGCAGAGTGCTCAGTGCTTAGTATAACCAAATCGCTTATATTCAGTCTTAAAATACTTATGATTTGCCTCTTATGTGGTCCGCCATTCAGTATCTTTGTAATCATTTCCACTGTG
Organism: Sarcophaga variegata; assembly: GCA_932273835.1. NCBI lineage: Eukaryota > Metazoa > Arthropoda > Insecta > Diptera > Sarcophagidae > Sarcophaga > Sarcophaga variegata. The sequence continues at coordinate 18,306,804 of OW026360.1, forward strand.
ACAGAATTCATGATTTGCCGCTCATGGTGTTCGCCTCTGAATATCTTTGTAGTCCTTCCCACTGTGATGCATCGTTGAGGTCCAATTTCTCTTCAATTCTTTCTCATTACTGATCAGATCTTCAATCGTTTTGTCACCCAAAAGCCGATGACGTCTGTCCTGAAGTGCAGCATGGCAGTTTCTGCAGTAATCCTGGTGGGGCAGACCGAACTTCCCAGGCAAAACGCTAATAGCGCAGAATTTCTGTTAGAATGCGAACCGTTCTCTTGTCGAACTGAAGTAGTTCCCTGGTTCTTCCACTGTGAACTACTCGACATAGCAGTTTTGAAATTCGGTAACCAGGTATGTCGCACCACACAAGGTTTGTTGAATTCTATGCTGTTTTTTCAAATTTGGAAACGTTTTAAGATGCGCTCATATCTCCTCCTCAGACGTCTCCGATCTCTTCCGTGGCACTTCGTCCACTTTTTCGTTTTCCTCTATGCCACAGTAGGCGGCAACCCGGTATAGGCGGGTGTTATGCCGATGTATGCGGTGGAGAGAGTGGAATCAACTCCTAACGACAATTGGCTTAGTCTTAGGCTGATCGAAGAGCTCTATGATACGATATCTGTTAAAACAGTTTGTAATGAAACCCCACAGACTTAGGAAGATGAATATAGCCAAGCATCTCCTAGAAGAAATCGCCTTAAAATAAAGAGCCCAGATTTTTGGTTACAAAATTTGCCTTTTGCACGCCTATGAAGTGCTATAACAATAATCTGTTATTAATCGTGTTCTCGACTATTTTAACGGACATACATATTTATAATGAATAAAACAAAAGAAATAAGGCGCTCTGGTATAAATTAAATTAAAAGCATTCCCCTGAATCTTTCCTGACCTTCTACAATCTTTAAATCACATACAAAAATAACCCATGAAATGGTTCCGGTCCGTACCGGTGGCTTTGATGTAAAATACAAAATGTAATGTACGACCATAAAATACAAAAAAAAACACACAGTAAATCTATGTGCATATGATGAGCAGCTGAACAGAAAAAAAAACAAGAAAAGAAAATGAAATCCATTAAAAGCATTTGTGATGATGATCTTTAATGAAATTATATCATCAGCAATTTATTTATTTTTTGTTGTTGTTTTTATTATTATTACAGACTTAAACCGGCACATGTGTGCGTGCCTGTATATGTATGTATTTACGTGCCATCAATGTTTTTAGTATCCATCCATCCATCCATTCATACCATCAAGGGTTTGTTGATTAAATTATTAAGAAATTAAAAACATTTTTCGATGTGGGTAGGGGGGCAGAGGATTAATTTATGAATTTAAAATCTGTTTTGGGGGGTGGTAATTTTGTGTCTTTTAATTTAAATAGAAATCATTATTAAGATTGTTAAAGGTGTTCATGAGTATGTAAAGTAATTTCACCCTTTTTTAAGCCTTTTTTGTTCAAATCTTTTCATATGAAAAAACGTACAAGGTATGAAAAATGGTTGAAATATAACGATCATGAGAGTAATAAATGGTCATATAAAGAGGTTAACGAAAATATTAGATGGGTAGTACAGCATCATTTTGGTTAATCTTGGCCTCAAAGTAATAGTTTAAGAAATAAATATAAAACCAAATGAAAATAAAATTTTAGTTAGCCACGTAGGTACCATGAACTCAAACCTGGAATTAGTCATATACCTGAGAGAAGAAAGTATGGAATAAAAGAAGGTTCCTCGTCCCTACAGTTTCAGAAGGAATATTCAATAGAATGTCATTCAAATTCTCTGTTCTTATCCACTACTTTTCCACACTTTATATAATTTCGCACATTTAGTTTGGTATCTCGGCGATAAATGGACGAAAGTTGATTTTCAATTTCACCAACGTTTGCGGATTATTCCCACAAACACGAACTTTGAAGGAAGACCACAAAATACCATCAATCCATAAAATGTTGATAATTAGTTGACATTTCCAAAACGAGAAATTGCTCCCTGTTGAAATCATATACCATCCACTTCATAATCTACAATTGCAGGCGAGAAAAGGGCGATTATCATATCGTCATAGAGCTCTGAATTGACGGTAATTGTTCTCTCTCGGTGTTTTGAAGAAATTTGACGTAATAACGCCCACAGATCAAAATATACAACGCCTTTCCACAATCACTTTTGGATTTTCCAAGCTCTGTACGAGACAATTTTTGTTGTTGACATAACCATCAAGTCAGCATATCTACGGCATAATAAACAGTCAGTCGACTTTAATTGTTGCATAAATTAGACATTATTTGGATTGAAAAGCAAAATGAGCCATAAGATGAGCCTAATTATTGAGAATGCCGTGTAAAAGCATTCATAGATTTGTATGTATACTGTCTCAGTCATAGAGAGGCCTATAGAAATAACACAGGATTGTAGTCAAGTAGGTAGTGTGTTGGTTTATTAGAGGAGAGGCTGTGATTCAAACCTCTACTCACATATCTTGAGCAAAGATCAAAAGTATTTCTTCTGGCAAAAACTCTTAAGGGTAAATAAATGAAAAGTTTCTCAAATATCTGTCGTTCAGAATATATGCCTTACCACTCATGCATAAAAATTAACACACACCACCTATGTTGTGTTGCGTAAGTATTAAAAGACTAACATTACACCAGGCTATGATAGCTAAGAATTGGCATAACCAGAATGTGTGCGATTATGTTTTTTTTCACTTCCTCCCAAATATGCAATGAATGCTGATAACTAGGCAGTTGTAGACCCATCATCAGAATCGACTAGCAAGTTTTCTGCTGATGATTAATAAGAATGATCTGTCGTTCGGCGTCGATTTAACACTGTAGGTCACGTCACATATATACATAATTGGTCATTACAACCCTTCAGTCAGAATTACGACCTAGTTTCTCATACCACTTATGTTGTGTGTGTTAATTTTATACATGAGTGGCGGGACCTACACTTTAAAGTCGACTCCGAATGACAGATTATTGAGAAACTTTTCATGGCAATTTTATTTACTCTCAGAGTTTTTGCCAGAAATCTGCTGAGAGGAAGTCGCCGAAGAAATACTTTTTGTATTTTATTTTGATGTCTGGCATGGGGCTCGAACCCTGGCTTTTCGTCTAGTAAGCCAACACACTACCTGCTAAACCACGGCGACTACAGGTCCCGTCACTTATGAATAAAATTAACACATAACAAAAGTGCTATGGAAAAGCTAGGTCGTAAACTTGACTGACGGATTAAGTAAGGGAGTGGCTTTATTTGTGTCTGTGATCAAATATTGTCTTATAAGGAAATAAGCATAATAATTGCACCTATTATGACTATAGTTGCAGCTATGGAAATGATATAAAGAGAAGAATTTTGAACTTTTCCTTTCTTAACTCTCTGTCTTCACCAGGAGAAGCCTGACCTCTGCTTCTTCAGGTTTCAAATTTGAAACTCGATAACGTATTGAACTATTGAAAAGCCAGGCTTATTTTGCGGTGTAGGCTCTGTTGAATTAGGGTCTCATAGTATTATAATGCTGCTGGCGGCATTGTTCCCCTGCCACTCTTTCAGCAAGTATCTAAAATAAGATCATGAAATCTATTTCTTGGAATCCCCGCGGAATAATTCAGTGTGTGGCTATTTCTTTGATTGTCTGTGGAACTATCAATGGCGACTATTTCATAGGAAAAAATCCTACATTTGATCGTAAAAAAGTGATGATCCATTCAGTTTATATTCTCAGTACCACTACCAAAATCAATATTTAAAATATATGAAATTACTTCACCAAGGACCGTATTCACGAGATATAGCTACCTCGGATTATGTGTAAAAGATTTGCCAATACAGTAATCCTTCGATTTGCGTCGCCACGATTTATGTCGTCAAATTTTTTGTTCCCTCTAACTTTAATTTCCGTCGTCATTTGAATTTTGTTGGAACCAACTGCGACGTAAATCGAGGGATTACTGTAATAAGGACATAGAGTCTGTAGTTCAGGACCATCCTGAGGACTTAAAAATAGTTTTCATCATAAATAGGGTATCGAAACGATTGAATATGAATGGAAAAAGCGTGCCCTATTAAAAGCAGACTAAATACATACATACAATGGTCATTACAACGGTTCAGTTGGGATAACGATCTAGCTTCTCATATCACTTATGATGTGTGTGTTAATTTTATACATGAATGGCGGGACCTACAGTTGAAAGTCTACTCTGAACGACAGATTTTTAAAAATCTTTTCATAAAATTTTTTTTCAGAGTTTTTGCCACAAATCTGCTGAGAAAAAGTCGCCGAAGGAATATCTTTCATATTTGGTTTGTTAAAGATGTCTGACGTGGGGTTTGAACCGAGGCCTCACGTCTAATGAGCCAAGACACTGCTAGACTAAAACCAGATTTAGAAATAAAGAAAATTTACCCCAATAATAATTTTGTAACCTCCCTCGTATATTTTCTCCTTTTGTCATGTTGAAAGTGATAAACTTAAAAATTCAATTAAAAAATGACGACGCAATATCAAAAATTTTTCGCTATTCTTTGCCATTCTGTGTACATCATAAACGTAAAAAAGTTTCATTATTTATTTTTCATCATGCCATACATTCACTCTTACATAACATACATGCATACATAACATATGTACATACATGCATATGTATGCTTTGCAAAAAGTTCATTAAATGTTACGTAGTGATTTTTATTCATTGCCAAAACAGAAACAGTTATTCTTTCTCATTTTCATTGTGAATTTGAGTGTTTTTTCTTTCCTTTTTCTATTTTCTGCTTTCCTTGTTTTTCTATTTTCTTCACTTGAACTTTGATTGTGTGTGTTTGAAAGTGTTTTCGTTTGAGTGCTGTTGCGGCGGGGTAAAGCGGTGTGTGTATGCAAGCGAGCGTGTGTGTGAAAGTGTGAAAATATTAAAAAATTATGAGAGAATAAAACCAAAGTGGGTAAACGAAGCGTGGGAGTGGAGTACGAAGAGAAGAGAAGATAAAAATAACAATTTCAACATAATTTGATTAAAAAGTTGCACTTGCACAACAAAAATTTCTGTTTTCCACACACAGTAACAATATGTGTGGCAAAGAACAAGTAAGACACGTTGTTAATGTGTGCGTATTTGTAGCGGTTTTTTTCTTGTAGTTTTTTTTTTTTTTTTGGAACGAACAAATGATGATGAGAGTTGCTTGATTCATTTATTTAAGAAATTTTTGTTTTTTCCTTTTTTGGAAGAACATGCAACTTTTATTTGGCAACCCTTTTAGTTACTTGAAAATATAATGAGCAAAGCGACAGTCTGTATGTGGCTGTGAATCTGTCTGTCTGTCTGTCACTGTTTATTTTGTTGCGGTTTTTCATTTGAAAAATGTTGTAGAAAAACTTAAAATATTACAGTCTTTGCTAATGGTATAAAATTTTCGTATGCACAAAAACCTCGAGACAGACAAATGCGTCAACAGAATGACATCCTTTATGTTTGTTGTTGATGTTACAATCACATTGAAAGCTTTAAAATAGAAAATATGATTAAAAAATATTCAAAAAAACAAGAAAAATAATTAAAATTTACACCAAAAACAATCATTAATTTGTAGTCTATTAAATACAGACAAAAAAATGACCGCCATTTAACCGGAAGAAGTAAAACAACTTGAAAAATATTGGTGCCATTAAGGTCCGTTAAGTTCAAATAAGAGGTGTTAAACAGTTTCAAAATTTATTTGATACTTTTCTGAAAGTTTCTATTCATCGCGTCCGTTTCTAAACCAAGTCCCAGAACTACACTCCTGCAGTAGCGTTTTCTATCTAACAAGTCGTATCAAAAAGCTTTTGAATCCTTGAAATTATACTTTCGAATATGTTGCAAACTTTTTGCGAATTTGTTGGCATCGTCTAGGTCTAGAATTATGGTGGGCTGGGCATTCAGATCAATACCTTATTGGGGATCTTATTCGGATTGTATGCGGATTAAGCAGATCATGTAACAAAAATTTAAAAAAAAATTTTAAAAATCGGGTTTTGGCTCAAAAATTTAATGGAGTCAGATTTGATGGAGACATAATTGAAGTGATTCCAATCTGCATTTAAAAAATATAAGAAATAGAGTAGATCTACATGGGCTTCCAGGGCAAGACTAGCAGTTTGTATTCTTTACAAGTTATAAAGGGATTCAGTCAATCGTGGAATACAATTTTATTTCTTTAAAATCTTTACTTTAAAATCAAATTTTCCTTGTAGGCAAATTCGACCAGGCTGGCACTTCACCTAAACTGACAAAAAATAGTTTAGTGGAGCAAAATTCTGTATCCTTGGCTTCCAATACATTTCTGCAATATGTGAAACTAAATGCTCGCCTTTCTATACTTTCATACATACATTATTGGACATTACACCCCTTCAGTCAGGATTACAACCTAGCTTCTAACCCCATTTATACTGTGTGTGTTAGTTTTATATATGAGTGTCGGGACCTACAGCTTAACCGTAGATCGAGCCTTAAAAAACTTCATAATTCTAGCTTATGTATCACTTTTGATACATACTTGTAGTACGTGGAAGTGTCACGATTATTGATAGATTTTATTTAAAAATTTTAATATTTTAATTAATTTTAATAAAACTAATTATTTACTATGTATTACATTTTATTATCACTTTTATGAAATTTGTGCCAAAATTTTTGACATGATGTACATTGGCATGGTTTTTTACATAAAAGTCAAGCACTTCATGTCAGCTTGGTTTTAATTCTTTCTAAATGGTAATAATTCTTTGTGCGATTTATAAATTTCCAATTGCTTAGATAGGACAGCTTATTGTCAGTAACACTCTCAGTTGAGGGCTGGCAGAAACCTTATGGTACAAACCATTCTTGTGATTCGTTAGAAATATTTGTTGTCAAAGTCATGTGAGGTAAAAGAGTTTCCTGTTGCAATAGAACATCGATTATGTCAATAACAATTTTCTCTCTTTGATTCCTCTCTGGTCACCCGGATACGGGTTTCGACAAATACTGCTGTAAGTAGTTGCTACGCACGTAGCGTGTACTTGAATCTAAAACTGCCAATTCGACTTCGGTGGACCACGAAATTTATAACGGCCATCAGATTCAATTAATTACTAATCTACAGCAACAAAATTAAATACATATGAGTTTAAAAGATAATAAAACAAAACAAACGGAAAGACAACATAAATCAATACCAAGCGTTACTCCGTCAATCTCTTTATCAAGCTTGATTTATACAAATATCCTTAAATTCATTTCCCTAACAATCACTGCAAGTGTTCCATCACTAAGTATCAAATTTCAATTAAAATCGCTGGAGGTAATTTTCATTTTCCACAATAAAACTAAAAAGTTTTTGAATTCTGTCGCTAAAAAACTTTAATTTAATATGAAACTATAACAAAAAGGAACAAAAAAACATAAGCATCATTAATTAAATATATTTTCTTTAATTTTCTTACCTTTTAGGCGAACAAAAAATTCATTTTTTAGAAATCTAAAAAAAGGATATATGGGCTGCTCTTAAAGTATGATAGCTAATCCCAAACTATTTATACAGTGTTATTTCTTACATAAAACTACAAGTTGTGTGATAAAAGTTTTATGAAAATGTTTAAAATTTTCTAACAAAAAATTAAGATAATTATATATTTAAAAAAAAAATAATCCTTTTCATTCGAATTCCAAAAAAGGCTTTAAGCATGACTATTAAAGGCTGCAAGATTTTCAGCTCACTGTTCGAAAAGGCGTAATAGGTGTAAATATATAATTACCAAAGCGAATGATTCTTTTATTTCATACGTACGCAGTCGACCCAAAATATTATTATCTGTCAGGTGAGATAAATATGAGAATAACTATAAGAAACTACTAGATTTTTTCATCCCAAACTACTTAAGGCAGTTTGTTCTGTTCCAAATAGTACCATCTTTGGCGATAAACATTCTGTTGTCAAGTTTGTTGTTGCCAATACTTTCTTTAGTTCATAAGACGAGCTTCTATTTTCTTCTTCTTCAAAGTCTTTAGCAGCAGGGATATTTATTACATACATAATTAATATATAATCGGTCATTACAACCTTTCGTTATAAATTGGAAATGTCAGACGTGAGATTTGAGCCTTGGTCTGGCGTCTAATAAGGTAACATGCTGCATACTAGACTACGACTACTTCAATCAATAACAAGAACATATCAACAATAGAAAACTCAACCTTTTCTCTTTCATTCCACACTTAACTTTCAATTCTTCATCAAAAACCGTACATAACGTACTATTTACGATGAAGCTCCACAAAATCTTTGAAATCTTAAAAACATTACCTACACAACACCAAAGATTCAAAGTCGTACGTATCAAAAATTATACATATGCTAGAATTATGAAGTTTTTGCATTTTGTAACCCCTGTGTGAAATTTTATTTTTTTATTTGGTTTGAAATAATGGCGATATCAATACTAACGAATTATAAAAATATCAGGCATCTAACTAAAAACCTAATATATCGTCTCAAAAATTTAAATGTATCATTTTTGATACAAAGCTCGATCTATGGTTAAAGACGACTCCGAACGAAAGATTTTTTGAGAAACTTTGCATAGAAATTTTATTTAAATCTCAGAGTTTTTGCTAGAGATCTCTTGAGAGGAAGTCGCCGAAGAAATATTGGTTCACATTTTGTTTTGTTGGGGATGTCTGACCTGGGGTTTGAACCGTGGTCCCAGGTCTAACAAGTCAACGCACTGCCGACTAGACTACTTAGTCTCTCTATAGGCTCATGAAATCCCTTGTTATGTGGCATAAGGCACCGTCTTATTGAAACCACAAGACAACCAAGTCCAGTCATAGTCATATTGCTGCATTGACGTTTAGAATTTCCAGCGTTGTTGAGGAAATACGATTAAATGTTGCTGCCTGCCTATAAAACGTACGAAATAGTCCAACTTCCAGGAAGCATTGACAACTTTTACACTGCAGTTTACTGTTTTCCGCTCGGTGTGCAGTGAATTGAGCTAGAGATGAGATTTTTCAGTAGAATAAAAGGGATTTATAACCACTTTTGTAAAATCATTTCACCAAAAAATCGACGTCGTTGTACATTACCTCGCTTTAGTTCTTTCAACATCCTTATTTCCATGATTTCCTGGCAGTCGAATTCATTTGCCATTCATTTAATGGATAACCCTTTTAAGTAAATTTGTCTCTTAGCCAAACAAACTTCTGATTTTTTTCATTAGCACATAGTCATATTTGTAACTGTAAACAACAACAACAACAGTTTCTTTTGATGTTTTATTCACTTCCACAACGATATTTTTATTTAAATTTTATTACAAGTGCTACTGTATGCGTGTATCTGTGTCAACATGAAAAACATAAACAAATACTTCTCATTTACACGCACACATACATAGATACAGTATCAAAATATATACACGTACATTTATTAAGTACATAATTAAGGATACGAGTGTGTTTTATAATTATGATGTATTGTGTCGGGTTGTAGTACATTTTGAACATGTTCTCATGATTACGACATTTTGCCTAATTTATGTTCATCGCAAATATTGAAAAACAGAGACGAGTTTTTTATGTTTTCGTTAAAAAAACGTTTAAAATAATTGTTTTTAATTATTTTTTTTAAGTATTTACAGTAGTTGACCATACTATGATGCAAACTGAATATCTTTTTAAGTCTACAAAAATTATTGAACGTTGCAAGCTGTGTGCACTTAGTGCTTCATCAATTGAAATCTTAGTTTTTGGTATAATAAAGTGGCATTTTTTTTACTCTTTTTGTATCAACCTCTGGGTAGATAGATGTACGGTGTTAGTTAAGACCGTTTACTGTCTCGAAAGAGAGGCATCAACCGCCTCCACATCTTGCGGCTGTTGGAAACTCCTGTCGACACACAAGGCAACTGAAAATTAAAAAGAACAAAGAAAAAAATTTTTGAGGAAAATAATCGTAAATATATCCAATGACAGGTCAATCTTAAATTATGCTGAATATTGTTTTCTATTTACAAGCTTTGAAAAGCGGTGTAGTAGTAAAGGATTTATCAATAATGAAGATGTAGAGACTGCGACTGGTATGGAGTAAACAGTTGTTACCATAAACAGAATGTGGAAGCTTCTATTGGCTAAGGAGGGCATATTGTTTTGAACTGAAGAACCTTTCTTTGAACTACCTAAAACCATAAATATCTTAGGTTAAGTGTTTGTTTGGTTGAACGGCTTGTTTGTTGGTTGGTTGGTTTACATGGCCGGCATGAGCTTTCATAAGCTCGGGATGGTACCACATTGTTTGAGCCGCAAAAATATTTGAGAAACTCAGCTACATTTTTAAAATTTGACGTTTCAGATGACATCGCTGGAATCAATACTATGATACCACATTAATGCCCTGTAAGAATAACTGGTCAGATATCCTATGGCGATGGTATGAAAAGAGTTGCTGTTGATTGGTCGGTCATTACGACCCTTCAGTCAGGATTACGACCTATCTTCTTTCACCACTTTCGTTGTGTGTGTGAATTTTATACATGAGTGCCGGGGCATACAGTTCAAAGCCGACTCAGAACGACAGATTTTGAAGAAACTTTTCATGGCAATTTTTTTACTTTCTGATTTTTTGCCAGAAATCTGCGGAGAGGAAGCCGCCGAAGAAATATTTTTTTCTTATTTCGTTTTGTTGGAGATATCTGTCCGGGAATTTTTAACTGAGGCCTTACGTCTAATAAGCCAACACGCTACCGACTAGACTACGACAACTTGGACGACTTGGATCAAAACTATGACACCACAGTAATGTACTGCAAGAAAAACTGGCCACATATCCTACAGCAATGGTATGAAAAGAGTAACAGGCCGCAAAAGATACGATCGACTGTCTCTTTCATAGTTAAGGTAGCAGTCTTTAAACTGTAGTCTAATCTATCGGATGTAATGGCCAATCAGGTAATGCCCGGCTAGTCTAGATATATCCTCTCTTCTGTAAGCTTTAAGAGAAATAAAGCGTCTGATATCATATCCGGATTAGGTAGACCTAAAGATTCCATCAGATTTAAGCTTTTCAGGTATGTGTAGAGAATTCCTCTTTAGAAGGCTCTAGAAAAAAAGACTGATCAAAGATGACTACTGATGACTGATGCCAATCAATTCATTCTTGCTCTCCTAAAAGAAAGAAGATGGTAATAAGCGAAACAAGGAAAAACCTCATAGTTTGGCTGTCAATACAAATTTTGATGCAATAACGCTCTTCGACCGAAGATAGAAGTAACCAGGCTGCCTTTCTTAATGGCCAGAATCTCAGCGGGAAAGATTCTTGTGCCCTTAGGTAGACAGTAGCAATGATTGTGGTTGGCTTGGATTGAAAAAAACTCTAAAAACAACGACACAATTCAGATAAATTTCGCCCATCTTCCCAATATCAAGGATCTTTTTTTTATGAATCAATAAACATTTTTTCTATCCAAGTAGTTTACGATTCTGTTACGTAAACTTGTCTTATATTGGAATTTAACTAATTTTAACAATTTTTTTAATTTACGTTAATACAACATAGTGTCCTTTACAATATTATCTTTACCAAAAACACCACCAAAACTAAATTTAACTTTTTTTATTATTTTTTTTCAAAATTGTTTTTGGCATTAGAACATGACATGAAAATCCAAAATAATCTCAAATGTTAGCAAGTTATTCTATGTTTTTTAACAAGATAGCAAAGCACACACACATACCTCACTCTCTTTAGATTGCAGAAAAAATTGAAAATATTTCATGAAACGAAACAGCAACTGTTCAAAGAATTGTATGAAGAATGTGTACAAATGCTGTAAATGAAACAATTAAAGATTACGGACATACAACAACAATAAATTCACGTGACGTGACAAAGTAAACTTTATTAAAAGGATTAAGGTTTTAAGAAATATTCAAATACAAAGGAAAAGGATATACGGTAACTGACAAGAAGGATTAAAGATATCGAACAATATTTCATTTGGGTCTCATGTGGATTAGTATTGTTCTAGGCTGAATAAAAGATATTTAATTTGACGATTGGAACCCTAAAAATATAGCCATTAGGTTAGGTCAGGTTACCGGGTAGCTTGCCGTTCACAAGCAAGTTCACTCGGTGGCCATATAGCCCATTGTGTTAGCCTTGCCATGATTCGTTTGTGGTGAGTTTGAATCACCCCGAGTTCCGGATGAAACTGTCTAGGTTCCTTAGTCGCACGATCGGCACCGTGCTCAGATCATCAAACACTTTGTCACCCAAAAACCGATGACGATGATCGATTGCAGTTCCTGCAGTTATACTGGTCGGGCAGATCGAGTTTGCAAGTTTGGAAAAGTATTCCTGTAGAGGCGCATATATTTCGCCTATCATCTCCTCCTCAGAGATCACCGATCCTTTCCGTGCCAGTTCGCCCTTCTTTTCGTTTTCCTATATGCCACAGTGGCTCAGAATCCAGTTGCAGCGAGTGTTGTGTCAATGTATATGGTGTAGAAAGTTCATGCAGCTCCTGATGCCCTTTAGTTTGACGAAATGGGATCCCAGCAATTTGACTGCTGCTTGACCGTTCACATATTATCAAATTCGAAGTTGTTCAATAGCAGCAATCTCCACCTAAAATCTGGCATATTTATGTAGTCTGTATATATAATCTATAATCAGAGACAGTTTATATGAATAGACTCCAGATCCAGTTCCGCATTCCATTTATTAGCCATTGGCGAAGATAATTATATCACCTTCACCTGTAACAGTTTCAGCAACCCATTCTTCGAATATGGAAGTGTGATTCTTGTGTGTTCGTTCGAAAACAGTCTCCGGTACCATGTAGTCACATCTAAAACCTCAGTTATTCGGTTCTACTTCATGTAGTATTGAAGCGTGGCCCACTGTACATGACCTAAACAAATCTGAGAACTTAAGCCTCAGTGCAGTTCTAGCAGCCAGATCTGCAATGAATGTAGAGACAAGATGACCTCGGGGCCAGCCTGCGGCATGGACTTCAAAGCACCCGCTGTTATCAATTGCTAGACTTCAGAAGTTCCTGTTGAAAGGCCCGATATAAGAACAGGCTTTCCTTAAAACAAGTGCGCTTCTAACTTACCTATTGAAATGCTGATAGATTTGGCATTCCCTTGAATGACTTCTGCAATAACTGTAAATCTGGGAAAGATGTTACCTTATGTATCAGTGCCCAATCCCTGCTATGCAGTCCGTACATGCTTATCAACTTTCACTGAAGTCTTCAAAATAGAAACCAACGCAATAGCAAGATTTATTTTGTAGTCGGAATGATCTCATGTTAAAGATTATTACTGGCTTCAAAAGCCTTTCTTGTAATTGAAAACGTTTCTATTATTAGCTGAAGCTAATAAAAAACTTAAAATTTGACATCTTAGAATTCGAATTACATGGGATTTTACCGACAATACTTTTTATTTACGTTAAATTTTTTTCATTATTTCTGTTAAATTTCTTAAAAATCTCCGTCATTGCTTTTTCTCCTAAAATCTAATCTACATGCATATATTCTATGAAATCCTCACTCAAACACACATGCATACATATGTATGTAATTTCCTTTAATGGCTTTTAAATCATACAAACACACCGATATTCTCATACAAAATCAACTCATTATACAGGAAATTGCATTTTGTATTCAAGCACTTAAAACTAACAATAGAAATGCAACAACACCAACAGCAACAACAATATGTGTGCAAATAATATTAAATAATGAGTGTAATTGTAATTAATGACAGTTAACATTACCACAAATCATATGGCAATAGCAACAACAACAACAGCAACAATAATAAAAGAACAAAGAGAAGAGAATTTAAATAAAACTGAGACAGAGCCAGAAACCCATAGAAAGAATAACAGGCAGGCAGACAGACAGTCAGAAAAAAAATAAAATATATGTGCTTACTAGAAGTTGGTATTATGAGAGAGTGTATGGGTAGATAGATAGAGAGAGAGAGTGAGAAATCATAGTTGAAAATTAAGTTGAATGAGTCAACAACAACATAAATTAATAGAGAAACTCAAACTATTGATAAATAATAACAGCAATAACAACAACAACAACAACTAGAATTGCAATTGCAATTCCAATTACAATAACAAATAACAACAATGGCATTAACAAGAAAAATGAAAAAAAAACAACAGCAAGAGCAACAGCAATAACAATACAGAGAATGAGAATGAGAACAATAGCTAGACTAACTGTTATAGTAACAAACAAACAATAATAAGAACAACAATAGTACACACAAGAAATGCATGAGCAGGAGTATTTAATGCAAAGTAACTTCCTTTTTCAAAACTAAACACAAACACACACGCACACAAATGAGTGTTTGTGTTGCTAGTTGTGTTAAACAAGAGAAAGGGAGCGAAAACAAAAAAATAAAACAACCACAGAGAACTTTACTGGCAATATGCAAAGGATGCTGCAACAACAATGCAAATTTAAATGCAGTCAGCATCAGTGTTGGAAAAAGTTAAAGCAGAGCTACTAAAATGTATCAAGAAAAATTTGCACTTGAATAGAAAAGCAAAGAAAATTTTTACATTATTTTGATTCAATTTCTCAAACATAACCTCAACCATCATCAACAACCAGCTTAAAACAGCATTTAACATGTATATATGTATGTAAACAGGGGACAGACAGCTACTAATGGCACCAACTATTTAAATGCAATTGGAAGAGATATCTCTACACATTCCTCGACAAATGTTGATGTTTTGAGGCCATGGAGTAAAAGGAAAAATATTCAAAACATGAGGTCCTGCCATCAGAATTGGTAAAATGAAATGATAGTGCCCTGGCAGTGCGAGAGAAAAACCGAAAAGCAGGTTTGAACAAACCCTATGGATGCTGTTCACCATGGTTTCATTGGCGAAATCGTAATGATTACTTCAGACGGAATTTAAAAATCAAGTACATCGGCTTACATTACTTTAGATACCGAAGATCTCAAAAAAGATTTTGAAAAACGCATAACGGCGTATGACTCAAGTCGCAGAAGTCCAAAAATGAACGGAGAGCGCGCGCAAAATCTGCTTAAACTCCAAAGAAGCACGTTAAGTATGGTTGTCGGAGTCATTACGGCGCAATCACCTACATACATACGTAATTGGTCATTACAACGCTTCAGTCAGCATTATGACGCAGCTTCTCACACCACTTATGTTGTGTTTGTTAATTTTATATGAGAGTGGCGGGACTTGAAGTTTAAAGTCGACTCCAAACGATAAATTTTTTGAGAAACTTTTCATTGCAATTTTATTTACATCCGAGTTCTTGTCAGAAATCTGCTGAGAGGAAGCCGCCGAAGAAATATTTTTTCTTATTTCGTTTTGCAGGAGATTGTCTGTGTCAGTGGTCTCACGTCTAATGAGCCAGCATGCTCCCTACTAGACTACGGCGACTAGATAATGCGGTCAATGCGGTCATAAATTTCGTGAACTCTAGATTGACGGCTTCTGATACGTGTTAAAACTGCATAGAGAGCGCACACATAGTCTGCTTAAACTCCAAGGAAGGCCCGTCTTGGAGGCATAGCAAACGATCTCTGCAGAAGTTGTAGAGATGCAAAATAGGAGAAGGAGGAGGAGGACACTCTTTTACACCAGCACAAATTCGGAGGAAAAAATTCTTCTTGGTGTCTGCTGTGTATGTATACACATGATCTGTATGAACCTTTAGTTGGTCATGCTAAAACTCTTTTTGGATGCATTTACCCACACACAGCTAAATGCCTAAACACACAAACAAACAAACTCATACATACATATGTATGTACAGTACAACTGTATATGAATATGAATTCATGTTTGGTTTGTAATTGTGTTTGTACATGTGACTCATTGGCATATGAAACAAGAGACCAAAAACTAAAACTGCAGCAACAAAATATAACGAATGCCAACCAAACCAACAGCAGCAACAACAAAAGAAAATCGAATAAAAAATGATTTTTTTTTTGGTTTCGTATAAAAGAAAAGCAGAATCAAGCCACCCAGGGAAAATGTAAAACAAAATGTTGTTCAGGGAAAATATATGCAAATGGATGATGATGATGATGATGGTATGAAGAGAACATTGCAATTGTATTTCGTTTGGCACAAAAGACAAAAAAACGGCAGCAATAGCAACAAAAACCAGTCAAAAAAACAACACAAACACACCCATCTACATATGTATGCATATAGTGCCACACAGGATAATAGAATAGAAAATGCAAACGAAAAAAAAAGAGAGAAGAAGAATAAGAAGGAATTCATATCCACAAAAGTGCATAAATAACTTGCATTAAATGATTTTAACCACACCACACATTCAAGGATGTTCAAATGATCGTTAGTGTATGCAATCATCTGTACGAATGTGTTTTGTTAGCTTAAGGTTAAGGTGGTGGGTACATATTTGTGGGTGTAGAGTCCCCATGTATGTACATATGTATGCATTTATGTTGTAACTATCGGTACATGTTTGATTTTGCAAACATCGTTTAGCAGGCATACAATAAATATTTCTTGGAATTTACCTCTGATACTTAAGCAAAAGGTACACAGCAAACATTAAGAACTGCTGTGTGTACGTTTTAAGGTCAGATTACAAATTTAAAATTTTGCGGCCTTTTATGGCGATTGTTCAAATAGTACACCTTAGTACCCTAATTTAGTTTGGCATAGGCCAGATACAATGCATCGACAGCAGAATGAATAAACTACCAGCCCCCAGTGTAAGTATAAGAAATCGAGTAGTAGTATTTGCTTTTTATGGTCCTTATTACTACCAAGTTAACAACAGAAGGAGTTTGATTGAGGTCTAAACGATATCCTCATGCATTATTATTATTGTCATAAAGAGCTGTCCTGTCATCCAATGTACTGCCCTCAATCTGTATTTTAGCTAGGATTACAACCAAGCTTCCCACAACACCCATGTTGTTTGTATGAATTTTATACATGAGCGTCAGTACCTACAGTTTAAAGTCTACTCCGAACGACCGATATTTGATAAAATTAATAAAATGGCACTATTTATTTACTCTCAGAGTTTTTCCCAGAATTCTGCTAAGAAGAAGTCGTCGTTATGTTGGAGATGTCTGACCTAGTTTTTGAGGCGTAGGCTCACGTCTAATAAGCCGGACTTATGGTTTAAAATCGACTCCGAACCACTGATTTGAGAAACATTTCATGGCAATTTTACTTATTCATAGGGATGTTGCCAGAAGGTTTTTGTAAGCAAAATAATCGTCGTTTCTCGTCTATTTACTGCTCTGTGTCAGTAAGAATAATTCCTTACCCTCCACCTTATATCCCCATAGTAGTTCTAGTATGCGCTAGTGCCTCACTGGTTTCTGATATGTCCTAAGGGTTTATTTCTATCGTAAGATCTACTTGTTGGGTTTGACAAAGCTTCCACTCTGTAGAAGAATGTATTGAACCAACAGTGCCCTGTCGAAAGCCATTTTATAGCATTGTTTTAGAACTTTCCTGCATCCTATTAAGGCCCGCGGTTTGTTAGAGGTGTACTGTTTCTTATGCCGCAGTTAGACCCATGTTTGTATATCCTGGTACTGCCTTAAGTAATGTAATGAGCCTGTTACGACATTAACATAGCAAATCCTGGCTAGGATACACTGCAATTTCTTTGTCCAAAAGAAAGCCGACTGATGGTCACTTCCACTGTACGCATAATAATTCTCTTACACGACCTCTAGGGATCGTCACCATTTGGAACTGATGGCATTATAGACGAACTTGTTTTCCATTGCACTGTCGCGGAATAACCACGTCACCTTATGTATCTTTTTGTTGGGGAATATAATTCCACCAAACATAGGATTGTCATTCAGATATGTATTGCTTAACATTCGGTCATTCTGCGTCAACCTATCATTGTCAAGCCATTGCCTTTTCATGCCTGGGCATCGATATTTTTTATAAGCAATTGCATGTTATCGAGGGTGGTGCGAGAATCTGGGTTTAAATCCTGACTAAATGGTTGTAATGACCAATTAAGGAAGTGCCTTCAAGGTTTATCAATGCAATTACAGTGGAGCAGCAGTGGTGCCTTTTCAATTTCATTAACTTTGAGTAACAAACTCACGAAGGAGGGATGGAATGCATGCAAACAAGGTAAAGTTTCTGACTGTGGTCAAAGTGGCGACCTCCAGGACGATCCTTGTCTTGCTGTATTTAAGTTGACACGCAGCCTTCTCGTAACCCCCCCCCCCTGGATGGTATTCTAAAACCCGCTAGATGTTAACTAATGCGTGCAGCGAAGTCCAATCCCCTGGACTTTAAATTTGTGTTGTGTGTAGGGCTTCGAACCCACCACATAAAAAATATTCTCCAATGAAAAAACATATGTGTTGCGGCAGGCCGGAATCCGTTAATCGGGTTGTTATGGCCAATTAAGTAAGTAAGTAAGTAACAAACTCACGACTGTCGACATCCTTGGTTATCAAGCGGGTTTGCCAGAAAATGAATGTAGCCATCAGAGCGTTGTTGCCTTACGTGGTGAGTTCGCCGTTTATGGAAAAAGCTACTAAAATTATATTACGAACGTGTAACCCTTTTACCTTAGTTTAATGGAATTCGGTCAGTACAAGGACTGCGCTTACCTGTGGCATTACAACGGGCCGCTACGCGTGCTTAAGTAAGCAAAGCTTTGGTAAGCAAGGCTACCATTTCGACCTAACCTCACATAACCTAGACCTAGGTACGAATCCATTGCAGAACTGTGCTGATCCTGGCATTTCGATCATTGTGAGTAGGTTCATTTCTTAAAGATAAAGTCGTCATACGAAGTAGATTTGTGGGTTTGTATTTGGATTAGATATTCTGGTGCTTTTTTTAATGATGTTTACACGGTTGATTGTAATGCATCGTACCATTCTAGAAGTAAGGGATGCTATTTACTTTCAGTGCTTCTAATATGGAAACTCAGCGGCTGTTATGCTTTTTTACTTCTGTTGAGCGCATAATCCCCTTGTCACTTCTTATTTGTTAGGTACACAGAATTTTGGTGAAATAACAACCTCGTTTTCAATTCCACTCAAAGTCTGTGCTTTTTCATGCGAATTCCATGGAGCTACCTCATATATATTATATATACGAGGCGTTTCATTGTTCACAACCTATGAATGCGAGCGATAACACTCAGGTGCTTTCTCATAGGCGTTCCATTGTCCACAACATATTAATGAGTCCAATGGCACTCATCTATGCTTCCCTGTAGTCTAGGAATATTGCTTTCATGACCACTATTTAAAAAAAAGAAAAATTCTATAAAATTGCTTTAATTCTCCTGGCTAAGACCAATAATTTTTGGATTTAATTGAACGCAAATATGCAATTATTTTTAAATGACGAATTCATCCAAAAGCCAATAACAATTGATGAAAAAATTTTCTTTTTTTTATTCTTAGATTTCTAGACTGTTTTGCATATTAAGCTGACATCAACAACAAATTTTTCAAAAAATTCGAATTTGACATTCTCACATACATACATTCATGCATGCAAGTATGCATTATGCCTGTATGTAAGTATGCGTCTGTGTATTTGTCTGTGTATTGGTGATTTTTGTCTTAGTGTTTGGAATTTGATGTGACAATTCATTTGTATTCATAAACTGCAATTTAATTTTGTGAATAACTTCCTCTTTCAGTTTCCGGTTACGTAAATTCCTATTCCATGTAAATTTTTCTTTACAATACCAAACGAAGTCCTTTTTCAAGTCCATACCATAATGTTGTAATATATTGTCATTGTTGTTGTTGTTGGATTTATTCTATTATCAAGTGAATTCTAGCATATTTGCATACACTTTGTTTAAGACAATTGCAGAGTGAAGAACAAGAAATATGAAAGAAACAAAAAAAGTTTAAGAAGGATAAGGACATAAGGACAAGCATAAGAAAATTGCATAAAATGCATTTGAATATTTTTGTCATGCACTTGTTTATACACTTGGTTAACAGCACATAACTGATACAATGAAGGACAATAGCTGAGAGCATAAATTTTAAAGAATTTAAAGATTTTTTTGGTTTGGTTTTTTGGCTTTCATGTTGATCATCTTGGTTTGAAGTTTCATAAAAAAAACCATCAAAGTTTTGCTATGAATGTGTAAAAGAAACTTGGGAAGACCCTTAGTGGCGGGTGATATCTTGTGAGGGTATGGCAAGCCGGTGTACTTTAATTGAGGCTTTGTTGATCTCATCTCAAATCAAGCCAATATTTGCGATTTGTTTACATTATTATTGCACAAATCCAAACTTGCATTACCATCGCTTTATTCCCAAGAGAGAGAAACAATCCCATAAGGGAGCAATAAACTACTTTTCTTTCTTTTTAAAGATCTACAAAGGCGTTTGATGAAATTCTCCACAAGGTCACAGAAAAGTACATCGGTATTGATTAAAGCTTGAGATTCAAACAGAACCACTTTACTGGAATTAGAGAGCGAATATGGTCATCGTAAACGGCATACTGTCTAGCGATAGAGAGGAAGGAATTTGAGGAGACAAATGTGGTCTGTTCTCGCGTTTCACAATATGGCATACATACATATATAAGTGGTCATTAGAACCCTTCAGTCAGGATTGCGATCCATCTTCTCACACCACCTATGTTGTGGGCGGGGCTTTAAAGTCAACTTAGTTTAAAGTCAACTTCGAACAACAGATTTTTGAGAAACTTTTCATTGCAATTTGTTTTACTCTTATAGTTTTTACTAGAAATCTGCTGCGAGGAAGTCGCCCAAGAAATATTTTTCATATTTCCTTTTGCTGGAGATGTTTGACCTGGGGTTTGGACCCTGGTCTCATGTCAAATAAGCCAACACACTACCTAGTAGACTACAACGACTTCCAGCGTAAGTCAATCTCCTTGAAAACATGGGTTCTGTGGTATAATCCGGATTTAGAGTTTGTGTTCTCATCAATTGGCGTAGTTTGTATTTCAATTTACAGCCATGTCCATATAAAGTTATACTCACGCAACATTTTAAGACGGGCTGATCATTTATAATTCCAAAGATATGCTGATTAACTGGTAAATCAACGGGCTTTTAATGCAATTTTAATGAACAAAGTTTTCGCCAGCAATGTAGCTCGTTTTTCTCATTCGGTTGGTACGTCAGCAAATAAAATTATCGCATATGCTGCTTCGAGAGCCCAGAAGTGATTGTAAAAAAGCCCTTCCATTTAGAAAAAGTTATGCTTTGGTGCACATTACCATCTTGAACTGTCATTAGACCATGCTTTACTGAAAATGATCCTGGAAGAACCTTTACTAAATATTAATTCAAAGAGCTATGTTCGTGTTATAACCGACTTTTTTGGCCTGCACTTGAAAATTTAGAACTGGACGGTATGTAGTTTCATCAAAATCGTGCCACGAGCAAGACAACACCACTGACTTTAATATTTTTGTATGAGAAGCTTTCAAAAGAGTAATTTCAGGTTCAAGGTCATGCAATTTGACGCCGTTATAATTTTTCTTTGTGGGGCTACATCAAATACTGGACCTACATAGATAATCTTCTAAGGTTGTATTACTTAAGTACCAAAATTTGTCAAGTTATCGTGAGATTTCTTTGTTTTATTGTTGTCCTAAAGAGGGTCCTTAGAACCCTAACCATTCAATCTATTGTCCTTCCCAAAAACTTAATAGAGTATACGTATGATGTCTCCTTGAAGCCCATTGCCCTGAAAAAATTTCAAGATTGCCTACAATGCCAGTTTGCTGTCCACCATCTTGTATGCATGGAATGCACTAATGTCGTTCCAAAACTGTGTTCCAATGATTAATTCTTATCGTTACAGAATCTTCATGTTGGAATCGAAACAGCTAAAATATTGAATAAGTATACTCTGAGTCTATAGCGCCTCGTTAAAGATCAGTTGTCAACCTCAAGTCATTCTTAGATAGTCTGACGCTTTTCTCACGTTTGCTTTTATTCCCAACAAAAGTTTTGATTGCCTTAGATCCACCTCGGTTTAGAAGTGCCTTTGCCTTTGTTTATCTTTTCTTTTGTTGAGAATACTTTTCTAACAGCCGATGCCATTTCACAAAAGACTTCTAGCCAACGCCTCGCAACCAACCTCGCGTACTAATTCAATTCCGAGAATTACATGACATGGGATCCAGGAGCCTATTCAGCTTCCACAGACAGTGCGTTACTATCTATGATTTAGTCTTAAAAGAAAAGATTGCTCAACTGACGGCCTGACTGTCAAATAAAATAGAATTTTTTAGTCTGTTTTACCTGTTGAATGAGCAAATATTTCGAATTGGTTAGCCAATGTCCTCGGAATATTTTATTCTGGGACCAAAATACCTGTTCCAAGTCCATAATCCGTTCTTGACCCATTTGTATACCACAAAATAGTTATTGCCGTGTGATGCCATTCTAAATGTGCGAAAAAAGGGAATGGATCGACTGCTGCAACCAGTCCAGTGGTTATAATTTAAAATATGTACATAATTGCACACGTCGTGGCATTATAATGACGTAAAAATTCTTTCGAAATCGTCTTTGGAGTTTAAAAAAATATACTGGTATGGATGCAGATATACTCGAAACTGAGAAATAATTTGTTTTGCTAACAAAAAGCTCTAATATTTCTATGAAACTCTTTTTAGATTTCCTTTAATTTGCTGATTCGAATAATACAGCTTGCAATCGTTGCATTTGCTTCATGTGTTGGAAAAACCGATTGCTTTGCGCCTTCAGATATACATACATTGGACTATGATGGACTGTATTGCTCTCCACTATTTCCTTAATTATTTCTTTTATAAAAATTTGAAATTTAATTATACATTCTTGCTTTACATACATTTAGGCAATAAATGCATAAGAATGTGTGGGTGTGTACTGTTCCTTAAACCCATAATTATGCAATTCCACTAGCCATCCTTCCATACTTTCGACATGTGTGAGTGCTTAGATGTGCTGGGTATGACATCGATTGTCTTTTAAAATATTCAGTTTCATTGAAATACTTTGTAAACATTATCCTGGTTTTCCTTTTGCATCATCATCATGCTCATATCCTTTGGATTTTATTCTTAAACTGTTTGACTTTTTGCATATAAAATACACTCAGGGAGAGAGGAAGAAAGACAGAGTGAGGGGGAAATGGTATTAATTGATGGTTATTTTATTTAATTACCTGTTTAAGTTCTGTTTTAGTTTTGTTTTCTTTTCTTTTTTTTTGGTAAGTACCACGTTGTAAAACTTAATAACTTTGAGATGCTTTTCAATCAATTACAGGTTAAATTACTTTTTTCTTCTTCGTTTGCTGCCAACTTCAACTCTTTAGTAAACGCTTTTAAAAACTATTAAAAAAGTAATTAAGATTTATTGCTTTTTAGTTGAATAATCATTAGATTACGGCCAAGTTAAGGTATATTAACTGTTTAGACAAGTTATAGTTTATCATGGCAGCGGAACAAGTTAATTAAACAACTTTTTCTCGATGCACAATTGGTCGATGTTTAACGGATGCAGCTGCAAGAAGATTAAAAAAAATCTTGAAATAATTAATGAATAAAGTACGTATATAATTACAGTTAATATTAGTAGAAGACAATGCTTTAACCAAACTATAAGCAATTGGTTTAAAAATAAATAATTTTTATCAAACATGAGAGTCTTTGGGGTACACACAGTAAAAACCGAGTGTTTTTGTTAATATTTTATACATACATAATTGGCCAGTACAACCCTTTAGACAGGACTTTAAACTGTAGGTCCCACCTCGCATGTATAAAATTAACACACACAACATAAGAGGTGTGAGAAACTAGGACGGTGTACAATGGGTCAATTCGACCTCCGAGTACTGTACTTGTCTTAATTAACCTCTAACTTAACCTAACCTAACCTAATTGTCCAGTACAACCCTTTAGACAGGATCACAGCCTAGCTTCTCACACCACCTATGTTTCGTGTATTAATTTTATATATGAGTGATTTTTTGAGAAGCTTTTTCATGGCATTTTTTATTTACTCTCTGAGGTTTTGATAGAAATCATATTTCATATTTTCGTTTTGATGGATATGTCTGACCTCCGATTTGAATCGTGCCCTCCCTTCTACTAGGCTAACATACTACCTACTAGACTACGTCGACTTAAGTCCGTACAACAACTACATTTAATACGACCATCATACACATCGCATATTTGTGGATTGGAATCATGTGAAACTGGCCCAAAGGAATTGTGTTTGTTTCTGGTTAAATGGCTGCGCCAATACCAGGATAATCCCTTACAATTATTAAAATTTACTTTTCGCTAAGGTTTACACGGTTTACGTTGCAATGTAGGTAAGCACAAGAGCGGCATTGTTTCGGGGGTAGCTTGTAAATGATTTCTGTAGAAGCTGCAGAGATGAGAAGTCAGATGAGACTGTTCTTCGCCTACTGGGAATATGGCCGGCATTGTGTCAAAAGAGAAAGAGAGTGTAAGGTTTACACGTCGTGAAGGGGCGTTGCATTTTGGGTAAGCACAAGACGCTTATTGTTCTGGGGCATCACGCAACAAATTTCTGTAGATGCTGGAAATATGAAAGGACAGATGAGACTGTTCTTCACCTACTGGGAACATGACCGGCACTATGTCACAGGAGAAAGAGGCATCTTGCTTCCTACTGGTAAGGTTTACACGTCGTGAAGGGTGTAGCATTGTGGGTAGGCACAACAGCCGCATTGTTTCGGGCTCACCTTGCAAATCATTTCTGTAGAAGCTGGAGAGATAAGAAGACAGATGATACTGTTTTTCGCCTACTGGGAACATGACCCGCACTATGTCAAAGGAGAAAGAGGCAACTTGGTGCTCACTGCATTGATGATCTTGGTGATTTATGGAACATTGACACCAGCAATTTGTTTCGCTTCATTGGAAGCTCTCAGTGATCCCAGGACTAGGGCATAAGTAATGAAAACTGTGGTATCACAATACGCCCCATGTGGCCTAAGTGTGTCCATCCAAATTCCTTGTGGGGAACAGCCACCTCTAAAAACCTATCTAACTACCTAAGGTTTACACGATATTTGCATCATCACATACATACATACATAATTGGCCATTACACCCCTTCAGTCAGGATTACGGACTAGCTTCTCACACCACTTATGTTGCGTGTATTAATTTTATACATGAGTGGCGGGACCTACAGTTTAAAGTCGACTCCGAACGACAGATTTTTGAGGAACTTTTCATGGCAATTTTTATTTACTTTCAGAGGTTTTGCCAGAAATCTGCTGAGAGGAAGTCGCCGAAGAAATACTTTTTGTATTTTATTTTGATGTCTGGCCTGGGGCTCGAACCCTGGCTTTTCGTCTACTAAGCCAACACACTACCTACTAGACTACGACGGCTTCGAAAAGCATAATATGGCATAATGAGCCATAACTCAGGCCCAATTGCTGAGAATGCAGTAAACTCAATAAATTTCGATTATACACCATATTCGAGCATCATTACAATTTTGATTTTTTTATTTCTAATTTGTTGATTACTGATGTATTACTTTACCCCTTCGCACAAACCTTAAAAAAACACACATGAAAAATAAAATCCATTCATGATTTGAGAAGGCCTCGATGCGTTTACATTAAGAAGATGCCCTCAAGTATGATTGCAAAATCAATGTTAACAAAAGGACGAAACAACGCGTTTAACAAACGATTTATTGTAAACAAAAATTGGTGACGACTTTATTCCAAAATTGATTTTCTTTAATGGCCTCCTCGTTCATGTGATTTCACATCTCTGAATTACTTTTTATGGCATTAAGTTCAACCATTTGCTTATGCCAATAAGCCAGCACCTTTTGCAACATTGTAAGGCAATATTTTCTTATTTTTATTTTCATTTAAATAATTTATATTTTATTTTGTTTATTGAGCACAAATATTTATTCAAATTGATTGCATCGTTAAAAACTTAAAGTCACATGTAAATAATTTCTGATACATCCTGGTAAATATACGTACTTTTACCTCCGGTGATGCATTACTAAATGCATCCCCTATACTACACGACAAAAAACATACTTAATGCAGTGCATTTATTCTACTGCTTATTTATTTTTGTTTTTTATGAAATATTATTCAATAAAAAAAGAAAGGAAATGAAATAAATAAAAAAAAAATATTCAAACGTAAGGGTATTCACAATAATCTTGCAAAATATAGTAAAAAGGAATAAAAGATCTGGTCAACAGCTGATTTGGTATGGATGATCATATGGAATTGAATATTCTGCATTAATTTGATATTCTCTGTGTGATTTTGTTTACTGGTATTACATACATACATATCTAATTGGTAATTACAACCCTTCAGACAGAAATACGACCTAGCTTCTCACGCAACGTATGTTGTGTGTGTGTTAATTTTATACATGAGTGACGGCAACTACAGTTTAAAGTCGAGTTCGAACGACAGATTTTTGAGAAACTTTTCATGGCAAATTTTTATTCTACGCTCAGAGTTTTTGCCACAAAACTGCTTACTGGAAGTCGTCGAAGAGATATTTTTTTATTTTTCGAGATGTTTGACTTGGGCTTTGAACCGTGGCCTTACGGACTAATAAGCCAACACACTACCTACTAGACTACGGCGACTTGTTTACTGGTATTATTGACTGAAATTATCATTTTAAATCAATTGTAAGTGCACGCCCTTAATATTTACTAAACTAATGCTGATATTTTCCAGCATATGACTTGATTTTTACTTTATTTCCTTCTCTTATTCTCTTTTTTTTTGCTAAGAAAACGGAAGTATTAAAATAAATATCACAAATTGTATTTAAATATCTGGCGTTTGTATGTATGCATATAAATATTTGAAATATAATTTATTGCTGCAATGGTTAGAGAAGAGATTTTTTAGAGACTTTTTTCCTTTTTTTTTAGAAAAATATGAAATGATGGCATCATCGTTCAAAATGTTTTCTTGAATTTTATTGAAAGCATATATGCATTGTATTGTGAATGGGTACTGCAGGTTACTTCAAATACATCAGCGATCATTGGTTTTCGTATAAACTTTGATCAGTCTCGTTATCCCTACTATTAGGCGACTTTAAACTGTAGGTCTCGCCACCCATGTATAGGGTGGGAAATTTAAAAGTTTAAATTTAAAACTGCAATAAAACCAAAACGGTTTGTAATTTTTCCGAATTTATTTATTTTTTTTGTTATGAAGTACAATTGTTCCGATTAGAAATGGAATATTATTTAATTTTCATATGACTGCCTAGGCTGACCTCACAGTACGTTATTCGATCGGCGCAATTTTCGTGTACTTTTTTGAGCGTATGTAATCTTATGCCGGCAATGGCATCACGAATAATGGCCTTAAAATGCTCAACAGTCTCTGGTATGATGGCATAATGTTCCCCTTTAACGGCCCCCTACAGAAAATAGTTCAACGTTGTCAAATCGCAGCCTCTTGGTGGCCAATTGATATCACCATTTCGTCTAATTAAACGGTCATCAAACGTTTGACGTAATAAATCGATTGTGGCATGAGATGTATGGCAAGTTGCACTATCCTGTTGAAACCAAACATTGTCCACATCAATACTATGAAGAGCGTGTTATCGAGGTGCGATAGGTGTCTCCATTGACCGTTTTGGTTGCGCCCTCCTCATTTTCAAAGAAATAGGGACAAGTGATGCCTCCGCTCCACAAGCCGCGCCCAACAGTCACACGTAATTGGTGAATTGGCTTCTGTAAGGCCTCATTTTCTGAGCCCCAAGTATGGCAATTTTGCTTATTAAAGTACCCACCAAAATTAAAAAGAGCTTCATCCGATAGGTTAGGTTAGAGCACATGTACTTGTCAATTAAGGCAAGTACAGTACCCGGAGTTCGAATTGACCCATTGTACAACCGATAAGATGATTATTTTTTCTCGTTGGTCTAATAAATCCCTACGTTGCTCAAGCGTAAATCGATTCATTAGGTTCAATGGGGATAATATACTGGATTTTGTGACAGAATAGAACAGCATAAAGTCCAGTGAGAAACTAGGTCGTAATCCTGACTGAAGGGTTGTAAAGGCCAATAATGTATGTATGTATGTAAATAAGACTGTAATACGGCCCCACACCTAAATATTTCGCCACCTTTTTTTGTGACTAAAAACATTTTGACTTGTCATGGCAATTAATTATGTTTTAAGAGTTTGTAAGCAGACTCTTGAAAGTTGGGCCCCGAAAAAAATTTTTTTTAACATATCGTTGCAGTAAGAGGAGGCCCCAATGGTGTACAGTGCATGGCATGCATATATAACCAACGGGTTATCTTGTTAGCAAATCCTTTTTACAATTTTCGATGTTCTTTTTCTTTTTTCTTTGGTGTACAGTAAATATCTTTGATTTTTGTTCGAAAAGAATGCATTTGAATACATATTTCGAAAATAAATAAAAAAACCTCCATTATATTCGCTTCAGTTAATCGTTAAATTGGCTTGTTAGCTAGGAATACAAAAAAGGGTTATTTATTGATGTGTACATAAATATTCCAAAAAAAAAATAAATTAAAAAATATATGACATTACCTTCGAGTAACAACAACCAGTAAGTAAGCAATGATATGATAATTTAACCAAAACGGTAACAATCTTTTAAAGATTTCTTTCAAATAAGATTTCTTTATAAACGAATGCAATACATGGGATTTTTAAACCAATGAACTGTACTGAAGACATGTAATCAAAATTTAATTTAATACGGAAGAAAATACAGCGTAAGACCGATATATGGACTAATGGGTAACGTAGGAACACAATTTGATGAGTTTGTGTAAGAATATAAGAAATTTGTTTTAATTTCCTAATCTAACACATACATGACTACATAATTTATCATTACAATGCTTCAGTCAGGATTACAACCTAGCTTCTTATACCACTCATGTTGTGTGTGTTAATTTTATACATGAGTGGTTGGACCTACAGTTTAAAGCGACTCCGAACGACAGATTTTTAGAGAAATTTTTAATGGCAAATTTATTCTCAGAGTTTTTGCCAGAAATCTGCTGAAAGGCAGTCAGCGAAGGAATATGCGTGAAATACGTAAGGGGCGGAACCTACAGTTTAATGTGGACCCCAAAGGATTGATTTTTGAGAAACTTTTCATGGCACTTTTATTTATTCTTCGAGTTTTTGCCAGAAATCTGCTGAGTTGCAGGATTTCTTTTTTCGTATCTCGTTTTGCTGGTGAAGTCTGACCTGGGGTTTCTAGCGTGGCCTGACGTCTAATGAGCCAACACGTTACCTACTAGACAACGACGACTGCACCCTTCTAATCTAAACTGCCTTTAATTCGGACATAATATTAAATTGCAATTACTTTAAAAGCAAGCTTTTCAATTCGAAAAATTGATCTCTCTGTGTGGTTCCATTCTTTGTGCTAGATTGTAAGAAGATCGATTTTCCTTTCTATTAAAAACCCAATGAGAATTTCATTTAAAATATTAAGCAGCCATAGTCTAGTAGGTAGTGTGATCCCTTATTAGATGTAAGGCCACGTTTCAAGTCCCAGGTCAGACATCAAGACAAAATACAAAAAGTATTTCTTCGGTTTTCGTTGAATTTGCTGAAGAAAATTATGGAAATAATTTTACTTTTCAGCAAGATAACGTCCCTATACATGTAGCCAAAAGGACCAAAGCATTTTTTGAAGAAAAGGATATAACTGTTTTGCACTGGCCACCACTTAGTCGCGACCTTAATCTTGTTGAAAACCTCTGGGGAATTTTAAGTGCCGAAATATACAAGAGTGGGATGACTTATAACTCCTTAAAAGAGCTGAAAGAAGCTTTAATAAAAAAATAGGAAGAAATTCCCCAAGATGAGTTACAAAAATTAATAAACTCTATGCCAATTCGGTTAAATGATGTAATTAAAAATCGAGGAGGACACACGCATTATTAAAATTAATATCTTATTTGAATATATTTAATTAGCTTTAAGTTTTGAATTTTTTCTTATTTTGTACCATATAAATATTTCCTTTAAGAATTTGAATTAGCTATAAGAAATAATTTATAAAATAAACAAACTCTGAAAATTTTTTACTTTAATTTTTTGTTTCTCTTTACTAAATATAAAAAATACATAAACTTATAAATAAGCTTTAAAACCAAAGAGATTTTTAGAAAAAACACATGTACCATATAATTTCTTCCTTGGCTGTATATAAAGGGTTCGCCAAATAACTTTTTTTTTGAAAATGCTTTAAAAAAAACTACTATATTTTCTCAAATTTCTTTTTTTTATTTGAAAGTACAATCCTTTCGGTTAATAATGGAAATGCCTCGTCTGGCCATGCAGTAGTCTACACCAGAAGATGCCGATTTTGGCAAGAAAATCATCTTTTCAGATGAAGCTCATTTTGATCTTGGCGGGTACGAGTATGTAACCAAGCAAAATTGTCGCATTTGGGGCACAGAAATCCCGCACGCTTACATTGAAAAGCCGACGCACCCAAAACGAGTCACTGTTTGGTGCGGATTTTGGTCCAGAGGCATAATTGGGCCATTTTTCTTCGGCAATGAGCAAGGAGTGGCCGTTACAGTCAATGGCGATCGTCATCGGGTCATGTTGAACGAATTTTTGTTCACAAAAATTGAAGAGGATGATATTGGCAACATTTGGTTTCAACAGGACGGCGCTACGTGGCACACAGCCGAAGCTACAATCGATGTTTTGCGCCCTGTTTTTGAAGATCGCATTATCAGCCGCAGAGCTGATGTCGTTTGGCCACCTCGGAGCTGCGATTTGGCACCGTTGGACTATTATTTGTGGGGTGCCGTCAAAGATAAGCGTTACGCCGACAAGCCAGAGACAATGGACGTTTTAAAGGACAATATTCGTGAAGCCATTGGTGAAATACAGCTGCACACAATCGATAATGTGCTTAAAATTTGGAGCGATCGTGTAGTCTAAAGCATGGCCAGCCGAGGCAACCATTTGAATGAAATTATTTTCCATTATTAACCGGGAGGATTGTACTTTCAAATAAAAAAAGTAATTTGAGAAAATATTCAGTAGGTTTTTTTAAAGCATTTTCAAAAAAAAAGATATTTGGCGGACCCTTTATGTAATATTAACACTGACGCCAGCTTTAATGCTGACCTTAGTTTTAAAACAATGTAAATATCTTGTAAGATTTTTTTCTTTTTAAGCAAGTACTGTAAGTAGTCTACCATAAATCCTAATCCCTGTATACAGTCTTCACTCATTTCCCGTTTTCTTAAATAACTATAATAAATAGCTCAAGTCATTACCGGGGAATAAAGATGCATTAACCAATCTCTATTAACTCCACTATTCTTGCAACATTAAGTAAATATTTAACACGGCATCCATAATCTAAAAGAAGAATTTGTCTTTAATCGATTTTGCCATCCGTCCACACCTTTTTAACTATTCATGGGGAAATAGTGCGTAAAGCCAGGCCAAGCCAATGATAGTATGAGTATTTAAAGTGTATAAAACGCTTAGACTTGCCTACATACATGCTTACATATACACTAAAAAATGAAGAAGAAGAAGAAGAAAAAAGCAAGAGAAAAAAACAAAGAAGTGTAAAGACTTTCCTTACTTGTTTCCGTTTCCGTTAACACCAACATCTTTACCATTTTACGTATACGTAATGTTTAATAAGTTCTGAGCTCTGTATGAGGGTAGTTGGAACAACAACAACAGCAATAATAATAATAATAACAACATCAGCAAATTCTAAATCATCCCAACTCGTTTAGACAAAGTACCAGAACATTCATCTCGTTGACCCCAAAGGACTAAACGAGATAAATGAGAAAAATGTTCAAATGAAACATCAGGTTTTTTTCCGTTCTCCGCTCTCTTACTCATGCTCACATATACCATAATAATATACCTTTTACTCACACATACATATACTCTCACTTATATAGTAAGTAGTAGAATACTTTGCCTGTCTTGTCTTGTAGTAGTAGTAGTTGTTGTTGTTGTTGTTGTTGTTTAAAAAGGCATTTTATTCCTTCCTATTCTTAACCTGGTTACAGATGAATAATGATGATGAGCAATCGACTTTAGGAAGGAAAAGTGGCAAAACCACAACAAGAAGTACTTCAGTGTGGTAAATATGCAACGAGCAAGTATCATGAGGTTAACTTCAAACACTAACTGACTGACTGATAGACATACAGACAGAGAGAGAGGCAGGCAGGCATGCCAACATACTACCACACTGATACGGCCTGTCTAGTTGGCCGTCTCTGTATGGCTGTGCTAAAGGTACTAAAACAAATGGCGAAGGCGTTCTGGTTAGGATGTGGTATTCGTCAGAGACAATGACTTGTCTTGTATGCACGTATATACATATGTTTGTGTGTGTGTTTTAGTGTAATAACCATGATAAAGATGGAAAGATGGAAATCAAGTTGGAATCGATGTAATTGAGAATTTAATTCTCATACTCAAGTGATTATGATTAAAAATGATGTTTGATGCCCCGTATTGATATCGAATAATTAATATCTGCCAGTGATGTACGTCTCTCTGTCTGTCTGTATATCTGTCTACTTACATTACCGGATAAATTTAATTATTTTATTATTAAAATAATGGAAAAATATAAAAAAGGAATTTCCCATAAAGTAATGCTGCATTCCAACAATACTATTGTATGAAATGAATGACTTTTGCGAAAGAGTCATCATTACAAGCAATTAATTGCAGTCAGAGGTTAACCATACAACTACGGTGTGACGTATAAATTCTTCAAAAAACAAACGATGTAATTATTAAAGCATATTAAAGTACATGAAATATGAAGGGCAAAATGCTACAGAAATTTGGAAAATTTAACTAGAGCAGGTTAGGCAGACAGCTGTAGGCATATGTTCCAGAGTCTACTTAAAAAAGTCACGCCTACTTTAAGAACAAAAGGAAAGGTTTCTTTCTTTTCTTTCTTCTTTTTGAAAAGTCGTATGCCTTCCTTCAATTTTCACATGCCAGAGACATGTATCGATGGCCAGACATTTTCCTGATTAAAAAAGTTACTTTTCTATTGGTCCTGCCAGCCTTTTTCGACATTGTTTGCTCTCAACAACATGTAGCCTGGCGCAATTGCTAACCCTCCCCACAATCTTGATTTAATTTAAGCCTGCTTAGGTTCGTTGAACTCTTTCAAGAACCTCAGATGGTTTCTTTCGCCATTAGAGATGCTCGAAAACCTCGATAGTCGATGCTTCAAGGTCGGCTTGATTTCTCGTGTATACATGTTGCCGCCTATGCTGATGATATCGGGATTGTGGAATTTTCTCAGAAAGGCTTTATATTAGAAGCCTCTCTTCAACTACTATAGATTATTTCAGGCGGTGAAAGGCGGTCCTGAGTAGAAAATCCCCGCAGTAGTCTAGTAGGCGGTGTATTTGCTTATTAGACTTAAGGCCACTGTTCAATGCGCAGGTCAGACATTTCCAACAAAACGAAATATGAAAAAATATTTCTTCGGCGACCGCGTCTCGGTAATTTTCTGGCAAAAGCTCTGAGAGTAAATAAAATTGCAGTGAAAAGATTCTTAAAAATCTGTCGTTAGGAATCGAATCCTACCACTCATGTATAAAATTTACATACACAACATAAGCGGTGTAAGAAGTTAGATCGTAAGCCTGACTGAAGGATTGTGACGACCAATTAGGCATGAATGTAACGTATCTGACAGCCAATGGATCTCCCGGGTAATTGTATAGGTGATGGACTTTCGCCAGCAGACATTCCCCTAATGAATGCCAATTCACACATAGATTATAGACAGCCTTTGTTAGGTTAAGTGAAGGTATTTAAATTGATAATTGCGGAAAGGGAAGGTACGCGGTGAGAGTTGCATATTTCAAATGAGTTTGTAGGCCTCTAGAGAAGGAATAGAGTAGAGTTCACTTTATCTGACAATATTAGCCTCTAAATTAATTTAACGTAAGTCACTGCTCTTTATTTTGTTTCTTAAAAAATTGCGCTAGAAATGCGAAGCTCTGATGCTGATTGTCAAGACCGATTGATGAAGACTTGCCAGCTGAGGCATGGCTTCAAGTAGTAGCTTAACGGTGTCAATCTCAAGTGATTGCTAGCTAACGATTGGCTCGAGGCTAAGCTAGGTTTTAAATATTTGTGAAACGCTCTGAGTGAACTTTCTTGCAAAATTTTAAAGTTGTCTGGTGGAAGTAAACAAAGATATACTGTGTAACTACTTTTCTAACATTGGCTGCTGATTGAGGGCGTAATAATCGACTTAATGTACAGGGCTTGGAGATAGGTTAGGTTAGGTTAGGTTAGATGACGTGTACTTGTCAATTAAGACAAGTACAGTACCCGGAGGTCGAATTGACCTATTGTACAACGTCCTATTTACTCATACCAATTATGTTGTGTGTGTTAGTTTTATACATGAGTGGTGGGACCTACAGTTTAAAGTCGACTCCGAACGACAGATTTTTGAGGAACTTTTCATGGCAATTTTATTTACTCTCAGAGTTTTTGCCAGAAATCTGTTGAGAGGAAGTCGTCGAAGAAATAATTTTTGTATTTTATTTTGATGTCTGGCCTGGGGCTCGAACCCTGGCTTTACGTCTAATTAGCCAACACACTACCTACTAGAATACGGCGACTTCAAGGGCTTGGAGATATTATGCAGAAATTTTAAGAGACTAGAAGCATTACAGATGTGATAAGCACTGGAGAAATTGAAAGACGAACTATTCTGTGATAATCAGATTGACACTGTGCAATTCCCAGGAAACACGTCTCCAATTTCCTCTCAGCAGATTTCTAGCAAAAACTTTGCGATTTAATAAAATTGCGATGAAAAGTTTCTCAAAAAACTGTCAATCGTAGGTAGCGCTAATAAGCTACAGCGACTCGACGAGCATTATTGCATGAACAGTTTCCAGAAGAAATAATTTCACATTTTGGCGACATCAACCGGCTACAAAGATTATGGGAACGCTTGAGATCCTATTATAAGTGAGAGCAGTAGGGAAGTTCCTGGACATAAACTAGAGTGAAGCAAGAAGTTTTTCTATTTGTGGAATTAAAACGCTGGGAATATGTATACACCATTAAACAAAGCATTGCATAATGTATTCCTGATTTCCATAAAACTTTTATAAAATCATATATTTTCAAACAATTGCCAAATATGCCTGGGTATTCATACTCGGTCTTAATTATTTAATATTTTTAAAACGTTTTCAATGTTTGTTTTCATCAAAAATCCTTGTGCCAGAAAGTTTCAAGCTTCAACTTTTGCTAATTAACAATTAATTCGTATTTTTATTATTGTATGCTTTCCATATTTTCTTTTCGTTTTCGTTTTTTTGAAAATTTTATTTTTGCTTTTCATTATAATTTGCTGTGCGTGGGAGTTAATTCAATTTAAAGCTGAGCTTAAGATTTTTCTTGGCAGCTAATTTATTTATACTGCTTTCTGGTTTTCATTTTATGTTTCTTTGGCAGTTTTTCTACCTATCAAAAGTTCATTGCAAAATGTTTTTTCTTCCATTTTATTTGTTTTTTTTTTTGATTTTTATTTCGTAATTTCCTACACAAAGTTTTTCTTGGAGTGAAAATTTTTTTTGTTTTTTTTTTTTTTTGATGTTTTTAATAATTATTTTTCACCTTCTCCACTTGATTGTTGGTGTGTTTTTCATTTCAATTTCTGTTATTTCTGCTGTATTTCATATATATGTACATTCGTTTGGCTTATGAGACCTCAAAAATTATTATATCAGCTGTTAGATAATCATAAAATGCTATGAGAAACGGGTACAGAAAACGGGAAAGGAAAGCTGAAGGTAAGAAAAAGAAAAATAAAAGAAAATAGTAAAGAAAAGTAAAAATAATGAAGAAAATCATTTGGAATGAAAATTATTCAAGTTTGTGTTGTGTTATGAAAAATTATGATGACTTAACCAGCAACCAACAACCCACAACTGCGTATGCTTCTGCTGCTGCTGCTGAGGATGATGAGAAGAACTTTTGGTTTTTCTGCTTTTGATAATTATTATGACTACTTTTGTGTTCTATTATTTCTCTTTTTTTCAAACACAAGGGAAGTATAGTTAAGCCTATGCCCGGTTTCTATACAAACATTCAACTCATTCATATACATATTTAATGATTAATTATAGATGGCTATACATCCCTGTTTGTTAGGTTATGCAAATCTGCACACAAACTTTCTTATTTATTCCATTTTAATTTTCCTGCCATCTGAACTTTTCTGATTAAGCAGATACTCTTTTGCTTACATTTTTTTCTTCTTCTTTTTTTATTCATTATTGCATAAGTCAGTCAGATTTTTTTTCATGATTTTTATGAATTTTTAATCAGATTTCATGTTTAAAATTTGAAAAAATTTTATGCAAGAAATATTTGTTCTTTTTTATTTTTAAAGCCCTTATTTGGTTCAACCAAACCGATTTTTGATGAAATAAAATACGAAATGGGACAGGCCATTAAGAGTTAATGGTGGTATGCAGACCTTAAAATCGACACTTATCGAACAATGGAGAAGATGTTCACATATTACACAATAAACATAATGAGTCCAGTAACAACGAATAAAAACCAGAGAGAAACTAAAAACAAATGAGGCTCAATTTCAGTGTCTGTAAAATTCTAAGTACCTGACTACATGGTTTAGATATGAGGAGTCCGAAATGCTGTCTTAAAATATAAAAATTAACTTTAAAATCGCAGAATTAAAATTGATTTCCATTGATTGATGTTCTTTTTCACTATATGGAATCGACCAGGACTCTAAAAATAGCCGAAACGTAGATTTGTCGAAAACTCATCCGAAGCTTATTAATTGCTTACAATTATGGAAAGGCGCGACGTCGAAAATCATATTGTTGTAGTTACATACATACATAAATGGTCATTACAACACTTCAGTCAGAATTACACATACATACATATGTTGTGCACGCTCATTTTATACATGAGTGGGGGGACCTTTAGTTAAAAGTCGACTCCGGACGACAGATTTTTGAGAAAATTTTCATGGCAATTTTATTTTCTCTCAGAGTTTTTGCCAGAAATCTGCTGTTGTTGTATTTGCTCTACTAAGTAGCTACATGGAAAAAGGCGATTGCGACCGCTTGGAATCATTCACTAGTTTGATCATTGCTCTGTGAAGTTGTTTAAGGATACTGGTGGACGTCCGCGCACTGTGAGAACTCCGAGAACTCTATCAAAGTCATGAAGAAACTAATCAATCGAAAACCACTGTGAAAACAAGAATTCTGACGCAAAAATATATGTCTGCCATCATCAGAGAAGATTTAGGTCTGAACATGTACAAACGACACACTGAAGATGAAAACAAGTAAGCAAAAAATGATAACATTACTCAGCTGGTACGCGAGAAACATTCACTTACAAATTCTGTTTACTGGCGAGAAGATCTTCACCACAGAAGGGTCCTTCAATAAACAGAACGATCGTGTGTATGCTAAGTCATACAGAGGAGCATTTCAACTCATCCCGAGGTTTCAAAGAGTCCACCATCGCGTGTCTGGTGTGGCATGGTGGGCAGTGGCGACACCAAGCTCCATTATTGCGATAAAGTGTTGAAAACATCGGCCAAAGTATATCAATCGACCATCTTGAAGCCTCGACATTTTGAAGCCTCTTTACTGATCAATGTTCACAAGCAAGACTTTGCTTCACCTAAAAAGCAAAAACAGTTAGATTGTGGCTTCAAAACAACATTCAGGACTCCATATTAAAGGAGTATTGTCCAGCTGAGGGTCTAAAGCTCAATCTGTTGAATTACAAGTTGTGATCCGCATGGCTTTTTTTACACGACGCTCAAATATTGAGTGTTGGAAGGGAGTCCGTTCGGTGTACAATTTGCGATTACAATTACAATTCAAATCAAAATTGCCAAGCTTAACAACTTTTGCTGACTTTCTTAAGGCCGATCTTATAAAATTTCGAAATATAACATTTACTGCAGAGTAATAGTGTGATACAATTATGCTGAATTATTTTTAACAATAGTTTGCTTGTATAGGTCTCATATGCTTATCTAATAGGCCTGTATAATTGCAAACCAATGGAAATGATTGATGAGCTGATTGATGAGTTGATTGATGGCAAACTTGACTAATGCCCGTTAGCAAATTGCATCCAAAATTTAAAACTACTTATGAAATTTAATATTAAAATTGTTTTGCAAGTAATTTACTAAAAAAGAAAAACAAACAAAAATAAATTTTATTGCCTACCGTTTTAAATGTCTCGATGATAATGATATTCATACAGAGTCGTATACTTTTTTTCGAACAAAAACTCAAGTGTTTATTATTTAATTTATCCGACTATTTTATTTAAAACACTATAAATGTTGTTGTTGTTATTTTCGTTTGTTGTTGTTAGTGTAAATGATACTGTTTTTTGTTTGTATTTTTGATTATAATTAAAATACTTTAATATTTATAGTATGAACAAGCAAACAATTCTGTCCCTGGTGTCTGATTAAAAAATATGAATTAAAAACCACACCATCAACAACAACAATAACAACAGCATCAGAAACAGAAACAAACTGCAAAAAAAAAATAGTAACGACTACGGAAAAAATATATGGAAACCGGAGACAGTTTTTTCCGCGTAAAAAAAATAAAAATGAAGTGAAAATCATAAAAAAACAAGAAGAATTGCACGAAAAACGCAACACTTCCGTTGACATTTAAATTACCTTCAACACTTGATGAACATAAAAATATTCGCGTTTTTATACGCCGTTTTTAATACGCAATTTCTGTGCATTTTTACTACACACAGTCTTCTCCTGCATAACAATGATAAATACTCGCTCAAAAACACACACTCACTCTCGTTTATTATTTATATTTGTATGTGTGTGTGAGTGTGTATATATTTATTTATTTTTTTTTTAATTTTACAAAATTTTGCCACTTTAGTTTATTACATCGCAGCAGTTGTTTGAAGGAGTGAAAACATTTTAAGAGTAAATTTGTTTCTATAATTTGGATTTCAAATATGCATTCAGAGAGATAATATTTCGATTTTTAAGGCAATGTAAACATCTGGAATTACAACTCATCAATAGGAGCTCATACGTCACTTCCCCTAAAGTTGGATAAATTTGTTAGCATAAGTTTAAGCAGCATGGCATTAACATGCTATTGTACTTAACAAGTTTGCCAATAAAATTCATTCCTTTTCCATTGAAATCCCTTTCAACCCATATGGGATATTTCTTGATTTTGTCTCCGCATTTCGTTGTTTTTTTTTGCCGTCCTGGCCAGAGTGTAGTTGTTGGCAATTGCTGCCTGGTTTTTTAATGTTTTCATTTCGAATTCACCACAATCAACAGCAACAATAATATAAATACTACCACAACAATAACAATACAATTGCAACTACAATACAACACAATGAGTAACAATT
The DNA here is from genome assembly GCA_932273835.1 of Sarcophaga variegata. Taxonomy (NCBI): domain Eukaryota; kingdom Metazoa; phylum Arthropoda; class Insecta; order Diptera; family Sarcophagidae; genus Sarcophaga; species Sarcophaga variegata. The sequence goes on from OW026360.1 coordinate 18,346,382, forward strand.
TTTTGATTAATGTGTCTGCAACAAATTGTAAATAGCAACATATGAATGGAAGAACTAAGAACCAGCAAGGAATGGTATGAACAACCAACCAAAAAAAAAAATCGACTGAAGCACTAACGACAACAGAAACAGCAACAGAAACAACAACAGCCAAAGCAAAAGTAACAGTAAAGGCAACATTAAATGTCATACTGTGTGGATGTTTTTAATAACAATCACATCTATTTTGTCATTATATGGGTAAATTGTCACCCCTGTTTTTTTTAATATCCTTCTAAAAGATATATTAAGAGTGAGAAAAACTGTATTTCTGTGTACGTGTGTGTGTGTGTAAAAGAGCTGCTGTGCGAAAATGATGATGATGATGGCGTCAATAAAAATACCAGTAAAGCTAAATATAACACGCATGACATTACAGGCATCTCACACACATACGAATACATTCACATAAAATTGTAATAATGAGAAGAGAGAGAAAGGCACACAAGAGAGAGAGAGAGAGAGAAATTGAAAATATTGTAAAATTTATAACTAATTCAACACTTTTCAACTTCCTGCTGTTTTAAATTGCATAAAAATTTTATAATTACCTACACTCTCTCAGCTTACGTACATATGTACAACTATAGGGCATGATAAGTTGATCATATGCTTGAAGTACAATGTAAAAGATCAAGGAAAAGCAATACCGAGTCCAAGCTTTGCCTTCTCCACAAAAAAAGTAGAAATATAAACGAAGTAACCATTCGACTAGAAACTCGAGTAAAAACTCTATGGTTTCGAGTGCCTTCCGCAACGAAAATAATAGTACGATGAGGATTGTGATGAGGCTATTGAATCAAAAACAAATTTCCATTACTAAGCCAGCCATTATTGGGGACTACACGAATAGGAGAGACGCCTTTTTAGACATAAGAAGAGGGAGCAGCACAGACGAGAGCGTAAGAAACACGAATTGTACAGAAGTAGGATTAATACTCCAAAGTTGCATGGGTGCAGCGTCTGACCAAAGGATGGCAATGGAAATTTGGTTACAGATTTGCAAATGATGTTCATGTTACAGAAGCAACACTTCTCTACACTACTACGAGGCGGTGGTGACATCAATTCAGCTTTTGGAGATGATGTTGTACTGAACTGAAGCAATGATAACGTCATGGAGATTCTGGAGACGCGTTATTCGAGGTCAAAACCGCGATTCAGTGTCCCAAAAAACTATTCCTGACAACCTAACCTTTTGGTGGTTTAAGGCAGATGTAGCGAGCGTAGAAGTCGCCGCAGTCTAGTAGGTAGTGTATTGGCTTATTAGACGTAAAGCCAGGGTTCGAGTGCCAGGCCAGACATCAAGATAAAATACAAAAAGTATTTCTTCGGCGACTTCCTCTCAGCAGATTTCTGGCAAAAACTCTGAGAGTAAATAAAAATTGCTATGAAAAGGTTCTTAAAAATCTGTAGTTCGGAGTCGACTTTAAACTGTAGGTCCCGCAACTCTTGTATAAAATTAACACACAACATAAGTGGTGTGAGATACTAGGACCATAATCCTGACTGAAGGGTTGTAATGACCAATTATGTATGTATGTATATAGCGGGCTGTTAGGGTTGACGCATAAGCTTGAATAGAAGAAAGCATGCCGAATGATTGAAATGTGGAAAGTGCTATGCCCCAACTACAGTTCGTTTATGAGGTTTTTATGAACTTGTTGTGTGACTGACAGAAACTAATCGCCTAGGCTGTGACTGGACAGTGCCTTAACAGTGTAGCTTTAGACCTGGTACAACACATGACAATTGAGGCGACATACATACATCATCTATAGCCCGATAAGGGATCTCAGTTCTTAAGGCAAAGTCTGAACTTAATATTCCTGTGAAGCTGATTACAGTGTACACTATGACATTAAGCAAATAATGCAACTAATTTTACACTGCAGGCCTAATTATACATTGCGATTCATGGTGAAAATGTGTTATCCAGTCATTCATTTTATCACACAATGTAAGATTGATAATTATCTGCTGCAACACTGATATGGAGACTGTGCGGCCTTCGTTGGTATAAATATATACACGCTCCTCAATATTTGTGTGTTTTAGTTTGACGGAAATTCTAGTGATATTTGGAGGATCGCTTGATTACTATACATTGGTAGCAAGGTGGATCTTGTTTTTTCGTTACAGTTCTTCAGTGGAGATACAAAAGGATCTCTTCCCGTCTTCTGCTACTCTGCGAGGTTTCACACAAGATGACAGCCTTTCATACAACCTCTTCAATTTCGTTCTGGATTTTGTTCTGCGAAATTCCAGTATTCATCGCAATGACATTATTCTCTACAAAAGTCCTTGTAAAGACCGACGATTTCGATAACATTGGGTATATCAAACCAAAACTGCTTTTGGTATTGTAGAACACGGGTCAATCATGATGCTACCCATTACAACGACTTTGTCTGCATTGGAAGAACAAAATGGATCAAGCCCTTATATGGATTGGCGTGTTGAAGAAAAATGACTTTCTTTGAAAGCCTTTAGTCTTCGTTCACGTACCCTGCCATACGTTCTTTGACTATTTTCTTTTTCACTTTGTTTTGTTTATAAATAGAAGGATAGCACCCCAAAAAGTCATGGTAAACCTTTTTGAAAACGTTATCCTTTTTTCTCTCCATAGTGTCTACTCAGCTTTACGCTTTACAACAGGGGTTCTACTGTTTGCGTTTAATTGCCAGAGTACTGGTGATACTGTTACTGTTGGTAATGGTGCGGAGGAGTTAATAAATGTTTACACAATTAGCGGTTTTTGTATTAAAACGTTATGCGAATTTTAATTCGTAATATTTTATTACGCTCATGCAATATAAACGTAATTAAAAATTTATTGAAAATCATTTAAAACCAACAAAAAAATAAAAATAAAAAACCATGAAGCAATTGACTTTGTCTGTTAAGTGTTTAAATATTTTCCAAAAATTAATAAATAAATCGCGGAGGTGCTAAAGTAAAAGGTTTGCCGAAAATAATTAATTTAAGTTGAAAATTCAATTGAATTTATAAAGGAAAATAATGGAAATTTTATGAAAATGCTATCAGAGACTGATCTTTAGACGGAACACTGTAGTCCCAAGTAACATTTGTTCTGACTAGGAATCGCATCAATTCCAAAATTTAGATTCTGCGATGGGGAGCATGAATGATTAGAATACACACTTGAATTTTTGCGGGTTTAAGACATATTAAAAGTAAAAAGCTGGATGCTTTCCAATAAGAATATCCAAACTTAGAAATTGTTTATAACTGCCACCTTATTCAAGCTTAACTATCAAACTAATTGTCATTTATTCGATCTGTTTTGTCAAATCATCATGAATGGCTAGACATGGATCATAGACAACGATGTGTGCTCAATGATTAGGCTCAGCAGCAATTGACATCAGAACCTAATACCAATCCACATGACATTCAAGAGCATCCAATGAATTCTAAAAAAGCAACAGAATTTTGGACGTAACTTTGAGACCGACATTGGTCAGGCCATCACTGTGGTAATGTACGTTCGCTGAATGTGTTCGGAAATATGAGATCCAAGAGCGTGCAAAAAATACGGAAAATGTCACTGTTGAGTAAGGCTTTTGGTCTAGCAGCATCGTTGGTTCAAATATGCCGGATAATGACATCGATCAGGCCATCATTATCAATGACCATTATTGTTCAATGACTACCAATTTCTCTTGGCCTTAAATGGATAATATGGACGCCAAACACATGTGGTTTCAACAGCATTACATTCCACACATTCATGCACCATAGTCATGGACCATAGTAGTGCATGATTTCACCTCCTGAGACTTTTTTGGTGGGGTTTATCTCCGATGTGGCAGATGAATGCCACAGTGGCCCCAAAAACTAATATAATCCATGCTATCGATCAAAATCAGTCTGATTTATGTCGCAGATTTAATGCAAATTGGACACTTAAGATCGGCTCCACCCAGAGAAGCCACGGCGGAGATTTAAACGATGTTATATTCTATTTAGAGGCATGGACCCTATTAAGCATCGATGCAGCAGCCTTGGGAGTCTTCGAGAGAAAAGTACTGCGTAAGATCTTCGGTCCAGTAAGAGTTGGCGATGATTTCCGCATTCGATCGAACAGTGAGCTGTATGAGCTCCTCAACGACATAGACGTGGTGCAGAGTATTAACATCCAGCGGCTGCGCTGGGTCGGCCATGTCGTTCAAATGGAGGAGGATGCTCCAGCGAGGCGGGTATTTGCTGTGGGGATCTGCGGAAGTCGGCGAAGAGGACGACCTTGTATCCGTTGGAAGGACCAAATCGAGGAAGTCCTGTCATCGATTGGTGTGACCAACTGGCGTAGGCGCGCAAGAAGCAGAGGCGCCTGGAAAGATGTGTTGCGGAAGGCCGAAATCCGTTAATTGGGTTGTTATGGCCAATTAAGTGAGTAAGTATATTCCACATCGTAGTCTAGTAGGTAAGCTTCTTATATGTGATGACACGATTCAAAGCTAAGGTCAGACATCTCGAACATAACGAAATATTTCTTCTCCCTTCTACAAAAATTGTGACTGTAAATAAAATTGCCATGAAAACTTACTCAAAAAGTTAGTCGTTCGGAGTCGATTTTAAAGTGTAGGTTCCTTCACTTATGGATAAAATTAACACACAACACAGGCCGTGTGAGAAACTAGGTTGTAATCCGGACTGAAGGGTTGTAATGACCAATTATGTATATATGTATGTATGTATCTATGTATATCATCTAACGTGGAGGTGATACTTTGTGATCCTTGGCTTTAATCTCTTCAAACCAAACAACTTATCTTTGAAACGCTTATACAGCAATCATGTCTGATTCATTATTCCCAAGAAATCCATGTCACTTTTATATTACGAAGTTGAATAAGACGCTCTTTAGAAACAATCCTAAAATTGTGTTTCCATAACCTTCTAAATTACGAAGGACTACATACATAAATACATACATAATTTGTGATTATAACCCTTCGTTCAGGATTACGACCTAGCTTCTCACACCAATTATGTTGTGTCTGTTAATTCTATACATGACCGGCGTGATCTACAGTTCAAAGTCGATTTCGAACGCCAGATTTTTGAGATACTTTTCAATGGCAATTTTATTTACCTCCTAGAGTTTTTACAAAAAAGGAGGAAGGTGCCAAAGAAATATTTTTTCATATTTTTCGTTTTGTTGGAGATGACTGAACTGATATCTGAAGGTTTATTTCTTGATAAGAAATGTTGTTGTTTAGGTACTTGGAAGACCTCTAATTTTTCCCTACAAAATAAATTAAATTTTCAGTAGATTTTTTTAAAGTTTTCAAATTCTTAAATTCCATGGAATTACAAGCTATTTCAACGACAATTTATAGAATTTCAAATTACATGCTGCTTTTTGGTTTGTAAGTTCAAAAAGAAAAGTAAAATAAAATAAAAAACCAGGAAAAGAGAGATGAAAAATAAAATATTTTTCCAACTCTTCTTGTAGGTCTCTTCCTACAAATATCAATAAATATTTGAACAAAGTTTGGTAACAAGAATTTACCATAAATTCTTGTGCCTTTTACACTCAATTTATGTTTTATGGTAGAAAAAGGCTATGACAACACCAACACCAACTAAAAATAAAAAAAAGGAAAGAGAGAAGAGAAAAGTATTGGATGCCATTAGAAAAGAGTAGAGTAGAGAGAAAATTATAAAACATTATGTTTGTTGACCCTAAAAGAGGGAAAAAACACAAGAAACATACTCGTACTCGTACATTAAGAGTAGCATGTTCACACATTTTATTTTACACTTGATGGTGTTGTTTGTGTTGTAATCCTTTAAAGCTAGCTATTGCTAGAGCTGCTGGTGTATATGTGTGTGTGTGTGTGTGTGGACAGAAGTGTTACCACCCTTTTTCAGCACTTTTGAATTTTTTTGCTCTTCCTTCCACTGGCAAAATAGTCGTATAGGAGAAGTATTTTTATTTTCTTCATTCAACCAAGAAACTTCAAATATAAATTAAAAAGTTTAGCAATTTCTTGTTGTTGTTAGTGTTAGAGTGTTGGTTTTGTTATTGTTGTTGTTGTATAGATGAATCTACATAAAGACTCAATAAACATTATAAAAAGTAAAATAAAGTGAAAAAAACAAAAAAATATATTGGGTACCAGAAACATAAAATAATGGAAGACGAAAAAAAAAAAGAAAATCAATTCAAAAAAGTTTTTTTTGGCTTTTTTTAAAAACATTTTTCCGACATTGAACGGGTCTTCGAAAAAATACATAAAATTTCTCAAAAAAAGAACAAATTTTTTGGTAAAATTTACAACTCTTGTAAGCATGAACAAAAAAACACACAAAATGTTTGACTAGGGCTTTGTATGATTTGTGTTTTAAAAACTCCCAACAAACAACATAAAATAAACGCCCATTTATGTGGTTCCTTTGGCTTCTATTTTCCTCGATTTTTTTTCCAAACCAAAAACCACATTTGCTTTTGGCTTGTTTTGTTACTTCTATTCCCCTCTTTTTATTCATCGTATCAAAATAACCAAATTTTTATATGAAATATCGTATATAGAAATATTACATATGTATTGAATATAGAAAAACAAACAAAATTTTTTATTTTTAGTTTTTCAAAGGCAAAGTTTTTCTTTCTAGCAATTGAAACATCAAAAAAAGGCCTTTTACAGTAACTGTTAATAGTTTGCTCTATAAATGCAAAACAAAATCGAATCTGTAGAATTTTCTAAACCATTAACACAAATTTTTTTGGCCTTTCTTATTAAATTTTATTTATTAAAGCAGAAATAAAATGTTTTAAACTAAAATACTCGTTAAATGTGTTACAATGAAGGGAGCACTTGCATTGGAAAATATTTTGAAAAATCATGAGTTCATCTTTGTGTAGAAAGATGTATTTTGAAGGCTTTAATACAAAATAATGTAGAACTAATAGAACAATTTGATGTCGCCGTAGTCTAGTAGGTAGTGTGTTGCCTCACTAGACAAGAGCTCCATTGCCCAGGCATCCCTATCAAAACGAAATATGAAGAAATAATTCTGTCGACAATACCCTTTCAGCAGTCTTCTCGCAAACTCAGAGAGTAGAAAAAATTATCATGAAAAGCTACTCAAAACCTAAAATATATGTCCTGCCACTTACTTTTAAAATTAACACACAACATAAGTGGTGTGCAAAACTAGGTTGTAATCTTGACTGAAAGGTTGTATTGACAAATTAGGTATGTATGTTATTTGCAGATATTTGACATCCATTTTCTGTGATACATACATACATACATACATAATTGGTCATTACAATCCTTTAGTCAGAATAACGACCTAGCTTCTCACACCACTGTTGCTGTGTGTGTTAATTTTATACATGAGTGGCGGGACCAACAGTTGAAAGTCGACTCCGAACGACAGATTTTGGAGAAACTTTTCATGGTAATTCTATTTACTCTCAGAGCTTTTGCCAGAAATCTGCTGAGGGGAAGTCGCCGAAGAAATATTTTTTCATATTTTCATTTTGATGTCTGACCTGGGATTTGAACCGAGGCGTCACCTCTAATAATCCAACACCTACCTACTAGGCTACGGCGTCATCTCTGATATTATCTTGAAAATGCTGCATGGACTTCATTAAATTGAAGCAACAGTGTGCAAGCTTCAAGAGATACCACGTAAGAATTGAATACGGAATACGAAAAAATAAAAGCCGCTGCCTGAACTAGGGAAAATAAATTCTTTGAAGTCCAACATTTCTTGTGATTTGTTTCAGCGTTTGTGCACATTTTTACACGGGGCGGAGTGGGACGAAAAAGGATTCTAAAATACGAGAAGTCGCCGTACTCTAGTAGTTAGCGTGTTGGTTTATTAGACGTAAGGCCACAGTTCATACCCCAGGTCGGACATCAAAACGAAATATGAAAAAATATTTATTCGCCAACTTCCTCTCAGCATATTTCCGGCAAAAACTCTGAGAGTAAATAAAAAATTGCCATGGAAAGTTTCTCAAAAAATCTGTCGTTCGGAGTCGACTTTAAAGTGTAGGTCCCGCCACTCATGTATAAAATTAACATACACAACATAAGTGGTGTGAGAAGCTAAACCGTAATCCTGACTGAATGGTTGTAATGCCAATTATTTTATGTATGTAAATACGGGAATTGAAATAAATCACCATTAGCTTATATCCTGAAGGAGTTTGCCCCTAAACAGCATGATTGACAGTAAGGCAGTAAAGATATACAATTTTAGTTTTTGCCGCCGTATCAAGACGATTCATCTTCAGTGCAGACACTACTCCAGGTGGAAGAAAAATTTCGTAGCTTTCCTATCAAAATTATTGTTAAGTTTTTCCTTTTAAAAGCGTTTAAATTATGAGCTCGTAGATCGCATTTAAAATAAAAATAAATTTGTGTATAGTTTTAATTAAAATTCTTTATTAGTCGTACAATTCTGTGTGCCACTGTTCACAACTTGATGTAAACAACAACAATTGCTTTGTTTGTTATTCCTCTGTTTATACCCTTTGCAAAAACAATAACAATTACTAGACAGTTATTCGACAGATCTTTGTAATGGAGATCTTCAAACAACGATTACTATCAGGATTACCGCGTCTTCACACAATACTGACTGAACTTCACTAACTCCGTCGCCTGCTTTGCCTTGCCTTTTATATGGCAAAGTAAACAGTCTGATGAATGTTCTTGAAGATGAACTTTCTTGACTTCATACATACATACATACATAACTGGCCATTACAACCTTTCAGTCAGGATTAAGGCCTAGCTTCTCACACCACTCATGTTGTGTGCGTTAATTTTAACGTCGACTCGGAACGACAGATTTTTGAGAAACTTTTTCATGGCAATTTTATTAATTCTCAGAGTTTTTGCCAGAAATCTACTGAGAGGAAATAGCCGAAAAAAAATTTTCGATTTGATGCCTGACCTGGGATATGAACCCGGGCTTTACGTCTAATAAGCTAACACACTAACTATTAGACCACGGCGACTTCTTGAATTCGCTGTCACGAAATCTCTTTAAATGTAAACATCGTTGTTTACGTTTATTATTGTAGTATTGTTAGTACATTTTTGTTTATTTTTTTACCATTTTTTATGCTAGTGTTTGTTGTTATATTAAGCAGTACGATAATTTGTACAGTTTTGTTAGCTGCATTGTTTTGTTTTTGTAGTTTTTGTTTATAATTCTAATGTTAAACGATGTAAATGCAAAACATCAGTATCTAAATTTTTTCATTTTTGTAACATTATTAAAAAAAATCGGGAATATTACTTAAGTACGTATGTGCCTTAAATGTTTTTTATCGTATCCCTTTTAACCCTTTTAAAGGGATTTACACAATCCGTTTAACTACTCCTTTGAACACCAACCTAACGAATGATGCTGTTGTTGTTATAAATTATCAGATTTTATTTGCCTTTTCGCCATTTCCTTGCTTACAACGGGGAAACAGATGAAATTGTCTACTAATTAGCATAAACTGAAGTACTATTCTGGCTAAAAAGGGATTAATTTTTTCCATTTTCTACAACGTCATTGTATTTTAAAATAATAATTTAAATTTGAATTTGTAGTTGTAGTTGTATTTGTATTTGTACTTTTGTTTCAGCAACCTGTGCTGCTGCTGTGTGAAGCATTTAAAATTAAAAATGAAACTGAAGTTAACATCTTTTCTTTGTTCTTTGTTTTTACGCTGCAGCATCATTTCGAATGTTCTTTTTACGCTTTTTGCCTTTGCGCATCGGGTACCGGAAACGCTGTTTGATTATCATCACAAGTAGTAAAAGTGGAAATAATAGAATTAAAGTGAATTGCATTGAAATTGTTTTATTCAAATTGAATAGGCAAATAATTAAAAACAATTAAGATAGAAGATATTTATCATATCGTGTGGATACAGCTGGCAAATGGGGGTTCAAATCTATTATCAGAGTGTGTGCGTTGTTTACCTAGAATAGAGTTAAAGGGCAGAGAAATATATTATGGTACTGTAGGTGATTTTATTTTTTATTTACAAGGCATTGAATTGTAAAGGAAGAGAGGTGGGCAGTAATTAAACAGGAATTTAATTTAAAGTGTAACATTGAAAATTTAATTTAATTGTCGACCTATTTATTGTACTTATACTAGATATCAACAGACAATCTCATATGAACTCGACCTTATTAAGATTAGAAAAGTAAATACTGTTAAAGGTTTTGACGATTTTTAGTTACAAAGTCCTTTAGAACCTATTGTTACGAAAATGAAAAATCGATATACTGGTGTTTTGTTTTTACATCGCTTAACATTAAAATTACAAAAGCTACAAAAACAAAACAATGCAGCTAACAAACTTGTTTACAAATTATCGTACTGCTTAATATAAGAACAACACCAGAATAACCAGCATGATAAACAAGTAAACAAAAATACAACAACAAATACCAGCATAAAACTGGTAAATAAGTAAACAAAAATATACCAACAACACTACAATAATAAACGCTAACAACGATGTATACATTTATAGAGATTTCATAAATGCGATATCAAGAACGTTCGCATTCAAGAACAATCATCAGACTGTTTACTTTGTCATATAAAAGGCAAGGCAAAGCAAGGCGGCAGAGTTAGTGAAGTTCAGTCAGACTTCTGTGAAGAGAGTAATCGTGGTTTGAAGATCTTCGTTGCAAAGATCTGTCGAACAATTGTCTAGTAATTGTAACAATTACAATTAAATTGTTATTGTTTAAGCAAAGGGTATAAACAGTGAAATAACAAAAAAAGCTATTGTTGTTGTTTACATCAAGTTGTGAAGAGTGGCACACAGAATTGTGCGAATAATAAAGAATTTTAATTAAAACTAAACATAAATTTATTTTTATTTTAAATGCAAGCTACGAACTCATATTTTAAACGTTTTTAAAAGGTAAAAACGTAACCCCCACTGATCGGAGAGGGGTAAACTAAGATTTGCACAAAAAAATAGTTCTCGAATAGTGCTAGAAGTCGCCGTTTTCTAGTAGATTTTAAAGAAACTTTTCATGATAATTTTATTTGCTTTCAAAGCAATCTGAGCTGTCGTTTAAACAGTGGCCTCACATCTAATAAGCCAACACACGAGCTACTAGACCACGGCGACTTCTATAACTAACACCGGAAAGTAAATTGGCATGAAAGGCTTATATAGACAGCATCTCAGAAAAGATCAGACATTCCATAATGGAATGTATAGGAGTATGCCATGTGATGGTCAGTGAAATAGTGGTGCGCAAAGCTTTTTAGATTACGATTAGATTGATGGAAGACAAATCTACTGCAAAATTCACTACATAATTTCGAACCAATGGACTCTATGATTTTAAAAACTACTTCGTAACGAGACTTAGTATTGAAAGATGAATGCATCAATCTGGCAGCTGCATACTCTTAAAGATAAACGAAGGCTGAATTCCAAAAAGTATCAATAGAAAGTTTGTATGCAGTTCTACTACTGTATATAAACAATGTAGACATGCAAAGTAACCAAACAATGCATCAACTATAAATCCAATGCTTGATTGCTTTTTGACTGCGTTAAAAATACACATTGACGACGTTTTAAAATAGAATACATTGTATGTATTATATTTTGTACAGCGGCATTATGAAACACTATACTTTGTTCAAACACAAAGCAACTAACATTTCGGAAGGCAGCCATACTATTTCATGGTATACAGATGAAACAGGAAGCAGAATTAAATATTTCCAGCCCATGGGGAAATTCGCGAGTATCTTCCAAGCGGAAACCAATGCCATTGCAGGATAAGAATTTCAAAAGACAGGACATAGAAATACTATCTGATAATCAGGCCGCCATTCGAATACATACATACATAATTGGTCATTACCATCCTTCAGTCAGGATTACGACCTATCTTCTCACACCACTTATGTTGTGTGGGTTAATTTTATACATGAGAGGTGGGACCTACAGTTTACTGTCCACTCCGAAGGACAGCCGCCATTCGAATACTAAGTATTTATAATGTAAATTGAAAAATAGTACGATACAGTCAGCATCAGTTAGGTAGGGAAAATAAGGTTATGGCTCTAAGATTATATGAGAATTCTAGGCAATTATCAGACAAGTTTGCGACGAACTTACTGACGTAATATTTAATCCAGTTCCAGGACATTCGAAAAGTGGGGAGATACACGCTCAAGGAAAAAAATTGCATATCACAGTGCCTTGAAAGAAACTTCATATGCATGGGGGAGTTCACAGGTGTAACTGGACATAGATAATGGAAAACTCTTAGAAAAAGCCTATGCATTGTATAGAGACGGCTTCTTACCTTAAGATGAAAAATTAATCCTTTTAATCCAACATAAAATTATTTGAAAATGATTTCAAATATCTTTCTTTCTCTTTAGAACGTGCAAGCGAAGTTTCATGTACGGGCAGATAAAAGTCTTTGAAATAAATTTGTTTGAAACTTTAATCAGTTGCCTATTATTTCTGTGCAACAAAATGTGTTGCAACACACAGAAAATTATTAAGAAATGAAATAAAAGATACGAAAGCAAAAAAAAAACAAAAAACAGAAAAAAGAGTATGAATCTGAACAGAAGGACATTACCATTGGGTGCCAAAGAGAGCAAAGCAAAGGAAGTAATTTGCAATTTAATTACAACAAAATGGGCAATAGAAAGAAAATTAATTGTCCACGAAATGCAATTATGCCATCAACACATACACAATTGCAAAGAAAAGAAGAAAATGAAAAAGAAAAGGAAAAGAAAGCGAATGTCGAGAAAAATGGAAAGAAATGAAATTAAAATGAAATGAAAAAAAAAAACTGACTGACTTATGCGAATGAGTAGTACAGGGCAGATTGGTAAGGACGATCTAAGGGCCAGGGTTTGATTTTAGTCTAAGCAACAACAACAGTAACAACAGCATAACATTAGTAGCAACAATTGCAGTTGCAAGTTTTCACTCGACAAATTATATGCCGCCTTATTGCTCTGTGCAGTAAAAAAAGAAAAAAAAATTGTAAGAAAAGATGAAGAATTTAAATTGAAAATCACTTTTTCCTATCCTCGCTCGCTTACGTATACAAATACCAATACATACATACCCATACATTTACAACACACTAACAGGATACAAAATATTTAATGCCACATCAATGCCAAAGTATAGAAATGATAAGAAAAAAATGAGAAAACGAAAGAGAAAGAAAGGAGTGAGTACATGATCGTTGTTGCCTTAATAAAAATTGTTGTAAAATTAAACATTTTCAAACTATAATTGAGTGCATATTTGTATTGAAGCATGAACAAGAAGATGAAGAAGAAGAACAAGAAAAACTAAATAAAAAATTGTGCGAATTAAGAATGGAAATTAATTGCAAATGCTATACAAGAAGTGCAATTGGAGTAGAAGTAAAGAAAATTGTGTCAATGAAAAGAAAAAAAATTGCATTAACAAAACACTTGTACTTAAAGGCTACACGAAAGATACACTCAAAGAAAAATGTAAGTAAAAAAAGAATTTAACAAACCATATGAGAATCAATTCAGAAAGAGATATGACCATTCAGTTTCGAATTCAGGTTCGAATCCGCAAGAAGGCAATAAGGGTTTCATATGGGTTTCCGAATTTTAAAATCAACAACGAACGCCATATGCAGACCGGGCAACTTTGCCTTTGATAAACAGTAGGACTAATGAGCGCAATTTCTCACCATTGAAGCCAAAGTAGCAAACCTTAATCTACTCTGCCTTTGACAATAAAACAGTCAGTTATCCATTAGCAGCATAATCAGAATAGGTAGGTAGGTTGGTGAAAGGAGAGAAGATCAATCAAGGGTCGTCTTATGCCAATTAGCATATACCTAAGTCATCTTGTGGGTTTCTTGTGCCCTCACCATTGGGCATATCATCATACTTTCTATAGGAAGTCTGTATCTTGTACAAACTGCCTTAATTATAGTGTGCAGCCTCCAAAACATTGGGAACTCGATCTTACGTAGGCTGGGCAATGACACGAAAAGTACTCGATTGTTTCAATGTCTTCATTGCATGCCCTTATCATTCATTCACCATTCTCCACCACGTTAATACGGCTCAGTTGTACATAAAGTCGCTGTAGTCTAGTAGGTAGTGTGTTGGCTTATTTGACGTAAAGCCAAGGTTCGAGGCCCAGGCCAGACATCAAAACAAAATACAAAAAATATTTCTTCGGCGACTCTGAGAGTAAATAAAATTGCCATGAAAAGTTTCTCAAAATCTGTCGTTCGGAGTCGACTTTAAACTGTAGGCCCCCCACTCATCTATAAAATTAACACACACAACATAAGTGTTTTGAGAAACTAGATCGTAATCCTGACTGAAGGGTTGTGATGGCCAATTATGTATGTACAGTGGTGGCCTTATAATTAGAAACGACTTAGCAACATGTATGTTTGTTAATTTGTTTTACAGTTTTCACTGTGTACCTGGTATCAAAGGCTTTGTTTGGAGGACGTCTTACATACGTTTTTCCATCAGATTGGGACAAATTAAACTTAGATTCGTCACTCCAGAGAACTCTGTTCCAGAATCATCATTTCTAATTATAAGGCCACCACTATATATATGTATGTGCACATATAAGGCAGAGTGTCCCGTTACTAGGCTCATTATCGTGCTCAGATCGCTCTTATTTAAATTTAAAATACTCTCCTTATTAGGATCGTCCGTCGGAGTCATTATTCCCTAGTAGTCGATGTGACGTTTCCACCCACCCTCTCAGCGTGGTCTTTAATGCACTGAAAGCCATTGGGTTACCTACGCTTATTATGTGTAATGCTCTGGCTCTATTAGTTACAATATTCGCATCCTTATTTCCAATCAATCCATTATAATCCATACAATGCGTATCGTTCCAGGCCTGGAGTAATTGTTATTTGCCTCTTTACATTTCGGTACCGTCTTTGATACCGTATGCCTGGATGTTAATGCTATAATTGTCATATAATCAGACAAAATGCCCACTTTTTTATACAAAGGAGGGCCAATAAGTCCGCGACTCTTAACCAAACATTGGATTAGGCATTTACCCGCGAACACCTGTTAATGTTGTGACAAATTAAGTCATTAAACATGTGCTTGAAGGCAATTTAAAAAGAAATCCGAATTGCAATACTTGCTGAATTGTACTTCAGGATTTTTAAAGAGTAACACTCCTTATTGCTGACAACATTCCTTGGGTGTAAAAATAATTCAATTGAAGAATATTTAAAAGCTGCAAATGCAAATCAAATATCTAATTATGGGGAAAAAATTACATTAAAAATCATTTTCACTTGATTTCTTGCTGCCTACTTTTCTTCCAATGAAAGTCTATTAAAAGAAGAAGAAGAAGAATTTTAAATAAAATTAAAAAGAAAAATTTAATAAAACAAGAAAAAAATCAAGCCACGTTACAAAGGCAAAGTCAGATGAACTAGGCTGCTCTTCAACGAAACAATTTCAAACTCAAATAAGATTAACGTACTGAGTAGGCGCCAATCACTGAATGTCTGCGTCAATGGAAAATGCTCTGAATTCTTGTGTCGAGGAATCTTTATTGAAGATCAGGCTAATGAAAAACATTTCTCTTCCACCCAAATAATTCTACTCGGAAGCTTGCGCAAGAGAGCATCAATAACGAACATCATGGATACCTCATAGAGCAAGCATTTCCTAGAAAGCAGAGCTTACAATGACATGCAGAAGGCAATCCAAAAATTATGCAGCAGATATATACAACAATGGTCAGACTAATTAAAACCTATGCGGCCCTTGTTTTGGTAGGCAGAACAAAGCTGAAAATAGCTCAGATAAAGCTGAACAAGATACAGAAACTAGTTTGTATTTCTTCTGCGACTTTCTCTCAGGAGATTTCCGGGAAAAAGCTCTGAGAGTAAATAAAATTGCCATGAAAAGTTTCTCAAAAATCTGTCGTACGGAGTCGACTTTAAACTGTAGGTCCCATCACTCATGTATAAAATTAACACACACAACATAAGTGGTGTGAGAAACTAGGTCGTAATCCTGGCTGAGGGGTTGTAATGACCAATTACGTATTTATGTATGTATAACAGAAGGTAAGAGATTCCTTCGGAGTTCATTGTTACCTGAAACAACGCGTGGTCTACAACTTTCTTCCCAAGTATTCCTTGGCCAAAAGCAGGAAACTTTAGAGAATACTTTTTCACGAGACTAAGGAATGAGAGTGAGTAAAGCAATTTGGTGGCTAAATACTCTTCTAAGAGAGAAACAATTCAACGATATACAAAGGGTGAAATAATGGGAACCCATTATCTGACAGTAACATTGCCTTCCGAATACTTAGCCTATATGGGTTATCTTGAAAATGATAGAGGCTAACCCTGGGGAAGCATATCATTACATTCTGTTCGATTCCACGGTAATAAAGTGGGAGATAAGTTTGATAATAATTGAGATTCCACATGGCTGATGGGGCCAAAATCGATCTGTCGAGTGACAACAGATGTTTGGAACGGTATACCTGGCAAAAGCCACTTGGGTTTCAGATAATCTACGATGAGAAGAGATTTTAATCATTCATCAATGTATTCATAAGCAGTCTGATTATGGTAGCCGGCCTTTAAAATTTGTGATGGACTCAAAGTCGACGTAGTCTGGTAGGTAGTATGTTGGCTCCTTAGACGTGAGACGGTTCAAAGCCAAGATCAGACATCTCAAACTAAGCGTCTACTTCCTCTCAGCAGATTTCTTGCAAAACCTCTGAAACTACATAAAATTGACATGAAATGTTGCTCAAAAATCTGTCCATCGGAGTCGTCTTCAAACTGTCGGTCCCACCGCTCATGTATAAAATTAACACACCCAACGTATGTAAGTGGTGTGAGAAGCTAGATCGTAATCCTCACTGAAGGTTTGTAATGAAAAATTCTGGATTACAGGATGGACACAAAGAGTTCTCATGCCCAATGTGAATATTCTGTGATGAGCAAATTGAATTATGAGAACATATACTTGGCATTAAGGCAACTTAAAAGAAAACACCTGGATGCATACCAATTACTAAGCAGAGAATTCTTCTTACTAATACAGAACAATAACCAGCAGTTCCTTAGGGTAATAGGATTGCGATAAGCTTTATAGGGAGACACTATTTAGATTGAAGGCAGTATACGCGGAGGTATGATTGCAGTACACTAGACTCTATAAGGCAATAATACACGGAGAAAGGTTATACAGCATCAGCTCTGGAGTAAGAGCCGAACTCCATCAGAGAAAAAGTCAGTCAACATTACACGCCTGGTATATACATATTACAAAGGGTGTTATTTCAGGGCAACGACAGTAGAACTTACTATCGCCTTAGGAAATGATACAGTACTCCAGTTACCTATTTAGTTGGAAACGTTAGTTAATGATACTGAAACAAAGCATTGAAAACAATAAAAAGATTGAGATATACTCTGGGACAGTCTATTGGGAAGGAAAAAGAAATTAAAGTATAATTTGGTTTTAAAAATTCCTTTCTCCTGGTTAAAAAGAGCCTGCTGCGTTCAATAACCTTTAAAGTTAAAAATACTGCTTATTGATCTCCTTAGAATTCTAAACTTCCTTCACATGCTAATGTTGTTTTAAGCTGCTGAGTATTTTTTTCTTTTATTTTTGTTTTCTTTTACTTTCTACAACTTGTTTTCAAATCACTTTTAAGCCTTTGATGTCCTTGTACTTACATGCACACAAACATCTAATAAACATGCCATGCAGGACATACTTTAGCATCTTTTAACTGGAAACTGATTTTGGCCAACAATGTATTGCACTCTGTTATAGTGATTTTGGTAGAGTTTTGGCCTGTGTTGTGTGTGTTGTCTGTTTAAGCTTTAAAATGTTGTTATTTTTAAGGATTTTCTACTTTGTTGACAAAGTAAGTGCTCGCTGTTCTTGTCTTTCTTCGGCTGCTTTCACAAGATGTCCTTCATGGCAAAAGATTTTTTCCATTCCATTTTATTTTCTTCTCTCTCACACTTCACCTTCGAACTGATGCTTAAACTCTGGCTCTTTAACATGCAAAAGTATTTCTTGTGTGCCTTTTTCAAGCTGCATAAACTGGGCTCTGCAAAGAAAAGTAAGTGTGGCAGGGTGTTGATGTTTGAAGGTATAAACGGCTAGAGATTTGGCATTTTTTTTGTTTGGTTTCTTTCTTTAGAGGGCCAAGCGAAACTTTTCTTTGCTTTTTTTGTTTTTTTTTTGTTTTTTGTCTTTTAGTTTTACACTCAAGTTAAATTATGCAAAAATGTTAAATGCATTTCAATGTTGTTTTAATTTTCTTTTAATATTGGATTTCTTTCCTTCCTTCGCTTGTTCATCTTCTGCCACTGCTGCACTCTATCTCAGCCAACCTCCTGTTTCTCCTGTGAATGGTTTTTGGTTTCTTCTTTTTTAGTTCTTAAAATGTTTCGACTTGTCTTCAGCTGTATTTGAAAATAAAGATGTCCTTTAGCAGATTCCTTTTTTTCGCTTTTGTTTTTGCCATTTTTAATGTATTTTTCTCCTTTGGCTCTTACTCTACTACTCTCCAGCTGGCTGAATGCGGGTAGAGAAGCCGGAGTAAAAAGAAAGAATATTTAAGAAATTATATTTAAATATGGTCGCTCTATTTAAATACGATTTGAAAATCGCATTATGGCGGATGAGTGGTTAGTTGAGTAGTCTTATTGTGTATGAAGGGGACTGGATTTTATTTTTTCCACTTCTTCCTTTCCATTTTGTCCTTTCGTAATGGTTTGTTAATGTGCTTTTACGAAAAAAAAAGACTTTAAGACGACATTCGTCAACAAATAAATGAGAAATTGAATGTTAACATTTGATGTTTAAAGAAAGGCTTTAAAGGCTGAGCAGATTTTATTGGAAAATTGCATTACAAGATATTGATTAGGATTCCATAAGTTGATTAAATCTGAATACTTAATATTAGCTAAAGGAATTAGTAGAAGGTTGATCCTTGATGCCATCTTCAAAAAAAAAAAATCAGTAATACCCCAAAGGGCCATTTTAAGCCCGAAATTTACGCCCATTTGACAGTCACATATTAATTAAACTACCTCTGGAAGTCGAACGAAGTCGCCATGGTCTAGTAGGTGGTGTGTTGGCTTATTAGATGAAAAGCCAGGGTTCGAACCCCAGGCCAGATATCAAAATAAAATGCAAAAAGTATTTCTTCGGCGACTTCCTCTCAGCAGATTTCTGGCAAAAACTCTGAGAGTAAATAAAATTGCCATTAAAAATTTCTCAAAAATCTGTTGTTTGGAGTCGACTTCAAACTGTTGGTCCTGCCACTCATGTATAAAAATTAACACACACAACATAAGTGGTGTGAGAAACTAGGGCGTAAACCTGACTGAAGGGTTGTAATGACCAATTACGTACGTACCTCTGGAAGAAGGTTTAAGAAATCCCCTTAGCATATAGGTAAGTAAGCTGTATCCACAATTTCCTGTTCTCTTTTGAATTTCCTTAGGATTACTTAGATTGCTTACGATTTTCGTGAACAGTCGACTATTTAGCTTCACTATATCCTCTAAAGCGAACAAATACCAACAAAATAACATGACGTCATAAACAAAAATATTAGAATTGCAACAGATGTAAGTCTGCAAACATATCCTTAATTGCGCAGTGTAATGTAATTATGATGGCGTCGGGACCCAGATTCTCCTTTACACTGGAAACTTAGACTTAAACCGTTAAAAACATACCAGTGTCTTCAATGGAAGAATCCACAGTTCCAGTTAAACTAGCGTATTTGTGAGTAATAGCCTGTAACTCATGTATCCGAATGCTGTGCAGCTAGGGATCAAGTGTTTCATGTCAATCCAAAAAGTTAGTCAGTTCATATAAGACCCAATGTGTTACCATAATCAACTATTTCCCCTAGACCTGGCAGCATTCGGAGATTCTGGTGAAGCAAATTGGACTCCTACCACCCATCACTACCAGATCATTTAGATCGTCCACATATTAGACTCCAAGATGTTTTCTCCTTCACAGACACAATGCTGAGCATGTACCTAAATGGTAAAACGAACAGAGTCATTCTATTCTAGCCTTTACGGATCCCGCAGAAGTCGTATGGTTTGTGTCCAAAATAAGTACGAGTGCCCATAATGTGATCTCCAATAATGACTTCTACGACCATACTGAATGTTTTCCTTTAGGATTTAAGCAGACTTTCCATGTGATCTGTATCCCGCATTGCTGAGCTTTGCTGTACAAAACCGTTATCGGAATCCATAACTCTATTATGAATTATAAGACCGCAGATTTTCTAAGCAGTTGCCAATGTAGAGCACTAAAATGAAAGTTTGATTGAAAGCCTTCTTAATTGCAAATTCCAAGTTAATGTAGACCTAAGGTATTACCTACTAATCCTTTGAAATGTGTCCTCCAGCTTTTTCTCTCTTGTAATAATACAAAGTCTTTTAAGCTCTTTTAAGTTCTAAAATTGAGAATTTTTTTTATATAAGTCGGGGCCAATGTAGCCATTCCAATATTTTCCCACAAATATTTTAAAGATTTCTGAAGTCAAAAGATGTATCCACATCAGTGAAGAGCCTCAGAGCCCTTCACGTCTGCTCACTTTTATCAGACTAAGGTGTTTGTGAGCGGCCAGAGTGTAATACCCTATCTATGTATGTATGTGAGCTTCCAACGTTGTCCTTAAATATAGGCTTCTGTCCCGTTCATCCCGTTGAACGATTTTCTTAGACATGAGGAGTACAACCTCATTCTGTCAACATAATAGAGAAACATTTCTGAACAGATAAACATTTGACTTCAGCACATTCATTCAGTAATGCCATTCACTTAAATGTGCAACTTCTAAAGGGTCCGCCAAACAACTTTTTTTTTTTTTTTTGAAAATGCTTTAAAAAAAACTACTGAATATTTTCTCAAATTTCTTTTTTATTTGAAAGTACAATCCTTCCGGTTAATAATGGAAAATATTTCATTCAAATGGCTGCCTCGACTGGCCATGCAGTAGCCTACACGATCGGTTCAATTTTTAGGCACATTATCGATTGTGTGCAGCTGTATTTCACCAATGGCTTCACGAATATTGTCCTTTAAAGCGTCAATTGTCTCTGGCTTGTCGGCGTAACACTTATCTTTGACGGCACCCCACAAATAATAGTCCAACAGTGTCAAATCGCAGCTCCGAGGTGGCCAGACGACATCAGCTCTGCGGCTGATAATGCGATCTTCAAAATTGGACTTTGTATGGCGTCATACCAAGGTCTTTATGCAAAATTCGTCTCAATGATGTCTCCGAAATGTTCAATTGTTGAGAACGACGGCGAATTGATGTTGATGGCCCTTCACGCGCACACTTTCTGCCACAACAGCAATATTCTCGGGTGTACGCACTGTTTTTGGCTTTTCGCGCTTTGGTTTATCGATGAGGATGTCAGTTTTTTCACTTTCTTTCACAAGATAACGAACATACGCACCTGACGGTGATTCTCTTCTTCCAAAATCTGTACGCAATTTTCGCACATATTCTGCAACATTACCATGATTTTCAAAGTATTGTCGCAATATTTCCCAGCGTTGTTCAAGCGTATACACAAACATATTCGTTCATCGGAAGGATAAAACTAATTATCTGTTAAATCAGACATGAGCTAAGTGTTACCATTCACGAAATAAGCACTAGTTGAAAAAAAAATTTGGCGGACCCGATGGAAGCATTTAGCAAATATTCACAGCACGGGAGTGGTTTTATTCTTACTCGCACATGTACAATTTCAATCAGCTTACCTACCGTTTATAACATTACTTAGAATTTTGTCGTGAATATTATGATATCCTTACTCAATTTACGTTCTTCAAGCTCCATTATTCCAGCCTCAATTTCAAGCAACATTTTCGATTCAACCGTATACCACTTTTATGAGTCACAGTATAGCCCCTTTGAGCTCTCGACCTCTTTCTGCTCAGTCGCAAAGATTATCTACTAACTACCAAAGAAACCAAACATACGTAATCGCTCTCTTGACACATATAAAGTGCGTTACATTTTCGTTTTCATTAAATAATGGCGATGACTTATCTGGCGTTTAGTAAACAAATCATCATTTGGAATCTATCTGGACATATACACACCATTTTGTTTGATAAGTGGCAACTCTGGTTTTTACTGGCGTAAGACAGGAACAGCTTCCTATTCGAGTTTCTTTTTTTATAGACTTGGTTCAGCTATTCACCCAAGTATGTGAACACTGCATACTATTGCATGTTCTATGATAATAAGGCTGCCGTCTGTAGTTGTCTACAAAATAACGCTTTTGTTAGAAATGTATTGGGCCTACCCTCCTATGCCATCTATATTATGTGCAGTAATTTGATTCCAACAGCAGATTTAAAGAGCTTTCTCATGGCAATTAGTTATTCTCAGAAATTCAAGCATAATTTTTTTTCCGTTTTTTTAAGTCCATGTTGCTGACCACGTGTGGTACTTACTGTACCCCAGACATATGTCTGTATGTTTAATTTAATAGTATGACGTCGATAGTGTTAAAATACTAATTTATTAGTATTTGCATCACTCCTTTACCCTGAATATTAAAAAAATAAATGTTCGTTCTCTTTTCGTACATATTCACAGTCATAGGTGTGGTATGAGTGATATTATTTAATTACCTACACTGCACTAATATTAATCATACGCCCTCAGACTGTTTTAAACCAGTAATGTCGGCAAAATTATTAAAAAAAAAAACTCATATGATTTTAAATATTTCAACATTTAAGCTTGTTTTTCTTGAATAAAATAATTATTAAACTAAACTTGAATGTAATCTGTGTACTTTCAATGTAGACAGGCAGATGAACGGACAGACAGCCGTACACTTTGAGATTTAAAACGCTGCAATGCACCTTCATCCACAAAACCGACTACAACTCATTGAATATTAATATTTCACAAAAATGATACCAAATGAAAATGCAGCAGCAGCAACAGCAACAACAAAAAAGGCAGAGTAAGGGAGAGACGATGAGAGCAAAAAAGAAGCAGAAAAAAACACGAAAACATTTATTCTAGTCTAGAGAGCATTATTGAAAGTTGAAAGTTGTTTTCTACCCTTTCTCTATTCCACTCCATATTTATTCTAGATCTTCTTTAGATGTGTGTGTGTTTGTGCGCTAAAGCTAAAGCTATTGAAGAAGACATTATGACAGTTTGCAGAGCACAGACTTCTCTGATAAGTTTTGCAAAATCAGTTAAAATGTTTTCGTTTTCATTTTCCATCTCCATCTCCACTTTTTTTTTGCTCCTTCTTATATGTTCAAGCCATTGCAAAAAAGAAAAAGAAAAAAAGAAAAACTAGTAAGTGTTAGTAGCCAGAATGGAAGGTGTTAACGTGGCTGCAAAGAAACTGTTCAGCATGGCTGAAGGTGTCCAGTTTTATCGTGATTATTTTAACTTTTTGCCAGCACAAGTGTAAGTGTTAAGAAAAATATTAGAAAGTGTAGATTGAATGGAATTGAAATTGAAATTCATTGAAATGCAATAATAATCACAGCAGCAGTTGAATAAATAAACTTGAAGTGTTAATGGCTTCTCTTTTTGCCGCTTGTCTTAATATCAAAAAGTGATTGATAATGAATAATTTCGAGGAAAGAAAAGTTGAATACAAAATAAAAAGATTTAAAAAGAAAAATTTATTTAAACTGCAATAGAAATACAAATTATTTCCTTGTTATTAACAGGGGAGGAGTAGCAAATATATTTTGGGAAGCTTGTAGTTACACATTTAAGTAAATGGCGTTACAAAATAAAGGTGTTGAGGTAAAATGTTTCTCTACTCAGATATGCGACGCTTCTCACTTTAATATTGATAACTTGAGGTTGTACTCCTCATGTCTGAGCAAACTTTTCAACGGGGAGAACCGTATAGAAACCTATATAGAAGGATGACGTTAGGAGCGCACATGTGTATATGGATAGAGCTGTACAGTCTAGTCACTGTGTTGCCGCCGAAATCCACTTGATAATGAACTTTCGCTGATTTATAATTTATTAACATTTATTGTTTATTTAAACGAAACTAATTTCAAAAAATCATTATAATATGAAATGTTAGTCAAATATTAATATTAGGATACTTCCCATAAAAGTCTTAAATTTGAAAATTCTTAAAATAGCAAATATTCGCTAACTGTAATTATATTTTGTATTATACATTATTTTCTTCCTGAAATGTGTATAAGAGAACTTATTATTAATTATAACGGTACCTATTTACATATGTATCACATAGGCATCTGAAGTTAGCAGTTATCAATTAGAAAATTTATTTGTCAGTCGGTTAAAGGCACGCAAGCCTACAAAATTGTTTTAAAGCGCTCATCGCTCAGGGTAATATTAATAAATTAATGCACAAGGAGTGCTGTTAAAAATTTTGTGTTTTATTTAAAGCCGGCTCATTTATACCGTGCCGTAACAATTCTTTAAAACAATTTTTGTGTAAAATAAACCTACTTGGTTACGCTAAAAATAAAAAAGGTAAAGTGGAAATAAAATGTCTGAAAACGAAGACGTAACAACAGACCACAATTGCAAAAAATGCAGTGCAGTGGATAATGATCGCATGGTACAATGCGACAAGTGTGATCAGTGGTATCATTATGATTGTGCCGCAGTAAACAGTGGAGTTGCTGATGTCAGCTGGAATTGTGAAGGTTGTAATTCCAACAACGGCAAAGCAACCACAAGCACCACAAGTCGCTTAGGTAATCATCCAACTATAGCCAATTCTATGGGTCTATCAAAGCAGCCGCAGGCAACGTCATCACCAACGATTTTAAGGGAGACACAGCAACCGGCTAATACGATCGCAGGAGAAATCGGCAATAGGATTTTACCATCAAGCAATGCAGTCTCAACATCACCGATACCTATGAGCACAAAAATAAATTTACAATTTTACAGCCAAGCGAACACCAACAACTCCGCTCCAGGAAGGCCGTCTTGTTCAAAGCCTTTTACTTCAACCGTTGCTACTAACTTATCGTCATTTCCATTTAATACGGATAAACAAAAGGCAGCACCAAAGCAACAGAATGAGACTTTCTCAACGCAAGTGGATTTACAGCTAAAATTTTTGGAGGAGCAGCAACGTTTACAACAAGAATTTCTCGAAAGAAAATACCATCTTTTATCACAAATTGGGGAAAAAGGTGAGTTCGAGCAAAATCCTTCTAACGTGACTTGTAATTGGAACTTTTCTTCTGGTCCTACTCCATCACAACTGGCCGCACGCCAAGCAATTCCCCGCGATTTACCGCATTTTAGTGGAGATCCTGAGGAATGGCCGTTGTTTATTAGCACCTTCAAAAATAGTACAGAGTTAGCAGGTTATTCAAATGCAGAAAATTTGATACGGCTTCAAGCCTGCCTTAAAGGAAAGGCAAGGGACTTGGTAAAGAGTAGGCTCATGCTACCTAAAATGGTGCCGGAAATAATTTATACTTTAAAAATGTGTTTTGGACGACCGGAACATATTTTAGAGCGAGTAATTGAAAAGGCGAGAAAAATACCCCCACCGAAGGATAAGTTGGAGTCGATGATTGATTTTGCACTGTGTGTAAAAAATATATATTCCACCATGGAGGTCTGCGAAATGAATGACTACATGAATAACCCCATGTTAGTAAAGGAACTAGTTGACAAGCTCTCTAGCCAATATAAATTAAGCTGGGCTACGTACCCAAAAGACAATAAGTTACCTATAATGAAAACATTTAGTGATTGGATTTTTCAAATCGCTGATGCCGCGAGCACAGTTGTTTCAGTCGTACCCACAGTTAAAAACGCTAATATAAATACTCATACTGAAGAACGACAAACATTTAAATTGAAGTGTTTTGTGTGCAATAGTGAGCATAAAGTAGCAGTTTGCGAAGATTTCAAACAGTTTTCTTTGGATAGAAAGTGGGATATAGTGAAGAAAAACAATTTGTGTCGTCATTGTCTGAATAAACACAAAGGTAAATGCTTTGCCAGAAAAGAATGCGGTATTGATGGCTGCAGTATTAAGCATCATAAATTGCTACATAAATATTCTACTGAATCTAACTCGTCTTCGCGACAGAACAATACTACACAAGCAAATAACACTATCAGTGAAACAATTAACTCGCACTCTACGCCGGGCCAAAATCAAAAGCAAATTTTCAGAATATTGCCTATTCGTCTGTATAAAAGAAGTGGATATATTAATACATATGCATTTCTTGAGTGTGTTCTTCTGTGTCGTTAATCGAAAAGGACGTTTTTGATCTACTTGATCTTGATGGTGAAGAGCAGTCGTTATGCTTAAGGTGGACGGGCAATACCACTCGCCAAGAAAATGCATCTGTAAAAACGTCGCTAAATATTGCCAATATAAACAATGGTGATAAATTTACACTTCAGTGTGTGCATACGGTTGAAAATTTAGATCTACCCCAGCAGACATTAAATATGAAAGATATGGTAAATAAATATCCATACTTAAGAGGACTTCCCATACAGTCTTATAAAAAGGTGAGGCCGAGTATCTTAATTGGTTTAAACAACTGGAGTGTCGCAGTGCCGCTAAAGATCCGTGAAGGACCGTGGAATCAACCGATTGCCACAAAAACGCGGTTAGGCTGGACAATTCAGGGCTATAGTAGACGCTCTAGTCAAGGTGAGTGGCTAAATATTCATCGCTGTGAATGTGAAAAGCATTACAATGATTTGCATAAAATGGTGAAAGATAGTTTCAATATAGAAGAATCACCAAAAGCGTCATTGCTGTCCTTAGAAGATAAGAAATCAATGGAAATCTTGAAGGCCACGTGCAAGAAAGTTGATGGACACTATGAAGTTGGGTTATTGTGGAAAAATAATGTTCGTGTGCTACCTGGAAGCTACAATAACGCTTATAAGCGCCTCATGTGCCTAAATAGAAAATTTCAAAAGGAGCCCGGTTTAAAAATTATGTTACAAAATCAAATTGATAATTTGCTAAAGAAAGGTTATGCCGTAAAGTTAAGTGATGAAGAGATAATCAAAACTGTGGAACGAGTGTGGTATCTCCCAATATTTATTACAAAAAATCCCAACAAGCCCGGTAAGATAAGGATGGTGTGGGATGCCGCTGCCAAATCTAATGGATCATCTCTTAATGACTTTGTAAGCAGGGGACCCGATCTGTTAAAATATTTGTTTGATGTTTTGCTAAGTTTTCGTGTAGGAAGAGTTGCAGTTTGCGGCGATATTGCCGAAATGTTCCACCAGATAAATGTACGACAGAGCGATATGCACGCTCAGAGATTCCTATGGTGGGGAACAAATGATGACATTTATAATCCAAGCGTTTATGTAATGCGAGCTTTAACATTTGGTATCTCGTGTGCTCCATGCATAGCACATTATGTACGCGACTTCAATGCTGAAAAATTCAAAGAAAAGTTTCCACGGGCAGTAGAATCCATTCAGCATAAACATTATGTAGACGACTTCATCGATAGTGTAGACGACGTTCAACAAGCAATTGAATTGGCGTCGCAAGTAAAAGCTATTCATGCTGCCGCAGGTTTCCATATTCGAAATTGGTCTTCAAATATCAGCGAGGTCGTCATTCACCTACAGGATGGTCCTTCCCAAGATCAGAAGCCAAAAGACCTAGGAGATACAGAAAAGGTTTTGGGGATGTATTGGGACCCTAATAACGACTCTTTTTTCTATATTTTCAAATTTGTCAGACTGCGGCGTGAAGTATGTACCAAAGAAATAATTCCTACAAAAAGAGAACTACTTCAGGTGCTGATGTCAATTTTTGACCCTCTGGGTTTAATATCATGCTACACTACTACTTTAAAAATTCTTCTACAAGAAGTCTGGCGATCTGGCATCGATTGGGATGAGGAGCTTTCTGACTTTCTATTACCGAAATGGAAAAATTGGAAAACGGCTATTACACACATAGCTTCTATTCGAATACCTCGATGCTACTCCCAATACATTAACGAGGCGACTTATATTGAACTGCATACATTTACTGATGCTGGCGAAGACGCTTATGCTGCAGTTTCTTATATTCGTATTGTGTATCAAGGAAACTATGATGTGACTATCGCTGCAGGCAAGTCGAAAGTTGCTCCATTAAATCCGATGTCCATACCAAGACTGGAGCTACAAGCTGCTGTTGCGGGTGTTAGGCTAGCCAAGAAGGTAGCAAATACTGCAAGTATACATTTTACCGCGAAATATTTTTGGACCGATTCTAAAACCGTACTACGGTGGCTAGGAATGGATCCCAAAAGGTTCCAACTATTTGTTATGCATCGTGTTGGCGAAATATTAGAAACAACAGAAGTAACGCAATGGCGATGGGTACCCTCCAAAATGAACCCGGCGGATCTAGCAACAAAAGTTCTAACACGATGGGATGTCTCCTTATGGTTTTCTGGTCCTGAATTTCTTCAGGAAGATATGTCAACATGGCCAACTTGCAACAATTTGGGCGAATGCAATCAAGAAGAAATTCGACATCGTTTACTACTCATTAATGGAGAAGAAATGAACATTTTACTCAACGTTAAGAATTTTTCCAACTGGAGAAGACTATACCGAGCTGTAGCTACCTTTATACTCTACTTGGGTAAGCTTAAAGCACAATGTGAAAAAAGGAAGTTGCCAACAGAAGTCTCATTCGAAATGCTACAAGATGCAAGGTCCGTATTGTACCGAAAAGCACAGCACAGTGAATTCCATGAAGAAATATATTATTTAAAAGAGGGTAAGAGTATTCCAAAAACCAGTAAACTAATATCTTTAAATGTATTCCTAGATGACAAGGGAGTATTAAGAGCTAAAGGCCGTGTATCATTCTTAAATTATGAAGATGTGATAATACTGCCTACCAATCACCATGTGACGTTTCTAATAGTTCGCTATAAACATGAAACATTTCCTCACATGTCACATGAGACCGTAATCAACAATATTAAAAGTAAATATTACATACCTAAGCTACGAGTACTCTATAAAAGCGTAAGGAAATCTTGTCAAATATGCAAAAATGCAAATGCCGCACCAGTTATGCCACAAATGTCTTCACTACCGCCTGCTCGGTTAGCAAGTTTCGAAAGACCGTTTACATTTGTGGGAATAGATTACTTTGGACCGCTTTACGTCACCGTGGGAAGAAGAAAGGAGAAAAGATGGGGCGTTTTATTTACCTGCTTAACTGTAAGAGCAGTCCATCTTGAAATTGCTCACAGTCTCGATACCAGTTCCTGTGTTATGTGCATTAAAAATTTTATGGCTCGAAGAGGAACGCCAAGAGAAATATACACCGATAATGGCACAAACTTTATAAGTACATCTAAAATATTTAGTCCTCAAGTTGATCATGCTGAGGTCTCAAAACCATTTGAAAGCATCAGATGGAAATTTAACACACCTGCCGCGCCCCACATGGGTGGAGCCTGGGAAAGACTTGTACGTTCGGTGAAAACTGCGTTATATCATATTTGTCCCCATATGAATTTTAATGATGAAACCCTAAAATGTGCTCTATCTGAAGTAGAATTCATTATTAATTCACGACCACTTACTTTTGTGTCACTGGAAACGTGCGACGACGAGGCACTTACACCAAACCATTTGTTACTGGGCTCGTCAAGTGGCCTCAAGCCCATCAACTACAAAGAAGTTGATTTACGACAGCGTTGGAATCAAACTCAGCTATTTGCAGATAAGTTTTGGCATCGCTGGATAAAGGAATATGCACCAACTCTTATCAGAAGAGGTAAATGGCATGAAAAAACAGTTCCACTACGAGTCGGTGATATCGTCATCATAATTGATGAAAACCTTCCGAGGCATTGTTGGCCAAAAGGCAAAATAATTGAGACAATCATGGCAAAAGATGGTCAGGTACGTCAGGCGAAGGTTCAAACTAAAAATGGTACTTTCCAGCGACCAACGGTGAAGATAGCAAGACTAGACGTCGCCAATAGTGAAGGGTAAACTCGTCCACGGACTCATTTACGAGGGGGAGAATGTTGCCGCCGAAATCCACTTGATAATGAACTTTCACTGATTTATAATTTATTAACATTTATTGTTTATTTAAACGAAACTAATTTCAAAAAATCATTATAATATGAAATGTTAGTCAAATATTAATATTAGGATACTTCCCATAAAAGTCTTAAATTTGAAAATTCTTAAAATAGCAAATATTCGCTAACTGTAATTATATTTTGTATTATACATTATTTTCTTCCTGAAATGTGTATAAGAGAACTAATTATTAATTATAACGGTACCTATTTACATATGTATCACATAGGCATCTGAAGTTAGCAGTTATCAATTAGAAAATTTATTTGTCAGTCGGTTAAAGGCACGCAAGCCTACAAAATTGTTTTAAAGCGCTCATCGCTCAGGGTAATATTAATAAATTAATGCACAAGGAGTGCTGTTAAAAATTTTGTGTTTTATTTAAAGCCGGCTCATTTATACCGTGCCGTAACACACTGGCAATGAACTATCTGGTCGCTAACAAATAATTTAGTTTGATATGAATGCGAGGACGTGAGGGGTAGATATATTTACTAAGAAAACTGAGCAATAAACACACTCCTACATAATTCAAAAGTGCCTGCAAAATATAATCCATAAACAGTCTCGAAATTGTTTCTCAATTGGGCAGAGGCAGGGGAGTATCAAACTCGAACAGCAAAATTGTCATTA
This sequence comes from Sarcophaga variegata, assembly GCA_932273835.1. NCBI lineage: Eukaryota > Metazoa > Arthropoda > Insecta > Diptera > Sarcophagidae > Sarcophaga > Sarcophaga variegata. Next base: position 18,377,244 of record OW026360.1, read on the forward strand.
TCTTGTTTTTAATAGGAACAGTTACGATATCTTCTAGAGTTAGGGTAATCCCAGTTGAAAATTGGTAGCGGAATGAAGTTGAACATGATGTGGCTTGCGATGAATAGTGCTACAGTAATACACTTTGTCACGCAGTTTCACTCAGTATATTTAAACCATTGACGCGACATTTTTTAAGCAGTAGTGCCACACTAAAGTCGCCATAGTCTAGTAGGTAGTATGTCGACGTGAGGCCTAGTTTCAAATCCCAGGTCAAACATTAAAATGAAAATATGAAAAAAAGTATTTTTTCGGTGACATCCTCTCAGCAGATTTCTGGCCAAAACTCTGAGAGTAAATAAAATTGCCATGGAAAGTTATTTAAACAAAAACTGTCGTTCGGAATCGACTTTAAACTGTAGGTCCCACCACTCATGTATAAAATTTACAAACACAACATCAATGGTTTGAGAAGATATGTCGTAATCCTGATTAAAGACTTGTAATGTAAAGACTTGTATGTAGTAAAAGTAGTGTCCCAATAAACAGTCTACATACTATTTTTCCAATTTTTCTTTACATTTTCCATCAGCCTTTTATTACGCCACTCACTAGGAGACTGTTTTAAAGTAATCACTGTTGACATGACGTCACTTCACAGAACTAATCCCACAAAGGGGATACAGAAACAATAAAGTCTGCAAGTCCGTCAATAGATGCATCACCAGCTATAAGTGAACAGCCCTAGACCCAGCAAAGCACAATTTCTTACGCCATATCGCGATGATTCAATTTCAATGAATAGAAAGTAAGTGCTCTTTGTACGGCTTTAGTTTCCGAAATAATATCCTGTATAGGGTTATGCCAGATTATACTGAATTGCCTGAATTTCAGCTTTTCTTTCATTTTCGCCATTTTCTCATAATTACAGAGTTTCCTGCAATAGACCTACCTGTTGGTCTAGCAGATTATCTGATAAACACTCTCTTGTCGATAATATAGGGTCTGCCAAAAATGGTTAGAAATTTTGCCAAATTTATTTTTCTCTTGTTCCGGTTGGAAATGGAATTTCATTTCATTCATATGGCTGATGTCACTGTTCTCACAGTACCTCAGTTGATTGGATCACATTTCGTGCACTTTTTCGAGTGCATTGGGTCGTATCTCTGCAATGGCATCCTGAATGTTCACCTTCAAATGCTTAGTTATCTCTGGTTTGTTGGCATAACACTTTTTTTTAATGGCGCCCCACAGAAAATAGTCCAACGATGTCAAATTGCAGCTTCTTGGTGGCCTTCGGCTATTTAAACGGCCAACAAATGTTTGACTTCATAAATCGATTGCGGGCTGAAAGAAGTGGTAAGTTGTATTATTCTGTTGAAACCAAATATTGTTCACATCAATACCAGGAAGAGCGGCTACAAAAAAATTGGTTATCATGGTCCGACAGGTGTATCTAGTGACCGTAATTGTTGCGTTGTACGCATTTTGAAAGAAATATGGGCCAAAAATGCCTTTGCTACATAAACCGCACCAAACAGTCATTCGTAATACGTGCATTGACTGCCGTAAGACCACGTGTGGTTTTTTTGGGTATTAAGCCTGTGGGGACTTTTTTTTTATCAAAATAAATTGCCATACTAAGACTTTTGCTGTCCACTGTATGACTGTATGTTTAATTTAATAGTATGATGTCGATAGTGTTAAAATTCGAATGCGTTAGTAGTCGCATCACTCCTTTATACTATGTTCAGACATGCACTTATATTGAATAAATCGCAATAAACGGCATTATTGATCTCAATATTTTATACAAATTAATTATTGCTCAATAAATTCATAAATTGTTATAATATTGATTAAAACTTCAAATACAGCACTGTCATAAGTACGTTCAGTGAGCATATTACTATTTTCCGAACACATTCTATTGATATTTGACATTTGAGTTGTCAACAACAAACAAAAACAAACAAAAAATGGTCAGCAGAAAGGGATGAAAAAATATTTCCAACTGATGACATATAAAAAAGAATTTTAATAACACCACAGACTTGATGTCGTATTTAATTTTTAACCCTTTCGATCCCAATGTTGTTTGATGATAATTTCTAAAATATTTCGAAAAGTTATTTATAGTACTCTGAACTGAGATATTACTGGGTATCCAGTTCCTGCTCTGAAGAAAGCAGCTTCTGTTTCTACCTGTCTTCTCCAAGTATGGCTGACCTTCTAGGTCTTGACTGATAATCTATAGCAGTTCTCGAAATTTCATCCTCGGGTTTATGCAGAATATGTTAACTGACCGGTATATTTTCAAAATACGACGCATTCTTTCTCATCCTTCTGAGAGAAGCCACTAGGAGTCGGCGTTTCGGTTAATCATTGGACCTTTTCGAATGTTAAATTGTTTTCCATTTATTCTCAAATTTTTTTGTCACTAATTTTAGCAATTGGATTAAAAACAATGTTGTTGAAGCAATCACCTGTTTTGTTTACCAGCTGTAAAATAAATTTTGTGTCTGAACACTCAAAATATTGTTATCAATAAACCGAATATTAATCAAATAAAAGTACATGTCTGAACATAGTATAACCCTGAATATTAAATATTAAAAAAAAATTTTTTTGTTTATTTTTTTTTTTCGAAAATATTTTATAGTCAGCTTTTACCAAATGTTTGTTCCCTTTTCGTACGTATTCACAGTCATTGGTGTGGTATGAGTGATATTATTTAATTACCTACACTGCACTAACATTAATTATACGCCCTCAGACTGTTTTAAACCGTTAATGTCGGTAAAATTAATAAAAAAAAAAAAATATTCGTATGATTTTAAATATTTTAAAATTTAAGCCAAATACGGCAGTTATGTTTATTAATGTACCCACCAAGATGAAAATGTGCTTCAACCGCAAAGATGATGATTTTTTTTTGGCAAAATTCACATTTTGATCATTGTAAAGTTTCTAATTGGCCCAGTGAATACCAACGTTGTGCAAGCGTTAAATCGATTCATTACTTTTAGTGAAGAAAATACACTGAATTTCGTAAGAGAGTAGAATAACATAACATATTGCCAGGTCTGAAATAACCAAGATGGTACAAATTTAAGCCGATAGATGGCCCATCCCATATAAAGATGATGAGCTCATAGGCAATGTGGAATAAGGTTGCTTCGTATGTGCAATTGCTGATTGTAAATGCAGAAAGAGATTAACGGCGTAATGGTTACCTAGTGAATCTTCATTAGTCCTCATCTAATCACTCCTATTTCACCAAATTTTTTATTTTCCATAAACACCACACTTCTTTTTTTTTTTTTTGAATAATAAAGGGTCCGCCAAATAACTTTTTTTTTGAAAAACTTTAGAAAAAAACTACTGAATATTTTCTCAAAATTCTTTTTTTATTTGAAAGTACAATCCTTTCGGTTCACAATGGAAAATAATTTCTTGCAAATGGCTGCCTCGGCTGGCCATGCAGTAGCTTACAAGATCGGTCCAATTTTTAAGCACATTATCGATTGTGTGCAGCTGTATTTCACCAATGGCTTCACGAATATTGTCCTTTAAAGCGTCAATTGTCTCTGGCTTGTCGGCGTAACACTTATCTTTGACGGCACCCCACAAATAATAGTCCAACGGTGCCAAATCGCAGTTCCGAGGTGGCCAAACGACATCAGCTCTGCGGCTGATAATGTGATCTTCAAAAATAGGGCGCAAAACATCGAGTGTAGCTTCGGCTGTGTGGCACATAGCGCCGTCGTGTTGAAACCAAATGTTGCCTCCTCTTAAATTTTTGTGAATAAAAATTCGTTCAACATGGCCCGATAACGATTGCTATTGACTGTAACGGCTACTCCTTGCTCATTTTCGAAGAAAAATTGCCCAATTATGCCTCTGGACCAAAATCCGCACCAAACAGTGACTCGTTTTGGGTGCGTCGGCTTTTCAATATATGTGTGTGGGTTTTCTGTGCCCCAAATGCGACAATTTTGCTTGTTTACATACCCGCTAAAATGATCGCAGGCCCACTTACCGAAGCGAAAACGCATTGGATGGTCAATTGGCTTCAACTCCTGAACCAATTGGACTTTGTATGGCGTCATACCAAGGTCTTTATGCAAAATTCGTCTCAATGATGTCTCCGAAATGTTCAATTGTTGAGAACGACGGTGAAATGATGTTGATGGCGCTTCACGCACACTTTCTGCCACAGCAGCATTATTCTCGGGTGTATGCACTCTTTTTGGCTTTTCACGCTTTGGTTTATCGATGAGAATGCCAGTTTCTTTCACTTTTTTCACAAGATAACGAACATACGGAGCTGACGGTGGTTCTTCTCTTCTTCCAAAATCCGTACGCAATTTTTGCACACATTCTGCAACATTACAATGATTTTCAAAGTAATGTCGCAATATTTCCCAGCGTTGTTTAAGCGCATACACAACCATATTCGTTCAGCGGAAGGATAAAACTAATTATCTGTCAAATCAGACATGAGCTAAGTGTTACCATTCACGAAATAAGCACTAGTTGAAAAAATAAACGTCAGATGGCGGACCCATTACTTGAGGCAATAAAAAAATTATTAAAAAAATTTTGTTCGCACATAAAAATTCTAATAAAAAAATGAACAGACAAAGACAGAGTGAACGAAATAATGAAGCTGTGTGGAATATAAAAAGGAAAAGGAAATTTTAATGCAGACTCTTACCACTGAATCTATTGTAATTTTTCACTTGGACGAGTGTAAAATTAAGTCATTAAATTACTGACAACTGACAGACAGTAAGGTTTTGTTCATAAAAAATAATGTATTTGTGTTCATAACTACGATTACTAAACATGCCACAGTTGCGAGAGCAAGAGTGGCAAGTGGCTCAAAATGTTGGTCACTTTTAATGCAGCATCTTTGGTAACTGTGTGCAGTAAAAAGTGGCAAACAAATGTAGAAAAAATAATGAAAATTTTTTAATAAAAAGCAAAGAATGGAATGAAATGTTATGGACTAATATGAAGAGGAACATTCAACTAAATTGCCATACAATAAACACAACAATGCTTAAAACATTTACATTTACATACAACAACCACGATCATCAATGGCCATCAACAGAATTATAACGAACCGCACAACTGTAGCGTAACGTTCGTTAACTTGATGTCTAACGTTTAAAATATCGCAACGCAAAGCTATCATTAAGATGTAATAGAGGGGCAAGGTTGAAAGAAAAAAAAATATTTTTAACTGTGTGTGGCACTAGTAACTCCTAATATTAAAAACTGTGCAGCATTAGCTGCGTGTGTATGTCAGTAGTTGTTGAATTTAGCTATGTAAACTGTGGCAGTGTAGTTGATTTTAAAAATTACATCAAATGTGGTAACATTTACATATAAATGGGCGTGCACCATAAGGTGGTTACATTGTTGGTAACAAAAAAAATGTTGCTGTACACGTTTGACTTGGGTGTTGTTGATTTTTAGTTAAATTTGGTTTTAAATTACAGTCGCTTACGTTTTACTGCTGTTTTCTGTTCCCTTCCCTATTTAGTTAAATTGCTGCAGTTTGTTCGCTCGTTCGTTCAGTTTTTTGTTTTCCTTCCTGTAGTGAAGCGTAATGTTACGATTTTCTTCATCACCACTAACAAATTTATTCTAATTGCCTTTGTAATACACACACACTTACTTATACTGCAGACAACAGTAGCTTAGTCAGCCTCCTGTTCTCCTTCCATCCCCTTCCCCTTCCCCTCCAATTGTCCTTTGCCCTTAGTGTACCATAAATGCGTAATTGTTGCGGATATTTACTGTGATGCGTTGTGTTGTTTGCTGTTATTTTTGTATTTAGTTTAGTGCGGTTGCGGCAATTTGTTGCAAGTATTTCGTTGTTTCTTTTTTTTACATTCTATCAAGAGCCAACAAACACATTAGACAAGAGAAAAAACAACACCAACAAAGTAAAATTAAATAATAAAACATAAAAACAACCAATTTTGAACACTAAACCAACATGCCATGAAAATAATGTTGACAGCATGTTACAGCAGCACAGAGAGAGAGAAAAAAATCGTTTTTTTTTGTTTTGATTTTTATTTTGTGGCACTATTAAGTTAGAGGTACGACATGATGAATGAAGTAAAATAAATATAAACGACATTTTTTTCGTGGTTGTAAGTGCCACACACACGGACATTTTCTTAAAATGAAGTAAATTTTAAATACAAAATTACCAGGTAATGGTTTTAGATTTGTCAAGATGTGTCTATGAATGCTGTGGCTGACTGAATGGGGATGGTCCCCATCTTTTCACTCCCTTTAATATTAAAAACAAGGCCTATAAGCTTATAAATCTTAGAGGAGTAACCCATAAATATATAGGCTGATGGGTAGCGGCATTGAGTGCTCGTTTAGCAGATTGCATGGATTCGAAATTGATATACGACTTCTATACTTCTATGCAAATACAGAAATTAGGCTGATACTTTGGACTTTTGATGCAAAGATTTTATAGGCCGCTGATACACTAGTTTAGTAGGCAGCTGTCTCTGCCACATCTTCTTATTCATTACTGCAATACCTGCAAAAGTCGTTAGGAGAAATTCCAATATTCCGGGCAACTAAACCTAGAGGCTAGTGCGGCGTTATAACTGCTATGAGGCTCCTTAGATGTAGGCTTGATAGGTTTAATGCAAATTCTGTTCTTTATAAAGGGTGTTTTTTATAGAGGTATAGAACTTTAAGTTGGCATTACTTTTCAAGATGGCGACCGATTTAACAGCTGTCAAGTGATTTATTCTCAATTTGGTTTGGCAATTCATCATGAATAGACTCACGCCTGAACAACGCTTGCAAATAGTGCAATTTTATGTCGAAAATAATGGTTCTGTGCGGAAAACGTATCGCGCACTACGTCCATTTTATCGTCGACAAAATCATCCATCAGAGCAGTTAATTCGATTAACCATGGAACGTTTTCGCACCACGTTTAACTCCGCTAGACTACTTTCTGTGGGGCTATGTAAAGTCATTGGTCTATGCGGTAAAGCCACAAACGCTTGACCATTTGGAAGACAACATTCGCCGTATTATTGCCGATATACGGCCACAAATGTTGGAAAAAGTCATCGAAAATTGGACGTTCAGATTGGACTACATCCGCGCTAGCCGTGGCGGTCATATGCCAGAAATCATATTTAAAATGTAATGCCACAAGATTATCTTTCGGATAAATAAAATTCATGTCCATCGAATAATCCATCGTTGTTTTATAGCAACTTTAAGTTCTATGCCTCTAAAAAAACACCCTTTATATTCAAAATGCTTCAGATCTGTCTGGTATCGCTTTGTCATTACTTACATACGTGCATGCATAATTGATCATTATACCTTTCAATCAGGATTACGACCTAATTTCTCACAGCACTTATGTTGTGTGTGTTAATTTTTGAGTGGCGGGACCTACAGTTTAAAGTCGAATCCGACAGGCAGATTTCTGAGAAACTTTTTCTTGGCCATTTTTATTTACTGTCAGCGCTTTTGCCACAAATCTGAATACTTTTTGTGTGCGTTAATTTGTATACATAAGTGGCGGGACCTACAGATTTTTAAAAAACTGTTCATGGCAATTTTATTTACTCCCAGAAAACTGCGGAGAGGAAGTCGCCGAAGAACTATTTTTTCATATTTCGTTCAGCTGGAGATGCCTGATTTGGGGTTAGAACCGAAGCCTCACGTCTAATAAGCCAACACACTACCTACTAGACCAAGGGACTACAACCTACCTTTGCCATTGGTAAAGGAATTTCGAATTCAATTTCCGTTGTGCCAATTTTTGTAGCTTCAAACCTAATATCTCCTACAGCGACACCAGGCATTCTTGGACAAGCTTAGATGTGATGCAAACCTTTTGCAATGGGTCATTCCAATGCGATCATTAAATCGCATTACTGTCGGTAAATGTGCGTATATCAGTGTACCGTGTACTCTGATACTAAATTTTTACAGCGTCAGTTTTTAAAGCGAAACGTACTACAATTATCTGGTAATGTACCATTTCGATACGACTCTCAGCGCAGATTCCAGGATTTCTGAATAGGCAATAGTCATGCAGCATTCTCTTTCCATGATTTCCAAGATTGCCAAGGATGAGGTTCTGTAGTAAAGAAAAGATCAAAATTCCTTGTGGAGTTTCTTTCGAAGAGTCACTTTGGAAAGATTTGAGGCGTTTATGGTAGTTTGAAAACTTGTTGTCAAGGTTGAGGTTCCATTATAAAGACGACAGTACAATTCCTAGTAGAGTTCCTTCAAAACGACACTTTCGAAACATTTGAGGTGTCCAAAGTAGATTCAAAACTCCTGCATCTAAGTGGTCTTTCTGTAAAAGTAATGATAGCAGGATAAATATCCAGCTGTCTCATTGTGTTAATAACGCCGGTTTAACGTTATAGGAAAGCAACCATTTTTAGGATATAAGGATTTCTCTTTGGATTTCTCTACGTGACCAACTAATGAGTGCAGCACAGTTTCGGTAGATTAACCCTTCGTGTAGACGTATTGTGCCGCTGAAAGAGTAACACGACAGAGACATGATTTAATGTAGACATCGATGATTTTCTCAAGCGTCTTAAGTAGACATGACTTAAACTTCTTGATTATTTAACTGAGCACTACCACGTTATTTAACCTGAAAAGGTTTATTGATTGGCATCAACAAAATTGTCGCTTTAATGCTGAGGGTGGGATATATTTGCTTGGTAGCCACGCCTAATATTGCTTCCAGATCAGAAACAACAGATACACGTTCGTAATTATGTTCTCTTCCATCATCTTTCCATCAGATTTCTTCCGATCGATCGTTTGTCATTACAGTTTCAGCGTAAGCGAGTTTGAGTTATGCTTGTGTGACTTGGAAATGTTGACATATAAGCCTGCCATGATAAAGAGAAGCAAATGGATTTGTCATTGTCTATGCAATAACAGGAATAACTATGTCGATAAGCCTTGGAATGCAATCCTAAGTGAAGCAGAAGAAAGGTTGGGCTAAAGACTACATGAAAAGCGAGTCTGATGAAGAATATGAATGAGGCCCAATGCTTTACAATATTGGGGCCATAGTATAAGGCCTTCCAGTTGTTGTGATGCTGACATTTTAACACGCTTCAATTTAAAACAAAAACAATTTTTTAAATTTAAATTTGAAAATTTTTTAATAGAAAAATAATTAAATTCCTTAATAGGCACACACGGCATCCATCAATTACTTGAAATACCAACATTTAAGATAAGTGGTGGTTTATTGGCTCATTTCAAAGGAATTCGTAATAATTATTTATGAATAAGCTTACGGCAGGTTAAATATGTAATCTTTAAACAAACAATTTAATAAATGCGCTCCTTTTGCCTTTTTATTTGCTTTCTTTGTCTCTTTTTTTCTTTTTTCCGTTCAATCTATTTCTTGTTTTTCAATAATTTTTTTCAAAAAAACCATTTTTACACTCGATTACACTTTACCCTTCAATATTCAATCACAATGCTGTTTTGTATGTCATGGCATATGTAAAGTAAGTTTAAAAAAGGGGGAATACGAATGATTGTTGGTTCATTTTTTATATTGTTTTTAACACACATATACACAAACACGTGTATTTTCTAAAGTTACAACTCATCTTGTATATGTTCGTAGCAAACAATACTTATACACATGCAGTTACTACGCTTAGTTACTCTCAAACAATATTGCAATACACTCACAACATTTATTTTTGTTTTTTACAAACAACATGTGTAGCAATTGAAGGTGGTTAAAATAGCTGCATAATATGACAGAGAGAGAGAGAGCGAGAGAGTGTGTGTGTGGGTTTGTTTATTACTACTTTTTTTCATATTGTTTGTTGTTGTATTTCACATGTTATTTCATTATTTAATATAAATGAGTAGGCCTGAGTATGTGTTAGTGTTTAATATGTAAACACGTGCATTGTTTTTAGTTTTTCTCCCCCTGTTAGAATGTTTAAAAAACATACTCTTACTCTATCTCTTCCTCTTTTCACTGCCTATGTTTCCAGCAACAGGAAAATATTACTCGTTTGAGTATGTGTGTGCCTTTGAAAGAGAGTGAGAGTATTTGCGGTTGAGTGTGCGTTTCTGTGAAATTTTAACTGTATGCGTTTTGTTTTCGTTTTTGTTTTAATTTTTTATTAGAAATACTTCAAAGGTTATTGGTTGAATTGAACGAACACACACAAATTGTACTTGAAGAATTTTTTAAAAACAATTTTGAGACTTTAAAGAGTCCATTCACTTTCTTTTATATTTTGATAGCAGATCTATTGATTGATTTCCTAAGTCAGATTGATTTCTGATTCAACAAAGTTCGGAAGAGAAGGCAAGGCCCACCAGACAATATTGTGGATTGTTAGGAAGCCTTTACACCTAAGGATTTGTGTTAATGAAAACGATTTTATAAGCAGTCGTCAGACGATATGCTGCACTGTTTTCTTGCTACTGAAGTCCTACCAATATCGTTAACTATGGCTTCACAGCTGGAAATGTCAAACTGTGTTGTATTTTCTGTTCTGTAAGGTTTGTCATGCCAGTATAAATTGTTTAACGTCAAAACAAAGCTGCCAAATAGGATAAAATTTACATCGAAATAAAAAGAAATCTGTTGAGGCGTTCATAACGTACTTGGGTCATTTTACACTCCACATAATCGTAGTCTTAAGCAAGCAATTCACGCAATAATTGATCTTTTTCGAAACAAATTTATGCCTTTCGATTCAAAACAATCAACAAAATAAAGAAATTTGTCCACCGTAGTGTGAAGTCTTGAGGAGGATGCCGAAATATCGATTCGTTGTTATTCTCAACATGATGACCTTCATTAAAGGTTTTGGCCCACGTGCCAGTTTGTACTAGAATGACAAACGACCGCGATTTGTGTGACAATTTTACCATTTAGCCTCATTTGAAATTCGCAACTTGATGACCTACATTAGAGGTTTTGGTCTACGGCCACCATTTGCTTTACAATTTTTCCATTTGGTCAAAAACGTATGTTTAGAGTTAAAGCCCGTATATGATTAACGCTAGCAATCCATGCTCTCTGTTTCAAAGAATTATTCCAACAAACATCAACGAATTTTGGTCGCCATAAGACGACGTAGCTTGCCGTACAGCATGGGTAACAATCGATTAATGGCGAAATGGTTTTGATAACAATTTTCTACTCAGAAGTGGACCTTTTCATTGTCCCCTTGTTAAATCAATTAAACGCCTCCACATTGTTTATTATGTGGCTGTGTTAAGCCACTACTTTATATCGGCAAACCAACAACTCTCAAAGCATTTGAAATCAATAGGACGGTGAGGCTATTGTCTACTGGAGAACTGTAGGGCATCTGGGCATCATTAATACTCCCAAACTTCGATAAAAGGCTCAAGGTAAAAAATACTTTAACGCTGGAATTGAAAACGAGCAAACTCATCAATGGGTTCGATATCGAATTCCACACAAATGGTTCAAAACTGAATAAGAGAGTGCTTTGTTTTCACAGTAGAAACTAACATGAATCATCACAAAAGTCTTCCTAACAACTCAAGTTTATTTCATTAGTAGGTGTTCCCTATTAAGAAAACCTACTCTGTGGTATCCTAAAGTGGAAATATGAAAAAGTAATAAATACGCCGGCAACTTCCTCTCATAAAATGCTCTGAAAAGATTGTCAAAAAATTTGTAGTTGAGATTCCACGCCACTCATGAATAAAATTAATACACACAACATAAGTGCTGAGAGAAGCTAGATTGTAACCCAGACTAAAGCGTTGTTATTACCAATTCTGTATGTATGTATGTATATGGGGGAGCGCATCATCTGTATTCTTGTCCTTGAATCATAAATCCCCACCTATCGGTTAGGAAATGAGTGCAGAAGCGTTTCTTTAATCGAAACACGCTTATTAGAATCGACTTCATTAGCATTTCTATTGGATTGGGCGTGTTATACCTCGTTGGTGCTATTTATGAGTTCAACTATGATTTGAAAAAATTGGGGTCTATTTGATTCTGAGGCTACTCATATGTAGGCCATGATATGTAGTTCGCTCATAGTTCAGAAGAATCTATTAAGACTAGTGCTGGTATTTCAGTGTGCTCTGGTGATTATAACCGACAGGTTGGACTCGAGCAGCAAACATGATGTGATAGGTTAAGACATAGTTGATCACTTCCTTTGAGAAACTTTTTTCCATCAAATCATTAGATTCGAGAGGTTCTTATACAAAATGTTCGGGTTATCAGGTATTTAATTGGGTTAACTTCTTAGGGACTTTAGATTGACAATTTGAGAAATATAGAAAATACTCGAGATAGTGCCTTATGACATCACTAGACACTAGTGGCAAACCAACTAAACCAACCAATCATTGGAAAATTAGAAAAATATTTACACGAATCAAACTTGGGTTATTCAAGGCATATGTAAAATCAACTTTGATGTATGGTACTGAAAATCAGCTAAATGGTTGCCTCAAATCCATTTATAGGATACTCATGTTAAACACCATCATCAATATGGGTCTCTAGAAACATTTTTTTAAGATCAACTCTCAGGAGATGACCGCTATGCAAGCACTGTGTTTTAGTACACGAAAGATTGGGTTTATTACGGGACATTGCGAGATTAGATCGCTGACAAGGATCTGAAACAGATACCAGCCGGACTATTGGAGGGTATGTTGTGATGAGGAGGTGTTGGAGATTATCGAACACCTCTTATGTAACTGTCCATTCCTTAGTAGGTTGATGTTGAAGACCCTTGGCAGGGGCTTTTTTGAGGGTTTGAATTCTGTGTCAAGAGCCGACCCCAAGGGTCTCCATAGATTCATTATTTGTTTGGGCTGGTTGAGAAGTGTTAGGGTTTCAATAGTGTAGTCGCGCTCTCTTGTGTATTTGTTAGTCTGTGTAATTTCTCCGAATCCCTATTCTCCCTTTCCTATTTAGTCTCCATTTTCCCTAAGTTAGGTTAGATTAGACTAGTACAGTACCCGGAGGTCCAATTGGCCCATTGTACAACGTCCTAGATTCTCACACCACTTATGTTGTGTGTGTTAATTTTATACATGAGTGGTGGGACCTACAGTTTAAAGCCGACTCCGAACAAAACATTTTTGAGAAACCTTTTCATGGCAATTTTATTTACTCTCAGAAGTTTTGCCAGATATCTGCTGAGAGGAAGTCGCCGAAAAAATACTTTTTGTATTTTGTTTTGATGTCTGGCCTGGGGCTCGAACCCTGGCTTTACGTCTAATAAGCCAATACACTACCTACTAGACCACGGCGACTTCAACTACCATTTTCCCTATCCCCTCTATTATCCTCTCCCCTTTAGGACGTTTGTGCAATGGGTCAACTTGACCTCCGGGTACTGCACTTGTCTCAATTGACAAGTACATGTCCTCTAACATAAACCTAAACTTACAGAAAAGATAGTTTCTAGGAGAAAGAAAAGAGGGGGCTACTGTGTGAAGAATTCATATCGAGAATATAGCTGTAGAGGACTTAACGAGGCTCAAGGAACTGAGGTGAAACAAATAACAGCTGAGTGTGTTGTAAACTTTGTGAGGACTTGTATACGAATTTATTCTTTTACAAACAAGATTTTGAGGTTAAGCCCTAAAAGGCTTATGCAATTTTATGGGAAATCAAATAAGTTTTTTCTAGAGTGTATCACAATATATTATTTCTATTGGAATTATTTATGTTTTAAACAAATGCATTGATAAATAAACATTTTAACACATCATTTTTATTTAAAATTACATACATACATACATATACATATAGAGTTTGCTTGTTAACCATTTCCCGTGATTGTATTCAACTGTTTTTGGGCCTGAAGGCACTTATTGTTTAATACGGGATCTTTTTGTTTGTTTATTTGTTTGTTTATATTTCATGGCTTTTATATATATTGGTACACATGATTTTATATGTATGTATGTATTATATGTAACAGAGAGAATGTGTATACGTGTGTACGTAGGTTTTTTGTATTTCTTTGTAGCCTTTTTTTGTTGTTTTTTTGTTTGAATAAATAAACAGTCCGTTCGTATGTATTTTTATATGCAAATTGTCCTTAACTATGCAAATGAATAGAATTGAAATGGGAAAAATGTTCACACAAATCAACTAAAAATACCAAAAAAAAGAAAAAAAGAAACAACGAAATACCAAGAGAGAGAGAGAGAGAGAGAGAGAGATTGGAAAGAGCACAGTTAAAGTATTATAAGTACTACAAGTACCATACAATAGTACTGTAGGCTTGTATAGAACACAGTAGATATTATTGATTTTGCTGTGGTCCTGCCTAGAAAAAAGAGCAAAAACTTTATTTAGTAACTCTTGTGAATAATTTAAACTTAATCTATGAAACAGTGTTTACTTCGTTTTTTTGTTCATTCTTTTTATTCATTTGAAATGTATTCAGCAAATCAAATGACCAGAAAATAATTTACATTTTAAATATTGTGCCACGAATAAAATTATAAGTTATTGTCCTGTGCAGTTAGTATCGTAGTACATACAGGTTTAATTGTGTCATTTTTTTTAATTTATTATAGTGGTAGTAAACTTTTTAACTCTTGAAGTTGGTTTTATTGGTTTAAACTATTATATGTATGTGGTGAACGAAAAGTTATTACTGTTTGAATATTAAATTTGAAGAATTAGAGTTGAGGTTAATTAAATTGAATTAAAAAAAGAGGCCAAATTCGTTTTAAAAACCAAAGTTTTACAATAAAATACGATAAATTTCTATTCACTGGTTCATTTGTACCATTTAGCTCCTCTGGGGCTATGGATTCCATGTATTCCTTAGAGCAGTTGACAACTCAACCTAATTTTTATGGAAAAATCATCTTTAACGATGAGGTCCATTTCCAGACGAATGGGTACCTGGGCAAACAAAACTGTTGCTGTCTTACTTACTTACTTACTTAATTGGCCATCAACAACCCGATTGATGGATTTCGGCCTGTTGCAGCACATCCTTCCTGGCGCCTTTGCTTCTTGCGCGCCTGTGCCAGTTGGTCACACCAATTGACAACAGGGCTTCATCGATTTGGTGCTTCCAACGGATACAAGTTCGTCCTCTTCGCCGACTTCCACAGATCCCCGCATCAAATACCCGTCTCGCTGGAGTATCCTCCTCCATTCGAACGACATGGCCGAGCCAAAGCAGCCGCTGGATATTAATACACTGCAAAACGTCTCAAACAGATCACTGTTGAATAGAATACGGAAATCATCGCCAACTCGCACTGGATCTTACTTAGGACTTTTCTCTCGAATACTCTTAAGGCTGCTTTATCAGAGTATTAGTTGTGCTGGTGCTGGCATCGATTGATAATTATAAGTCGTTGATTAGCAACTTCTTATGGCCGGAATTGCATCACCTGGACACCAACGATGCGTACAATAGGTGCTACATGCCACACAGCTCATAACACATTGGATATTCTGCATGAGTGGTTTGTGTGCATAGTCATCGCAAGTCGAGTTGATGGCAACTGGCCAAGAAAATCATGCGATTTGTCAGCGTCAGACTTTTGTGGGGATTGACGAGTTATATTCCACACATATTGGCATCAACACGTCATTCATATGAATGAAACATTTCAATGAGATATTGCAATTTATGGATAGGAAGTGCTTAATAAAAGGCCCGTTATACATATGTTTCTATTGGGTGAGATATCCTGGAATTATGCCGTATGTACTTACATACATAATTGTTCATTTCAACACCTAAGTTAGGATTACGACCTAGCTTCTCACACCATTTATGTTGTGGGTGTTAATTTTATACATGAGTGGCAGGACCTAGAGTTTAAAGTCGACCCCCAACGATATTTTTGAGAAACTTTTTCACGGTAATTTTATTTTTACTCTCAGAGTTTTTTTGCCCGAAATCTGCAGAAATATTTTCTTCATATTTCGCTTAGTTGAGGATGCTTGACTTGGGGTTTGAACAGTGGCCTAACGTCTAATGAGCCCAAAAACTACCTACTACACTTTGGCGACTACGTAACTGAGAACTTATATTAATTGATTATTAACCGCAGTTTTCTGGTCCAAAATAATTTGCAATGAGTGTGTGAAACACTCATCCGCAATTGAATTACAAAGGGGAAATGTTTTCCATGTTTTGTGGAGAATCGAGAATGGTATATGGGCGTTGGCAATTGGTGAAGTCTAAAAGAGGAATTTGACTATATACATATATATCAGGAGAATTCTTTTATAATTTTTAGATTTGCTAGACTAAATAGATTTGTATGTAGAAATTTAATTACGGACCTGTTCTGCAACCTAAGGCCATATGAATACCATTAAATGCGCCATTTTTCTTACTGGAAGACTTCAAACATCAATAAGTAATGCAATTATGTTTGGGTTTTGCCTTAATCTATTCATTATTCATAATTAAATTCATTATGAATTCATCTTTGATGACACCATTTTGTTTAGATTTATGCGCCGATTTAATCTTTATTTTCACCAAGATTTTGTAAAAATGATGGGGATTTTATTAAAAAAAAAGTATATCCAATTAAAAGAAAAAAAGAAGGGAAAATTATTTTCCCTAAGCCATAATCATAATCATGAGAGAAAAAAAAAGAAAATAAAGAAAACCAATTAACATATTTTCAGTCTTTGGCTTTTTAAACACGCCATAAACCACAGGAATTTTTAACACTCTTCGAAAATTAACTTTTTTTTTTAATAAAAAAAAACAACAAAAAAGAAATTCAATAAAACAAACCGAAAAGAAAAATGAAAAAAATTCTTATAGACTCATATCCATAATTAACTTTATCTATTGCTTTGTAACACTGTCTCAAGTTACAATCCATCTGCATATACTCGTGCTCGTTTACAGAATGTAACAAAAGAAATCCAACGGAACAGAAGAAAAAAGAAATTCTAAAAAAGAAAAGGAATGTTTTTAAAACAAAGTTTCTTTATTTTTTTCCCCATACCCTACACAAAGGACTTAAGGAAAATTGGAAAAAGAGAGAAAAAAGGGGGAACAAAACCTTTGTAAGTTTACAAAAGAAATTATAATTTACGCATAAAAGGATCCCTAATTTGAATAAAACGCAAGAAAATTTCTTGTTGTTGTAAAATGCCAGAAAGTAAAGTAAAGAAGAAGGAAAGAAGAGAGAAGTGAACAAAATGAAACAAAATTGTTTAAAGCCCTCAAACCGAATTCATAGAGACAGTTAAAAAGACACACCCACACATACACCAGCAAACATAAAAGTTCAATGAGGTGTTAAACCATAATTTGCACAGCTAGCGTACACACATACATTTGCATTGGTTTAGTTACCAATACATCAACAACCAATCTACAATGATACGCCTGAACAGGGTCTTAAGAGTTTGGTTTGCTTTTCAAAATGCAAATTTAATGACAATTTTTCGTGTTCAATGAAGTAAGCACTAGTGACACTAAATTTAGTTTAGGTGAGGTTAAATTGAACGTCAGCACTTCGGTGTTCTAACACGTACCATTGTAGTACTACTTTTCCCACTATCCTAGGGATACGAATTCTATCCAAATCAGCTTTAGCTAGACACGTTCTGGCAATAAATTCTGGATGCCCAAGCACACTGCATCAAACATTCTTAAGTAGCGGTTAATAACACAGGAGATGATTTGTGGCCCAACTTTCTTCCTCGCCATTACAGCTCCTGCAGATGTTGTTGTGAAGTGTTTTAACCCTACGAACGAACGTAAGCCTTCAGTAACCAATGTCCCGTTATAGCTGCTGTAACGTTCTTAAGATGATCATGTGCAAAGGAATATCAGATTCAAACATGAATTCATTTGCATTTTCTGTTGTACCAGCCATTGCAGTTGCGTCAGATTAATTGTTATCCTTAATGTCCCCATGTTCAGGAACCCATATGGGAGTATATTCTTGAACAATCTTGGATGTGAGATACAGATTCGGTGTGAAAGAAGGGTACGAAAAATTCCTTTAAAAGGATCTCGTTGGCTTTGACTGGCATGTAGTATTGTGAATTCGTCAGTATTATAGCAGCGTACTCGAAGATAAGAGTTAGGGTAAGGTAAGGTATGAATAATTCTTTATAGAACAGTGTCAAGAAAGACAGGAGGTTTTTCCATCATGTAAAGACTTACTGCATTAATAAGCTTTAGGTTGCGTGGACCGTCCATTAAGGCCGAGGTCCTACTTATGTCAAAAAGAGAAAATCAATGCGAATCCACAATATATTCTGCGATTGCATCAATCTTTCGACAACTCGGTCAAGGAAGCTAGTGATCAGAAGCCACCATCTTCTTGCGACAAGAGCAGGGCACTGACACATGAGTCCTCCTCTTCCTCCTCAGGCAGACAGTTCTTGTATACGTGATTTGACGGATCGTGACCGTGATTGCTATTGCGCGATTCAAGGATTTAAATGAGTCGCTGCTCTTCTTATTCATACGTATTCAGCAGAGTCTAGCAATATTCCACGTTCTCGCTTGCTGCCAACTGGATTGAGCTTTCCTATAATAAGTGTGGAGTATATTTAAATTAACTGAGGCAATCGAAATATCTACGCCTTATAATATGTCACTACCGACCTTGGCCAGTTCATCAGCAATGCCGTTGTCCAACGATATGTCGGTGTTCTGGAACCCATAGAATACTTACCTTTGAATGAATAGAAATTTCACTGAGAAATCCTTGGAATTCATAAACATGGACCGACGTTCGTTAGAGATTTAATCGCAGCCTGGTTGTCCAAGTAAATCAAGAGATTTTCAGTGAAAATCCTGTCAAACAATAAGCATTGTCCAGCTTTCAAATAGACTTGGCCTCTGCCTTAAAAACACGGCAGTGGTTAGTCAACTTTACTTACATAATTACTACCATTTAGTCATGTGTGTGTTAATTTTATTCATGAGTGGTGGTATTTACTGTTTAATGTTGACTTTCAACGACAGATTCGTAAAAATTTTCAGAGTTTTTCCAGAAAACTGCTGAGAAGAAGTCACCAAAAGAAATAGTTGGGCCACATACTCTCGTCTAATAAGCTACCTACTACATCACTGTGACTATAAAAGAAACTCGAACTTGCTAGACCATATACTAACACTTTCAGACAGAAATATATTTGCATTGTTCTACTTCCTGTTCCTTTTTAACTTGCTCCAGTTCTTTCTATTGTTCTTAGTCACTCTTTTTGATTTCAACAACAGAGTGTGAGTTAGATAAGAAAATAATGCATTTAATGTCGTATGCCACAGAGTACAGAGCAGGGTATTTAAACGCTTGTATCTTTACAGTGATGGTTGATGGTGTTCGGTTTATGAAGAACTTTTTTTTGTTTCATTTGTTTTATTCCCTTTTTATGTGTTTCATTTTAATGCTAAATTTTGCATAATTTTCAAATATGAATTATTAAATTGTTAATAAATGAAGGAGGAAAGAGAGAGAGAGAGAGAGATAGCGAATGGTAAAAGTTCAAGTTCATTAAGAGGGCGTTAAGAGAAGATTGATGATACAAATTAACTCTGTTGGAAAAATGTGAAAACTTTGTTCTTTTTTTCATCGTTGATAATTATAATAATTTTTAATATATTTACAGGGTTTTTTCTTCTTCTACAATTTGCATAAAATAGAAAATTGTCTGTAAAAATTGGTATAAAATGTGGTAACAAGAAAATTTGAGATTTTCTAATACAGTGACTCGCATTGTATAATCGAGATTAGAGAACCCTAAGTTATATTAGAATGTGTTATGATCTGCCTGGATCCTATCAGGAGATATTCAAGCCATTTTATATATTCTTTGATGAGGAATTAATGTGCGATGAATATCTGTATATCAAATAGCCATGTGTGCTATTACTATAGGCTAAGTTAGTTTCAGTCGATCCAATTCAACACACTTGGACTATCATGCCAGGATTCTCACTAAACGACCGGCCCAATATAATTCAACCGAATTGTTTAAAGTATCTTTATTTCCAAAATCGAAGATAGACTAGATCGTTATTGATGATCTTCGACAGCAGTTTACCCAGTCGCACAAAAAAATGTTCGATACTCTCCACAGATACAATAACAGACGTAATATAATGCACTTAAGCGTTGGAATTGTAATGTAATGTTTAGGTAATCACAGCTACCATTAAGGCGGTGTCCTTACTATTCATTAGCCTTCAAGAATCTTTACATTTGCTGTCAAGCTGACGGCCTTCGTTACAGGCTACTTCAACTTTCTCTAGTGATGCACACATATTGAATTTAAATCAAAAATATTTCTATAACTATGCACTCCATTTGTATAAAAATTATTCACAATGTTATACCAGAGTTATAGAATGTAGTAACGTGCCTTCTGTTACTAAAAGCAATAATTTTTGATAAAAATAGTCCTTAATGTATCCTCTCAACTCTCTTAAGATTGCCGGCAGCATATAGAATTGTGCGAAGTCGTACTTTAGTAGGCAGTGTGTTGGCTTATTAGACATGTGGTCACGGTTCAAATCCTGGCTCAAACGTCTCCAACAAAACGAAGTATGAAAGAAATATTTCTTCGAAGAGATTTCTGGCACAAACTTACATAGTTAAATAACATTGTCATGAAAATCTTCTCAAAAATCTGTTTTTGCAGTAGACTTTAAACTGTAGATCCCGGTACTTGTGGGTAAAATGAACACACACAACATAAGTGGTGTGAGAAGCTTGGTCGTAATCCGGACTGAAGGTTTGTAATGATCAGTCACGTATGTATGTATGTAAATGCTCTTCCAACGAAGGGATTTCGGAACTTTAACAGTTGATATCGTTTTCATTTATTGAGTCTTTTTTGCTAAATAACCAAGAACTGAAGATAAACAACCACAGACAATAACGTGTATTCGACTTGGTGAAGTTGGCAAGCAATTATAATTTTCAACGAGAAATCATCTGCAGCGATGACAAACATTTTTGGATGAATGAGAAAGAGACATACACATACATAAATGGTCATTACAAACCTTCAGTTAGGATTACGACCTAGTTTCTCACACCATTCATGCTGTGTGTGTTAAATTTTATACATAAGTGGCGGTACCTACATGCAAAAGTCACTGTTTGGTGTGGATTTTGAGCTAGCGACGTGATCAGATAATATTTCTTTGAGAACGATATTGACTTGGCCATCACTGTAAAGGGCGAGCATTATATATTGATGGTTGATCTGAGTATTGTCACTTTTTTTAAGAATTTGTGTGTTTACTATCAAAATGGAACCTTAATTGGCTGTATGCAGCTCCTATGGTTTTACGCAGAGCATGGGTCTCTTATAGTGGGTGATTTTTTAAGAGCTATAGGAAAAATTTTCAAAAAAACACATAAAATTCAGAAAAATGCATGAAATCTTTATTTGTATCGATAGTACGGTCCATATAATTTCATGTTTGAATATTATTTAATGCAAATGTTGACCGCGACTGCGCCTCAAATGGTCCATCCGTTTAGTCCAATTTTGGCATACTCTTTCAAACATCTCGGCCGGTATCTCACGAATAAATGCTTCAATGTTGTCTTCCAATGCGTCAATTGAAGCGGGCTTGTCTGTATAGACATGAGCTTTAACATAGCCCCACACAAAATAGTTTAAAGGCATTAAATCGCACGATCTAGGCAGCCAATTTTCTGGTCCCAAACGTGAAATAAAATGTTCACGGAACTCGCCTCTCAATAAGTCCATTGTTACGCGTGCTGTGTGGCATGTGGCACCGTCTTGTTGAAACCACATGTCATGCAAGTCAAGCTCTTGCATTTTGGGCAAAAAAAAAGTTGGATATCATCTCACGGTAGCGCTCACCATTCACAGTTACGTTACGAGTCGCAGCATCTTTGAAGAAGTACGGTCCAGTGATGCCACCAGCCCATAAACCGCACCAAGCTGTGACTTTTTCTGTATGCATTGGTAGATTTTACAATGCTTCTGGCTGATCTTCACTCCAAAATCGACAGTTCTACTTATTTACGTATCCATTGAGCAAAAAATTAGCTTCGTCGCTCAACACAATTTTTCGATAAAGAAGTGGATCTTCGGCCAACTTTCCAAGAGCCCATTCACCAAAAATTCTGCGTTGCGGTAGGTCGTTCGGCTTCAATTCTTGCGCCCGCTGTATTTTGAAAGGCTTCACACCTAAATCCTTCCGCAAAATTTTCCACGTTGTTGAGTAACAGAGGCCCAATTGCTGCTTACGGCGACGAATTGATAATTGATGGTCATCATTAACACTGGCCGATACAGCTGCGATTTTTTCTTCAGTTCGCACTCTACGTAAGCGTGTTGGTGGTTTTATGTCCAACAATGTAAATTTGGTGCGAAATTTAGTCACAATAGCCCGAATAGCCGCTTCAATGGGTCGATTATACTGACCATAAAATGGAAGAAGCGCGCGATGAACTTTCTTAACAGAGCACGCATGTTGATAATAAAATTCAATGATTTGCAAGCGTTGTTCGTTTGTAAGGCGATTCATGGTTAAATTATAGACCAAACTGAAGATGTTTGACAGTGAAACAAAACACGAAACGTGCGTGAGCTGTTTAAACCAGTGTTGACAAAAAGATAATAGCTAAAAAATCACGTTATATATCCATGCTTGTATGTTCTTCTGCCCCGCTACCCGTGTAATGTGAATTTTAAACTGATCAGCCAACATATAAGCAGATGAGCGATTAATATTCGTTTGCCTGAAAATATTCCAGGGCTCAACGCACTGTTCCTTACTATTCGGAATTTCTACTTTATTTACATTAAGGAAGAGTGGGGCACCAGTATAATTTGTTTAAAGTCTTTTACTTTCGTCGACATACATACCTTCGAACTCTAGATGTTGCAGAATTAGTCTAAGGAACGTTGCTAATTTCTTAATAAGATAAATATGTATCTATCAAATTAGATAAAAAGAATATTAAATATCGAAATGAAAACCATTATATGTACTCTTGGTACAATAAACATGCATTTGTTTAAATAATTTCTGCATTACATTATCATATTATAACCAAATTACAATCATTTAGAAATAAAGGAAGGAAGGAAGATTTAAATCTCTAAAAACTTTATTATTCATAATTTTACTTCAGAATACATTTCATATTCTGTTTTCAATATCAATTGCTCGAACTAATTAATTTTAAGTTGCAATTTTAAGTTTCCTTTTAAAATAGAAGAGAAGAATTCATGAAAAAATCAAATCAAATTCAAATCTTAATATTCATACGATTGACAAACAGCTTAAATAAATAATTCTTCTGCTGCTATTTGCCAAATGATTTCAAAAGCTAAAATCAAAGCCAATGTAACAGCAAATAATAGCAAATAATAGAAGTAATGGCAGAAGCTAGAATTTGCTAGAATATTATTTGAAATATTCCCTTAAGTACCCTTTTAGGTGGACACACAATGTGTGCGTTGCAACAAAAAGTCTTTTCAAAAATTTAAATTTTATTCATTCATTGCCATGTAATCCGGCACAAATGAATTAAGTATGTGTGGGGGCAGACAACTTTGCTATTCAGTTTAAAGAAACCCGTATTCTCATAACAAAATTTACACTTGAAATCCAATAAAATACGTTTGCATACGAATTTGCATTTGCATTTGCGTTTCCTCTTACCAGAAACAAAAATAACTTTTTGGGAGGACTTGCGGGACTTGCAACAAAATTACTGTTACTCCTTTACACCGACACATTACATTTTGTTTTATTTGTTATTTGCTTGGGGTTTTCTTTTATTTGGGGGGGGGGGGTCATACTCTAGAGTCATATTAGAAATGCATTTAAATGGCCATCGATCATGACTGTTTGATGGCGCATGGCATCATATCAAGTAATACGTATTGAATGTAAATTAGGGATTCCCCAGAAATACAAAAACGAATTTTTTTGTTGTTGTTGTTGTTGTTTTCAGATGAACACAGTAAGAAACGATAAGAATTTTAATGCAACAAAATTAAGCAAACTAAACATTGGACTCTAAAATATCCTCAGTATGAGTACTCCAAGAAGAATTATAGTGGGTTGGATGGTATGAAGACTTTATTTATACAAACTTTCAAAAACGATAACAGCCATCTTGTTGAGGAGAAGAGGAGTCTGTCCCTCATCTGCTGGGTACATGCCCGGCTCTTTGCCAAAGGAGAAGGAAGTACTTGGGTACTTACTACATGGATGATCTGGAGGAACTGTCAGGGATTGACATTGGCAGCCTAAATCGCTTCATCAGGAGCTCCGAATCGTTTCGAGACTAGGGGATAACGGATGACTGTGGTAGCACAATGGGCCCAATGCGGCCTAAGTGAGTCCATCCAAAAATTTTTCTTGGATGGATAATAAAATTTTTGTATCGCGTCCATTTCACAATTCCCACCACCGTCCCTACGTACAGGATTATAAGTAATGTGGTAAATATATTCGAGCCGCCTAGTACAGTAAATGACTGATCATCACCCGTGCCGCGACAAAACACAGTATCTGGCGGCACATGAAGCTATCAGTGAGAATTTGCAAGTGATTCGTCGATTTCGTATCGTTCAGAAGACCTTGTCCCTTCGCCAACCACAACTTGGTGTAGTATATGCATTAACTTGGGCCTGAATCTGTACAAAATTAAATTAACCCATTCTCTGAAGGTTAAAACGAGATGTGTTCGTTGAATGGGCTCTTTGCGAGTTGGCCACTAACCTTAGTGTTCATCGAAAAATTATTTCCAGCGTTGAAGCTTATTTCTGAATGAACAGGTACGTGAAGAATCAGAATTGTTGAATTTAGGATGATGTAAGTCTATACGCAATTCAAGATCTACAGTGCATACCAAAAAAGTCACCGTTTGGTGTGTCTTTTGGGGTGGCATCGGCATCCGTTGATATGTTTTTTAGAACGACTGCCAAGGCTTCAATGTCAGCGGCAAACACTAAAGAACGATGACAGCCAACTTCTTTTGGCCTGAATTAGATTATCTGGACACCTAACCTATGTGGTTTCAGGAGGTTCAACTCATGATACTTTGGATATTCTGCACAATCGATAGGAAGGCATTGTCGTGGAGGTGATGACAAATCATTAGTCTTTGTAATGTGGCTTTTCCTTTAGGTTAGGTTAGGTTAGGTCAGTGTGGTAGCTTCCATACCAAAAGCTCACTTGAGCACGCATAGCGGCCACAGGTTGGGTTTTCTTTCGTCTGAGATGTATGTGAAATAGTCACAAAACCATAACAGTTCTCAAAGACAATGTAACCATTGCAATCGATTTATGCGCCCGAATCATGCAGTGAGTGTTTTAAAACTTTCCAGTAAAGATTTCATAGTTTCCACCGGGTCATCAATGATGTGTATGGCCTAGCGTTATTATGATCAATTTTGGCTGTGTGAATTCAATTCCTTGCTTCAGAATCGTCAATTATTGCCTGTATCATATAAGAATTATAAGTTTTTTCAAGTTGTAGAAGCTCATAATGACCCCATTACCTTCATATCCTTCAGCTTCACTTTTCTTAGGAAGAATCCCGGCCTTGCCAAAGTCTCTGAATCACTATCGGGATCTTTTTCAAACAGTAGTGCTAATTTTAAACGAAAATAACTTTAACTGACTATGTTCGACCGACATTTTTCGATATACATACATATACAATACATACGTGCATAACTGGTCATACAACCCTTCAGTCAGAATAACGACCTAGTTTCTCACACCACGTATGTAGTGTGTGTTAATTTTATACATGAGTGGCGGCATCTACAGTTCAAAGTCGACTCCGAACGACAGATTTCTGAGAAACTTTTCATGACAATTTTATTTTACTTCCAGGGTTTTTACCAGAAATCTGCTGAGAGGAAGTCACAGAAGAAATATTCTTCACATTTAAGTTTCTTGAAGATGTCTAATGGGGTTTGAACCGTGTCCTCACGCCTTATAAGCCAACACACTACCTATTAGACTACGGTGACATTAAGCATCAATATTAACAGGAAAATCGTTGCACTGATGGATCCTAGCTGCAGCATTGTCTCCGTAAATTTACGTAATTTTTCCAGAAGTATGCAACGCATTCTCAGCTTCCCCAAGCTAGAAAAGTAAAATACGATGGTCGTTTAACTTTAATTGGCAATTTGCAAGCGAGCTTTTTTAAACACCCAATATTTCTATTCACATGTTAACCCTACATTTAACAATTTTATTCTTAGAAAACATGTAAATATGTACGACATACATACATATCTGTTTCATAGACATTTTACATCTTAAAATCTATATAAACATACACACACAAACAAACAATTTCTACAAACAACGTGCGTACGTACGTGCATTTGAGTAAAGTAATGTTTACATATGTTTGTATGCATTTGTACTCATGGATCATTTGCCTTTTGAAATTTTTAGCAATTAAACAAACAAAACCCACAAATTGACTAAAATATTAAATAAGAACGAACATGTGTGTGTATGCGTATATAGGATACTTTTTATTACGTATGAGAGAGAGGCAGTACATTACATATGAGTTAATAAATTGTATTTGTGCTTTAAGCAATTTAATAATACACAAACATACACACTTAAACACACACACTTGCATAAATATTTGATTCTCCATATGCTGACATCAACATGATCCACACAATTCGAGTGCGAGTACGATTACTTCTAACGTTTGTTTACAATAAAAAAAAACCAACCAAATCGTCCATTATTGACTGACTCTCATATGGCACAAAAGTGTCCTGTGTGATATTTGATATTTACAGTTGTTTATTTATAAATACAAACACACACCTACACACACACACACGTGGCTACTTACTGTGATATTTACTACCATTTTCATACTCATAATGTATAGTCGTGGTATGATGTGGCGGTATGAGTGCCTGTAATTCATTTTCATATTCATATGTTTGTATGTGGTGGCTTTGAATGCATATGTATTTGTATTTGTACATCGTATTCGTATGTTTTATGAAAAATATTTGTTGTTGTTGCTTGTATTTGTTGACTATTTTGGTTGATGTTTACAAAAGGTTTTCCAATTATGGGGTTTTTAGTGACAAAGCAAATGTAAATTTATTTCTACAGGATCCAGCAATATGAGAGTGTTATTTTAAATCTTATGAAACTTTCACCAAAGTCTAGTAAGTAGAGTGTTGGCTTCTTAGTCGTAAAGCAGCGGTTCAAACCCCAGGTTATACATCTCCAAGCAAACGAAATATGAAAAAATACTCATCATTTCAGCAGATTTCATCTCAAAGACTCTGAGAGATGATACGAAGAACACAGAAAAATAGTTTGCTCGTTTCGAATCTAATAATTCTGATGTTGAAGATTGTGACTCACTTTAATGAACCAAATTAATGAAATCATGGAAGATCCTGTACAAGATCTGTCGTGAGTATTTTGGGTATTAGTGGGGAACTAGGCATTGAGCAGCATACGGTTATCAACCGTTTGAAGAAAGCTAGATACACAAACAACCTCGATGCTTGGATATCGTATGAAGTAACACTTAGAAACGTTAATGACCAGAACACGCATTTGTAATGCACTGCTAAAACTGGTGTAATGAAGTCATTTCTGTCGCCCTAAGGGTAAGTAAATATCATCTTTTCGTACAGAACGATGTGATTGTTTGTTGCAGCTTGTGAAGCGAAGGCATCATTGGCCCATACTTCTTTGAAAATGAGGACAACGCAAACGCTACGGTCAATGGAGACACCTATCGCACTATGGTAACCAATTTTTTTGTAGCCGCTCTTCATGGTATTGATGTGAACGATGTTTGAATAGGATGGTGCATCTTGCCACATATTTCATGCCACAATCGATTTATTACGTCAAACATTTGATGGAAGTTTAATTAGCCGTAATGATGATGTCAGTTGGCCGCCATGAAGCTGTGAATCGACAATCGTTGGACTATTTTCTCTGGGGCGCAATGAAAGAAAAGTATTATGCCAACAAACCAGAGACAATTAAGCATTTGAAGGCCAACATTCGTCCTGCTATTGCCGAGATACGACTTCATACACTCGGAAAAATGCATGAAAATTGATCGGATCGAATGAAGTACAGTCAGGCCAGCTGCGGCAACTATTTGAATGAAATAATACTCAACAAAAAAAATATATTTGGCAAGCTATTGGCTTGTATTCCACTTGTCACTCGTTTGGCACATCTTGCTAATTTAACTTTTAATAACCAAAAACCTCGTCCAATGCACTACGTTGTAGCCGTCGTAGTGTAGTAGGCAGTAGTGTGTTGGCTTATTAGATGTAAGGCCACGGTTCAAAACCCCTGTCAGACAACAAAACGAAAAACTGCCTGTCAACAGCTTTCTGGCAAAAACTCTGATAGTAAATAAAATTGCCATGAAAAGTTTGTAGCAAATGCCTATCAGGACACAATACTGCCTGCTTAACATGAAAGTTCGATGAACCCGCTTAGTGGAGTCCACAACCATTAACGGAACTTTGCAATGCAAAAGCAAAGGTTTTTGATAACTTCTCTAGTAAAATTCCCTACTATTTTAGATTCTTTTACAAGGTTAAAATCTACACAAAACATCCTTCATTTAAATCCTCTTTTACCGTTGCATCTAAGCAAATAACATTTTACAACTACAAACTCAAACAGAGAACTCATCATAAACTACATGCTAGTTGTACGTGCACTATACAACAAGCAATTGGTCAGAGTTCATGACTGTGTAAGTGTGTGGTTAGCTGTGTGTGTGTGTGAATAAAATGAACTGTCGATTGCATTATTTGCTTTAATAATGTCCCTTAAGGGATTTGTTCACTGCTATTATTATTTGCAAAATCTGCAACAGCAACAACAAAAGTTCTCATACTTGCAACATTACAAAAAAAAAGATGATGAAAAAGGAAAACAAACCTCCCCAATGATTAGATGTGAATGTGATTATTTGTAAAGACAAATGAATGAGTGAATGACAGCATGAATGAATGAATGAATGAATGGAAAATTTAAAATATCCCAAAGACTTGAAAAGCAAAACTGAAAAGTATGTTTAATCCGTAAAGTGCTTAAGAACATAGAAAATCACACAAACATTTTGACAATTCAAAAACTGGGGACAAAAGGAACGAACCTCTCGCCTAGAGAGAGACAGAGAAAAAGTTCTGATAATATGATGCAGAAGAAGGGGTGTGGTAGTGGCATTTATTTTACGGTTTATGGTTTATTGTGCTCTTGAACTTGTTCAATATTTTTAATGGCAATTTATATGTAAAAATATCTGCAATTATTTGTTTGCTTATGTGCTTGCATAGGCGGCTTTAGTAGTTTTTTTGTTTCTCTATGGTTTTGAAAATCATTTGCATTTCAAAATGGCTAAACGCAGTCATATTTACACAGTTTGTTGTGCAAATAATCGAGTTTATTAATGAACTTTAGTTGGCCAAAAACGTTTAGGGTAGACAGTTTAATTCATTTTTATGTTGTAATTGTAGTTGTGAAGTTAAATAAGGCGCCTAGTATTGGGTAACTTTATGCTGCATTAGTTTCTTTTTTAGAACACGTTTAAATGTTTTTTTAATAAAAAAAAATTTATTAATTCTACAATATTAAACAGAAAAAAATCCAATGCAATTCAATTACATCATTCCATGAGTATTACTAGCTATCGGACTTATGCCTCACGAGCTCAAAGATAACCAAAATTTCTCTAAAAAACCATGAGAAAAAGTCAAACGGTTCAATAAGCAGAAACTTTGCTTAAAAGACGAAAATAGAATTAGAAATGCTAAAGACATGAGTTTATGACAGTGAAACACAATCCCTAAAGTCTATCAAATATCTGACTGAACTGAACTTCAAAAATCCCATGACAAATATGTTGTCTCTCCATGATGGTGGCACACATGTTTCAATCTAAGTACAGGCAAACCTTACTGCTGTCAGCTCAATATTACTGCAGCATAGACAAAATGAAGAAGTGTATCGCCTTTGTGGCTGATTGAGACTAAGTATTCCTAAAAATATGGAGCTGCTTCAGGTGCTCTCAACCCATACACAGTATTCTTATGATATCTTCTCCAAGCCTATTACCCTGACAAACTTCAGAATAGTGTTCGATGTCAACAAGCACAATTCCATTGGCAGCCCTTGTTATGCTCTCTGGTATTTCAAGTATGTGTTCTAATGTTTCCTTCTCATCATCGTAGACTCAACATATTAGATTCGGAACGATACCAATTCTGGATAAATTTTCTTTGAGTCTACAGTACCCCATCAAAAGGTCGTTTAATAGTCCTTGTTTTTTATACGACTTGAATCACCTCCTGTTAGAATTCAATCACAAAAGTTTTAATTGCTCCCAGATGTATTCGGTTTCAGAAGAGACTTTCTTTATCTTTGCTTTCACTGAGTATAGCCTTGCAAACAAGGGCTACGTCAGCTGCATGGAAGCTCCCATTCCCGTAAACTCATATGCCTGCCTAATCTGCCTACGGTTTCCGACATTATTGTAAATCATTTTTCTCCTACCTCCCTGATTCAGCTTCCCCATACAGTTTCATACTATTTGCGAGTTAACATCACAAGAGTAAAGTGGTAGAATGACGGCCTGACTGTCGATAGCACAAACTTGTGCTTAAATACCCAAGTGTTTTCCCATAATCTCAAACTATTTCCCAGGCAAATGCTCTCATATAGCTTTTACGTATTCGTAAAGGAAAGATACATACATAACTGGTCATTACAACCCTTCAGTCAGGATTACGACCTAGTTTCTCACACCACTTATGTTGTGTGTTAATTTTATACATGAGTAGTGGAACCTACAGTTTAAAGTCGGCTCCGAACAACAGATTTTTGACAAACTTTTTCATGGCAATTTTATTTACTCTCAGATTTTTTGCCAGAAATCTGCTGAGAGGAAGTCGCCGAAGAAATTTTTTTTTGTATTTTGTTTTGATGTCTGGCGTGGGGCTCGAACCCTGGCTTTACGTCTAATAAGCCAACACACTACCTACTAGACTACGGCGACTACAAAGGAAAGATAGGAGTATGAAATCATTTATATAAAGGCCAGACAAATCGTATCCTTCATAGATGTACATGGAATAAGGCTTGTATGGAATACTTGAAGTGGACAGTGGTTTCTGAACATACACCCCAAAATCTGAAAAGAACTTCAAATCAGTTTTGGCAAAGTTATAACGATGAGACAAAAGAGAAGACCATAGAATATCGGCTTTGTTATGGATTGGCTTTTGGAAATCAAGAATTCATTAACACAACATGTACAGCCAAGGTGACCTACTTCTTTAAAATATTTCGAAAGACTCTCAGCATGAAGAAGCCAGAAGTTGTAAACATATGGCGAAATAATTGTAACAATATTGCAATAGAATCCTGTAGGATCCTAGTAAGCAAAGAAGGCAGGAGGTACATAATGCCTCTTAGTAACGCAGTATTGTAGCTATGTAAAGTTTAGCGTTGACAAAGGAAACAAAATGTGCAGCAGCCTTTTCATCGTAATACAAAAAGAAGGAACTACTGTTCCAGGCTCAAGCTTTGAATGGATCATTTTACAGGATCCTACATCGAAGAGAGCCACAGTGGGCTGCCAAAGCATGTGCACAGAGTTGTGGTGGTATAACTCAAACATTCTGTTTTGGTCGATATGCTGTATACATACCGTAGGTAAACCATATTCTGAACTCAAATATTGTTAGAATTTATAGTGGCAAACTGCACATACTTATGACTTACCAACTGGTTTGTTAACGAATCGGTATTTGAATTGGTAAGTTAGTTCAGTTTTTTATTTTCATTTCATTAAAGTGTACTTGACGCCAGACCTGGAAATCGCCGCAGTCTAGTAGATAGTGTGTTGGCTTATAAGTCGTGAGTCCACGGTTTAAACTCCGGATCAGACATCTCCAACAAAACGAAACATGAAAACCTATCGAGTCTGCCATCTAACGTTTTTTTTTCAACTAGTGCTTATTTCGTGAATGAATGCAACTTAGCTCATGTCTGATTTGACAGATAATTAGTTTTATCCTTCCGCTGAACGATTATGGTTGTGTATAGTTGAAGCCAATTGACCATCCAATGCGTTTTCGCTTCGCTAAGTGGGCCTGCGATCGACTAACAAAAGATGCCGATTTTGGCAAAAAAAAATCATCTTTTCAGATGAAGCCCATTTTGATCTTGGCGGGTACGTAAACAAGCAAAATTGTCGCATTTGGGGCACAGAAAACCCGCACGCATACATTGAAAAGCCGACGCACTCAAAATGAGTCACTGTTCGGTGCGGATTTTGGTCCAGAGGCATAATTGGGCCATTTTTCTTCGAAAATGAGCAAGGAGTGGCCGTTACAGTCAATGGCGATCGTTATCAGGTCATGTTGAATGAATTGCACAAAAATTGAAGAGCAGGATATTGGCAAAATTTGGGTTCAAAAGCCGAAGCTGCACTCGATGTTTTGCGCCCTGTTTTTGAATATCGCATTACCAGCCGCAGAGCTGATGTCGTTTGGCCAACTCGGAGCTGCGATTTGACACCGTTGGACTATTATTTGTGGGGTGCCGTCAAAGATAAGTGTTACGCCGACAAGTCAGAGACAATTGACGCTTTAAAGGGCAATATTCGTGAAGCCATTGGTGAAATACAGCTGCACACAATCGATAAAGTGCTTAAAAATTGGATCGAGCGTGTAGGCTACTGCATGGCCAGCCGAGGCAGCCATTTGAATGAAATTATTTGCTTTATTAACCGGAAGGATTGTACTTTCAAATAAAAAAAGAAATTTGAGAAAATATTCAGTAGTTTTTTTAAAGCATTTTCAAAAAAAAAGTTACTTGGCGGATCTTTTATATCTTTGACCACATCCTCTCAGAAGATTTTTGGCAAAAACTCTGGGAATAAATAAAAAGTTGACATGAAAAGCTTTTCAAAAAAATTTCGTTCGAAGTTGTCTTTAATCTGCAGGTCCCGCCACTGATGTATGTATATAATTAAAACACACAGTATAAGTGGTGTGAGAAGCTAGGTTGTAATTACCAACTGTGTATGTAAGTATGTCTGTATGTATTGTAGATGCACTTGACATCATATGATTAAACATTCTTTTTTTTAATTGATTTTATTTAACAATTGTTTTCATTCATCCATCTCCGTCCATCAGCCCAGTTTATCCATTTGATGAGTTTATTTTTATTGAATTTTCACAGTTTGATAGAGTGACCACAATTGTTTTTATTTAACATTTTGCGGTCACTAATAATGCTTCTCTAATCAAATTGTTTTATTTACAAACTAATTAAAGTTAATTTTTTTTTTTTGCCTTTAAATATTCAATTTATTTCATTCAGTTCGGTGCATATTTAATGATAAATAAATAGAATTTAATACAACGGGAGTTATTTATTTATTAATTTTTTTTTAAATTAATTTATCAAAAATGTTAATGGATTTCATCCAGAATTGTATGAAAGAAAGGAAATTTTTCATTTAAAAAATATTGCATTTGATTAAGTCATCTATATGAGGCGGTATTGGATGAGGAAAGCAATCATGGCTTTCTTAGCTAAGTTTAGGTCAGTTTTGTCCAGTGGTTGCTATTGAACCTGGAACCTTAGCCTTAACTTTGCTTAAAACAAGTTTTGGTTACAAAGACCAGAAGCTAAACAATGCTGCAGATATGCTCCACAAAATCTTTTGATAAAACGACACAAAAACTATCTCGAATATCTTACCCTAATGAGAAGTCTTCCAGACCTGTTTCATTCAGCTTTCTTATCTCTTGTTTGTTTTACAAAATTTTCCCCTTAATTAGTGATGCGATGTATTGGTCTTTTGCGTTACCTGCAGTTTAGAATGCTAATCAAAAAACATCAAACATTCGTTTCTATTTTTTCCTTTATTTGTGAACATTTAAGTTCGTTAAGTCTTAAGTAAAACAATTTTTGTTTCAGGAATTTCCTGTTTTTATGAACTTCCTGGTCCTAAATTAAAACAAATAAATGAAACATGGAATAAAGGTGACTAAAACCAAACGATAAGAAAAAAATTAAGAAAATGATGAAATAAAAAAAAGAAAGAAATTGAAATTGAAATTGAAAGAAATTTTAGCACACGCTAGACGCATTTATTTATTGCTTTTAATTCAGCAATTAACCCTTTAGAAACGTCAATAGAGATGATATTCAGAAATCTTAATACATGCACAGGACCGGCACTTAAGAATGTAGGAATAGTTATAACGATATTGTAATTGAATTCTGTAGCATCCAAGTAAATAATGCCAATATAATAGCATGAAGTCGCCGTGGTGTAGTAGTTAGTGTGTTGGCTTACTATTCGTAAAGCCCGGGTTCGTATCCCAGGTCAGACATCAAAAATGAAATATATAAAAAAATATATTTCTTCGGCGACTTCCTCTCAGCAGATTTCTGGCAAAAACTCTGAGAGTAAAATAAACCTGCCATGAAAAATTTTCTCAAAATTCTGTCGTTCGGAGTCGACGTTAAACTGTAGGTCCCGCCACTCACGTATAAAATTAACGCACACAACATGAGTGGTGTGAGAAGCTGGGCCGTAATCCTGACTGAAGGGTTGTAATGGCCAATTATGTATGTATGTATAATAGCCAGTAGGCGGAGAATGCCTCTTAGTAACACAGTCTTGCAGCTCTGCGGAGTTTAATGTTGACAAAGGATACAAAATGTGCAGCAATCTTTCCATCGTAATACAAAAAAAATACTGTTCTAGGCTCTAGCTTTAAATGGATCATTTTACACGATCCTACATCGAAGAGAGCCCCAGTGGGCTGCCGTAGTATGTGCACAGAGCTGTGGTGTTACAATTCAAACATTCTGCTTTGGTCGACATACTGTTCCATACCGTCGGTGCAACCATCTGTTGATAGTTTGTTTCACACCTTCTGTTCTATTGGAAACCAAATATTGGAAATGTCTCATGTTGCGACACTATGTCTCCCTACGCACTTTCATTTTAATCCATCAAAGACTTTACATACGCCAAAGATGTTTGCAGGTACAATATGCAGACATCTGGATCTGATATTGTCATTCTATATGTCTGCTTTCTCATTATAAAATAACCCGCAAGAAAATCCTTAACAAGTTTTGTTATCCACTCAACTATACTTGAGAACTTCATGGCAACGTAACACAGCGTTGTATAAACAAACAACTAACTGCTGCCTTTGAGTATTTAACCATATTTTGAGACTTTAATCTTGCAGGAGTTAATTTACTTAATAGTCTTAGACTAGAGACATGGCCGGCATGTCTAAGTATAAAATTCATTAGTTGTGTACAGTGGTACGCATAATGTCCAGAAACCCGAAACTGGCCTTAATTTTTAAACGTTGTTTTCCGAAATGTTTCACAGCTACACTTAACAATTCAGAAACTAAAGAAAATTTGCGATATATCGAAGAAATTTTTTATTGACTCGCGTTTTTACCTGAGATCAACCCTCAGGGAGAGGATATTCCCTTTTTCTCATGCAAGGCATTATAAGGAAGGCAAGTGATAAAATACCTTAAGCCGGAGATTAGAAATTACCCACTATGATTAACTTCTTAATTGTGTGTCAAACCAAAAGCGTGGCATGCATTATAAAAATCAGCAGTAAAGATCGAGGGAAAAAAAAATAAAATATACTAAAGCCCGGTGATCTAGAAGTGAAGAGGAGAGAGAGCGAAACATAGTCATCTCATAAGTTAGCCTGCTCTAGAATTGAAACTCTAAACATCAGAAATACCAACATAAACAAACTTTTCCAGCTTATTGAGGTACTCCGTGATAAGAACCGTAAGTCCTAGCATATGTAAACTTGGGCAGATAACTCACTCATTCGACTGCGT
Organism: Sarcophaga variegata; assembly: GCA_932273835.1. Taxonomy (NCBI): domain Eukaryota; kingdom Metazoa; phylum Arthropoda; class Insecta; order Diptera; family Sarcophagidae; genus Sarcophaga; species Sarcophaga variegata. Next base: position 18,413,188 of record OW026360.1, read on the forward strand.
CTTCCCGAATTACCACATTTCCCGCAAAACGAATGAGTGCCTCTGTATCACATAATAATTTAAAAACTAATCAAAAACCTAATATTCTCTGCCCAGATTCAGGACCCACTTCGTTCTAGAATATTAGAATCGCCGTGTGTGTTGGCTTATTAGACGTGAAGTCATAGTTCAAACCCTAGGGTAGGCATCTCCAACAAAACGAAATATGAACAAATATTTCTTCGGCAACTGCCTCTCAGCAGATTTCTGACAAAAACTCTAAGTGTAAAATATAATTGCCATGAAATGTTTCTCAAAGTCCCATACTCATGCATAAAATTTTGCACACACAACATGAGTGGTATGAGAGCCTAGGTTGTAATTCTGACTGAAATGTTATGTATGTATTTATGTCAAAATCTGGTCCACAATTGCTTGGAGATTCTACAATAATCCCTGATTTGCCAACAGGAGTCTACTTAACGCTCCATCTTTAGTTTGATCTATTAGCAGAAGTGTCCCAGAAGAGGTTTAACTGCCTGATCCACCAGATTCGCATAATTCGCCGTGCCTCAATTACTACATCATTTGCTAGGTAATTTCCATACACACACAACTGTACTACACACCATACACACGATACAATTTCACACTGTGGCTGGCTATGATCACTGTGGAGGCCTTTCTACAGACTGAAGTCAATCTCGAGCTAAAATAATGACCAGTCATTTCCTTACCGTCATTTCTTCTGCAAAGTAATTTCCATACTTACACCCATGTACTGTATCCCAGAATCTAACACAATATCACACTATACCTATCCATGATCGCTGTGAGAGCCTTTCTACAAACTGAAGTCAATTTTGAGCTCAAATAATGACCAGTCAGTGCCATACTGGCAAATGTTTATAAATTTCTAGTGCCAATCGAATCTAATGAAGTAGACATAGTCTAGTAGGTAGTGTTAGTGGTTTATTACACGCAAGGCCGTGATTCAAACTCCAGCTCAAACATCGGCTACACGAATTGTAAACAACAATATTTCTTCGGGCAAAAATTCTGAGATTAAATAAAAATTGCCATGAAAAGTTTTTTAAAAAATTATCGTTTGAAGTCGATTTCAAACTGTAGGTCCCGATATTCATGGATGTGCGAAGCTATGTCGTAAGCCTGATTAAGGGTTTTAACGACCAATTAATTAAATAAGTAATCGAATCCACAACCCCCTAACCAGAAGACTAGCATGCTACTTGCTGCAATACAATACAAATACCTGGCTTACTAAGCTCATTTAAATAAAAAAAATTCAAAAACTGAGATCTACAAGTAGTCCTTAATGGGTTAAAAGTAAACATTTTCAATTTTTATCCCAAAAATTTACCAAAAATCACATAAAATATCAGAACTTTAGCCAGCATCATCGTCATCCTTATTGTGTTCATCGATAAACCATTATCGAGCTGTATAGCCATGTGAGTACATGTTCTACAAAAATAAAAATAAATCATGAACTTCGAAAGAGAGCGTATGAAGGTGAGTGTGTGTGTATGAGTGTGTGTATTCTTCACAAACAAACAGTGTAAGGATTTTGCAGCTTATATTGTTAAACTTGTTGTAAAAGTATAAAATCAAACAAAAGTACCAAAAAAAAATCGAAAAAAAATCCACAAAAAATGGGCAAATACCCAGAAAAGTACAAAAGTGGAGAGGAAAGAAAGGAGCTCACACATATACAAGTAAACTTTCATATTCAGCAGTAAAGGTGATCAAAAGTCAAGGTGGTTTTTGGCACTTATAACTTCTATTGCCATACATATGCAGATACAGACATAGACACAGACAAAATGGTCAATCAAACGCTGACTCTGACTCTCTGCCACTACTCACCCACTTATACGAACTCAATATGAAATTGAAAATTTTGTGTCCTTTTGATGTATTCGTTTATTTTTTTTATAATATTTTTTTGTTACTGGTTTTTCTCTCTCTCCCTTTCTCTCTCTTCTTTATGCTCTTATTTCCGTTTCCATGTGAAAGTGAGTGAGTGAGAGTTTTTCTGTTGATTTTAATTCTTCAACCACACTTACATGTACGTGCATATGGATGGTGTTTAAGCGTTTGTATCCTTGGTATGTATGTCTACATGTATGTGTATATCTACACTTAATGTTTTTGTATGTTTTTATGTTCAACGTTAACAGTTGGCAAATATTGGCCAACATTGATTGTTGTTTGTGTGTGTATTTTCCGCAGGTAAATTGGTTGCCATTTTTTTTCTCCTTTTTTTCGGTACTTGTTTCGAAACATAACAAAGAGTGTTGGGATGCAAGGAAAAAATGGTACATTTTCGTTTATATTGTTGTTGTTGTTGTTATTATTGTTTACTGTGTCTGTTTATATTTTGTATTAGATTTTGTGTTGCTTTTTTCCCTGCAATTATCTTTAAATGCAGAAAATTTGTTATGCTAATAAAAAAGAAATGAACGAACGTCTAATTATTGTATCTTTTTTTTTTTTTTTTTTGAAGTGTTCCAGAGAAAACAAAAGGGTCCTTGTAATTTACATGTTTCTCCTTGTATGCTGTAATAAAAGAGAATTTCAAATGGTGTAATAAATAGAAAACATATGGAAAACAAAACAAAATATGGTATTCAACAATCTGTAGTTATAATGGTAATCGTTAAAATGGAAAAATCTAGTCAGTTAACAGTGACTGAGTATTTGCTGTTAACTTGGGATTTGTAATTGGAAATAAAATAAATTTATTTATTTATTTACTTATTAACCAGCTGTCCCCTACGCGTGTTGCTGCGCCACCAACTAAAATAAATTTGAAGGAAAGACATTACACAAATGTCCAATTAATTTTAAATCATTTTTATTGATTTTGTTTCCCGTAGTCCTGATGATTCAGATGAACGGGCCTGAGTAGTATGCATTCGATCAGCTTCTAATCTTACTTCTCGTTGTTCAAGTGATTCAAGCGAATGGGTCTCAACGACATATACTCGAAGATTTTCCAGTCTCAATCCTCGTCTGATTCTGAGGCTCGTAATGCTCTTTTCTTCCGTGCTTCAGGTATAGGTCGACCAATTGCATTTTGAATAATTTTCAGTGACGGCATCCGTCGGAAATTAATCGCACCAATCTCCGTCGATTCACGCGCAACAACTTCGTAAAAGAATGCACAGTTTACGATTTAATTCATTTTGAGTAATTTTCAGTGGCACCACTTGTCGTAAATTGGTCATACCAACTTAGAAACCTTCGTCGGCTCATGCGTAACAACTTTGCTAAAGATCATAACATGATCAAATAGATAGTTTACGATTCTATAAGGTACATACAAACAAATATTCATTTTTATATATGTATATAGACTATGGGAGGTGACACGCCCACTATAGCAAATCCGCTCATTTTGTGCATATATACGCCAAAGTCGTCCATACAAAATTTGAGGACTCTAGCTATTGCAGTTTATTAGATATGCGACATTAAATACTTATTGGCTATACGGGCGTGGCACCTAGCCTACTTGAAATTTTAAAATAAAAAGTATCCTACAACTCCTTCTAGACATACAGGAAGATACTCTGAAAATTTCAAGAAAATCGTTTCAGCCGTTTAGTCGTCTATAAACTTCAGACATACAAACATACAAACATACACACAATCATTTATATATATATAGATTATAAATACAATACAGTTGTAAATTATATTCTAATTATATACGAACGAAGTAATTTGACCATATGCTCGGTGTAGTGTCACAGACCAGAGTCTGGTGATAGCCTAGCGCACTACCCACTAGACTACCAGGGCACCCATAAAATAAATTGTTTACCTTTTTTCAGTGTTTATCTACTTATCTCTTTAAACTTTATTTAGTTAATATAACAATACACTTTAGTTTCAGTTTCATTATAAGATCCTTTTACCGCAAAAATCAACTTTCAGAATTTAAAAGCTTAACAGAACGTGCAATCTCAGTGTATATAAAGGCTGGGCCATTTAGAAGTTTAAACTTAAAAATGCAATAAACTAAAAATGGTTTGAAATTTTGTCAAACTTGATTTCTTTGTTGTGAAGTAAAATTGTTCCGCTTGGAAATGGAATATTATTTCATTCAAATGGCTGCCTCAGCTGACCTCACAGTATCTCATTCTATCGCACCAATTTTCGTGCACTGTTTCGAGTGTATGGAGTCGTATCTCGGAAATGGTATCACGAATGTTCGCCTTCAAATGCTCAATTATCTCTGGTTTAACGCCATAACACTTTTCTTTAATGGCTTCCCACAGAAAATCGCCCAACGGTGTTAAATCGTAGCTTCTTGGTAGCCAACTGACACCATCATTTCGAATAATTAAATGGCGTTCGGACGTTTGATGCAATAAATCGATTGTGGCATGAGGTGTGTAGCAAGTTGCGCTATCCTGTTGAAACCAAACATTTTTCTTATCAATACCATGAAAAGCGGGTATAAAAAATTTGTTATCATGGTGCCACAGGTATTTCCATTGATCATAATGGTTGCGCCGTTCTCATTTTCAAAGAAATATGCCCCTCCGTTCCACAAGCCACATCAAAGAGTCACTCGTAAGGGGTGCATTGGCTTCTGTAAGACCACGTGTGTGTTTTCTAAGACCCAAATGCGGCAATTTTTGTTTATTAACGTACCCACCACAAGGAAAATGAGCTTCATCCCATAAGATACATTTTTTTGGGCAAAATAGACATCATCATACAGTTTCTCTTTGGCCCATCTAGGGAACCGAAAACAAAGGGGATGGGCTTAAGGCTTCAACTCTTTAACCAATTGAACTTTGTAAGATATCACGCCGAGGTCTTTTCGCAAAATTCGTTGCAAACTGGTGCGTGAAACTCTTGAAATGATGACAAGTTGATGTCATCCCCACAGCTTCGATATTTTTGGGTGTATGCAATGTAGGAGGACGCTCACGTTTTGGCACATCAAGAGTGAAACCAGTTTCACGAACTTTAGCAATAAACTTGCTTATACCGGGCAGTGTTGACCCTTCTCTGCTACCAAATTTTGTACGACATATTCGTGTAATTTGTTGCCGGAGCCAGCTTACCACATCAACTTAAGCCAAGAAACTTGAAAGACAATTTTCCATATTGGAATGCTGTTTGTCCCAAGCCCAAAAAATCATGTGTGAGAACCGAGTACATCAAGTAAAATCTGCGGCCAATAAGAATATTCATTGCATGGAATCAGATGTGTGTGATATACTATGGACTACTAAAACCGGGCCATACTATTACGGGAAACCTGTACAAGCAACAATTAATTCATTTGAAAAGAGCATTGACTCAATCAAAAACCATTTGAGAAACAGTAGATGAGAAGTTTTACCCCACCTACCATTGATTTCAATTTCGGTCACTAGAAGATCTTATCAGAAGATGTAATTTTCCTTTAAAGGTAACTACGAAGTTTTAGTCTGAGATTTGTAATAAATTGTGTGTCTTATGTATTTCGCGCATTCTTCTACGCTACACAATCTTATTTCTTCGAGTACTCTTCCGGTAAATTCCTACCACTTGATGTAGCCAACTAACATGGTTTGGCAACTTCTAGAAAGATACTGTTGATTTGTTATTGTAATTTTCATACATTTTCTCATTTCGTGGTTTTTCTAGAACAAATATTGTATGTTTATTAGCATGATGAGTTAGAATTTCCAATTTGCAAAAAATTTGCTTACAATTTGGAAACATTTGTGGTGTGATGAAAATTTTATTCGTTTTTTTTTTTCTCTTAACATGCGTGCAAGATTAATTGATTTTTAATAAAAAAGAAAAGTAAATAAAAGTTATTATTACAATAAAGCTGTTTATTAAAGTCAATAACATTTGTTTTAGGCAATATTAAATATGAATTAAGGGAACTACCTAACCAGACAACCTTATGGCACCATGGTTCATATAAAAATGTTTGTAACATTTTTTTGCTTCCCCTTGTCAGTTACACGCAAATCTAAATCTAAACGTGGCTGTATAAATACGTACAACATAAATAAATAAATTTTACATATTTGGCAACAAATGCGCTTGTAAAACAATTGAAACATCATCAATCATTTTGAGAGACGCGTTTTTCCACCAAACAAACAGCGAACCAGCCAACCCAGTCATTCGTTTGTATGGTATGTGCCGGCAATAAAGTCAGAGGATTCCATTTTTGATGGCTAAGGGATCCGTTTTAATGAAACACGCAAACTTATTTGTTTGCCTTCTTGTAATATTTGTTACACACTAATTTTTCTTTCTCCTTTTTGTTTTTTTGCCATTCTTTCCTTTGACATTGAAGTCAAGCGTCTTCTGGATTCATTAAATTCGCTATGTGAGCATGGGAAGTGTATTCGGTTTGTTAATGGATTTGTTACAAGCGCAGAAGAAAAGGAATTAAATTGAAAAAGTTTCAAGCCCTACGCCAATAAATTGAACAGAATTTTTAGATGAATCTGAATCTACTAAGATGGGTCCGGCAGTAAATGAGGGCAAAACAAAGTATATGTTATCGACAGTACAGCAAGCATGGTATCGAAGTAGAGACGTCGGCGTATTGATTCTCAGATTACGGCCGATAACTATACTTTTGATACAGTCAAGGAATTTGTTTATCTTGGCTCCGTCGTTACCACCAAAAATGATGTCAGTCTGAAGATCAATCGCAGGATCACTATTGCCAACAAGTGCTACTATGGTCTCAATAGGCACTTGAGTAGCAGAGACCTCTCTCTTACGACAAAACTAATACTCTACAAGACGCTCATCTTTCCCGTGCTTCTTTATGGTGCAGAAGCATGGACCTATTAAGCACTGATGCAGCATCCTTGAGAGTGTTCGAAAGAAAAGTACTGCATAAGATCTTCGGTCCAGTGCAAGTTGGCGATGATTACCGCATCCGATACAATAGTGAGCTGTACGAGCTCTTCAACGATATGGACGTTGTGCAGCGTATTAACACCCAGCGGCTTTCTTGCTCGGCCATGTCGTTCGAATGGAGGAAGATGCTTCCGCGAGACGAGTATTTGATGCGTTTATTTGCGGAAGTCGGCGAAGAGGACGAACGTTGGAAGGACTAAATCGAGGAAGCCCTGTCTTCGATTGGTGTCGCTCGGTGGCCATATAGACTATTGTGTTGCTCAGTGTGAGGTAAGGCCTCTTGTCGTGATCCGTTGGTAGTGGGTTTCAAATAAACCGAGCTCCAGATGAAACCTGCAGTTCCCTTAGTGGTTCAATTGTCACCATGGCCTTCATGGATCTTCAAACGTTCTGCCGCCCAGAAACCGATGAAGTCTGTCCTAAAGAACAGGATCAATCTTAGCTGTCTCCCTTCTTATTTGCTTTCAGTTTGTTTTTATTTTGTTGAGTGTACTGTAGTATATATGAGGATGATAGGAGAACGGATGGAGCCTTGCTCATTCAGTGCTAATCTCTTCCAAAATATGATTTCCATTTCGATCTCAACCTCCACTGTATGTAGTGTGTTCATTTGCTTATCTCCCCTCTACTCCTTCTGGTATATGACTTATTAGGAGGGATTTTCTTTTATTGGTTTATTGGCCACAACCAGAAAGCCTAACGAAAAAAAAACCTTCTTATTCTGCGGTCACCAGCCAAATACAACATTATTGTTGTTGGTTGTTGTTGTTATTGTTCTTGTACTGGCTGTAAGCATGACATTTATTTTCCTTCGTTTTTTTCAACATTTTTTCTCTTGTTTTTCATATTTTTTTTTTGTGTACTGGCTTGGCTTATTATAACACGAATATTGGAGGGGCTCTTCACTGTAATTGACAACTCATGCAGGAAACAAGCTATTATCCTGATATTAAACTTCAAACTAAATTGGCACACACCGGACTCTCTGTTTTATTGGCATATCATGCTTGTTGTTATAATGGGCCTGGGGGGAGGGGTTGTTTTAATTCCAATATAAAGCTTCAAACTTAAATGCGTTGAAAGTTTGTTCGGAGAACAATGGAAGGAAAAAAGAAGAATAAAAATAAATGAAAAAAATCCATGAAATTTATTTATTTTGTACCAGTTTTTACGATAATTTGTGGAAAAGAAAAAAATTATTTTTTTCGTAAATAAATTGTTTATTTTCATTAAACTTTTTTTTACATTTCTGTCAAGTCATGTTGATTGTAGAAATTATTTGGTTTTCGGCTTTTTTAATTTTATTTCGAAATTTTTATTTCAATTGTTATTTGCATGATTTGGCTTAATTTTAATGTTTGCGGGTATATTTGACAGCATTTACGGAAAAGTACATGAGCATTATTGTTACCCTTTTCCTTTCATGATTTGAAAAAATTTATTGTTTTTAATAAAAAAGGACATTTGAAGGACTCAGTAATAACTGCAAAAAGTATACAATTTTTGGAATAAAATTTGGTATAAAAAAACTAAGTTTACCGCTTTAATCATATGGCGAGATAGGTTTCTAATACCCAGGATCTTTTTCCTCTCAGCCACTTCTATACGTATGAAACCAAGCAATTATCGGTCACGGCTAAATTCGTAGAACAGAGCGAATAAGGCTGCAATTCACAGCCTAATTCAAGGATTTCTAAAATTTTTGAACGAAATTATATTTTTTACCATTAAATTAACTGGCAAATGCTTGTCGACGGATTGTACTTTAAGTTTAAGTGTGGAAAGTTCTAAATTCACAGGCTTGCTGCAATATAGTCAGAGAATGGCTGAAATTATGCTAGTACTCCGAAGACTGGAGGGACGCAGGCGAAATTTGATTTAATGTGATAAAGCTTTCAAGCTAATCAGCCCTTCACGAAGTAGTACCCTACGGCAGCTCCGCGGGGGGAGAGTAGTTGAAGTGTGTAGGGGATGGGTTTAGTACGTAGGCACCAGTGATGGTGAATCGTATACTCTTTTGTTGGAACAAACAATTCCGGCTCAAGACAAAAATTGCGTTGTTGATGATGCTGACCCTGGCTGGTAAAGGTATTCCAACTACATCAGTTAAATATTGATATTATTCACTCGTTTAATACATACACATACATACAACCCTTCAGTCAGGATTACGACATAGCTTCTCGCACCACTCATGTTGTGTGTGTTAATTTTATACATGAGGGGCGGGACTTACAGTTTTAAGTTGACTCCGAACGACAGATTTTTGAGAATCTTTTCATGAAAATTTTTTATTTACTCTCACAGTATTTACTAGAAATTTGTTGAGAGGAAGTCGCCAAAGAAATATTTTTTTTCATATTTCGTTTTGCTGGATATTTTTGACTTAAGGTTTGAACCTTGGCCTCACGTCTTATAAGCTAACCCACTGCCTACTAGACTACGTTGCAAAATACGCTAAAATAATTTAATATTTTAGTGAAGTCGGCTCTATAGTCCTGCGGTTCTCAATGGCACCCCTGTTTGTTATACCGATAGGTGGCCCGTGGTATATTAATTAAGGGTTCTAATATTAAATCGTTTATAAGCTACCCGCCAAATGCAGTGTTTTCCAGGTGAAGATCATGGCCATTTTGAAAAAAAAGCAATTCTTGTTGGATGGCAGGATTTTCACTGAAAATCTCTTGATTTACTCGGACAGCCAGGCTGCAATTAAGTCCCTAACGAATGAATTTTCAACGTCCATTCTTATCCATAAATACCAAGGATTTCTTATGAAATTTTCGCTTCATTGAAAGATCACTCTCATATGGTTTCTGAGTTCATAGGAATATCTTGGGAAATTACGTTGTTGATGAGCTCTGGTCACGGCCGGTATGGAGCCCGCAATCTTCAACATGTTAGAGGGCAGAGGTACTCGACCTATATATCGTTTAATAGAGCGAATCAGTCTCGTTGGCAGCAAGCAGGCCAGGGTCGGTACGGAGCTCGCAGTCTGCAACATGTTATAGGGTATAGGTATTCCGATTACTTCCAGTTAATTTGGATATTCTCCTCTCGTCCAATAGAGAGGTTTAATCTGCTTATAGCAAGTAGGTACGTGCAGTATTACTGGAGTTTGCACGGCATATATGAATAAGAAGAGGACTGATTCACTTCTATGCTTAAATATCACGTGCATTCAGCACACAATAGCGATTTATTTCAGAAGGCTTACTGTCCCTTTGGTAGGCATGCCGAAGTACTTGGCATTCTGTCAAATTACTTCTACAAGAGCTGTAAGTCTGTGGGAATATCTTTCACTTTATGCGTCAGTGTCCTATTATTACCATAAAAATGTGAAGGCTTTTTGACCTCCCACTTTCTGACATCCTTAACCAAGAACTCTAATACAAAAATTGCTGCAATAGCAAGATTTATTTGGTACTCAAGTTGGTTTCTTTAGAGAGTGTTTTATTCCAGGATTGAACATAGCTTGTGGCATCACAATGAGCCAAAATTCTGGCCTAAGGAAACTACGCCGCCTTACTTAACTTAACCTAACCTAATCTAAGGAAAAATTTCTGATCTTATTGTTAAAAAAAAAAGGTTTCACATCCCAATTTGGTAGTGAAAATTTGATACTATTTTCCAGGAGATCAAAATCACTGTCATAATAGGACTCCTAAGGTGTTTTTTGATATAAAACCTGGAATAAAACGAGGTTCAGGCATCGTGCCGCCAATAAGGAGATCAAAGTCAATAGGCTATTAGATATCGTAGCATTTGGTGTCAGAAATGTATTTTCAGATGCTTGTGTGTTCAATTTTACATTGAAAATCAGAAGCGTTTTGCATATTTCCTTACACCCGTGAACCAATTCTAGCCAAGGTTATGGAGCTCATTACAACAGATTTTTTGTAAATTTTGTCAATTATTTTTAAAATTTCCAACTGGAAGCTGTTTCAAGGTCAAGGTTAGATTAGAGGACGTGTACTTGTCAATTAAGACAACTACAGTACCCGGAGGTCGAATTAACCCATTGTACAGCGTCCTAGTTTCTCACACCACTTATGTTGTGTGTGTTAATTTTATAAATGAGTGGTGGGACCTACAGTTTAAAGTCGACAATAATAAACCGAACAATAGGTTTGACAAACTTATTTACTCTCATATTTTTTGCTAGAAATCTGCTGAGAGGAAGTTGCCGAAGAAATATTTTTTCTTATTTCGTTTTGATCGAAATGTCTGGTCTGGGGTTTGAACCGTGGCCTTACGTCTACCAAGCTAACACATTACTGCCCAATAGCCTACGACGGTGACAACGTAGTGCATTGGAAGAGATTTGTGGCTATACATACTTAAGATAATTGGTCACTACAACCCTTCAGTCAGGATTACGATTTAGTTTCTCACACCACTTATATTGTGTGTGTTAATTTTTAATACATCAGTGGCGGGACCACGTCGACTCCGAACGAAAGATTTTTGAGAAACTTTTCATGGCAATTTTTTATTTACTCTCAGAGTTTTAGCCAGAAATCTGCTGAGAGGAAGTCGCCGAAGAAATACTTTTTGTATTTTGTCTTGATGTCTGGCCTGGGACTCGAACCCTGGCTTTACGTCTAATAAGCCAATACACTACCTACTAGACTACGGCGACTTCAAGGGCAAACTGAATAAAAAAAAAAACTGTCAATCAAGAGCTGTATATACTAATCGCTTAAAATACTAACATAAAAAGATATACACATACCACTTCACATTTATTTACCCTTGATTGTGGCGTTAAGAAAACCTTTTTATTGAAATTTAAATCAGCATTTAAGTATGCACACTTTGACTGGGCGAATGGTTTCTTGTTACTTTCGCATGTCACTTTAGTTGTAGGAATTCCTTTGATTTAACTAATACTCTTGCATTTACAACAACAACAACAACGACAACAATATTAACAATTACAGCGACAAGTATGCTGCTGCTGCAGCTGCTGATGATGTTGATGTTGAAACATCTCAAAATCCATTTGTAATTAATGTTTTGAAATATTAAAGCTCTCTCACGTACAGCAAATTACAAAATGATTTTCAGCATAATTTGCATAACAATAACAACAACAACAACAATAACAATAATAATAATAATAGCAAGCAAAGGCCACGTCTTTAACTACAATACACACACACAAACTAAGAAAGAACAAAAACAAAGTTGACAATGATGTGAATAATGATGGCAATAGTGGCAACAGCTATAGTGAAAGCAATAGCAAGAGCAATAACAACAATTGCTTTTAGGGTATATACATAAAATACAGTACAATAGTGACAACAACTAAAAGTAATAATAATAACAACAAGAACACCTTAAGCTCGAGCAATGGCAACCGAAGAAGAAGAAACACATGCAACAGCAGCAACATTACGATGATGAAAGCAACGGGCATTAAAGGTGTCAGTGGCATAAGTTGTCTAATTAACGCAAGAAAATTACAAATTCTCTACAATATTGACAAGTTGACACAAATACAAGCATAAATACATCACACATAAACACCTACACACATACACTTACAAAGAATTTAAACCTTAAAATATGAATATTCATGTACGTTGTGTGGACGAACGCACCTACACTCTTCAACCATTTTAAAGTGAATATTAAAGCAAGAGTAGTAAATTTGGAAAAGACTTAACAGCTTGGGTAAAGGGAATAGCACAAGTTACATAGAATTTGTAATTTTATAAACACTGGGAGCCAAAATCTCTAGAGAAGTAATACAATTCGTCACCTATTTGCTGACAACTACAGTGTTTTCCTGGACATATTGAAAGCGCCGCATTTCCTTCATAGATGGCAGGATTTTTCCTAAAAATCTCTTGATTTACTCCGACAACCAGGCTGCGTTTAAGTCCCTTATGAACGTCTCTTCGATGTCCCTTCTCGGCAAGGATTTCTTAACGAATTTCGGGTCATTCTTCTATGGGTTCCGGGGCATATGGATACTGTCGGAAATTTCATTGATGACGAACTCACCAGGGCTGGTACAGAGCTCAGAATCTTCGACATATTACAGGGTATTCGTATTCCGATTACCTGAAACTACTTACTACTAGTAGGCTTATTAGACGAAAAGCCAGGGTTCGAGCCACAGGCCAGACATCAAAATAAAATACAAAAACTATTTTTTCGGCGACTTCCTCTCAGCAGATTTCTGGCAATAACTCTGAGAGCAAATAAAATTGCCATGAAAAGTTTCTCAAAAACATCTGTCATTCGAAGTCGACTTTAAACTGTAGGTCGCGCCACTCGTGCATAAAAATTAACGCACACGACATAAGTGGTGTGAGAAACTAGGTCGTAATCCTAACTGAAGGGTTGTAATGGCCAATGATGTATGTATGTAGTTACTTACTTACTTAATTGGACGTAACAACCCTTAGACTAGATTACAACCTTCCTTCTCACGCCACCAATGTTCGTAAATTTTATCCATGAGTGGAGGGATCTACAGCACAACCCCTTAGACAGGTTTACGTCCTAGTTTCTCATACCACCAACGTTCTGAGTGCTCCATGAGTGGCGGGCCTACAGTTTAAAGTCGATTTCGAATGAATTTTTTTTTTTTATTTTACTCCCTGAGTTTTTGTTAGAAGACTGATGAGAGGAAGTCAACGAAAGAAATATTTTTATGTTTCCTTTTGTTCGAGATGTTTGAGTTGGGCTTTAAGTCTCAGATTCCTATCAAACAAGCCAACACAATAACTACAGAGCCTTAGAGAAGATATGAGCAATATTGCTGGGCTCTTCTAGACTTAATAAACCAGGTTGTAATTCTGGCACTAGGGTTGTAATGATCAACTCTATGTATGTATGCATGTGACTTGTGTGGATATGAGAAGGACTAAATCATTTCTACTTTTAAATCGCAGGGTCATCCATTGCATGCGATCTTTATGAGCTTCTATCTTTTGGAGGGTTTCCTGACAGATTCGACATGTAGTCGTATGATCTCTACAGAAAATGCTTGACTGAGGAGGAGGACGAAACTATCTTTCATGTCATGTGTTGCCTTACAGAGGTTCTAATTCCTAGTTTTCGTTTGCTTGGCTATATTAAAGGTTTGATACCTGGATGGGATATTAATTGTGGTATCATACTGGACCTAACCGATGGTCTAAGAAGGAACTAATCTCAGGAAACACACATTTCAGCCTGTTTTCTTTCTTGGCTCCGGTGTTACTCAAGCAGTGCGAAATGCTTTGATCGATTACGACAGTTTCATATATTTTAAACGAATTTTCCAATGTTCATACTCCAAAGGTTGTCTTGTTTCTTGTTGTAGTTTTTTTAATCGAAGTGGTCTTTGCGAGACTGTAATACAAGCGTAGTCGCCGATGTCTAGTAGGTAGTGTGCTGGCTTAATAAACGTGAGGCCTCGATTCAAACTGGTCTGACATCTCCAACAAAACGAAATTTGAGAAAATATTTCTTCGGCGACTTCTTCTCAGCAGATTACTGGCAAAAACTCTGAGAAGTAAATAAAATTGCCATGAAAACTTTCTCAAAAATCTGTCGTTCGGCGTCGACTTTAAACTGTAGGTCCCACCACTAATGTATAAAATTAACACACACAACATAAGTGGTGTGAGAAGCTAGGTCGTAATCCTGACTGAAGGGTTGTAATGACCAATTATTTATGTATGGGTGTATGTATGTATGTATGTATGTATGTATGTATTAATTGTTGTATTATAGTTGACCTACATGCTGGTCAAAGTAGGAACTAATCTTACGAAACGCACATCTCACACTGTTTTTTTTTTGCTCCGGTCTTTCTCAAGTAGTGTGAAATGCTGTGGCAAATACAAACTGTACCCATAGGACGATCGATCATGATGGTTTCGTACATTTTAAATACATTTTTTAATGTTTGTACTCCAAAGGTTGTCTTGTTTGTTGTTGTCCATTTTTTTTTTAATCGAAGAGGTATTTGTGAGACTGTATTCCAAACGTAGTCGCCGTTGTCTAGTTGGTACTGTGTTGTGTTGTTAGACGTGAGGCCACGGTCCAAACCCCCGGTCCGACATCTTCAACTAAACAAAATATGAAGAAAATATTTCTTCGGTAACTTCCTCTCAGCAGATTTCTGGCAAAAACTCTGAGAGTAAATAAGCAAATTGCCCTGAAAAGTTTCTCATAAAATCTGTCGTTCCTAGTCGACCTTAATAAACGCCACTCATGTATAAAATAAACACGCACAACATAAGCGGTGTGAGAAGCTGGGTCGTAATCCTGACTGAAGGGTTGTAATGACCAATTATGTGTGTATGTATGTGTAATACAAACGACCGTAAATACAGCATAGTCATGGCATTGTTAATGGTCAGGCGGTGTTAATTGTTGCATCAGTTCGGCTTTGTACAGATTGAGATACAAATCGAAAAGGCATAATATGGCATAATGCGCCATAACTCAGGCCCAATTGTTGAAAACGCTGTGAACTCAGTAAATTTCGATTGTCCGCCATACTTTCTTTGGCAGAAGCATCTTCAAACTTTTGCCTTTTTTTAATTTCTAATTTCTTGATTACAGATGTATTACTTTATCCTTTCGCACAAGGGCTTGAAAAGAAAAAATACACGGAAAAATAAATCCCTGTTCATGAATCGAAAATACCTCGATGCGTTTACATTAAGAACATGCCCTCAAGTATGATTGCAAAAGCGAACGTATACAATTATTATTATTAGTATCGTTAATGTTATCGATACCCATCCACATTTCATACACAAACAAATATATTTATATCCTTCTAACATCTATTTTATATTAAAATACGTCTGTATTTGCTTGTTAAAGTCAAATTTTTTGTTCATTTGCATTAGTATTAGTAAATCAACTTCAATGCACAATGAAGCACATAGTGTGTCTTTTTGCAGCATTTGATAGTCATGTGTATGTGTATGTGTATGAGTACATATATGGCTGTGTGTGTTTGCATAATTATGTCCAATAAAGCCATAAGTGTAAATGCTTGCGTATGTGTGTGTGCATTGGTATTTAGAAAATGTGATTGGCAATCATATTGAATGTCGCTGACAGGCAATTAATTAAAATATCATCGTTTCTTTTTGTTTCTTTTTTGCGTTATTTTTTTCCTCTCCACTGCTAAACATTATTTGAAGTTGAGAATATCTGAGTAATTCTGTCTAAGTATGTACTTGAATATTAAATGTCCAGTTTTTGTTTTTTTCTGTTCTATTTGTTTTTGTTATTGTTATTTAAACGTATGATGCATGTTATCAATAAAATCAATTGACAAGGCTAATAGCCATTGTTGCCATTGTTTCGCTTTCATACAAATCGATAAATGTTGTGGAAATTTCCATGAAAATTAAAGCAGGTATTAAATGCTTTATAATTATTAAAGAAAAAGGAACTATTAACAACAAGATCATGATTACCATTTTTTAGATGCTGGATAATCGATTAACTTCGATTAAAAATTTCTGTGGAATTACATACATAATTAGTAATTACAACCCTTCAGTCAGGATTACAACCTAGTTTCTCACACCACTTATGTTGTATGTGTTAATATTATACATGAGTGGCGGGACCTACAGTTTAAAGAACGACACATTTTTGAGAAACTTTTCATGGCAATTTCATTTACTCCCACAGAGTTTTTGCCAGAAATCTGCTGAGAGGAAGTCGCCGAAGCAATACTTTTTGTATTTTGTTTTGATGTCTAGCCTGGGGCCCGAACCCTGGCTTTACGTCTAATAAGCCAACACACTACCTACTAGACTACGGCGACTTCAGTGGAATTGCCTTCTTCAATTTTTGGTGTATAATACAATGCCATCCGGACCTTACAATTCCACCTTGTTGGAGATTTTCTTGTGGCAATTTTCTTGCTCGCTTTATATATTTTGTAAGCTTTACGATGCTGTAACTAAAAATCCAGCAGCGAAATCGTTTGATCCTATCTGGTTCAATCTGATGCACTTCGGTCTGTGCAAGCAATCACTAAAAAAAATCGATTAAATTATGAAAAGAATGGAGAAAAAAATGAGGGACTTCCTTAAGGTAACCTGGATTCAATAAAGGGAGCTAAAGAGCTTCTATGTAAATAAATCAAAGTGTACATGAGACATCTTCGAATTTTTTTATTTTTCTGTCTCTCTGGGCGGAGCGCATCCAAAACGCCTCATTTTCCATGAGTCTGGCGTATAAATCAGGCAGAATTTGAACGATGTGATGGTGACGTGATGTAATTATTGAGACCGCTGTGGTTTGTTGCTTATTCACATACAACTGTAGCATAAGAAAATCAAACAAGAAAAGAAGAAGATCTGGGTGGCCAGTCCAAATTACTTCCTTATCAGATATCCGTGCCATAAAATCGATTGTACAGGATATCCAATGTGGCAGGGATTGTATGGCACAAAGCTTCGTCTTGTTGAAATGACATTGATGTACCGAGCGTTACATTAAGGGGAAAATAAATTGGAATTCATGGAGCTATAGTGCTCGCCTCTGACAGTGATGGTCTGGCTAAAGTCGTTCTCAAAGAAATATGAACCAATTAAGCCCCCAGCTAAAAATCTACACAAATCCTTGACTGTTTTGGTTTACAATGGACGTTCTTGGATCTGATGTGGACTTGTATCGTCTCAAATTTGAACATTTTCTTTGATTTCGTAGCCGTTCATCCAGAAATGGTCGTGATCGCTGAAAATAATTTTCGATGAAAATGTTGCCCAAACGGAATCTTCATTTTGGTAAAACAATTTTACTGTTTGTCTGTATAGTTAAATGATGATTTGGCTAAATATGCTGACACATATCATACATTGCTTATTTGACAGATGTAGCTTCAACAAGATGGCTGTTGTCAACTGTCAAGGTTCAGAAGTTCATTTTTGAAGATCCGATATATTCTTTGCAATGCACATGATGTCGACAAGATGATATCACGAACCTCATAAAGCAGTCGATTATGGATTTTATTTCATCAGAAGCTTTAGCCGCCATGGTTTAGTAGGTAGTGTGTCAGCTTACTAGACGACATACCATGTGACATCCACTCAGCAAATTTCTGAAAGTAAATAAAAAAAATTGCCATGAAAAGTCACTGAAAAATCTGCCGTTCGGAGTCGACTTTAAAATTTAGGCCCCTTTACTCATGTATAAAAATAACACAAGACAAGTGGTGTGAGAAGCTAGATTGTAATCCTGACTGAAGGCTTGTAATGACCAATAACGTATGTATGTATGTATGCATGATTAGCTTCCAGAAAGATTTCTTGTTTTAGGGATCTAAACTGGCCACCAAGATCATGTGACGCTGCGGTAAACATCTTTTTTATGTGGATAATCATTTAATTTCAGAGCATTTGAAAATAAACATTCGGAAATACACCCGAAATGTGCAAAAAGTTGGTCAAAACTACTTTAAAATGATCGACATTCTGCAAACAATTTAGAGGCGATGATTAGTTGCTGCCGGTTGTTAATTTGTCAGTCTTAAGAGCCTAATCTTTACTTAAAATTAATTTTCTAGTGATAGTAGATAAATCCACTTCCTAATGGGCCAAATTAAAATTCATTTAAACTTCTTTATCAAGTCATAAGCATTGCTCAATTACGAGCTATTTAAGCATGTTTCCCCCTTTTCGATTACAAACCATAAATCGATAGTCTCGCCTGTTTTAATTTTTATTTAAAATGGAACATTTTATGTTAAACGAATTTAATGTTTCCTTATTGTTGTATTACTCAGTGTCGTATTATATTCCCTCTCTCTCTCTCTCTTTGTTATTAATCACGCCTTTGGCCGTATAATTACATATGGTCGGTTGATAATATCCATGGCATTTGCTTTTTACTTCTTTGTTTGCTTCATTATGTGAGCTTCTTCCTTCAGTGATACTGTTTCAATTCAATTCCTTTGCTTTGCCTTTTTCTTCTTACTACCTACTCTTTAACTATCTTAAGCAGTTTTCTTAAGGAAAGATTTGCTTTAACATGTGTGGCATCGTCCAACCAAATTTTAAGTCGTTCAGTTCGTTGAAACATTTGTATTCATCGACAATTCATTATGCGAGTATTTTGCTGCTTTACAACGATTATAAAAATTTACAATATTTGGCTGCTTGGCTCAGTGACTGGCTCATTGCTTGGCTCACTGACTGTTAAACATCAATGTCATTAAAAATATATCGCATATAATACGTTCGGTAATAAACGGCATCTTTATGCATTTATTTTTAACGTCTTCGACGATTTTAATATGTCGAACAGCTTTTCCTTTTTCCATTCCTTTTTGCCTTTTGGGTATTTCAATGAAAACTCATTTAAAATCTTTAATGTTTTTCACCATTTTCTTCCTTTTCTTACGCTACATCGGCAAGCAGGGTATGTTAGGTTTGTGGTGATGTTTGATCTCGTGTACTTTCTTTAAACAGTTGTTGCAAGATATGTTCTTTAAGTACTTTTACTATCATACATGGCTAAGAGATCAGCAGTTTATAACAACGAAAAAGCGACTAAAACTTTATGAGAACCTCAGTCTAAATGCTTTAAGACAGTTAAGCCTCGTGAGCAGCAGATTTATAGCAGAATGTTGCCAAGCAGTGGCAGAGGCCAGTGGAATGTTCAAAAGACAAATACAGGAAACGATTCCTTACAGCCAGTTGGTTAGAAATATAATTTGAAAGGCGTTCGATAGTACAGAATATGTAGTGCTAACTCTGTTGCCTCTGTTTAGCATTAGTGTGGAGATTAAATGTTTCTTCACTCTCGCTTAATGAGCCTAAACTATACCTATTAAGCTACTGGCCAATTGTGATACCACAGTAGTTCATTTTCCCTGATTCTAAAACCATCTAGAGCTTCTGCAGTAGCCACATAGACTAGGTTAACGACTAGATTGCCGTTCACTCTCTGGCCCATATGGCTCATTGTATTACTCAGTATAAGTAGCCACTTACACTCTTAATATTCATTATCGACAAATCATTGAGATCGCCTGCATAATAAACCATTCAACAGGTTTCCTTTTTCCTACGCAGCTCGCGGCGCGTACTCAACAATTTTCCTCTCTTCCTCGTCTCTTCAGCTCTTCTAGAAGTTGTTTGTCATGTGTCCGAGATCCGTGTGTCGCGCATCTCCTGTAATGACTGCACCTACTCCACACTGAATGCACTATTTAGGATTTTGAAGACTTTACGCTATGTTGCCTTCGTTTTGAATGCATTGTAAATGCAAGCTTGTAATTCAAAGACGAATCCAATATAATGAATTTGCCTGTCGTGTGCTGAAAAACTTTAGAACCCATTACTGTGACAGCCACTAACTAGGCTTTCAGAAAGAAACTCTTCTCAGAAATGTTTTCATCCTTAATAATACCTTATCGCTGTCCTGAATGACCGACACATCCATCTGAAAGACACTGCCGCGATTTGGCAGTCTTCTGGAAGGCAAGCTATGCCTTTAAATTCCGAAAACATTCCAGCATTTATTCCGAACCATTTGTGAAAATCTGAAGGCATGACGAGATGCGTTACACTATGTTACGAAAACCAATGTCCATCTCTTGCGAGGTGCAGATATAGGTTATTTGGCTCTCCAATCCTTGTCAGTTTAACAGATGTCAAGCTATGTCATTGATGTCAAGGATATAGTTTCGTTTATCAAACTTTCGGGCAGGTTTTCCAGCTTTTAATGTGCAGACCTTGCGCTGACCAACTTCTTCCCTAGTTCGGTGAATTTCGGTCAGTACAGGGACTGCGTTTACCTGTGGCGTCACAACGGGCCGCTATCCATGCTCAAGTGAGCTTTTGGTATCAAAGCTAAGACTTCAACCTACCTACCTTATCTATCTATTCTCCGGAAACACTTCTTCAAGAGTGGACGTTAGACGACTAGTTTTAGCTGCTGAGGCCTCGCAATAGAAGTGCAGCAAAAAGACGTCCTAAGATCTTGAGGTCCTAAGCAGAGTAAGAAATAACTCTTCAAGTGATTCAAAGGCGTCAAAGGCAATGTTTCTATCTGGTTTAACAATGGAAAAGAAAATTTGAAAATGATAAAGAAGAAGAAAAGTTTTTTATTTCAAGAGTACATATGTACATACATACATACATAATTGGCCATTACAACGCCCTAGCTTCTCACGCCACTCATGTTGTGTGTGTTATTTTTATACATGAGCGGTGGGTCCTACAGTTTAAAGACGATTTCGAACGACAGATTTTTGAGAGAATTTTCATGGCAATTTTTTATTTACTCTCAGAGTTTTTGCCAGAAATCTGCTGAGAGGAAGTCGCCGAAGAAATATTTTTTCATATTTCGTTTGGCTAAAGATGTATGATCTGGTGTTCGAACCGCGGCCTTACAACATTACATACCGCATCCTATTATCTGATGCAGCTACGACATACGTCCTATGGCCATCGCTACAAGATCGCTGTATAAACTGCAAAGAAAATTGAATATCGCTTGTTTGTAGTCTCAGAAATTGAGTGACAAATCGAATTTAAACTGGGATATGCAGTTATTTATTTATATGAAGTTATTTTCATTGTTTACAACCTATTAGTTCACCGAGATGCTCACAATAACTAAAAGGTACACGATATCTGCAATTGGAACAAAACATTTCTGGTGGAAAAGAGTTAGAAATAAAAGGGCAGCGATAAGTCTTACAACTCCGAGAGTATTCCACAGTTTGTAGATGATTTTATTTGGAAAAGAAATCAAACATTCCGTACAATATCATGGGTTTCTCCATTTCCTATATTAAAATGAATGGATGGATATTGAAAACAGTGATTCAAGGCACTGCTTAACCGAAACACTAAATAGGTGCTGCGGGATCTAAATTTCGGCCTAGCTTCTCATACCACTCATGTTGTAAGTGTTAATTTTATACATGGGCGGCGGGACTTTCAGTTTAAATGTCGTTTCCGAAGGACAGATTTTTGAGAAACTTTTCATTTTACTCTCAGAGAGTTTTTGCCAGAAATCTGCTGAGAGGCAGTCGCCGCAGAAATATTTATCATATTTTGTTGGAGATGTCTGATCTGGGGTTTGAACCGGGGCCTTACGTCTAATAAGCCAACAGACTACGGCGACTTCAGCAGGAACTAAACCCGATTTCATAGATCTTTTTTCAATATATTCGTTGCCGTAAAGGGCATCAACATATACTACGAGTAGGTTCGATCGAATGTAAATATTTTCCATGTCCGCTGTTCAGTATATGTTGGTGTATTTGTTCTTTCATTTTCTTTTTGGTATTGTGTTGGCAATAATATGAACATTTCCCTTCTTTTGATTTTTATTGCAGATTTTTATTTTCGTTTTATTTTTCAATTTTTTTTCACTTTTTATTTTGACGTCATCATTAAATTAATTTTTATTTTATTTTTATTTTTTATTTTTTTGGTTTTTTCTTGGCTGAAACTGTTGTGTTGCATGTACAAGTTGCTACGAATGAAATTTAATATTGTATTCCGTTTTATATGCTTTCCATCTTATTTTTTTTCTGGTCAATTATATAATTGGTATACGTTACGTATCATTTCTTGTTTTTGTTTTTTTGTTGTTCGTATAAAAAGTTTATGTTTTTCAATTAACAGAAAATAAAATTCATTTTAATTGAATTTAAGATACTTTCCACTGAAATGAAAATGATATTGCTTATATGGGCATATTTAGTCCTGTGAAAATGAATACAAATTTTCGACTATTATTTCCGCATTTTCATATACAGAATAGCTTAAAAGGGAAACCCTTTGAATAGTTAACGGTGGTGGTGAATCTGAAATTAAATCAGAAGTGAATTGCAAATTCAAATGCAAAATACCTTAGATTGAAACGTAAGATGGGATTGCCTAATTGGGATCGCTGTGAAATCACTAGAAGCAGCCGTGGTCTAGTAGGTAGTGTGTCCGCTTATTAGACGTGAGCCCTCGGTTCATATCCCAGGTAAGACATCTCCACCAAAACGAAATAAGAAAAAGTATTTCTTCAGCGAGTTCCTCTCAGCAGATTTCTGGCAACAACTCCCAAAGTAAACAAAACTGACAGGAAAAGTTTCTCAAAATCAGTTTTATAATTAACACAACATAAGTGGTGTAAAGATCTAGGTCGCAATCCTGACTGAAGGACTGTAATGACCAATTATGTATGCATGTATGTATGTATTAAACGAGTGAATGATATCCGTTTTAACGATTATTGCGAGTACCGTAGTAGACATGGTCAGCATCATCAACAACGCCTTTTTTCTCGCGATATCCCTATGTGTCACAACCCATATAAAAGTTTTCTATGAATGAAGCGAAAATTCCATGAGAAATTCTCGGCAATAATGGACAAGAATGGATGTTGAAAATATCAACCATCCAAAAAGAATTGCTTTGCTTTCAAAAAGACTCCAGGACCTCGCCTGAAAAACACTGCATTGGTCGGATAGTCTATAAATATTTGCTATCAGAAACCACAGGCCCCGCCCCTCATGTATAAAAATTAACACACACAACATAAGTGGTGTGAGAAACTAGGTCGTAATCCTGACTGAAGGGTAGTAAGAACCCATTATGTATGTTCATATGTCAAATCACTAAATCCAGATTATTAGTCGCACTTCTGTTCTCATTCCTAAAAGAAGTGATATTTATGGCGGTGCGTACAGGGCTATAATTCCATCTGTAAGACTTCCAGACGCATGTGGCGACAATAGTCACCCTATAATGCTCGAAAAGTAGCAGTGTTTGGATCAACAATTTCATCGTAAGTATAACTACTCGTATATCCACTCGTTCTTCGATTGTTAAACGATTCGTATTCATGACAGGCAGATCTTTACGTAAATAACCGATGACTTGTATCAAAAGATAGTCTTGCCTAACTGGCATTTTTTAAACCACTAAATGGATTACCCGATATTATATGACCATATCTGTATCAATACTACTTGGAAGTCAACAATGATTACTTAGGGATGAGTTTACAAACATATTTTATTGCACATTAAAACCATTTACGCTGGATTAGGCTTAGCTTCTCTTATCATCCACAGTGTATGTGTGTATGTGATAATTTTATCATGAACTGCGAAGTCCTCTAGTTTATCCTTCGAAGAAAATGATAACCTATATGACCCTTTTAGTATTTATTAATTTGCCGAGCCTTCTCCAGCAGTTATCTTTTTTTATTAAGTCAAAGCTGAGGTTTGACCTCCCAGATGTCGTCTAATGATCTAAATACCTACTATGTTATGGCAGCCAATTAGTTAACATGATTTCATAGTAAAAGAGGCAATCTCCTCATATTAAAACAGTGTCCTCAAATCTAATATCGAACATATAATCGTAGAGACCCATGAAAATCTAATCGACGCAGAACATGTTTTTGTCAAATTTAAGGCGGTACTCGATGCGTTTGAGAAGCTAGGTCGTAATCCTAACTGAAGAGTTGTAATGACCAATTATATATGTACTCGATGCGTTTGCGTTTATGCCACAATGTCTGAACTCGGTATTCTTGAATTATGACGTAGAGCTACACTTGCATATATGACAATACCTCTCCGAATCTTTTGATACCATGCTATGTGTCAAACATGGTAAGGTTTAACACGCCATCTCTTCAACTATGAATTGAAGGACGTTCTGCAGGATGTCACTGCTTTTTACAAAAATGTCCACATGCTTGAAGTCGCCGTAATAAGCAGTCTGTTGTCTTATTTGACGCGAGCCTTTGGTTCAAACCCCAGCTCAGATATCTTTAACAACACAAAATATGAAAAATACATCTTTTGGCAACTTCCTCTCAGCCGTCTTCTGACAAAACTCTGAGCTTAAATAAAATTGTCATGAAGAGTCGACATTAAATTGTAGGTTCTGCCGCTAATGGATAAAATTAACCCACTTCACATGGGTACTGTGAGAAGCTGGCTCGTAATCCTGACTAAGGGGTAAGTCCAGTTGTTTGCCTTCATCGACAACATTGATTGATTGATTGATTGAGAGATTGCATCTCGATAAACATGAGCGCTACTATCGATGTTATAGAACGGCAGTAAATGAGTACAAAACAACGTATATAGTGGTGATAAGCAGAGCCATGCGGGGTTTTGGGATTCCATGTTAAAGTCGACAGCTATTCCTGCAATGTTGTCAAGGAATTTATATACTTTGGCTTTGATGCTACCAGTGAAACTTCTATTTGTCTACAGATCAAGCATAGTAATCCTATGGTCTCTATAGGCAATTGAGTGGCCGAGTCATCACTATTGCAGGGAAATTCCTGCTCTGTAAGTTTTTCCTATCCTTTTAAGGATGCTAAGCTGCGAGTCAGCTGTTTTAGGGTGTATTTGAGAGAAAAATTCTATGCAATGTCTATGGTTCCGAACGAGGTGCCAATTAATTATATACAAGAATCAAGAATAAGTTGTGTGAGCTTCACAACATTCAGTATATTAACATTCAGAGCCTCTGCTGTCTAGTCATTTTGTACGTATGGAAGACTATATCGCGTTAATATGTGTATTTGATGTGATGATTAGCGTCTCTAGGCGTAGAAGACGGACCTTTTGTCTGTATTGGAAGGACAAAGTTAGAGAGGTCCTGCCATCGATTGGTGTAACAAACTGAAGAGGGAGATACGTGGAAAAATGCTATGTTGGCCTGAAAACCGGCTAAATGTTTTCAATTTTGGATCGCAAGTCTTTCCTCCAATTTGGCTTCAAACAAAGCCGTTTGATTCATTTGAATAAAACAAGAAAAATTTCAATTAACCATCGTTGTACGAGTAGTCACAGATCAAGTTACACTCCACATGAGTATGAATATAAAATTAAATTTACACTTACGTGCAAACAATCAGTCAGGCCGACAAATACTCATATTCGAAAGGTCTTCATTTAATGTACTTCATTTTGAGAAAAAAAAGAAGTGAAAAAAAAACAAATAAATTCCTTCAAATATTTCTATTGTTTTAGAGTAGCAAACTGAAGTCATGAAATGAAAACTGAAATGATATCATGATCTGTAACTATGTATGTATGTATGGATGTTTGAAGATGGATATCAGCATCATCATCATTTGAGTTTTTGTTTTACAAGTTAAATAATCCTTCTATACATACGTATATATGTATGTATGTAATACGTACATATATATGCTACTAAGTATTCTTAACTACGATTGTATGTGTAAATATTTGTATTTTGAGTACAGATAAGACTGTTGCTTTTCCTAAAAAAAAAAACCTTTTTTGCTTTCAGTTTCCATTTCCATTTAAGCAAAGTTTTTCCATTTTCGAGTATTTTTATGCAAATAATTGCTGCTTAAAATGCTTGTCAGACAATTTTTCCCATTTTTTGTTTTCATTCTAATTTCTCTGTTCAGAATTTTATGGGTTTACTTTTCTTTTATGATTTGAGAATATATTTCAGCACGTTTCATAAGGACTTTATTCGTTAGTTTTGTAGAGAAAATATTTCTGTTCAATATGGCGCATTGGATTGTAGTCACTTACTACATTATGTTTATCCTGCCCATTTAAAAATGTGATGAAATGTGTTGCAACAAGAAAAAAGGCATGAAAGAAAGTCAAAGTAGGCTGTTGTAGTGGTGAAGGCGCTTTTCTATAAAACCAAGCAGTCCAGGTTCGAATTCTGGTAACAACTACTTTCATTATGGCCACAGGCTATGTGGGAATTCTTGGCAATGAGCAAGCAGACAACCTTGTTTCTGAGGATACTAGAATCCTTCAGTAGTGTGCGAGCAAAATATTTGCAAAGGTTTGCTTAACGAGAGTTAAGATAAACAGAGGCAAACATTCTTCTCAAACCAAGTGGTTCTGAAATAATCAAAACTTTTGTTGGGAAATTACAATAAGAGGTAATCTGAGTCATGCATCAAACTATCCATTAATAACAACAGGTTATTTGCCAGTGTTTTGATGGGATACTTAAACTCGAAGTACCCTTATTCAGTATGAGACTTGTCTCGAGATCAACATGTAGATTCTATGACATTGTGAATGAACTATCGGAACATATTGTTACGTTTTTATCTTTTAAAAACGTTTAAAATATAAGCTCGTTGAATGAAAATAAAATGAAAATAAATTTGTGTTTAGTTTTAATTAGAATTCTTTATCATTAGCACAATTCTGTGTGCCACTGATCATCTAACGTTTTAACACTTAACGTTGGTAACACTTAGCTCATGTCTGATTTGACAGATAATTACACCTAATTCTGTTTTTACACGGTAGATTGGTTCCAGAAAAAACCGTGTAAAAAAAAAACCGTTTAAAAAAAGACACTGATCGTATGCAAAAATAGGTGATTGGTTCCTAATCTCTAAAACCTATTAAATATAGTGAAAAACAAGGATTTTTTAAGAAGAAGTTTTGTATTTGACATTTTATTTTAGGGATTCATAAAATATTTAACAAAATTAAAAATATAAATAGCTTATTAAATATAAATTTTTTTTGGCTTACTTTTTATTTTAATGCGTTAAATTTTATGTAACGATAAGAAAACAAATTCGCCAATAAAAAATTTCTTTACCAAACACAAAATATTTCAATTGCTCTGACCTTTGTGCTTGTATGCACAAAAAGGAAATTCCCCTAAATGTGTGCCATTTACATTTGCTTTGACCAGTAAATTTGCTTGTACGCGCAAAATGGGAATTCCCTTAAATTTGTGATATGAACATACTTTGCAAAAATTAAATTAGACAAAAAAAATTTAAGCACCAAAAATTTTAAATCGTGCTAAATTGAATAAAATCTTATAAAAAAAAAATTAAAAATATTTTATTTTCAAACCGTGTTATATCAAAACCGTGTAAAAAAAGACCGTTTAAAAACAGAATTAGGTGTAGTTTTATCCTTCCGCTGAACGAATATGGTTGTGTATACGCTTGAACAACGCTAGGAAATATTGCGACATTACTTTGAAAGTCATGGTAATGTTGCAGAATGTGTACGAAATTGCGTACGGATTTTGGAAGAAGAGAAGCGCCGTCAGCTCCGTATGTTCGTTATATTGTGAAAAAAGTGAATGAAACTGGCATCCTCATCGATAAGCCAAAGCGTGAAAAGCCCAAAACAGTGCGTACACCAGAGAATATTGCTGCTGTGGCAGAAAGTGTGCGTGAAGCGTCTTCAACATCAATTCACAGTCGTTCTCGACAATTGAACATTTCGGAGACATCATTGAGACGAATTTTGCATAAAGACCTTGGTATGACGCCATACAAAGTCCAATTGGTTCAGGAGTTGAAGCCAATTGACCATCCAATGCGTTTTCGCTTCACTAAGTGGGCCTGCGATCGACTTACAGAAGATGCCGATTTTGGCAAATCTTCTTTTCAGATGAAGCGCGGGTATGTAAACAAGCAAAATTGTCGTATTTGGGGCACAGAAAATTGAAAAGCCGACGAACCCAAAACGAGTCACTGTTTGGGCTATTTTTCTTCGAAAATGAGCAAGGAGTTACAGTCAGTGGTAATCGTTATCGGGCAATGTTGAACAGATTTTTGTTCACAAAAATTGAAGAGGAGGATATTGGCAACATTTGGTTTCAACAGGACGGCGCTATGTGCCACACAGCCATAGCTACAATCGATGTTTTGCGCCCTGTTTTTGAAGATCGCATTATCAGCCGCAGAGCTGACGACATTTGGCCACCTCGGAGCTGCGACCCTTGGACTATTATTTGTGGGGTGCCGTCAAAGATAAGTGTTACGCCGACAAGCCAGAGACAATTGTGAAATATAGCTGCAGACAATCGATAATGTGCTTAAAAATTGGACAGATCGTGTAGGCTACTCCATGGCCAGCCGAGGCAGCCATGGCAGCAGTAGATTCTATGACCATGTGAATGAACCATCGGGTATCCCAGTAAGAAAGGTTAGGGTGTATATCAAGTGCGAGGCATTGCCATTTGTTAACTGGCAACATAATCCTTACAATCCTTCAATTCTTGCCAGTACTATACGGCACGTCACTTTAGTTATAATGTTGAATATATTTTAAATCGATTTTTATTAAAGCAAATTTGTGTTCTTTATACTCTTCTCCAGTATTTTTTAACCACAATGTCTGGCTTCATATATAGTTGCAGACATTACTACCCTCCAACTAAAACCCAACCTAAACGATGAAAGTAGAACTCTCTTAATTAATAAAATAAACTCAATCACAGAGAGAAATATATTGAAATGAAATACAATCACGTTTTAATATGATCAAACGAAGTTGAATATACAACCAGAATATAAACTAAAATCGGAAAAATATTTTCTCTGTCTGTCTATACAACATATAAAACTCATGTTGCTCATTAGAAACTGAAGACAAATTCAACAAAAAAGCAAGGAAAAGAAAAAAAAAGATGAAAACAAACTGAATATGTTACTGCAGGGCAAAAAAAAGAGGGAAAAAACTATAGCAAAAGAAAATTATTTTGGAGTTGCAAAAAGTGTCTGTATTGCAGAAAAGGAAAATGATTCTTCGAATGAGGCACACACAGAACACAATATCTACTTCATTTGAAAGCGTTGAAGGGGGAGAAAAAAAAATGAAACTTAAACTCCAGATTTATTTCCTTAATGAAAACGACATGCAACCAGTGGGAAAAAGAAAAAAAATTGTTTAAAGCATAAAAAAATTCTCAAAACTTCACTTGCTTTTGTTACTGTTTTTGAGTAATGCCTCCTCCTCTAGTATTGCATAGTATTTCTGTGTGATAATGTTTGTTTTGTGAAGAGACAACGACAACTGCAATAAAAAAGACACACGCACATGCCATCAGCTATACGAGAAAGAGTAGAAACTGATATGTCATGTACAACGTACGTAATAATCGAAAATCGAAACGTAAAAGAAGACAAACAAATATACTCTGCATCCAAATAAAAAGAGAACAAAAAAAAGCAACGATTTTAAAACCCTTTTTTCTTCATTTAATACTGTCACATAGACTTTAGAATTTCAAATTTCCAATGGCATTGGTACAAGAGATTCATTGGAAATTTGTATAAAAATTTTCATGGCAATAGAGTCTATCAAGTCCCACCAGGAAGACACAATTCGATGACGTCAATACGTCACTATAAAGTATTGTAAAACCTTCAAGACCAGAAGTCGCCGTGGTCTAGTAGATAGTGTGTTGGCTTATTAGACGTGAGGCCTCAGGCATCTCCAACTGAACGAAATATGAAAAAATATTTCTTCAGCGACTTCCTCTCAACACATTTCTGGCATAAACTCTGAGAGTAAATAAAAAATTGCCATGAAAAGTTTCTCAAAAATCTGGCGCTCGGAGTCGACTTTCAACTGTAGGTCCTGACACTCATGTATAAAAATTAACACACACAACATAAGTGGTGTGAGAAACTATATATATAACTGAGAAACTATATTATAATGACCAATTGATGTATGTAAGGCCTTCAAACAGCCTCTGATATTTTCACTTTTATTGAAGCTCAGAATTCTATGAAAGAAATTCCAATTAAAAGGCGGTGTGTTATCATAAGCACTCCTATTGCATCAGTCAGGCATATTCTTAATGATCTGGTGTTACCAACACAGACAAGATCGATACAGTTTACGGAAAATGTTGCAAACTTCGCTTTGCTTAGTTTTTGACCATCACCTCACTTTTATGTTTGGAGCTCATTTGTAATGAGTCATTACGGTACATAAAGGAAGGTCATAACGCTTATGTTACGAAAAATCTGTCTCCTGGCTTGTAGTGGATATCAATCACATCTGTTAACGCAACAAAAGCAAGGGCAGGCATAATAGAATTCATCGTGAAAGGTGCTTTAATACCATGACTATACGATCTATATACTGTACTTCTTGAAACTTTACTGGGTATCCCTATAATGTCGCCTCAAAAATTGTAGACCTGACAAACTTCGGTATGCTACTCGGTACACGGCACGTTCGCAACCATGCCTAGATCTTCAAACGTTCTTTTACTCAAAAACCGATGACGTCTGTTTTGATGTGCAGATCACTCACACCGATTTCGTTTCTTCCATCCTGAAATTGCTTAAAGAAACTAAGCAAAGCAAAAATAAAGTTATATGAAGAGGGTCTTATCAGTCTTATGTGAAACTGTAAAGAATATAACGAGATAAGCGATGTTTCTATAGGAATTAATCCTCCGAACTAAGGCAAGGCTTCCAAGTTATATTAAAAAATTCAAATGCTTGAAGAACTCTCTTAAATGTTTTTAATCAATTTCATATGAATTCTTTTTATAAGGACTTCGCGGTTAATTGTGTAGTCAATGAACTTGCCAGGGCATGTGACTATCATCTCCGTTAAGCTATCTTTTAGGCCAAGGTATTTATTGCACAAGAGCCCTAATCTTAAAGGATGTTAGATTCCATGGACATATACGTTAAACGCGGACAACTGACTGTTTAGTTTGAACATTATGGTTTTGATAATATGCAACCGGTTGGTCTGTTGAAGCCGCCGTGGTCTAGTAGGTAGTGTGTTGGCTTATTAGACGTAAAGCCAAAGGTTCCAGCCCCAGGGCAGACATCAAAACAAAATACAAATAGTATTTCTTCGGCGGCTTCCTCTCAGCAGATTTCTGGCAAAAACTCTGAGAGTAAATAAAAATTGCCATGAAAATTTTCTCAAAAATCTGTCGTTCGGAGTCGACTTTAAAAACTGTAGGTCCCGCCAATCATGTATAAAATTAACACACACACAACATAAGTGGTGTGAGAAACTAGGTCGTAATCCTGACTGAAGGGTTGTAATGACCAATTATGTATGTACGGTCTGTTGAAGCCTTTACACTCCCGTTCCTGAGATCATGAACTGCTTGCGACTGTTGCTCGTTTCGTAACCAGATGGCTGAACAGTTTAATACTCGAATTTTATTAATCTTTCCCGTATTTCAACACAATGCAACAGAAACAGAGAGTTTATGAGTACCACTGTAGATTTTTCTTCTTTAATTTTCTGACTCCCATAAGGGTTAGAGTTGCCGCAGTTTAGTAGGTAGTGTGTTAGCTTATTAGACGTGAGGCCACGATTCAAACCGTAGGCCAGACATCTCCAACAAACCGAAATATGAACAATTTTTTCGTCGGCGACTTTCTCTCAGCAGATTTCTGGAAGAAACTCTTAAGGAAATTGCCATGAAAAGTTTCTCAAAAATAGGCCCCACCACTCATGTGTAAAAATATCACACCCAACATAAGCGGTGTGAGAAGCTAGGTCGGAATGCTGACTGAACGATTGTAATAACCAATTATATGCGTATGTATGTAATAATGTCTACCTATTCTTTAGCTGGCATTGTGTTTACAACTATCGCCACATCATCTGCGAATCCCACAGCCACTGTCTGTGCCAGTCAAGAAGACATAAACAAATAAAATGGTGATGAACGAACAGAATGTTTGAGTGTAACTTTAGTGCTATGGTTACCTTTTATGCTTTACAAAAATCCTTTTAAATATTTTACTTATATTTGCCTGACACCCTATGGCCACCCTATTCTAACGTAATTCAATTTTATTTACAGTCCATTTAAATAATAAGTGTGTGCCATTCAAAACCCATTCACTAGACCGCATTAAGTTTCGATTATAGACGATTACTCTTTGCAACAATTTATCCAAAATGAAATTAATGAAAAAAGCATTCAAACACACATATACACAAAAAGAGAGAGAGAGTGAGAGATAAATTGTCAATCAAACAGCAGCATATGATATTACTGTCATCAATTAGCAGTAATTTTTAGAGCACTTAAAAACAACACCAACAACATAAACAAAATCAAGAGAGAAAAAAATCGTATAAATGGGGAGCGTAATTATATAAAATTGAAATTAATAAAAACAAGTTGGCGCCAATAAGTGATGACAGTTTAAAAACGATGTAAAAAGAACATTAAAACGATGAAATTGAAATACAAAAAAAAAATATAAAAATAAAACACCAGCTCGTAAGCAGCTACAAAATTGGTGAAACACATTAAAAAAATTAAATAAAAATCATCAAAAAAAAATGGAAAAAGGATGGATAATGGAATGAAAAACAGCACAAAGTGTTGTAAAACTTTATTACACTCGCACACAAAAAAATGCGATCATTAAAAAACAAAGAGTTCAATAATCTGTTACTTATGTCAACTTTAAAAACAAACAAAAAAAAATACGATCTCAATTAAATAAAATACAGACACTATAATAAAGCAGCATATACAGCCAAACATATAACCTCTTACTCTCCGATGTATTTTTCATAATACGTATGAGCTTTCCATGTGTATCCATACGTATAAGCAATAAATGTTTTAAAATGTGCTCATCTTGCACTCACCATCCCCACGCTCTCCAGTGTTTGTTTGTGAGATTTTGTTAAAGCATTAGCACTAGCACATCGTTATAATGTTTGTAGGAGAGCTTATAACGATTATACAATTACATGTGTATGTGTATGTGTGTAAGCATAAACTGTTTATTGACTTTTAACTGTACTTTTATTGTAATGCAATTAGTTTTTAATATTTTTGCAATTTCTCTTTAATTCTTAGCAATAATAAGTGAGCATGTGTTGCTTTTGCAATAATTAATAACAGAGACCCTTTTGTAAATCTATGTTTATAAAGGGTTTTTCATTAAGCGTACACCATCATACATTCATACATAATTAGTCATTACACCTCTTCGGTTAGGATTGCAACCTAGCTTCTAATACCACCTATGTTATGTGCGTTAATTTTATACATGATTGGCGGGACCTACAGTTTAAAGTTGATTCCGAACGACTTATTTTTGGTAAACTTTTCATGGCAATTTTTTATTTACTCTTACAGTTTTTGCCAGAAATCTGCTGAAAGGAAGTCGCCATAGAAATGTTTTTACATATTTCGCTCTGTTGCAGATGTCTAACCTAGGGTTTAAACCGTGTCCTCTAATAAGCCAACACACTACCTACTAGACTACAGCGACTAAAGCGTTTAACATCTCTGAAACAAAGTGTATGAGAGATATCATCGAACATTTTTATTCATTTGAAAGACCTTCTTGATGCCATTATTTGTAGACTACAACATCGTTGATGTGTCCGTAATAGACTCTCTGGGAAAAGCACATTCAAAATATCCAAGACTCTGGCACATAAATCGCGCTAAATTTAACAATTGGCATGGGGTTGTGTTCGCTTTGAGGACGGCTGTAATCAGTGGGTTATTCACATACCATTGCAACATAAGAAAAGAAGACAAGAAAAAGTCTAACATAGTCAAGTCATATGATCTCGATGGTTAGTTTACCTAGCCTCCACGTGTGATGTGTGGCATACAGAGCCATCTGTCGATGTTCTACAAATCATCCAATTCAGGTCATAAGATGTTGATAATCGTCAACCTATAGTGTACGCCATTGACAGTGATATCTTGATTAATGTCGTTCTCATCAAAGAAATATGTATGCTTTTTCAGGGTGCAGTAGACGCATACGACACCACCAGCCCAAAACCAATACCAAACAGTAACTTTTTCGGAATGCTTTAGGCACTCTTGCATCTCATATGGATGGGCATCGTCTTAAATTCCACAATTTTGTTTGTTCACATTGCCAACTGCTCCAGAGCCCATGAAGCGAACGAAAGTCGTTGTCCATTCTCGTTTTCCTTCAGTCCCTAGGTTAGTTGCATTTTGTACGTGTGCTGACCCATGTTACGTTGCAAAATTCGAAAATTTGTGTGCAGCAAAAGGCGATTGCTTTGGATTCTCCTGCACCAGATCCTGCGTTTTGTCGTCGCACAGAGCAATGGTCTACCGTTTACTGATTTACATCGTGAGTCTCTTGGAAGTCATTTCTCTAGACAAATTAGAGTAGCTTAGCTTAGACTAGCAATTTATCGGGCGTGGTAGAGGAAGGGTTTTAGTTGCATGACGACGGGGTAATTGTTAATACCTTAACTAGCTGCTAAATTAAAAGAGTATTGCATAGTATTGCAAGGAGAGGACATCCTAGTCAATAGTGTGGAGGGAGAAATGAGGATCCGAATCATCTAGCTGGCTTAGCAAAGATCGCTATGGAACAAAGGCACAGAAGGTAGAATCACTAGGGCACTATGCGGCGATCCAGAATCGTAGAATATGTCTGAGTAAAATTGAACGAGGCAAGATAATAGCTGTCCTCACAGGCACTCGATTATACAGATGCATTCGCCCCTTCATAGTCTAGTAGGTAGTGTATTGGCTTATTAGACGTGAGGCCCAGTCCAAACCACACGTCAGACCTGTACAACAAAACAAAATAAGAAAAAATAGTTTCCTGGCGACTTCCCCTCACCTGATTTCTGGCAAAAACTCTGAGAGAAAATAAAATTTGAATGAAGAGTTTCTCAAAAAATGTGTCGTTCGGAGTCGACTTTAAACTGAAGATCCCTCCATTCATGTATAAAATTAATACACACAACATAAATGATGTGAAAAGCTGGTTCGTAATTCTGACTGAAGAGTTGTAATGATCAGTTATGTATGTATGTATTATAGCCTCATATAGTTATGGGGGAATAACAGCGATTGTAGGATACATAGAGAGTTTAATGGAACTATAAGCACTTTCTGTACATTGCCTAGCTTTTGTGTGCTTAAGATCCATTACCTTATGCATGACCCTTTACCATTAATCAACTATTATGCGAGAAGGATTGGAAGATACTTTCCATTTCCTGCATGGGATATAAAAGTTTTCCGAGAAATAAATCGTTGCTCAAACCCTAATAAAAATCAATATTTAATGTGTTTCTAAGATTTTAATATTTTCTTTAAATTGCTTTTCTTTTATGCAAACAAATAAAAAATTTAACAGCCCCCTCCCACACCACTGCAATTGCCATTAAAAGTACAGGAGAAACTCTTTCCCAAAAGAGGTTAGAAAGATACGTTCAAGACAAAATCGACAGAAATTTTAACACGTTCTTACATGACTTTCATAATTTATTTTTTGTTTAATTTTTTTTTTTCTTTTTTAAACGAAAAATACATAAAAAAGGGTATTCAAATAAAATACGTACACACACACAGGATGGATGCCACTCTAATGTACACTCTTGGCTAATTTCTAAGGTTTGCAAAAGAAATTTTAAAAGTATTTGGGTTTTCTGATTCCAGGTGTTTTGGGGGGTGGGGTGGTGCAAAAAAATCATGGTCATTTTGATAAAATAATAACAACGTGAGCAGGTGATGGTTGTGTTCAAACCAAGCAATCTTCTGAGCTGAAACAAAAAAGATGAAAAAGAGGGAAAAAAGACAAAAAGCCAGGAAGAAGAAATATTAGTGAATATAATAAATTCAAGCAATTTTACCTGGGCCTTATTAAAAGTTTCGTTTTTTTCCTTCTGCTGTTTTGCTTAACAGCAAACTGCTTGTCTTTGCTTATTCATGTGAAAGTGGTTCTTTTGGGTATTAAAACTGAAGAAGGTCTGTGTTGAAGGTTTTTCTCCTTTTTTTCTATGGATGTACACTAGTTTGAAGGGTGAATTGCTTAACAGTTTATGTGAAACGGTCCATTACTCCGTAACATTTTCAATTTCTTCCTATTTAACTCCAAACATCAGGTTTTTGATAATTCTTGGCAATTTAGCTTGTGTTTGACAAGCCATTCTTAGCGAACAATCTCATGATTTTAGGAATTCAGTAAAAACTTTAGAGCCCATTAATATAATTTTCGTGGAAAGCCGCTCGTGGCTAAAACCAAGGCTAATCTTGGTAAATAATATGTTTAATCAGCACCCTTCACTTCAAAAGCAAAAATAATTCCAACATGTGTTGGATTTCATTATGGCCGTACAAGTCCGTAAGTTATTGAATGCTTTGGACATCCAGTTCATGGTTTAAAACCAGATCCCATCAAAATTTGTTTTTCTTTTGAAAGACCCTTTGATGCCATTACTCATGTGTGTATATGCATACAACTTTGGTCATTACAACCCGTTAGTCAGGATTACAACCTAGCTTTTAACGCCAGTGATATTAGGTAAGTAGGTAGGTAGAAGTGGCTGTCCCCTCGATGGAGTAATAAGCGGACACGCTTAGGCAGTACACAGGGCCCATTGTGATACTACAGTTCCTCATTTCCCTTATTCTAGGAACCATTCGGTGCTTCCGATGAAGCGACTCAGACTGCCAATATCCAGTTCATCTGTATCCTCCATATAGTAGGCACCCTCTCCTCATCCGATCAAGTGCCGGACATGTGCACAATAGGTTAAGAATAGTCTCATCTTCCTCTTCATCTCCACAGCTTCTGCAGAAATCATTTGCAAGTTGTCCAAGACCAATACGCCTCGCATGCGCTCCTATAATGCAATGCCCCGTAATAACCGCAATAACGGTGCTGAGCCTACTTCTTTGGAGTTTAAACAGAGTCACCGTGGCCCTCCTACCCAGCCTCGGCCAGATCTTTTGCGCCGCTCTGCCCTTATCCGAAATTGTCCACATTCTGTTGACGAGATCTACGGTTGCATTGTCAATTATAAGTTTGCAGGTCCCCAAAGGGATCCCCAATGTAGAGAATTCATCGGAGAGTTCGATGGTCGTGCCCCTTCTGGCCAGTTCATCCGCTCTGCAGTTGCCAGGAATATCATTATGTCCCGGTACCCATGTGATACAAACATTATATCGGTTCGCCACCTCATTGAGATATCTGCGACAGTTGTGCACCGTCTTGGAGTTTAGCACACTGGAATGCCTTGATAGCCGCACGCCAGTGATGTTGTTTGTATTAATTTTATACATAAGAGGCGGAACCTACAGTTTAAAGTCGACTCTGAACAACAGATTTTTTTGAGAAACGTTTTCATGGCAATTTTATTTACTTTCAGAGTTTTTGCCAGAAATCTGTTGAGAGACAGTTTTCCGTTTTGTGGGAAATATTTGACTTGGGGCTTGAACCGTGGCCTCAAGTCTAATAAGCCAACACACTAACTACTACACTACGGTGACTAATATGTATATAACATCGTTCAAAAGTCCGCCATGGGTTTTCTGAAATATTTATTCTTCTACGACTCTGGCGCATAGATTAGATTGCATTTGACCGAGGTGATGAGTACTGTTGGCTCTGAGATCCGCCTTACTTTGTGGCTTATTCATATACCCCTGCGCCCAAAAGAAAATCTGGCAAGAAATTGTCTAACAAGTCCAAATCGCACGATGTTAGTTGCCAGATTACATTACATCTACGTGAAATTATCATGCCTTCAAATCGTTTGAATAAAATATCTAGCGCGGCATGAGTTGTTTGGCATCTGGCGCTGTCCAGTCCTAACCACATATCGTTGGTGTTCGGATTAGCCAATTCAGGCCAAAAGAAGTTGGTTATCATCGACTTATAGTGCTCACCGTTGGCTGTGATAACCTGGTCAATGTTGTTCTCAAAGAAATATGTACGCCACCAGCCCAAAATCAGCACCAGACTGTAATATTTTCGGGATGCACTGTACGTATGTATATGTCGCCACCAGCTCAAAATCGACATCCGACAGTAACTTTTTCGAGATGCATATGACGGCACTAGCCCAAAAGCAGCACAAAACAATAACTTTTTCGCAATGAATTGGACACTCTTGGATCTCCTGCGAACTGGAATTGCCACAAATTCTAAAATTTTGTTTGTTTTCTCACCCGTTCGTCCAGAAATGGTCCTCATCTCTGAAAATGATTTTGTGGTGACAGTGAGTCATGTTGCTAATTGATCCAGAGTCCATTCAGTGAACATATGTCGCTGTGTATGATGGTTTACTTTATGTTTCATCGGCCTAAAGGTGTTGGCAGATCATTTCATAGTGAAGTTGAATTTTTTCAACACATTGCAAATAGTTCTCCTGATAGGACGCTTATGGCGATCGTAAAGAGGGCTAAGTATGCTGTACATTGCCGGAACAGAACAGTTATTTTGATAAAACAATTGAATTATTTGCGCGCATTATTAAATGATGCTTTGATATATAAACAGATATACGCCTCCACAGTGACTTGGCAAAGCAGACCGAATAAATTACAATTAATTTGACAGAGGGAGCTTAAAGCAGCTGGCTGTTATCATATGTCAAAGTTCGGAAGTCCCTGTTAGGATACCGGGCACTTATTCTTAAATTCTCAAATTTACTTGACACGTTTCTGAAATCCGGTTGAATCTTGCTTTAATCCGACCGGTATACGAGGCTGTTCTTTATAAATTCTACTTGAAACGCAGTCAGAGGTTTTACAGGCACGCTTTATTTCTTGCTGTTACGCGGTGATTACTATTCAGTGACAAAGATGGACTCCTTCAAAAGCAGTTAAAGCATAAAAAACCTGCATAATTGGTTGGCTTAAATGGTCAGTACCACTATAACCGTAATTCTAAGATTTCAAAACTATTTTAATTGCTGCATAATTGCGTCCTCTGCAAACCACTGTTTCTATACTGAAAAGGCAAATTCAGCTGAAATAACGGCCAAACTAAAGATAGAAGAAAAAAAATTGGATTCATAAGCATAACAAAAAATAAAAAATAAAAATTATAAGAAAAAAGCAAAGGAAAGAAAAAATATTGTTGCTGTAGCAATTTTCTTAACATTTTCATACTCATTTCCTTTTTCTCTTTGGTTTCTTTAGCATTTTAGTCTTGATTTCTTTGTTTTTGTCTTTGATTTTTCTTTTTTCCTTTTTTTTCTGTTGCCAAAAGAGAGAAAAATAATAAAATAATTCACTTTATTTACCCCTTTTTGTTCACTTTGATCCTGTGTATCTCTATAACGTCGGTTGTTAAACAGCTTTACGGTAATTTTCTTCTCATCTCAAAGTCGTATTTCAAATTTGTATTCCCTTTTTACACTGTCATCTTTGCTTGCTTTTCAAGGGGCTGTTGTTCTACTACATTGAAGGGAAATAATTAAGAATTCAAAATCGTATTTTCTTTACTTCTTAACCACATTAAAATAGATTTCGTTCACGTTTTTTAATCCTTTAGATAAATTACAATTGGCTTGTGGTTTATGTCAACTTTTTTCAACGTAAATTATTTAAGAAGTAAATTAAATCATTGAAAATTATATGGTATACAGACATTTCGTTTTAAATGTCACTTATTTTAAAAGGACAAGAAGAGCTGGATCAACAGATAGGTTTTTGGAACAAGCAAATTCACTGCAATTTAGCAGACGCACTCGAATTTTTGCTCATATCGCTACTTTTCTTAACATACACGGCAGCCCACATGTAGCAGCTCGGTACTTACAGGAACCCATTTTTCTTAGCAAGAGAAGTGATTAAGTCGCCGTAGTCTAGTAGGTAGTGTGTTGGCTTATTAGACGTAAAGCCAGGGTTCGAGGCCCAGGTCATACATCAAAACAAAATACAAAAAGTATTTCTTAGGCCATTTCCTCTCAGCAGATTTCTGGCAAAAACTCTGAGAGTAAATAAAATTGCCATGAAATGTTTGTCATAAATCTGTCGTTCGGAGTCGACTTTAAACTGTGGGTCAGGCCACTCATGTATAAAATTAACACCCACAACATAAGTGGTATGAGAAACTAGATCGTAATCCTGACTGAAGGGTTGTAATGACCAATTAGGTATGTATGTTATGTATGAAGTGGTTAAGTCTTATCGACAGCGCGCCGATTGTGGTCTATGCAGGCAATATATCATTAATTGTGATAGACAAACACGTTGACATTCTAAAAGCGAAGTGTAACGATGCTGCAACCAGTATGGCGATGGCTAGATAATGCCGATCTCGAAGTATCTGCACAGAAAGAGAAACATGACGGATAAGTGCGTACAGACGATAACATCACACAAAATTGCTTATGGGCGGAAACGTGACAATTTCACAGGCAACAATACATTGCGTTGGTGCGCTGATTGATACGATATTAAATTTGTAAACAGCTTTTGGCCACAGTTGGTGCACAAACTGATGGCATAAACTGCACGCTCTTAAGTCTAATACATGCATACATACATAATTGGTTATTACAAGCTTTCAGTCAGTATTACAACCTAGCTTCTCACACCACTTATGTTGTGTGTATTAATTTTTATACATGAGTGACAAGACCTGAAATTTAAATTCGACTACGAATGACAGTATTTTTGAAAAACTTTTCATGGCAATCTTTTTTATTCACAGTTTATTCTAGAAATCTGTTTAGAGGCAGTTGCCGAAGAAATATTTTTTTCATATTTCGTTTTGTTGGAGATGCCTGACCTGGGGTTTGAACCAAGGAATCACGTCTAATAAATCAACACACTGCCTACTAGGCTACAGCGACATAATGTCGAATATTAGTACCGAACAGCTTGAAAGATGACGGCTTCGTTTAACGGTTGTGGGCTCGGTCGCATCTAACTTAACACCAATATGGGCAACCAAGCAAAAATCCACTGTATGAGCCTTATAACACAGGTCCATAGACGCTCTGAGTTGAGATGAGAGTCTCCTGCGCATACAGGCAATTTCAGCAATATGGTGAGGTGTCGTCAGATATCGACACGCCTTTATAATATGCAGATGAAGCAACGCCTCAAGAATGGATATTTAGAGGAGCGTTCACAATCTATTAGAAAAGGACTGCGAAGTGGAAGACGCATCATAACGGTAAACAAACATAAGCTTTTGTAAATGTGAATTATAAAACCATGTGGTAAAGTGGATTCTTACCTCACGTACTAGTTGCGACCTTTACATTCAAGTAATCCTGAATGCTTCCTACTATATCTACAAGAGCTGTCTCAGTAAAACTGCCTGCTTTTAATGCTTGTCTCCATTTACTGGGAGATTGGTGAGTAAAGGGTGGCTAGGTAGGTAGAGGTGGGTGCCCATTCAAGAAAAATTTTTGGATGGACTCACTTAGGCTCAATGCGCCATTGTGCTACTACAGTTATCCGCTATCCCCTAGTCTTAAAACCACTCGGAGCTCCTGATGAAGCGATTAAGGCTGCCAAAGTCAATCCTTGACAGTTCCTCCAGGTCATCCATGTAGTAAGTACGCAAGTACTTCCTTCTCATTTGGCAACGAGCCGGGCATGTAACCAGCAGGTGAGGGACAGTTTCCTCTCCTTCCTCATCTCTGCAGCTTCTGCAGAAGTCGTTAGCAAGGTGTCCAAGACCAATGCGACTCGCATGCGTACCCATACTGCAATGTCCCGTAATGACACTTATAACTACACTGAGCGTGCCTCTTTGGATTTTAAGTAGACTCATTGTGCGCCCCTCAACCAGCCTTGGCCAGATTTTACTAGCCGTTCTATCCGTGTCCGGGGCCGCCCATCTGTCGTTGACGGAATCTACGATCGCATTATCAATTATGAGCTTGCAGGTCCTCATAGTGATGCCCAGATTCGAGAATTCATTGGAGAGTTCGATGGTCGTGCCCCACCTGGCGGGTTCATCAGCTCTGCAGTTACCCGGAATACCACTGTGCCCCGGTACCCATACGATATGGATATCATATCGTTCCGCTACCTCGTCGAGATATCTGAGACAGCCGTACACCGTCTTTGAGTTCATCACGTTAGAATTATTTTCGCCGCAGCCTTTATTGCCACAACCTCCGTCTGAAAGACACTGCAGTGGTTTGGCAGTCTTATACAAGAATACATTTTTTTGGGCATGGAAATGTAATCCGGTTTCGGACAATGACTTGACATACGGTAAGTGTTTTATCTCTTGATATACTATTGAATTCGCGTAAAAAGAATCTCCAATTTTGTTGCAATTGCATAAGGAAAGACATTCGCCCCACTGTACCAAATAATGATGGAGGTCGCCAGTTATAATACCAACAAGAATCGATTACTTAACCTAAAAATAGCACCTGTTAGTCCATAATAAATTAATTAGTTTCCATCTGTTTTGTTGTTGTAATCCAATAAAGAAAAGTTTTAATAAAAATTGTTTGCAACGCAAGTAATTGATACACTTTCACAAAATCTGTTCGCCTTATTGAGTGAGAAAAACATATTTGTTTGAGGTTATCGATCTCTTAACAAAAGAAAAACAAAAACAATTATTGTTGACCACTAATTAGCGCTTGAAAGTAAACTCAAACGTTTGCTAAAAAAAAGCGAAAGTGTTATCAAAAAAAAGGGGGAGAAATTCTGCTAATTTCTGTTATCAAGCAGTTAGCATTAGATATGGCAACTAATAGAAGTACGTCAACATCTACCAGCTTTAGTTATTTACTTAAGCCATTAACAACTCTACAATTTACTTTACTTTACCAATTTTGTTTAATACCAGCACTGCCAGTATATAAACACCTACAAACCATGTTTATGCTTAACATTCCATTAATAGTTCCCATTAGATAGTCACACACCGGCAGGCATAATTCTTTTTAACACGGCCTAGAAAATGTATAAAACTTTCAATTTAAATTTCATTTTATTTGTAACATTATTTACAACACTTTGCCTGGCCTATGGCAATGCAGAGTTGAGACAAGATTTCCGTGATTTTGTTGATTTGATACCCAGACGACGTGTGGGTTATATAGCGGCCCGTCACTATATTGTTGACGATAAGTTTCGTACATCGCTGAAATATTTGCAGAGTGCACGTTTTACACAAAACTGGCGTAAAGTACGCAGTACACCAGAGTTTCTCGATATAATCGATTACCTGCGAACGCATAATGTATCGCTGGCAGCATTACAGGATGTTAGCGCCGCCATTGATAAATTGCCAAATCAATTGCGTTCATTTCGCATACCGTCGAAAGTACCCGTTATGGTGATGATGCAAAGGAATTTTCTGTCATTTTTACGCGAAGTTATGCAGGCGTTGCCACGTGCACGTTTTTCCAGTTTAATGGCGCGTAAAGTTACTGAAGGCGGTGATTTTGCACGACTCTATGAAGCTGTGCAGCAAAAGGAATTCAAACAATTGCTGGATAAAGCTAAGGTTCGTATGCAACAAAAAAAAAAAACATTGACTCGCTGTTTACATTTCAGCAAAAGACTGAATGAATGACTGAATGAATGAATGTATAAGTGTGTGTATATATGCATGTCCTTTTGATGGTTGTAGGGAAGAGACAAAAAAAAAACGAAAAGATTTGTTCTTTTGTTTTTTCTTTTCTGTGTTTTCAAGTGCAGTTTGAATATTTATTCTGTTTTTTATATTCTTTCGTTGAATTTTCCCATTTTTCTTCTTTCTTTAACGTTGATTTTTATTGCTGTTCACACAGGTATCTCGTAATCTGCACTCATCCTGGTCGGAATTAAGAAAACATTCTATTGAAGTTAATGATCTGATTGATATGGCAATTGAAATTATTTCTTGGGGACCCTGAAAATGTGCACAATTGATGACAGCGGAAAAACAAAAAAAAATGTGATATTATTTTAATATTTATTTACGTTTCTTCTCCTAGAAAATAAAAATATTTTAAAACGTTTAAGAATTTAAGAAATTAATGCAATTTTCCAGCGGAATGAATTTCGCGTAAAAAATTCAAAACAAGTATTGAAGGGAAGAGTTTTGAAGAGAGTAATTTAAAAGGCCATAATATTGTTTAAAACATGGATTAAAGTCTATAAAAAACATTAAAATTTCTAGCATTTTGCTTCATTTCGAAGCTGAGGAAGAAAATTGGTTCCAAACCAAGGCA
The DNA here is from genome assembly GCA_932273835.1 of Sarcophaga variegata. NCBI lineage: Eukaryota > Metazoa > Arthropoda > Insecta > Diptera > Sarcophagidae > Sarcophaga > Sarcophaga variegata. Next base: position 18,457,772 of record OW026360.1, read on the forward strand.
TTTTCCAGCCTTTAATAACATTCCCAAACAGGTAATTAACGGCTGGGTAAGTTCACTTTCAAGCCTTTATATTTAACGCTGTCAGTCATTGATACAACTGTTCATAAAATGAACGCGAAATCTTTTACAAGCTATGGTTCAGACACTAGCAATGTAACAGTAGACTGATCAGTTCATTTACCATGTTTTCACATGGCATAAAGCAGTTGAAGTCGAAGTCGTCGTGGTCTAGTAGGTAGTGTGTTGGCTTATTAGACGTAAAGCCAGGGTTCGAGCCCCAGGCCATACATCAAAATAAAATACAAAAAGTATTTCTTCGGCGACTTGCTTTCAGCAAATTTCAGGCAAAAAGTCTGAGAGTAAATAAAATTGCCATGAAAAGTTTCTCAAAAATCTGTCGTTCGGAGTCGACTTTAAACTGTAGGTCCCACCACTCATGTATAATATTAACAGACACAACATAAGTGGTGTGAGAAACTAGGTCGTAATACTGACTGAAGGTTTGTAATGACCAATTATGTATGTACATATGTATGTAGAGCAGTTGAAAACCTATTATATGAGAATTTCATCCACTAAAATCTACCATGTCTTCCGATGAAATGCTTTGATAACCACGGATTAAGTCAGGAGGCTGTCCAGAGCTGTATGATCCGAACGTCATGTTTGTCTCCTGCAACGTCCATCTAAACAGCAGTCAGTCATCGTTATTAGTTATACATACGTATACACAACTGGTCATTACAAGTCTTCAGTTAGGATTACGGTCTAGCTTCTCACACCACCTATGTTGCTTGTGTTAATTTTATACTTGAGTGGCGTGACCTACAGTTAAAAGTCGACTCCGAAGGACAGATTTTTAGAAAACTTTTCATGGGAAGAAAACTACTGATAGGCAATCGCCGAAGAAATATTTTTTCTTACATTGTTTTGGTGGAGATATCTGACTTGGGGTTTGCACTAGGGCTTCATCTCTAATAAGCCAACACACTACCTAGTAGACTACTAGGCTACGGCGACTATCTCCAGTTATTGTAATCTAAATTTCCTTTCTTTTATGAAAAGTTTGTGTAAAACGCATCTGTCAAGTAGTTGGCCGGCATTCTTGTTCTTACTCGATTGGCACATTTCGGTAATTAGATTGTCAGCCGTTGGTATGTAGTAAAAAACTTCCTCTAGTGCACATCAGACTTTGTGACCATGTTGGATTCGAAAGTTATGTGCTCGGCTCTTTCGAATTCAACTGGACAGTTCGGTTCTATGGGGCGGACTATCTGTTAATTTAAGCTAATGCAAGTATTGTCGCAAATATCCCCAACTGCATGAGGTAAGAAGCCACTCCATCGTGTGGTTTTCTAAATCCTATTTACAAGAGCTTATGTTCATTTATCGTTATAATGTGGAAGACGCAGTCATTCTCTTAATAGAACGCTCCTCTAAATTTTCATTCTTGAGACGTTGCTTCATCTGGCTATTATAGAGCCGTGTGGATATCTGAGGACATCTTGCAAGAATATTAATGAAATTGCCACTCCAGATACTATTATGTATGTGCAGTAGACTCTCAAATCAGAGCGTCTATGCACCTGCATTATATGCCTCATACAGTGGATTTTTGCTTGGCTGCCCATATTGGTGCTAAGATAGATGCGACCGAGCCAACAACCGTTAAACGAACCCATCACCTTTCTCCTTGTTCGGTACTAATATTCGACATTATGTCACCGTAGTCTAGTAGATAGTGTGTTGGCTTATTAAACGTGAGGCCAATGTTCAAACCCCAGGTCAGACATCTCAAATAAAACCAACTATGAAAAAAATATTTCTTCGGCAACTGCCTCTTAGCAGATGTCTAACAAAAACTCTGATAGTTAAATAAAACTGCCGTGAAAAGTTTCTTAAAAAATAATCAGTCGTTTGGAGTCGACTTTAAACTGTAGGTCATGTCACTCATGTATAAAAATTAACACAACCTAACATAAGTGGTGTGAGAATCTAGATCACAATCCTGACTGAAAAGTTCTAATGACCAGTTATGTATGTAGTTATGTATGTGTTATCTGAAACCGAGCATCTTGTTTGACACCATGAGATTTGGATGTTCCATTCTTGAGGAAGAATAGGCTTTAGTGCGATAAGTTTTCTTCCCCTTTATAGCGAAAACAGCAGCCCAATATAAGCGAACATTAAATAAAGAGTTGGCAATCCTCTCATTCCAGAATTTGCTATAGCACACATATCACCAGCTTAAGTGAAAAACTTAACTAAATTGTATAATAATTCTACGCCGCCAGTGGCCAACATGCTGCTATGCTCCTCAAACTTACGGTCATTCACAATATCGAATTATATATGCAGCACCATCATCCTACATTCCTACATATATTCATTCTGCTCTGTCACAAGAATATGTTTTTAAAGCATATAGAATCATTATTAACACAAATGCGTGCTTCCAACTTTTTTCTTTCACACAAATTGAAAATTATGCAGCGCAAATTTAATTTAACTTGAAAGTACAAATTAAATACAGATGTAACGCACTTCTAATATGTAGCTGCCTTCAATTGCTTTAACAATTGTTTTATAATCATCACCTTTTAACTGAATTACTTGCCCCAGTTTTCGCTTCTAACAAAACAACTTAAAGATTTCTATCAAATTATTTGTAGTTCATAGAACTCAAGATCAAATAAAAAAAAACTGCAAAACAAAGGGAAAAAAGTAGAACAATAAGATTAAAGAACAATGCAAAACGAAACGAGAAAAAAAACATTTCATTAAGAACACACGCAAGCAATTCTATGCAGAAGTAGGAAAGAAAAAGCGGAATATACTGCAAGTAAACAGACAAAATGCTGGTGCAAAAAAAAGGAATCATTTTTTGCCACAAAACAATTATCACAGAACATGGCAAAGAAACAGTAGAACAAACGTTCTAAAACTGACATTATTTATTAAAAACCCCGGACAGAGATATTCTAGATTTCAACTTACATACGTACATAACATATATAATTGGTTATTACAACTTTTCAATCAGGATTACGAACTAGCTTCTCAGACCACTTATGTTGAGTGAAAAAAATTTTTACATGAGTGACAGGACCTACAGTTTAAAGTCGTTCCGAAATGACAGATTTTTGAGAAATTTTTCATGGCAATTTCTATTTACTCTCAGTGTCTTAGCCAGAAATCTGCTGAGAGGAAGCCGCAGAAGAAGTATTTTTACAGATTTCGTTTTGTGGGAGATGTCTGACCATGGGTTTGAACTGAGGCCTCATGTCTAACAAGCCAACACACTACCTACTAGGCTACGGCAATTTCAATTTTTTAGTCATAATTTTAGAGTGTGCATGAGCCACTGTAAATCCATTTTGACAAATTGCGTATGTGACACAATAATAAGGAAGGACACACAAAAAAATAATAATACGAGTTAATACACACACATATATATATACATATATATGCAGTACTACAACAAAAAAGGAAAAAAAGGATAAAAAAGTAAAAACGAGAATCCCTTAACAACGATCTCATTATTATATTGTATTTTAATTTGTAGCACATACGCACTGTCGACAAACAAAAAAAAAAAAACCATCTCTTTATCGCACACACACACCCTCTCTCACACACATACTCTCTCTTTTTACACAACAATTAAAAAAATATATGGAAGAGGAAAAACTGTTACAAAAACACACACAAACACAGTTTTTATCATTAATGCCCTATAAAACAAGAGAGTATGCATGCGTGTCTGTGTATGTGTATACTTGTATAATATATTTAAAGAGTAAAGATGAAACTGTATATGAGAGTATGAAACATTTTTTATATCGTATAACATCGTTCATTATACTTTATGTGGGGATAATGAAAAATAAACTGCCATCTCTAGTAATTGCTGCAGCAGTGGAGAAACAGTCGATGTTGAAAATGTTATAAAACAAAACGCATTAAAAAAATATGAAACAAAAAAATTTAAACAAAAAACTGTGTGGCTCCTTAAAGTCTGCTATTGTTTTGTGTAAGTAAGCTGGGTTTTAATGAGTGTGTTAACACATACAAGTCTACTACAGCTCTAAATACTTTACAAATATTTAGAGAGGATTGTTCAAAGAGGTGTTTCTTGCAAGGTTAGATTTCGTATTGGGCATAGAATCGTTACAAAAACTATACATCGTCTTATGGAGTTTAGTTAAGTTTTTTCAGTTAAGCTGGTGAGAAGTAGGCTATAGCAGATCTTATAATAATAGGGCTGCCAACTCTCTATTTAATTTTCATAAATATGGGGTTGTTGTTTTGGATACAACGAAGATCCTGTATATATATGGAATGATAGGGTTGCCAAGTCTCTATTAAATTTTCATAAATATGGGGTTATTGTTTTCTTTATAAAGAGCATAAACTTAAGGCATTAAGGCCTATTTTTGCTCAAGAATAGATGTAATAACTCTAGTCTCTACATCCAACTATCACGGTGTCAGACAACATGATATGTTTCAGATAACAAGATGCCAGGTTTCAAATAACACGCTTACATCAAAGGGTGATTAGTGCAATTTTATTTTCTATATCGAATGACCTTTAAATTACAAAGGATTCTCTCTGGCAATATGTATTGACATTGAAGGAGCCTTTCATAATGTTTAATTCGATACTTCTATCCAAAACTTAGACCACTTTCTGTGTGATCGGCCGCTGAAAGAGTTGATTGTGAACAAATTGCTGTTAATTTGACTTAAGGATGAGGGAGCATGTTGAGCATGTTCATTCAAGAGGGGCATAACATATTGTCATCCCATTATTGGTTTACCATGGCATTGTTCGTAGCCTACAAGGTATGAATAGTACCCTAGGATGAGAGTGCATGGGGTGAATGGAAGAAGGAACATATTTCCACGCCTCCAGTGGATTATAGTCTCGTATGTATGAAGGTTAAAAGACTTATATCTAGAACATTGTAATAAACTGACTCTACAAGAGTGAAGTTGAGCTTCAAAGAGTACACAGGATCTGATGATTGGAAATAAGTGCAGCAAACTAGTCAACTGCAAGAGAAACAATGCTACCTGTTCATCCAATTAAGATACGAATGAAATCTGAGCGCATCTTAACCCTAAAACAATACATAAAACATAACAGACACACAAAACACCTACAAATATACGGTCAAACCACTTATGTTGTGTGTGTTAATTTTATCCATGAGTGGCGGAACCTGCAGCTTAAAATTGACTTCGAACGACAGATTTTTTTGAAAAACTTTTCATGTTAATTTTAATTATTCCCACAGTTTTTGCCAAAAATCTGCTGAGAGGAAGTCGCTGAAGAAGTATTCAAATTTCGTTTTGTTGGAGATGCCTAACCTGGGTTTTGAACCGTGGCATCATGTCTAACAACCGAACACACTACTCACTAGTCTACGGCGACTTAACACCGCCATCAAACAAACCACCAGCTTTTCTTTGATAACCTGAGAGAATATTTCAGTAATGTTAAGATATAGGAAAGGATGCCAAGTACATCAATTGAATAAATCAAAAACTGAATGGCAAAGCTCTAAACGTGAAAATAGAACTAAGGTTAGGTTAGAGGACGTGTACTTGTCAATTAAGACAAATACAGTACCCGGAGGTCGAATTGACCCATTGTACAACGTCCTAGTTTCTCACACCACTTATGTTCTATGTGTTAATTTTATACATGAGTGGTGGGACCCACAGTTTAAAGTCGACTCCGAATGACAGATTTTTATTTATTGAGAAACTTTTCAAGCCAATTTGTATTTACTCTCAGAGTTTTTGCCAGAAATCTACTCAGAGGAAGTCGCCGAAGTAATACTTTTTGTATTTTGTCTTTGATGCCTGGCCTGGGGCTCGCACCCAGGCTTTTGCGTCTAATAAGCTAACACACTACCTACTAGACTACGACGACTTCAAGATAGAACTAAACTTTGCATATATTTTGTAGGAACAGAAATCAGATCATGTTTCTCTTAGGCAAGGCTTCTGTAGGTGGGATGCATCTGTAATGTCCAATTTTTCACTAGTCCTAAGCATAATTCTGTTACCAAGGCTTCTTTGGGTGGGACTCATCGGTTATGTCCACAATCTTATGAGTTTGACGCCTAAATCTCTTGGCCAAGGCTTCTCTAGGTGAGACACATCCGAAATGTCCAAAATTTCATGAGTCTTATGCAGAAGTCGGGCTTATTTTAAATTTTTCTATGAGTTATATTGACTTTACATACATAATTGAACATTACAACCCTTCAGTCAGGATTACGGCCTAGCTTCTCACACCACTTATGTTGTGTTTGTTAATTTTATACATGAGCGGCGGGACACCTACACTTTAAAGTCGACTCCGAACGACAGATTTTTGAGAAACTTTTCATGACAATTTTTATTTACTCTCAGAGTTTTTGCCAGAAACCTGCTGAGAGGAAGTCGTCGAAGAAATACTTTTTGTATTCTTCTTTTGATGTCTGGCCTGGGGCTCGAAACCTGGCTTTACGTCTAATAAGCCAACACACTACCTACTAGACTAAGGCGACTTCAATTGACTTTGTACTTTAATTGACTTTGTATTAAATCACATACATGATTCCCACCCCTTTAAAGGACACCCTGTCCTTCAAAGAGAAAAGAAGCAGAACAAAATGTGACAGTAAAAGAAAAAGAAAAACGTGGTAAATTGATTTTTACTTCTGCTCTTGTAGTTGTAATTCTTAAATTTTTTATCGTGTTTGGCGGCAGTGTTGGCATTTAAGTTTTACTCCTGATAATTTTTCTTCATGGTTTTTTCTCTCCCTTTTTTCTTGTGCATCGTTTTTCAATTTTTATTTCATTTCGTTTGAGTAGTATTTTGTTGTTCGAGATTTTTTCTTCTTTTTCCTTTTTTTTTTGGTGCAAAAAAATTTCATTTGCCAACTTGTTTTTTAAGTGCAGCTCATTTCGAGGAATTCTTTGGTTTTTTTCATCGTTTTATACTTTCCGCTACTGCTTCGTTAGTTGGTATTGCTTTTTGTAGCATTTTCTTGCTTTAATTTTTACGGTTTTTTTTTTGATTTCTTTTCGTTCTTAATTTTGTCTTTTTGGCAACATGTGTAGCATTGCTCTTCATTTTCTCTCCAATTTGCCAGCTGCCAGTTGTTGTATTTTGTTTGTTTGTTTCTACCCACACAATTCATTTCATATCCTTGGTATTCGTTTGCTGCAATGTTTGCTTTTCAAGATTTTTTTTAATTTCATTTGCTGATAATATGACTGCAATTTTAATGCAACTTATGGATAAGAAGCTCTGCAACACATGCCACAATGTCTACTGACAACTATAAATAGAAAAAAAAGAAAAACAACAACATTTAAGTGTCAAACTTAAAGGAGTTGAAAGCTTCTCTTGGCGAAAGAAAATCAAAATCTACTTTATTAAGTTTGCTTGACGATTGCACTCTTTTGCATACTGTTACACTCGGTGTTTGTACATTTTATTACACATTAATTTAGCGGGTTTATACTTCACCATGACGCCAAAAATTTTAAACACAACTTGTTTTCCTTCCTCCAACCCCTTCTTTTCGGATGTATTTGGTAGAGAAGGAATAAAAATTCTGGGGTGAAAAACAAACAAACGAATGCAGCACCACCACCGCTGAAGTAAATGTAGCTGAACTTTAGTTGCATTGCTTGCCACTTCATTTTTTGTTTGTTTTTTTTTGCCTGATCCCAGTCCCATTGGAATTTATTTTTATTGTCGCATTAATTCGCAGTTGTTTGTCGTTTGTAGGTGTGCAAAAAGCATTTAAAATTGTCTTCTTTATTTAGTGAATTTACAAATCAACACATACCCAGTGCCAACACCAAAGAAAAAAATCAAAGAAAAAAGGCAAAAATTTCTTAAAACTACTATAGCAGTGACATTGAAATTCCGGAAAAAGAGCCGGCATGTGAAGTGAGCCAAAATGAATTTATATCAGGAAATTTAATTAATTTTAAAAGTTTTCCCTGTTCTTTTTTTGTTTTCTTTTCCAGATTTCAAGGTAGTTTTTTTAATGTCTTAATAAATATAAATTAAAGACAAATGCATCTGAGAGATGTTGCTATTTTAAATGCCATTTTGATATGCAGCGGGGGAGTTTAAATTGTGAATTCTTATTCGTGCTTTAAACTCCGAAAGCTAGGGGTTTACTGCAAAATCGGAACAAGAACTTAAGCAGAAACACAAGAGGTATTGTATAGTTAAGCTTGCTAAATAAAGTACCCAGGGACACCATTAATAAGAAATTTTTATTAGCTTAGACACCAACCCTAAGAGGAAAATCAAAAAACTGAAAAGGACCTGCATAATTACTGAACAGTCAGCCGGTGGAACCTAAACAGGAACTTAAGCAGAAACACAAGGGGTATTGTATAGTAATGCTTGGTAAATAAAGTACTCAGGGATACCAATAGCAAAAGATTTTTTAAGCTTAGACACCAACCCTAAGAGGAAAATCAAAAACTAAAAAGACCTGCATCATTACTGAGCAGTCAACCGGTGGAAAGAAACCATGTTATTTAGGTTTCATCGCCTTGCAAAAAGCCTTTGGTATACAGGGTCAAAGCTAGGATTTATTACACTGTGATGATGGGTCGTCGTAATCTAGTAGGTAGTGTGTTGTGAGCTCACGGTTTAAACCACAGGACATACAACTCAAATACAATGAAATACGAAAATTATTTCTTCGCCAACTTCCCCTCAGCAGATTTCTGACAAACACTCTGAGAGTAAATACAATTGCAATGAAAAGTTTCTCCAAAAATCTGTCATTCGGCGTCGACTTTAAACTGTAGGTCCCGCCACTCATGTATAAAAAATTAACACACACAACAGAAATGATGTGAGAAGCCTGGTCGTAGTCCTGAATAAAGAGCTATAATGACGAATTATGTTATTTTATGTATGTAAAGAAATGTTCCCTCACCATTTATATTTAACAAGGATTAGGTATACACCTTGGGATTCTTTAAACGATTATAATTACTGGTAAACTTATGGCAGAACGTATGGCCTTTTTTGAAGTGACTTCCTCCGTTCTAAAGGAAGCTTCCAATGCTTAAGCTTCTCTTGAAGCTATTTTGTTCAAAGGAGTCGGTACTACGCCTTCTTTATGACTTCCCTGTTTTAGTACTGCTTGGGCTTAGGCTCATCGCAACATACCTCTTCCTAAATTGCCTATAAATTTGGTGCATATTATTGAATGCCTCCTCAAGGCTTGTAGTTTTACATTTAAGTTTTCATTAAAAAGGAATACAACGTTAGTAAGGCACTCGTAGAATATCAGTTACAATCTGATCTACTCTAGCGACAGAAAAAACTAGATTCATCTTCGCTCCTATATCTAAGCGTATAGACTAACCACAATGCAACCATTGTTGAAATAAATTTTCTGAAATCCCAACTCTATTGTTACAAAAGTACTTCGGTCCAAGGAATTTCTAAGGACAGGGCAGTCTCTGGAATGAGTCACTAGGACCACTTGGAGTATACATTAGAGTCTAGAATAAGGAAATGTTATTGTTGAGACGATAGCATTCTACATGAGATCCAAGAGCATACCATGCATTCGGAAAAAGTCAATGTTTGCAATGGATTTTGAGCTGTCAGCGTTATTGGCATGTATTTCTTTGAGAATGTCATTGAGCAGGCCGTTACAGACCACCAACTCGTTTTGGCCTGGATTTGATGATCCGAACACCAAAGACTTTAGGTTTCAACAGGAAAACGGTAAGTGACAAGATTCTGAATTTTAACCAGATTCTACTTTTTCTTGTGGCGTTTTTTAAGTCGCAGGCTCATGCGAATAAGCTGCAATGGGCCTCAAGCCATAACTCCTGTCATTGGTCGACTTTAATCTGATTTATACTCCAGACTCATGAAAAATTCCACCCAAAGATCCCGTGCGGACATTCTAATTGGTCATTACAATCCTGTAGAGAGGATAACGACCTAGCTTTTCTCACCATGTGCGTTAATTTTATTCATGAGTGGCGGATCCTACTAAGAAACTTTTCATAAAAAATCTTATTCTTCTCAAATGTAAAATTCCCTGTAGCGTTGTAATTCAATTGCTAACGATGTTCAATCGCCGTAATATAGTATGTAGTGTGTCGGCTTATTAGCCTTATTAGCCTTATTAGCAGATTTCTGGCAAAAACTCTGATAAATAAAATTGCCAAGAAAAGTTTCTCAAAAATCTGTCGTTCGGAGTTGACTTTAAACTGTAGATCCCGCCACTGTCGTATAAAATTAACGCACACAACATGGGTGATGTAAGAAGCTAGGCTGTAATCCTGACTGAAGGCTTGTAAAGAACAATTAAATAAGTAAGTAAGTATGGGATAATCTGTATACGGAATATTTTTTTAATCAAACAATATTTCTCCCAAATTCAATGTCCTCTATCATATCTTCTTTTGAATTTGTTTTTTTTTTCTTCAAGCAGTGTGGGTAGACGATGCGATAGTATTGAGATAATTGTAATAAAGCGTAATAGAGATGTCCAACAAAATAGGCCTCCTTTCTTCAAATCCATACTTAATTGACTTTCTAATTTTCCGCTGTAAAACTTACTCAGCCATAAATATTTTACATTTTCCTTAACATAAAGAGAGATTCTGCGCATTCCTTTGGGAATAACTGTTCTCAATTCAATGTGAACCCAGTATATTGCTTTTAGAACACAGCACTTTCACACATGAGACACAGCATAGCACCGCCAAAAAAAATTATTCAATATTTTCCCTTTACACCAATTACAATGACCAGACATATGGCGGGAATTTATGCTGAAATTTTTCTAAAAATTTACGTAAAATATTGTGAACATAAATCACTTCTCTTTTTGGCGAGAATATGTTGACAAATTGTTTAAATAGAAACTAAAATAAATGTTTGATTAAAAGTCCTAAAAAAATTAAACAAGAAAACGTTGTTGCATGAATGTTTGAAAATGATTTACTACTCTATGGGGATATGCACAGCAGCCAGGCAGGCAAACAACCACAACGGAAAAAATGCGTAGAAAAGTGTGTGTGTTTTTATTTGATTTGCTACTACACGATGCATTTCATTCATACTTGCATGCATTAATGCAGTCAATGCATGATGATGCCTGCCATCGTCTATCGTCTGTGTACATACATGTATCATTAGAATCCACTTGTACGTGATTTATGGGCATTTTCTTTATTTTTGTTATTCCAATATACCCAGCAATCAATTTTATCTGTAATTATATGCTAAGAAAATAGTTTATCAATCATACATTGAGTTGAGAGAACCATTAAAAAATATTTACTGGGTTTAACTGACTGCACATAAATATGGCAGTTCAACGCGTTTTCAACTCGTGTTATAATAGACATTAAAAATATTGCTCTCAACCGCTAAAATGTTGTCCATCTCCATCTAGTATTTGTTTGTCATACGTTATATTAAATAAATAACGGAACGTGTTAATTTTTTCAACAAATACAAACACACAACACAACACAACACATAAATTAATAGAAATATTCTTTCAGTCACTCTACAATGGAAATTATAATAAAAGTATTCTGTTAGTATTGTTAGTATTATAAAAAAAATTATAACAACAACAACAACTACAAAAAATTGAACGAAAGAAAAAACGTGAAAAAAGCAAATAAATAACGTTTAATTTATGAACCACAAGGGTTGTCAACAATTGCAGACAAGTACTCATTTGTGGCCAAAATAAACAGAAAATCAAGTGGAAAATTAAAAAAAGAAACGTGAGCAGCAACATTTTAATTGCAAACAATTTTTTCTTCAATACTTTTACAAAATTTACACACATTAATTTGAAGTACTTGTCAGTTGTTGGAAAATAATTAGAAATTTATGAAATTGTAAAAACATTTTAAAGGGGGGTATAGTGCTTTAGACAGAGAATATAACAGAGGTCAGCAATGAGTATTCAAAACGATAAGTAGATTCGAATAATACTCATAATTTCTGATACTTATACGCATTCATACTTATTTTAATGTCATATTCATACTACTCATACTCAAAGTTTGAAATACTCATGCTACTCATACTTAACAATACGCATGATGTTATTGATTTCGAATCTCCATGTCTCATCGTATACACGAATCACAAAATAAGTATGATTTGCGTACGAACACTACAATACTCACTAGAAGGTTATTCGTTTGCTTTGCTTGCTGTCTTTGTCTTTTACTTTCTTCTTTATTTGTAAATGCAACAACAACTAAGACTGTAAATTTTGATGAATTATTCGAATCACTCGAATCATTTATGAGTATTACAAGTATTTTTCTAAATTTATGATAATGAATGAGTAGGCGTATGAATCAAACATATTTCGAATGTAATGACTTTGTTGTCAACGTTGTACTCATACTCATTGCAACTTGTACGTATAAATCAATGTTGTACTGCGCACGAATGAATCAGAGTAGTTGGATTTGAATTCTGTTGACTCACTCATATTCAAAATTGCATGAGGACTTATGAGTAGCGAAAAAGCGATTCATTGCTGATCTCTGGAATATAAATCAGTGGACTCTTTTCATGCCATCAATACATTTGAATTTAAAAGGAAAACTAAGTTTAATTTGATGGACATTTTTTTTAATTTGTTATTACTAATCTAATCCCTCAAAAAATGTACTTATGCTAACACTGAAGTCGCCGTAGTCTTTCAGGTAGTCTGATAGCTTATTAGGCGAGAGCCTGTAACTCAAGAAGAAGTCGCCGTAGTTTAGTAGGTAGTGTGTTGGCTTATTAGGCGTAAAGACAGGGTTCGAGCCCCAGGCCAGACATCAAAACAAAATACAAAAATTATTTCTTCGGCGACTTCCTCTAAGAGTAAATAAAAATTGCAATGAAAAGTTTCTCAAAAATCTGTCGTTCGGGGTAGATTTTAAACTGTAGGTACCGCCACTCATGTATAAAATTAACACACACAACATAAGTGGTGTGAGAAACTAGGTCGTAATCCTGACTAAAGGGTTGTAATGACCAATTATGTATGTATGTATGTATGTATGTAACTCAAATCCCATCTCAGACCTCTCGTATAAAATGAAACATAAAAATATTTCTTTCATGGACTTCCTCGCAGTAGACTGCTAACAAAACTCTGAATGTAAATAAAATTGCCATAAAAAAGTGCTGAAAGTGTGTTGTTCGAAATCGACATTAAACTGCAGGTCGCATTACTCATGCTTAAAAATTTAACACACACAACATATGTGTTGTAAGAAGCTAGATTGTAATCATGACCAAAGCATTGTAATGTCCAATTAAGCAAGTATACTATTTACTTTACTTTACATAATCTTGTCCTATCCAAAATTACCAAAAAATAATAACCAAAATACTCTCTATTCAACAGACATCGTCAACAATTCATGTATAGTGGTTTGGTTGGCCATCTTTTTTTACAAAAAAAGAAAAAATTAAAAAAATTAACTTACACTGGCGACAGCAAAATTTAAGTCGCCGCAGTCTAGTAGATAGCGTGTTGGCCTATTAGACATGAGCCCACGGTTCAAACCCCATTTCGTATATCTTCGGCAAAATTAAATATCAGAAAATATTTCTGCGGCGACTTCCTCTCAGTAGATTTCTGGCAAAAACTGTGAGAGTAAATAAAAACTTGCCATGAAACGTTTCTCAAAAAAATCTGTCGTTCGGAGTCGACTTAAAACTTGTAGGTCCCGCCACTCATGAATAGAATTAGAGCACACAACATATGTATACTTAACTAACTGATTGCTAACATTGAAGATAGGATTGCTGAGTTAGAAGCTCAGTCGTAATTTTAACTGAAGTATTGTAATAACGAATTATATATGTATGTATGTGAGTTTGTGAATATGTAGCTTAGAAGGTATAGCACATCACACGACATCATTCATTCTTTCTGAGTTTTGTAAACCGCTAACAGAAATAATGGATTTCTTTTTACAACTGTTGCTTTGAGGAATTACATAAGCGAACTGGTAGAGTATTGGTGCAGTTGTGGAATATCTTCTTATCTTATATATAAAAATGAATGCGTGTTTATTTGTTTGTGGGTCTGTTTGTTTATTTGAAGTCTATAGACGGCTAAACGGCTGGACCGATTTTCTTGAAATTTTCACAGTATCTTCTTAAAATTTCAAGTAGGCGAGGTGCCACGCTCATATACCCCAATAAGTATTTAATGTCGCATATCTCATAAACTGCAACAGCTAGAGTCCTCAAATTTTGTATGGACGACTTTGACGTATATATGAACAAAATCGGTGGATTGGCTATAGTGGGCGTGTCACCTCCCATAGTCTATATATATAAAAATGAATGTTTGTTTGTATGTACCTTATAGAATCGTAAACTATGCATTTGATCATGTTATGATCTTTAGCAAAGTTGTTGCTCATGAGCCGACGAAGGTTTCTAAGTTAGTATGACTAATTTCCGGCAGGTGGCTCCACTGTGCATTCTTTAAAAAACTTGTTGCGCATGAGTCGACACAGGTTGGTGCGATTAATTTCCGATGGATGGCGTCACTGAAAACTATTCAAAATGAATGACAAGCAATTGGTCGACCTAAACCTCAAGCACGGAAGAAAAGAACATTACGAGCCTCAGAATCAGACGAGCATTGAGACTGGAAAATCTTCGAGTATATGCCGCTGAGACCCGTTCGCTTGAACCACTTGAACAATGGGAAGTGAGATTAGAAACTGATCGAATGCGTACTGTTCAGGCCCGTTCATCTGAATCATCAGGACAACGGGAAACAAAATCAATAAAATGATTCAAAATTAATTGGACATTTTCGTAATGTTTTTACTTCAAATTTAGTTTAGTTGGTGGCGCAGCAAATCGCGCAGGATACAGCTAGTAGCTTATAAATATGGTATGTTTAATTAATTTCATCAACATACCGCATTTTCCTGGGTGGCCTATCAATCGTACTGCAGAAGCAACTAAACCATTAATTTGCTCTCGTAAATAATTGTACAAAACGCCTAAGATTCCAAGGAAGACTGTCTTTGTTCATATTTTTTGTGACTACTTCTCCTTACACAAATTCAGATGTTTATTACCGCATAAGGCACTGCTTAAAATTTTCTTGGCCATTAATTTCGGTTTTTTTTTCTGTTGAAAAATACCGCATGCCCGCAATGTAAGAAGTAATTTAATTCAAATACTTTTTTTTTTTGTAGAATTAACTAAACGAAGTGTAAAATTTATTTAAACTCGTGTTATAAAATCATATTTAAAATAGACTCGAGATTTTTATATACAAAATTTTACTGGCATAATTATGAAGAGTAATTAACCAGAAAATATCACCGCATTATTATCAACAATATCATCATCATCATCATTGCCATCGTCGTTATGATTGTGAACAATGGTATTAACAACAGTATCATTAAATAAAATAATAACCATAATTATTGTTGCCACGTTATGTTACCAGTTTCCTTTAAAACTGGAAAACAAAAATAAAATGATTTTTTTTTTTTTTTTTGTTCAGTCATTCAGTCACACAGTAATTTTTTGTTTCATTTCTTTACCGTGGTGCGGTAATCAAAATATTACTGCCACACGACAATGTACCAACACAGTACGGTACAGTACAGCAGAGTACTGTATAAGGAATGTATCAAATTAAATGAATTTCCATTTTTCATTTTTCGTTTCTTTCTTTTTTTTTTCCAATTTATATGGCAGAAGAAGAAGAAATCAAAAAAAAAGTTTAATGATGTTATTGGAAATATTTCGCGTATGCTGCACAATTGTGCCCTGAAACTGTGTTACACAACCCTTAAGGTCCTTGACAGCCTGTAAAGAAAGAAACCAAAAAACCAAAAATAAACTCATACACAGACAAAACACGTAATTGTAATAAAAAGTCATAAATTGTTAAATTTTACGCACTATTCATCATCATGCCGGCCCGGCCATGTGTCCATAAACCTCTGGTATGGCCATTTTTGCTTATGCAGCTGGCTGGCCTTGGCAGCCTGTAAACGCGTGCATGTGTGGCTTTAGCGTTTCTTGCCATTGATGCATGTAAATGCAATTTCTGGCATCTTTTTTGAAAATAGTTTAAAATAAAAACGAAATGAGTGAAGGATTTTGAAATAAATGAAGAAGAGTAGGAGGCAAACTTATTGTTCCAAATCAGTCAATGTCATGGTCAAGTAAATGAGAAATTATTTCCGTTGAAAGGAGACGACTTTTTTCAAGTTTTTTTTATTGTTTATGCCATGGAGATGATAGCCTTTGGAAAGTCAATTAAATTGTTGTTGTACGTTTTAAATTCTGACAATGTGATGTCGTCTGGCATATTTAACTTGATATTGATGTTAAACGAACGTGTCATTAAAACTTTATAACGCATCTCAGAGTGTGGAAAAGTAATTGTGGTTGTAGGTAAACATTTTAGGGTGTTATAATAGGGTGGGCCATTTAAAACTTTAAATTGAAAACTACAATAAAACAAAAGCGATTTGAAAATAATTTTTTAGATGTGAAGTAAAATTTTTCCGGTTAGAACTGGAATCATATTTCATTCATATAACTGCCGCGGATGGAATCACAGAACCTCATTCGATCGCAACAATTTTCGTGCACTTTTTCGAGTGTTTCTCGGCAATGGCATCACAAATGTTGGCCTTCAAATGCTCAATTGTCTTTAGTTTGTCGGCATAATACTTTTCTTTAACGGCGCCCCACAGAAAATAATCCAACGGCATCAATTCGCAGCTTCTTAGCGGCCATTTGCCATTACCATTTCAGTTAAATAAACGGACATCAAACGTTTGACGTAGTAAATCGATTGTGGCATGGATGTGTAGCAAGTTACACTATCCTGTTGAAACCAAACATCGTTCTTATCAATACCATGAAGTGCGGGTACAAAAAAATCGATTATCGTGGTGCGATACGGGTTTTCATTGCCATTCGAAGAAGTCCTGAGATTGTAAGTGGATGGTGCATGTCAATGGGGTTAAGCAAATACCTGGACAAAGCCATAATACTCAAAATTTTCGAAAAGAAGAAAACTGTCTAAACAGACAAAATTTTTGACTCTTAGATGAGGTAATATCATAGAAAATTGTGTTAAAATAACTGGATATACCAATGGATAGTAAATTCCCAAGGGAGATCTACATTTAGGACGCTACAAGGAAGGCTAAAAATGTCACAATAATATACATAAGGCTTGCAGAGAAATCCTGGAGATGTGAACAAATGATTATGCACTGGATGTATACCAAGATGGTCACAACCCTAATGACCACTAATGGACATTTTTTGTGTAGACCAAACACATCAAAAATCAACTCAAGTGGAGTTGGAAAAGAGACAGAAAATAGTTGGTATAAGTGTAATAGAGACAATGAAAACCTTTATCTACAGCAGTGTTCATACTTTGTTCTACATGGTAGTTAAAATGAGAAGAGTAGGGTTAGTAAAGAAAGATTCAGCTCTTTTCTTAACTTTCTCCTTGAGGGAACCAAACATTCTATAATTCTGGGATATACTCCTCAGCCAGACTTGATAACAAACGTGATTAGATTAGCCTAGAAATTACAAATACATACATACATAATAGGTTAGGTTAGGTTTGAGGACGTGTACTTGTCAATTAAGACAAGTACAGTACCCGGAGGTCGAATTGACCCAATGGCCTAGTTTTTCACACCACTTATGTTGTGTGTGTTAATTTAATACATGAGTGGTGGGACCTACAGTTTAAAGTCGAGTCCGAACGACAGATTTTTGATAAACTTTTTCATGGCAATTTTATTTCACGCTCAGAGTTTTTGCCAGAAATCTGCTGAGAGGAAGTCGCCGAAGAAATACTTTTTGTATTTTGTCTTGATGTCACACTACCTGCTAGACTACGGCGACTTCAAATAAATACATACACACATACATAATTGGTGATTACAACCTTTTAGTCCGGATTACGACCTAGTTTCTCACACCACTTATGTTGTGTGTGTTAATTTTTATACGTGAGAGGTGGGACCTACATAAAGTCGAGTCCGAACGACAGATTTTTGATAAACTTTTCATGGCAATTTTATATACTCCGGAGCTTTTGCCAGAAATCTGGTGAGAGAAAGTCACAGAAGAAATATTTTTTCATATTTCGTTTTGCTGGAGATGTCTGACTCAGGACTCGAACCGTACCCTCACGTCTGATAAGCCAACACACTAGCTACAGGACTACGGCGACAACTGCAACATACACACCCTATTATAAGAGGGATTTGCCAGAGTTTTTTGTCCGAAAGAGAAATATTTCGATCCCATAGCAACACTAACTGACAATCATTCCGGCATCCAAGCACTCAGTTTTTATGAGATTATATCGAAGATGGTATCAGTCTTTCTGGGGCAGTTGAAGCAACTGGGTATCATCTATGCTCTCCTTCTTCTATCTGCATTGTAAATTGAACTTTTCCGTCAGTAACATTCAAAGTTTTCTAGAGGCCGTCCCCATAACTGAAATTATGCAGTGCGTAGCAAGTTTAAAAACAAGATTTTTTTTGTTGACGTTGACTTATGTAAGACGAAATAAAGTTCAGAAGTTGGCAGTCGCCTGAAGCATAATCTACTTCACTTCCTACAAAAGCTCTGGCTATTATACAGGGCCGTCATATTTGCTCAATCATCCTGAGTTATCTGTACGATCCAATTTTAAAATTTTATTGATACGTTTCCAATCCAATTTGGGACAGCTATGCCACCGACAGAAAATCCTACGCCTTCAAAGAAAATTCTAAGCGATTGTCTATTTGATTTGGTTTCCTTTAAAAATAAATGGTCTTTGCCATGTACTTAACATGGTCCTACCATGTAAATAAATTTCTAACAACCTAAAAATACATTTAAAATAAGCATTAACGTCAACCCTTTCAGTAAATTTGCTTTAAAACGTAAATATGTTCTCTTGCGCCACAAATGTCCCTTAAATACTTTACTTTTCATTACGCCTTACACCTTAACTGTGTATCGTGATACCTTTTTCTCCTATAAAAAAGGCTGAAATCTATCCCTTGAGCTTAAATATTGTGTTCCATTAAATTCACAAAACAGAGTGAGTGAGAGACAGAGATAGAGAGAGAGAGTGAGATTTCATTAGAAATCCTTTGTTAAGCAGCAAGTATTGTGTGCTTTTGAGATAATCATTCGTGTTGATTGTATCATTTACGGCATTCATTATTAAATCCTCTCACTCCACGGTTTCTCTAGTGACAATGGAGAGAGCAGAAGATAAGCAAAATGTTAATGAATATTATGAGATTTTAATAAGTTAGGCAATGTTGAAATGATAACGCTTCATATTTGAGATAATAACCATTATTTTAAGAGGCTTTTATTATGCTGTGGAATCATTGTTTAATATTCTATTTGGATTTTTAAATTTCGATCAATAAAGAGATTGTTTTGGCAATAAAAATAGTTATAAAATCATTGTTTTTTAAGAACTATAGGGTGGGTGATTTAAAGGTTTAAATTTAAAAATATAATAAAACAAAAACCTATGGCTGCTGCGGCTGGCCTCACAGTACGGCTGCCTTTCAAAATGCATCAATACAAAGTTTGTATGCAGTTCTAGTACGGTATATAAATTATGTAGATATACAAAGTTATCAAACAACGCATCAACTATAAATCCGATACCTGATTGCTTTTTGACTGCGTTAAAAATACACATTGACGACGTTTTGAAGTAGTATACATTGTAAACATTTTGTTTGGCGGCTTTATGAAACACAATACTTTGTTCAAACAAAAAGCAACTAACATTTTGAAGTCAGCATATCTCATTGGATCGGATGAATTTTCGTGCACTTTTTGCAGTGTATGGAGTCTACCTCGGCAATGGTCTCATGAATGTTGGCCTTTAAATGCTCAATTGGCTCTGCTTTGTCGGCATAACACATTCCTTTGACGGTGCCCCACAGAAAATAGTCCAACGATGTCAAATGGCAGCTACTTGGCGGCCAATTGACATTACAATTTCGGCTAATTAAACGGTTGTTACACGTTTGAGGCAATAAATGCGACATGAGATGTAAGGCAAGTTGCACAATCCTGTTGAAACCAAACACTGTTCACATCAATACCATGAAGAGTGGGTACAAAAAATCGGTTATCATGATGCGATAGGTATCTCCATTGACCGTAATGATTGCGCTGTCCTCACTTTTAAAGAAATATGTGGCAATGATGCCTCCGCTCTATAAGCCGCAACAAACAGTCACTCGTAATGGGTGCATAGTGCAGCCCTTGCGCTGACCAACTTCTTGCTCTTCCCTGATTTTGGTGGAACTTGGTCAGTATAGGGACTGCGTTCACACGTGGCATCACAACGGGCCGCTATACGTGCTCAAGTGAGCTTTGTGATATCAGAGCTACCACTCCGACCTAACCTAACCCAATGGGTGCATTGGCATCTGTAAGACCACGTGTGGGCTCTTTGAACCCCAAATTAGGTAATTTTGCCTTGTTAACGTACCCACCAAAGTTATGCCAAATCGGCATCATCGTGCAATTTCTAGTTGACCCATCTAGCGAAGCGAAATCGAAGCAGATGGTCATGCGGCTTCAACTCTTGAAAGAATTACAACACTTCAGCCACGATTACGACCTTGCTTCTCACACCACTTATGTTAGGTTTATTAATTTTATACATGAGTGGTGGGGCCTACAGTTTAAAGTCGATTCCGAGGACAGATTTTTTTAAGAAACTTTTCATAGCAATTTCATTTACTCTCAGATTTTTTGCCAGAAATCTGTTAAGGAAAAGTCGCCGAATACATATATTTTTTCATATTTCGTTTTAGGGGAGATGTCTGACCTGGGGTTTGAACCGAGGCCTCTTGTCTAATAAGCCTACACACTACCTAATAGATTTCGAAAGAATGCTACATGTTTTTTCACTTTCTGGATCACACAAACAGACTTGTAGAGTATTGCAAACTCTTTTCCTTTCTTCAAATTTGTTTATTAACGAATTTATTTAAAAACTCAGGATTTTTCCAATTAAAAAATCTTCCCCCGATCTTACTCCATAAAAGTCCGTATCCAGAGAATTGTCACCCTAATAATACATTTCAGCAAATTACCCTAATTGGTTAGTTGGCTATTAAAAACAGAAAAAAAAACTCTGTTGGGTGTAAAAAATTAATAACACGTTCATTTGGCTACAATTTGCCTATTAAAAAAATGAGAGAAAGAGAGAGAGAGAGACAGAAAAAAATAATAATTCAACCTTGATTTTCCTATTGTGATTGTGATTGTGATTGTCATTGTTATTGTTTTCTGGTTTACATATTTGCTTTTCAAAAATGTTTCATTTTGTCGTGCTTAAGCTTATGGCATCTGTAATGTATTTGCAGCAATGCCTGCGACTATCTGATGCGAACAACAGCAAACAAACATTCAATGAACACAATTCATAGACTCCTGCCTACACATACATGCTTACATGTACACGACGGTGATAAAATTTACAATACAAACACAGGAGACATTCAAACAAAATGCAGTCAACCATCCGGAGACAGCGATAGAATGTCGAGCAGGCAGGCAGTTGATATTGTTGTGGTTGTAATTGCAACATAAAAACGGATGTATAAACATACCAAAAACAAAAAACTCTTACTCCATCTCTCTTTCTCTCTCCCATTCTCTGTCATTCTCATGTTCATTGTTATGTACTGTTATTTTAGTATTTCAGTTGCTTTTACTGAAAATGTGAACATTTTTATTGAGTGAGAAGAAAGAGGAGCAGTGCATAATGTTAACAAACATCAGGAAAATAGCCTGTTTATGCAGGCAGGATGACAACTAAGGAGTTGACATATAGGACAACAGCAACAAAAACAAACAAACATGCAAACAAACAACAGAACAAACAGACAATAACTCGCCCAGCAATACTCTCTCGACCAGCATGTGTTGTCAGTTGTAGAACATTAGTTTAACCAATAACTTTTAACAGTAGATGGACAAACGGACAGACGGACGTCTCAGCTGATATTGTTGGTTGGCTGGTTGACTGCTTTGTTGGCTGATTGTTTGCTTGATGATTCGGCTTGTTCGTTTGTTTACTGTGTGTCTATTTTTGCTGGCCACAACGGAAGACTGGTGACCCGTTATTGTGTGTTTTGTTATTTTGTTGTAACATTTTCGGTTGTTATCACCAAACAACACATAGAACATCATTATCATCATCCCAATCATTGCAAAATTATCATCACAGGTAGCAGATTTAAACCAAACATCAGCATCACCAAACAACATCATGTTGGTTTTTCTATTTTGTTGGCTTGATAAAATGTCTGTTGTGGTGTGTACCTTTTGATGTAACAAGTTAGGTGTATTATCACTTGGTTATGGGGTTTGTAACAATATGCACCGGGAAAGTTGTCGTTGACAAATGCTAGGCAAGGCTAGGTTAAGTAATGTCAAGAACACCTCTTGAAGAAGGGGGTTCCATATAGGCTCACAATCAATATTTGATTTGGGGATCAAACATTATCTTGAGGAAATGTCCAAAATAAATCTTGCTATTGCAGCAAGAAGTATATTAACTCGGCCACGGAAGCGCGAAAGTGCGTGTTTAGAAACCTTCGCCTTTTCATAACAAGAGAAGGACACTGTCTCATGGGATCAAAGACAGCCTCTTCCTCTCCTCAGACCCACAGCTCCTGCAAAAGTTATATGCCGGATTGGTAAGACTTTTGACATGCCTACCAAAGGGAGAATGGTCCATGAGAATCACTATTGTGCCATGGATGGCCATTTAATGTTAACATAGAAGTGGGTCAGTCCTCTTCTTGTTGAAATTCTAAACTCAAATGTTCTTTACATAACAAGAGCAGGGCACTGACACATGAGATGAAACAAGTCTTTTCCTCTGCTCAAACCCACAGCTCCTCCAACAGTTATATGAAAATAAATGCCTACCAAAAGCACAGTGACCCGCAAGTGTCTATGCCTTCCCAGACTAGCAGCATGTTCATAGTTTAAGTCGGGGCTAGATTTGACTGCCTTGACTATCATTGCCACCAATTCAGCCGAGGAAGCATGGTTTAGGAAGATCAGATAGAAGCCAATTGAGTATAGAAAAGAACGCATTAGTTGGAGTGAAATAGGCGCACTGGTGGCCGCCACAACTGACTGCCTACCTGCTCTGTATTTCAGTCTTTAGTGACATTGGCGTTAGCACACTGGCCACCAGACATATACACCATCATAATAGTTTGGTTCCAGTACGACCCAATATAGACAGTGTGTCGTTTGCCTAAGAACCTAGGTGTTTCCCACGTTCTTTAAGCAGGTTTCAAGCACTATCGTCGACTTCTAAATATTGTTATCCCTCCATGGGAGCTAAAAAAGGTTGATTTCAATAAGGGAATGATAAGATAAAAATAGCTGCCTTACAACACCTTGTGAAAAGCATCATTTACGTTTTGCCAGGTTCGATACTTAAATCACACGATGAAAGGTTTAAGGCCTGGTTGCACCGCAGAGAGAGAGAGTGTGGGAATCAAACTTTGATACCTTAATGACCAGAACATCCGCATAACCATAAATTTTACATTCATTGCTACAGCTCTTCCATCAGGTCCTCTACAACGATATTACATAACAAGAGTAAGAAAATACGACCTTGTGGTATGCCTCTATTTACTTTCCTTGCTATATAAATCTCTCCAATAGAGGCAGTGATGATACTTTTATTTAAAACTTCTAACAATAACAACTTCCGAAGGGAAATTGTTGCAGGCGCCCTCCAGTTCAATGAAAGCTACCAGTGAGTAAAGTTTTGAGGTCAGAGCTTTCTTAATGTTTCCCACCAAGGAGCTCAGTATAGCTTTAGTGAACCAATCCCTAGTGTAAGCATATAAAGCACTACAGGCACATACATACGCACATACATAATTGGTCATTGCAACCCTTCAGTCAGGATTACGACCTAGTTTCTCACACCACTTATGTTGTGTGTGTTAATTTTATACGAGAGTGGCGGGCCCTACAGTTTGAAGTCGACTCTAAACGATAGATTTTTGAGAAAATTTTCATGGAAATTTTATTTACTCTCAGAGTTTTTGCCAGAAATTTGCTGAGAGGAAGTCGCCGCAAAAATTCTTTTTGTATTTTGTTTTGATGTCTGGCCTGGGACAGGAAATTGCTTGAACTTTATCTCGTAGTCCAGAATTTTTCCAGAGTTGTAAGAACGAATGAGGTCAAGCTAATAGGTCTACGAACTCAGAATAGGGGCAGCTTTAGTAGACCTGTTCCTAGTGTAAGCGAGTTGGTCACTACAGGCGAGTGCAGAAAATTTCTTGAATCTTACTTCGTAGGTCAGAATTCTTACCAAAGTTTACTAACAGGACTGAAATCATTCGCAATGGATATCATTGGTCTCCAACTTTAAGTATGAAACATTCTTCGCCTCTCTCCGCTATGAATTTAAATACGAATCTTGCTTCTACAGCTCTCGTGTCTTGTCTGCCACAGAAAAAATAACTTTTTGTACGGCTCGAACTTAGCGCCATACTTCAGCGATCTGCGTGGTAGGGTACCATAATTACCGTAACAAAGATTTTGATTTTTATTGCTTAAGTTTCTGTTACCAATATGAACTTTTTTGTTCTGTTTTTTTTTTGGTGTCGCTAATGTTGTTGCTGTTGTCAACACCAGCATTCCCGTGAACTACGAACTGCCCACAAGAGTGTTTTTGTGAAATGTTTTCCGGGAATTTGAATTTTTTTTTCGCTTTCAAAGCCGTTACTGACTGGCCAAATACAAATACAAATAACCAACAGGGATAACAAAAATATTAAAAAGATGTAAAGTAAGCCAACAACAACAAATCTTGTTGAATTTTATAAAAACACGTTCAAAACTTCCATACACTGATAATCGCCTACACATACATATACCGGAATATTGTAAATAACTGCGGGTGAATCTTTGTTTTTTTTGTAATGTGTGTGCGTGTGTATGTATACATACGTGTGTGTGCATTGTTAACGACAATAGTAACAACCAAATAAGTGCGTATTACTGCATAAACGAGCTCAAAAGAGCGGAGTATAAAACTGTCATTGTTGTTGTTTATGATTTTCGGATGTTGCCAGTACCCCTGGTGGAAAATTATATGCCCTTTGCTTGCATCCCAGGACCAAAAAAAATCGGAATTGTTACGAAATGTATAATGAAAACCAAAGAAATAACAACAACAACAAGAAAAAATGAATTTTTTTGTTGCAGCATGAGTGCGCTGCTGTTTGATTTTCCTACTTTCGGTTGTTACTGCTGCGTTGATTTGTGTGTGTTTTTATTTGTTGTAATTGTTGTTGGTGTGCCTTGTAATCGACAAAAAAAGGATTTATGATTTTAGGAAATTAAACAACATCCTGTTCCGGAAGAAAATCTCTACCAAACCAATACAAAATTTACTTTTTACTTGTATTTGACATTATTTAATTTCTTTATAAAAAAGTTTTTCTCTTTGAAGTATTTTAAGGAATTTATTTTTGCTTCTGAAATAAAAAAATGATAGTGAACCAAACGCAGTCTTTTGGAGATATTTATCGATGAAAGTTTTGAATCAAGGCTTTATCCAGAAGACATGGTAATATATCTGAGTGGGCAGAATATGCATGAACTGGGTAAAACAATCAAATATGTTTCTTACAAGAAAAACGAGACGTCGAGCGTTATGACAAGCCCTGCTTTGTAGATCAAAATATCCAACGAAGTAAAATATTGGATCGGAAGCTACAATGCAAATAATACCTGAAAGAAAAGACTGTGAAAGCTTATTGACCTCGCTACATATGTGTGTATATTGATGAACAGTCAAGTGGCTCTACATAAGGTTTTGACGTCGGACATACAGACATACATAATTCGTCATTACAATCCTTCACTCAGGATTACGGCCTAGCTTTTCACACCACTTATGTTGAGTGTACTGGCCATTGCGCGGAAATTCTCCCGGAATGCCAACCTGTCCTGGATTAATGAAGAGTCCTGCTCCATCGATAGGCTCACTTGGCCCCCAATGGATAGGAGGCATACCAACAAGCTACGTGGACTTGGCCGTAATATCATCTCGATCATGCTTACAGGCCACTGTGTTATGGGTAGACACGCGAAAAGAATGCGACTCCCATTTAACGACTTCTGCCGTGGATGCAGATCCGCCGAGGAGGAGGACACTGTCATCCACTTCCTCTGCCCATGTCCATCCCTTGCGGGGTGCAGATATAGGTTATTTGGCTCTCCAACCCTTGTCAGCTTAACGGAGCTATCGTCCATTGATATCAAGGACATGGCCTTTATCAAACTTTCTGGCTGAATTTCCAGCGTGGGGTAGTCGCGCTTTTTGAAAATGTGCAGCCCTTGCGCTGACCAACTGCCCCCTCCTTGGATCGGAGGAACTTGGTCAGTACAGAGGCTGCGTTCACCTGTGGCATCACAACGGGTCGCTATGCGTGCTCAAGTGAGCTTTTTGGTAAATTAAAGCTACCACGCTAACCTATGTTGAGTGTGTTAATTTTATACATACATTTTATACATGAGCGACAGGACCTACAAATTGTTGAGCAACTTTTTCATGGCAATCTAATATTTAAACCCCGATTTTTATGTCGGCTTTGTTGGATTATGTCGGCAAAAATCCTGTTTGAAGACTTAATAGATAAGCTTCGTATCGTGTTCAATATTTCATCCTATTAGCCTGGGTACTACTGACTGAAAAAAGCTTCCGGGTGTTTTCGATGTCACAGTTTAAGTTGTCTGCAGCGTATTGATTATTCTCCAGCAATATACTGTTTGTAGTCGCCGTAGTTGGCTTATAAGAAGTGACGATACGGTTCAAAGCCCAGGTCAGACATATCCAACAAAGCGAAAGGAAGAATATTCCTTCGGCAACTACTGAAGAGAAAATTCTGGTGAAAACTCTGAGAGTAAATCAAAAGAAATCTGTCGTTGGAGTCAATTTTAAAATGTAGGATCCGCCACTCATGTACAAAATTAACACACACAACATAAGTGGGAAGCTAGGTCGTAATCCTAACTGCAGGATTATAATGACCAATTATGTATGTATGTCCATGTGAATTAAAGAAAGATGCTTGAAGTTTAGATGCGAGTGTTAAGCATTTCTGTAGCAAAATCGACGCCACCGTTCTATAACATTCTAAGTCGAAAAAGTGTGTTTTGAGTTATGAGCTCTCAAGGTTTTCACGCGAAATACGCGATATAACCCGGAACGGATCGGTGCATCTTAACCAAATTTTGACAGTATTTAAGTTTGAGAACGTAGAATTTAAAAATGCAAGAACATTAAGAACGTTATAAGTGTACTTAGAACGTTATAGAATGGAGGCGTCGGAATAAGGAATATGAATACAGATATTGTTACCTTCGTAATGCTTTGCAATAAAAATAAGGTAGAGCACGGCGGAACGAACTTTTCAATGCAGCAAGCTTAACTTCAACTTTCTTAGATTGATAAGGAAGTAATGCTATCGAGATGGTCGAAACGCCACCATTGGGTATCTTACCGACTTGTGGCGTTATTAGGGTGTCTTGCAATTGAGCCATACGTTTTTCTTTAAAATCTAGTAAAATTGCATTCACTTTTAAGCAACAGTTTTAGATTAGGTTAGGTTAGAGGACCTGTACTTGTCAATTAAGACAAGTACAGTACCCGGAGGTCGAATTGACCCATTGTACAACGTCCTAGTTTCTCACGCCACTTATATTGTGTGTGTTAATTTTATACATGAGTGGTGGGATCTACAGTTTAAAGTCGACTCCGAACGACAGATTTTTG
Source organism: Sarcophaga variegata (assembly GCA_932273835.1). Classification (NCBI taxonomy): domain Eukaryota; kingdom Metazoa; phylum Arthropoda; class Insecta; order Diptera; family Sarcophagidae; genus Sarcophaga; species Sarcophaga variegata. The sequence continues at coordinate 18,485,706 of OW026360.1, forward strand.
CGAAACTTTTCATTACAATTTTATTTTACACTTAGAGTTTTTGCCCGAAATCTGCTGAGAGGAAGTCGCTGAAGAAATCCTTGTTTTTGTATTTTGTCTTGATGTCTGGCCTGGGGTTCGAACCCTGGCTTTACGTCTAATAAGCCAACACACTACCTACTAGACTACGGCGAATTCAAGCAACAGTTTTACTACCCCCACTGGCCACTGTAATTGTCCTGAAAAATGATCTGTAACCACTTATTTATAGTACAAGAACATTAAATAAAATTAAAAAAATAGAAATGAATAAAAATAAATAGCAAGTAAAGTAATCGTATATATTTGTTCCATTCATTATTATCAATTTACCAGGCATTTAATTTTTGTTTATTTTATGCGTTTCCGCAAACTGAAGAAAATAAATAAAATTGTAACAGAAAAGTAAATAAAAAAATAAGAAGAAGAAGAAACGTAAATAAATAAATAAAATTACAAATAATGAAATGAGAATTAAAAAAAAGCAAATAAAATTACTTGTTTAAGTAATACAATTTGCGTTTTAGTGGGCCTGCTCTTAAGCGATTTTTTCCCCGTTTACTTTAAAGAATTTTTTTTCTTTTTTCCTTCCTTTATCGCATGATAACAGACGTAACATTTGTTCGTTCATTGGTTCGGTTTTGCCATTCTCCCATTTATTCATTCATTTCTGCATTCAGTCATTCATTCGTTCAGTCATTTATTTTATATTGTGGTGGTTTAATTGTCCTTAAATAAATACATTTTAAATTAAATGTTTGTTGTTATTTTTGTTGTATTTATTTATTTTATTTTTTTATTATTTTTTATTATTATTATTACAGCGGTTACTTTATACACACACTTACACACACAATATTGTAGACACTTAATAAACAAGGGTGGGTGATTTCATTGATGGTGGGCACTTGAGAAAAAAAATTCTATTAAAATTGTTTCTTTTTTTTTGTTGTTGGTTAGCCAAAGAGAAGACAATTTATTAAGGACCACAACTTGAAAGTTGTGGTGGAAATTTGATTTCTTTTTCTTTTCTTTAAAAAGTAAAAACAACAGTCCAGGTTTTCTTTACAGTGGCTAGCAAAGTGTGGGACATGGTAGCCTTAGCAAATTGTGTAGATTTAAAGGCAATCGTATAAATAAATAGGCCGGTAATTACATTTTTAAACGAAAAACAAACGAAATACAATTTAAAACTCATTGTCCCGAATGATTTCATTTCAATGAAGCAGGGAATATTTTGCTAACAATAGCGGAAGTAGCATGGTTATCGCATCATATCTTCAGAAAAGACTAACTATGGGGAAAACAATCATAAGAGTCGGAGCACCTGCAATAAAGTTATTGAATCAATGTGGAAGGAAGGATATTGGTTACCCGGCAAAAAACCACACAAAAGAGTTCTCTTCCCATTGTTGTGGTTACTTGCTGTAATTGTCGCATCTCTAGGAAATTCAAAATCAAGGAAACGAACATTGTTGCCTATGCTGACAATGTGGTAGTTCTAGTCTCCGCAAAGCTTTTTACACGACTAATAATGATATGCAGTCGTGCAAACGGTACTGAGAAATCTGTCCTCATGGCTTTATAACAAAGGTTTTTGGAGATTAACCCGTCCAAGACAGAGAATCTCTTATTCACTATAAGATATAGGGTAGTCGGGTTTAGATTGCCAGTTCCTAATAAAATGACGTTTAAATTTTCGTACAGTAACACATACATACATACATAATTGGTCATTACAACCCTTTAGTCAGGATTACGACCTATCTTCTCACACCACTTATGTTGTATGTGTTAATTTTATACATGAGTGGTGGGACCAACAGTTTAAAGTCGACTCCGGACGACAGATTTTTGAGAAATTGGCAATTTTATTTTACTCTCAGAGTTTTTGCCAGAAATCTGCTCAGAGGAAGTCGCCGAAGAAATAGTTTTTGTATTTTGTTTTGATGTCTGGCCTGGGCCTCGAACCCTGGCTTTACGTCTAATAAGCCAACACACTACCTACTAGACTACGGCGACAGCAACACATACTCGGGAGTTACATTCGACAACAAGTTGGCATGAAAACTGAATGAAACCAACAGAGGTCTAAAATGGGAGTAGTATATGCTTGGGAATTCAATACAAATTGCATTGGAGCCAAAGAGCAGCAGGATTGCATACATACATACGTACACAACAAGTCATTACAATCCTTTAGTCAAGATTACGACCAAGTCTCTAACACCACTTATGTTGCGTCTGTTATTTTATACATGAGTGGCGGGGCCTACAATTTAAAGTCGTTTTCGAAAGACAGATTTTTTAAAACTTTTTCATGGCGAATTTATTTACTCTCAGAGTTTTTGCTAGAAATCTGATGAGAAGGAGCACCGAAGAAATATTTTTTTCATATTTCGATTAGTTGGAGAAATCTGATTTGGCCACACGTCTAAAAAGCCAACACACTACCTACTAGACTGTGTCGAATACTCTGCCTAAAGTGTAGAGATATGCTTCTCCTGGTATTACATTCTTCCCTTACTGTCCATTGAGGACTTGGAGACATTTCGAAGTCTTTTTAAATTAAAGGAGTTAGGTCTGTGCCTTTAGGATGGGCTCCTCGACACTGCCGAACGGATAATATGACCAAAAAAATGTTTACTTTTGTTATACATAGGTTCGGATAAACCTTTGAATGCCTAGGCTATTTTCATGTACGGTTTCAAACTGCGTTAGGGACCAGAAGGAGGTGTCTTCATCTATGAAATCAATGTCTAAGAATCACATAGTCCTACAGCAGATTGCAGCTTTCTTAGATGAAGATTTTAGCGGCTATCACGGCCACAAAACCAGTCAGGAAATCTATATTGAAGAGCTCCAGCGTAACAATTTAAAACCATGCAACACTAAGAACTTTGAAGGGACATACTCTTACACTACAACTTTATTTGGGATTGCTAAGCATCCATATGTTGGAAAACAGATCATTGTGATGTTGCAGTGGGTCATTTTGACCTCTTATCCCAACGACAAATACACGTTCTCAAACTGGCAAAGCAGGTGCACATGAACTTGCAAGATCAGGATCGGCCTCGGAAATAACAACAAAATGAGGTTTGATGAATTCAATTGCTTTGGAATTATTGAGATAGTATGCTACTCATTTATCAATCCTGAAGGGAGATGTAGGTCAGACTATAGATTCGCAACAGCCTTATGGTTAAAGCTTGATTCTATTGGTAGGAAACTAAACTTAAGGATGAGTAGAAGGGTGTGCGGGCACATTAGAAAAGTTTTAATGCTATAATGTCCTTTTGGACACTCCATCACCAGATTGAATGCTGAGATCTCCAATCTCTGTAGATTAAATGGAGAGACGGGCAAAGACAGTTCATAATATTTTATATTGCCGTCCTTGTCTATAGGACAGGAATGGTTTTGTGGTGAAATTGTTGAGGAATTGGCAGATTTTATGGAATGTAGGCGTAAGGATCCAATGAGGATTTGTGATCGAGTTGGAATAACTAGGGGGATATCAATGTATAGCACAGTATTAATCTACGGAACGTTATGACACATTGTGCATGATGAATAGGAGACAATTCACCTTAATTTTCACTTCGCTTCTTTTTTCTAATCTTTCCTTCCTGCACTTAACTTTTCCTTCCTTTTGTGATTCTGTTTTCTGTATTATTTTTCTCTTTCGAATTGTTCTTTTCTTTTCTGAAAGGATTTTTTCGCAATCGAATGACTGGCTGTTTGAATGAAGACGTGTCAGTGCTAATACAATGGTATGCCACACTTTCTAACCTAACCTATGGTTAACATGCTTGTTACCGTCAAAGCCTACCTTATAAGGGCTTAAGCATTGATCTTTGCATAGGCAAATAATAAGTATTAGGGTGACCTAAGACGCTATGTGGTATAGTTTTTTGCACTACAAGTTCATAAGTAATATCAATGCAATACGATATCACTTTCAAATATGCTCTCAAGCGTGTACGTCGACTTCATTCCCACAAGCGTTAAGCTCCTACGAAACGAATGAATTCGTTTTCAGATTACCTAGTTCATAAAGGATGTTTTTTTATAGAGGTATAGAACTTTAAGTTGCAATAAAACAACGATGGATTATTCGATTGACATGAATTTTATTTATCCGAAAGATAATCTTGTGGCATTACATTTTAAATATGATTTCTGGCATATGACCGCCACGGCTGGCGCGGATGTAGTCCAATCTGGACGTCCAATTTTCGATGACTTTTTTCAATATTTGTGGCCGTATATCTGCAATAATACGGCGAATTTTGTCTTCCAAATGGTCAAGCATTTGTGGCTTTACCGCATAGACCAATGACTTTACATAGCCCCACAGAAAGTAGTCTAGCGGTGTTAAATCACAAGATCTTGGAGGCCAATTCACAGGTCCAAAACGTGAAATTAGGCGGTCACCAAACGTGTCTTTCAATAAATCTATTGTGGCACGAGCTGTGTGACATGTTGCGCCGTCTTGTTGAAACCACATCTCCTGGACATCATGGTTATTCAATTCAGGAATGAAAAAGTTAGTAATCATGGCTCTATACCGATCACCATTGACTGTAACGTTCTGGCCAACATCGTTTTTGAAAAAGTACGGACCAATGATTCCACCAGCCCATAAAACGCACCAAACAGTCAGTTTTTCTGGATGTAACGGTGTTTCCACATACACTTGAGGATTACCTTCACTCCAAATGCGGCCTTTTTTTTTTTTGTTGACGTAGCCATTCAACCAGAAGTGCGCTTCATCGCTAAACAAAATTCGCTTATGAAAATCGGGAACAACGGTAATCTCGTTTTGGGCCCATTCGACGAATCTAAGCCTTACTTGATGATCGTTTGGCTTCAAATCTTGCACGAGTTGGATTTTGTAAGCACGCAAACCAAGATCCTTCCGCAAAATCTTCAATAAAGTGGATGGACACAGATCCAATTCTTGTGCTCGATGGCGGATGGACTCATTCGGGTCTTCCTCAATGATACGCCCTACAGCAGCAATAGCTTCTTCTGTACGCACCGTACAGCGTTTCTGGGGATGCGAGTTATCAATAAGAGTAAACGTGGTGCGAAAACGTTCCATGGTTAATCGAATTAACTGCTCTGATGGACGATTTTGTCGACGATAAAATGGACGTAGTGCGCGAAACGTTCTCCGCACAGAACCATTATTTTCGAAATAAAATTGCACTATTTGCAAGCGTTGTTCAGGCGTGAGTCTATTCATGATGAATTGCCAAACCAAACTGAGAATAAATCACTTGACAGCTGTTAACTTAAAGTTCTATACCTCTATAAAAAACACCCTTTATATGTCAGTTGTACTGCATATAAAAAGTGTCTCAACGTCTACCACTAATGAAGTATTAAAATGAAAATATCGCATCTAAAAAGAAAACAGCAAATATTAAAAATAAGTCCTCAGTATAATAGCAATATACCCATAAGCACATCATTATCGCAAACATTATTTTCATTCGAAACTAAAGAAACGAAACAAACGAATTTAATTTGTTTTATTCTAATTTCTAAAACTATTCTACATTTTCCTTTTGTTGTGTTGTGTTGTTCACTAATTAAATTGATGTCTAGTTTGAGGCGTTTTCGCCTTAACCCCCTTAAGGCGTTCTTTTAGTTGTAGTTTAATTATTTCCTACTGATTTATGGCATTTGATTATCATGTTTAATTAATGAGTTGACCCACTAGACGATGACATTTATAACGCATAACACGTCAGTTCGTTCAGTAAAACGAAATTCATGCCTTAAAAATACTAAACGCAGCAGCAGCAATAACAACTCTGACGACAACTTAAAATAGCGACAATAACAATAAGGATGTTGGAGAACAAAGCAGCAACTACAACAACATTTTATTAACAAATGAGAAAATTATTTTTGTTTTCCTTTTTTGTTCCTCTACAAACTGTTGTATACGCTGAAAGGAAATATAAAATGTTTTTTATTGCCTACTTTTAGGTGGATTAAATGAAAAAAGTATAGAAATTTTTGTTTTCTTCTCTTTATTTTCATTATTTCTCTTGTTTTTAATGTTTTAGTTTTTGCTTTGCGTGCCATAAAATGCTTTAATGTTGTATGTTAGGCAGTGACAAGAAACACACAGAGAGAGAGAGAGAGAGAGACAGAGAGAACTTTCAGGTGGGTGTATAAGTATGAGTGTAGTTGCTTGCATACTTTTTGGATGATTATGTACTATACAGTCAAGGTAAACATAATGAAAACTTTAAATGAAAACTTAGGGCTGTATAAAACGCAACGAACTTAAGACTGATGTTAGTACCCCTAAAAATCTGCATCATATATGATGAATTGGATAAAGAAACATAATGGTTAGCACAATTCTGAATTAAGGGACTATTATAACGGCAGGCAAGACGAAAATTAAAGTAGTTTCTGTAGAGTTCGTTAAGATACAGCGACTGGTGTTCATTGGCCAATGGAAGCAATGTGAACCTGTCCTATGCTATAAGCTTTGTTAAAGATTAGTGTCATGCAGGCTAAACATAGCCATAGAGCAAAGATAACAAATCGAATATTAGATTCATCAGAGGATAACTTGATCTGAAAGATCATATTTTTGCCAGAGTCCCCTTAACAGTTCCTTGGATAGATATACAATGTACCGAGACTGATTAATAAACATGAATGATAACTACATATTCTATTAAGAAAATACCAATCAGTGTTATATGGATGGCTTAAAGACTTTCGGCGGTATAGGAGTATATGTAGGAATACAAAGTGGACTATTTAGAAACTATGGGGATATTAGAGGACAATCATGGCGATACTTGGGGACAGCTAAACAATAATTTTAACACTTACCACGTGGGAAATTAACTCGAAATTAATAAGGGACAGTCTGACCAAGTTATGGTCGCCGTAGTGTAGTAGTGGTTACTATGTTATCTTGTTAGAGAGGAGAACTGAGCTCAATACTCATCTCTTACTCCTCAGAGGCCTTCCGTAAAAGTTTTGTGAGTAGCTAATTGCTATAAAAATGCTTCTGAAAACTGTTCGCTTTCAAGGTTGATGTCAACGCTGAATTGGTGGTAATCCAAAATACTAGACCGTTGTCTGACATAAGTCTTGTATTGGCCAATAATTATTTACCTCTGGGACAACTTAATCAGTTAGTTGTGGAAAATTAAATCAAATTTTATTGGCTCCAAGGTGTGTCGAAATTCATGTGCAATGAGCAGATAAATAAACTTCTGTGAAATGGGAAGACAAGTTCGTAAGAGAGCACGTGAAGAGACGGAACCAGTTCTCCAACCAGATGAGCTTCAAACGGTCTAAACTTCATAATTACAATACAAGTCTTAAGTCTAGAAGTCAGCATATTTAGAAATGGTTTGAGACCGGGCTTTGCACACTCAAGAAACGTTTGTATTTTATAAAAATCGTTTCAATTTCGATATACAGATTTTCTAGGGGGAGAGAGAGAAATATATCACTTGCACATATGCTGAATAGCATCCTCAGCGAGTTGAAGCTTTTTAAGTGGCAAAAATCTTGGTGTTTATCAACCATGATGTGAACAGCATCCTCAGTTTCATAAAAAGAATTTGTTTAGGTGATCCTGCGCAAGGATGACACGCACAATCCTGAAGCGTTCCACATTTTTTATAGTCGCCTAGTCAAGTAGGTAGTGTGTTGGCTTATTGACGGTTCAAACTCCCGGTAAGACATTTCCAACAAAATGAAATACGAAAAAATATTTCTTCGGCGCTTTTGCCAGAAATCTGCTGAGAGGAAAATAAAATTGCCATGAAAATTTTCTCAAAAAATCTATGGTTCGGAGTCGACCTTAAACTGTAGGCCCCACCACTCATGTATAAAAATTAACACACACAACATAAATGGTGTGAGAAACTATGTCGTAATCCTGACTAAAGGGGCTGTAATCACCAATTAATTATTGATTTACGTATATATGTATTCATTTTTATTTAAACGTTCTTATACCACTGGCCATTACTGTAATCAAATGTTAGTCGTTATGAAGTATTTTTTTTCACAAAAAAAAATGAATTTCTAAAGAACAATTTGCGTTTTTAAGTCTATTAACATTTTTATTGCTTAAACAAATATTTAAACAAGTTATTCATTGCCAGCTTAAAATACACGCTGTGGTCTAATTTTTCGCCTACCTGCCATATCTCTCCAACAGTATACTCATCCTTATTTCCTCGGCAGTCTGAGTGAGGTATGTAGCGAACATGTTGTTTTATGTTTTAAATTGTGAGTTTTTTTTAATAGCTTTGCATAGTTTTAGGCAGAGCTGTTATAGGTGTATGGGTATATGTGTGTATGTGTAAAAAATATTTATTATTACGTGTATGCCAAACACATACACATGCATAAATTTTGTAGGAGAGGAATTTACAGTTTAATTACTGTCGTTTAACGAACCAGAAATTGTTTTGACTACTTTCAGTTCCCTAGCATAACTAAAAACAAAAAAAGTAAGGAGAAGAAAAGAAAATGAAACGAAACGAAATGAAAGGAAAGGAAGGGAAGAAAAGAAGAAAAAATGCCAGAGTTTAACACAACAACCAACAATTTCAGAAGACGTGATTGTCATCACATGAGTATCAAAACGTAGTTTCTTTTGGTTTTTATTTCTTTATTTTTTTTTCGTTTTTGTTGTTGTTGGCTTAATAAAAAAGCTTATTAAATACTACTCACAGTACAAGTTGTCCTTACCTTGCCTAGCGTAAAAGGACTTCCTAACAATTTTCATATTTTTGTTACTTTAATGGTAACCAGCTTTGGCTCCTACATCCCCCATACTTCTTTAGCTCTTACTGGGTAGTTAGACTAGTTAGTTGTACTTTTGATTACATTATGCTCTGAGCACAGCATAATTCTAAGGAATTCAAAATCATGGCTCTCTCTCTCTGCTCGTTGTAATGGCGGCACCTATGCTCCATCCTGCCGTATGACGATGATGTGGTGTCTTATATGAACATGCTACATACATAAATGAGAGGATGTGTTGAGCGTGTGTTCAACATTTAGCTGTAGTTAGAATTAGTTAACGAATGTACGTGATATCGTTAAAATGGTATAAAATAACACAACAACATTCGCATAATAATTCTCTGATGTGATGCCCATATTTAAAGTTTCCCCCCATGCTTCCTTCCACCTCATGTCTTTAGTAATAAAATTTCGTTGATGAAGTACAAGTAAAACTTTAATGTTTCTCTAATATTGTAATTACAACTTTGTTTTGTTTGATTTATTTAAAATAGAAGGAATTTGTACGTTTCCAATAAGTAGAAATGGAAAAAGGACTTACCAGTAGTCTCGTCTACCTTAATGAGGGAAACGTATACTGTTTTTTAATCTGCAATTACATATATACATACATACATACGTACATACATACATACATACATACATACATACATACATACATACATACATACGTACATACATACATACATACATACATACATACATACATACATACATACATACATACATACATACATACATACATACATACATATATACATACATGCATACATACATAATTGGCCATTACAACCCTTCAGTCAGGATTACGGCCTAGCTTCTCACACCACTCATGTTGTGTGCGCTAATTTTATACGTGAGTGGCGGGACCTACAGTTTAAAGTCGACTCCGAACGACAGATTTTTGAGAAACTTTTTCATGGAAGGTTTATTTACTTTCAGAGTTTTTGATAGAAATCTGCTGAAAGGAAGTCGTCGAAGAAATATTTTTTTTTCATATTTCGTTTTTTGATGTCCGACCTGGGATGCGAATCCGGTCTTTTTCGCCTAATAAGCCAACACACTACCTACTAGACCACGGCGACTTCTGCAATTATGGTTGGCAAATCGAAAAATGGATCATAACAATCACAATCAAATGAATTAAAATAAAACTCTTTAAGCAAATGTTTTTAAACGCTTAAAATTTAATTTTGCCATTACAACTCCTTAGTCCGGATTGCAACCTAGCTTGTCACCTCACCCATGTAGTGTGTCTTAATTTTATCCATGAGTAGTAGAACCTACAGTTTAAAGCCATCTTCGAACGACATGGCAATTTTATTTGACTCTCAAAGTTTCTGTCAGAAGAGAAAGACACCGTAAAATATATATTTTTTATATTTCGTTTTAGCTCGAAGTGTCAGAGCTAAGGTTTTGAACTCAACTATGGTGTCAAAATAAGAATACTCTCTTGCAGCCAACTTAACTTGAAGCCTTATTGATGACATTATGTGTAGAATATAGCATCGTTCAAATGGCAGCCACGGCTTCTCTGGATCAAAGATCAGCAAAGAATCGCTTTTTTGCTACTCATAAGTACTCATGAAATTTTTAGTATGAGTGAGTCAACAGTATTGAAATCCAACTACTCTGATTCATTCGTACTCATTGCAGTATTGGTTTATAAGTACAAGTTGCAATGATTATGAGTACAACGTTGACATAAAACTCATTACATTCGAAATATGTTTGATTCATACGCCTACTCATTCAGACTCATAAATTTAGAAAAATCCTTATAATACTCATAAGTGATTCGAGTGATTCGAATCATTCATCAAAATACACAGTCTTAGTTGTGGTTGCATTTACAAAAAAAGAGGAAAGAAAAAGACAAAGACAACAAGCAAAGCAAGCACACAACTTTCTAGTGAGTATTGTAGTGTTCGTACGCGAGTCATACTTACTTTGTGATTCGTGTATACGATGAGTCATGGAGATTCGAAGTGTATTGTGTATTGTGAGTACCATGAGTACTTCAAACTTTGAATATGAGTAGTATGAGTATGACATTAAAGTAAGTATGAATGCGTATAAGTATCAGAAATTATAAGTATGATTCGAATCTACTCATCGTTTTGAATACTCATTGCTGACCTCTGCTCTGGATGGAGCCCTTCGAAAATGTAAATTATTCCACTGCTCTTACGCATAAGTGAAAGTAAATTTGACCGATGTCATGGTTTTAAGGACCATTGTAGCTTGTGGTTTATTTGCATACATTTGTGACTCAAAAAACTCCACAAAAAAGGCTAACAGAGTCAAATCGCAATCTATGATCTCAGTAGCAAGTTCACATTACCTCAACGTTATGCTCTCAAATCCCACGTGTAGTATATCCTATCAGGCATGAACTGTGTGGCATGTAGCGTCGTCCTATTGAAAGTACATGTAGTTTGTAATTCACTTCTGACCACTTCACTTCGATAATCAGCGACTTACAGAGCTCTTCGTTGACAGTGATAGGCCGGCCAATGTCATTTGCAGAGAAATATCGACCGATGACGCCTTAAGTATATTTATTCATCTAGAAATAGGCCTTATCGCAATCATCCATCATCGTACAGTGCTCGCCGTTGACAGTTATGGCCTGGCCTACCTCATTCTCAAAGAAATATGATTCAATGACTCCGCCAACTCAAAGTTCATACCAAACAGTGAGGTTTTCGGGATGTATTGGGCCTTATGTGGATTAGTATCGTCCCAAATTCATTAGTAGCCATTCATCTAGAAATGGCAATTCGAATCAATTGCTCCAGAGCCCATTCAGCAAACTTACGTCATTGTCTATGGTAGTTTATCTTCAATACCAGGATCAATTGAATTTTGCACGCGTTCAGGTCCAAGTCGCTAAGAAATATTTGACAAGTTATGGTATGCGAAAGGACAATTTCGTGTGGCGACTGTCTCGACTTCTCCTACACACTCTCACGAATAGTGGCCATATTTTCGGAAGGTCTGGTGTTTCGTTGACAAACGATTGTTGTTCGATTATTTACTGAATATATCCACCACATAAATACGCTACAAGACTCACAGCCTCCCCGTGTTTCTTTATGGCGCAGAGGTACTGATGCAGCAGCCTTCAGAGTATTCAAGAGAAAAGTCCTACATAATATCATTGGTCCAGTGAGAGTTGGCAATGATTTCCGCATCCCATCCAACAGTGAGCTGTATGAGCTCTTCAGCGACATGGACGTTGTACAGCGTATTAACATCAAGCGGCTGCGCTGGCTCGGCCATGTCGTTCGAATTGTGGAGGATGCTCCGGCGTCACGGGTATTGGATGCGGGTATCTGCGGAAGTCGCCGTAGTCTAGTAGGTAGTGTGTTGGCTTATTAAACGTAAAGCCAGGGTTCGAGCCCCAGGCCAGACATAAAAACAAAATACAAAAATTATTTCTTCGGCGACTTTCTCTCAAAAGATTTCTGGAAAAAACTCTGAAAGTAAATAAAATTGCCATGAAAAATTTCTCAAAAATCTGTCGTTCGGAGTCGACTTTAAACTGTAGGTATAAATTTAACATGTATAAAATTAACACACACAACATAAGTGGTGTGAGAAACTAACTGACGCAGGCGCGCAAGAAGCAGAGGCGCATAGAAGGATGTGTTAAGGTTTGGCAGAACTGACAATAAATCGCAACTTATATGACAGTTGGAGCTTTACTGTTGGAAGAACCAATACGTTACTCTTCAGATAATAAAGCAGGCTAGCAGTAGGGCAAGTCTACTGTAGCGAATCTTAGAACTAGATTTCAAGCTTAGGGATCTTTTGATGTGACGGAAGAATTTCTGTGCAATATACTGAAAACAAGCCTGGGGAGAGTTGAACTTATATATGAATAAGCACAGAACAGCACTGTATCTAGAGCAATAATGATGCTGATTATTGCTTAAGATTGATAAAACAAAATTGAGCTTCGTACCAATAATAATACTTAGTTTACGGCTTCTTTTGTCCTGTGGCATCAGATATCAAGACTTCTTTGCAGACAACAATTTTCTTAATTCCTTCCCAAATTATTTAATATTCTATACTTTCTAACTGCTTTTTCTGAAATTAAATTTCATTTAAAATCATATTATTTAAGCCTTCTTTAATGCCAATTATTTAAATACAAAAAAAATCAGATTTTTTTAATAGAGATTTAAAGATAAGCCGCCTTTTTTTCATAAAGAACACTCCTGGGTGGTATAAAAGCCTACAAATGGCAAACGCACAAAGCACTTAAACCCTTTTTGTCACCAAACAATTGATGAGAGTATCACTTTGAATTGAGAAGAAAGATGTTTTCTTTACTGGATGAAGAGAAAACAAATTTTACATAAAAAGGTGATAAAATTTTTACAATTCTTTTACAACAGAAAGGCACAAGAAGGCTTAACAAAAGCAGTTAAGAGCCTAAAAATTTCAATAAAATTTTTAACTTAACAAAAAGAGGTGTGAATACCTTTTTGGCTCATTGTCATTAAACTTTTATCTCCTGCTTTTTTTTAGAGTGAATTAAAGTGTTGTTTAGTCAATGTAAAGGGAGGTGGTACTTCCAATAAATAAGATTTCTTTTAACCGTAGATCGAGCCTTAAAAAACTTCATAATTCTAGCTTATGTATCACTTTTGATACATACTTGTAGTACATGGAATTGTCACGATTATTGATAGATTTTGCTAAACATTTTTAATATTTTAATTCATTTTAATAAAACTATTTAGTATTTTTACATTTTATTATCGCTTTTTTGAAATTTGAGCCAAAAATTTTTGATATAATGTACATTGGCATGGTTTTTTATATAAAAATCAAGCACTTCATGTCAACTTGGTTTTATTTCTTTGTAAATGGTAATAATTTGACGTCTAGCACCATGCTTTGTGGCGAGTCATAAGTTTCCAATTGCTTAAATAGAACAGCTTATTGTCACTCGCATCAGCAACACTCTCAGTTGAGGGCTGGCAGAAACCTGATGGTACAAAACATTCTTGTGATTCGTTAGAAATATTTGTTGTCAACGAAATGTGAGGCAAAAAAGTTTCCCGTTGCAATTGAACATCGATTTAACAATAACAATAACAATTTTCTCTCTTTGATTCCTCTCTGATTTCCCGGATACGGGTTTCCCCATGTACTTGAGTCTAAAACTGGCAATTCGACTTCGGTGGCCCACGAAATTTATAAAGACCATAAAATTCAATTAGTTACTTATCTACAGCGACAAAATTAAATGCATATGAGTAGAAAAGGTAATAAAACAAAACAAAAGGAAAGAAATGATAAATTAATACCCAGCATTACTCCGTAAATCTCTTTATGAAGCTTGATTTATACAAATATTCTTAAATTAATTTCCCTAACAATCACTGTAAGTATTCCATCATTAAGTATCAAATTTCAATTAAAATCGCTGGAGGTAATTTTCATTTTCCACAATAAAACTAGAAAGTTTTAAATCTCTATTGCTAAAAGCTCTAAATTCAGATGAAAATATACCAAAAAGGAACATAAAAACATAAGCATCATTATTTAAACATATTTTCTTTAATTTTCTTCTCCTTTTAGGCGAACAAAAATTAAAATTTTAAAAAATCTTAAAAAAAGGATATATGGGCTGCTGCGAAAGTATGATAGCTAATCTCAAACTATTTATACAGTATTATTTCTTACATAAAACTACAAGTTGTGTAATAAAAGTTTTATGAAAATGGCTAAAATTTTCTAACAAAAAATTAAGATAAAAAATATATTTTTTTTTAGAAAAAAAATCGTTTTCATTCGAATTTCAAAAAAAGGCTTTAAGCATGATTATTAAAGGCTATAAGACTTTCAGCTCATTTTTCGAAAAGCCGTAATAGGTGTAAATATATCATTATCAAAGCGAATGATTCTGTTATCTCATACGTACGTAGTTGACCGAAATATTATCATCTGTAATAAAACATGGTACGAAACACATTATTCTAACGTTTGTCTGCCACGTGAGATAAATATGAGAAGAGCGGTAAGAAAGACTCTACAACATTACAGGAAACCGCTGCTAGCAATCTGCATGAAAATTGGTAATATTTTTTCATCCCAAACTACTAAAGGCAGTTTATTCTGTTCCAAGTAGTACCATCTTTGGTGATAAACATCCTGTTGTCATGTTTGTTGCTGCCAATACTTTCTTCAGTTCATAAGACGAGCTTCTATTTTCTTCTTCTTCAAAGTCTTTAGCAGCAGGAATATTACATACATATATAATTAATATATAATCGGTCATTACAACCTTTCGTTATAAATTGGAAATGTCTGACCTGAGGTTTGAACCTTGGTCGTACGTCTAATAAGGTAACACGCTACATACTAGACTGCGACTATTTCAATCAATATCAAGATCATATCAAGAATAGAAAATTCAACCTTTTCACTTTCGTCGTTCAATTCGTGCCGTTTAGAAATAGAATATTATTTCACAGTACCTCATTCCACATCAAAGCAGCTTTCGTGCACTTTTTCGAGTGTATCGGGTCGTATCTCGGCAATGGTATCACGAATGTTGGCCCTTAAATGCTCTATTGTCTGTGGTTTGTTGGCATAATACTTCTCTTTAACGGCGCCTCACAGAAAACGGTCTAAAGGTGTCAAATTGCAGTTTCTTGGTGGCCAATTGTCATCACTATTTCGACTAATTAAACGGCCATCAAACGTTTGTCGAAATAAATTGATTGTGACTTAAGATGTGTGGAAAATTGCACCATCCTGTTGAAACCACACATCGTTCACAACAATACCATGAAAAGCGGGTACAAAAAAATTCGTTGTCATGGTCCGATAGGTGTTCCCATTGACCGTAATGGGTGCGCCGTCCTCATTTTCAAAGAAATATGGCCCAATGATGCCTCCATATCCGCAAGCCACGCCATACAGTCACTCTTAATGAGTGCATTGGCTTTTGTAAGACCAGGTTTGGGCTTTGGGAGCCCCAAATACGGCAATTTTGCTTATGAACCTACCCACCAAGATGAAAATGAGAACGACGATGATGTTGATGGAGCTTCAATATTTTCTGGCGTACGCAATGTACGCGTACGCTCACGTCTAGGCGCATCAACAATGAAACCAGTTTTACGATCTTTAGCAATAAATTTGTATATACCAGGCACTGTTGGTTTTTCTCTGTGACCAAATTTTGTGCGACATTTTCTTGCAATTTCCGACCAATCGTCTTTGTTTTGGAAATAAATTTCCAATAAAAACCAACGTTGCTCAAGCGTGAATCGATTCACTACGTTCAGTGGGGATAATATCCCGGATTCAGAATAGAATGACATTCATGTTGCCAGATTCGAAAAAACCGATATTTCAAATTTGAAACGATAGATGGCCCACCCGATATATGATGGCATGACAAAATAGCAAATAAGACGAGTAACTGAAATTTGATTTAAAAATTGCCAATAGACTGCTTCCATGATTTATGATGCTTTTCTGTAAAATGCTTTTTAAATATTTGCCCATTAAAGTTATTCAAACTATTGCAATAGTTTTTGACCATAATTTACATGTGTTGCCGTATTTCGACGTAATTTAAAATGACAAATTCTTTTGCTCTTTATCTTTATTCTTTGGTTTAATTTCTATTCTTTTCAAAAGTTTTTTCTCTTTTTTTTTAATTTTAAAGGGTTGAGGCAACAATCAGTTTAAAACCAGTCATAAATTTTCTATGTACTGTTGTAATGTAATTTATGTGCTTGAGCAAGAAAAGAAAAAAAATTGAAACTAATTGCAAACGTCAGTAAGAAAAGTTTCCTTGCGGCTACGTAAAATGCGTTACAGATACTTAAATGCCAGAAAATGAAAAGATGAAGAAAATAACCAAACGAATAAGAAAACTTCTGCTTCTGTTCCTTTAGTTCAAATGGAACTCATGCCATTGGCATTAGCTGCTTTGGGTTTTGCCAATAATAATGTACATGTTCTCCAGCAAATGCCTTAACTCCCGTTCGTTTCTTAAATGCTATTTAAGCTTGAACTTAAACTTATTGTTCACTCGTTGGAACATTTTGAATATTTTGCTGCTTAGTTTTGCTTTTATTTCTGTGTATGTGTGTCTCTCGTTAAACTCTGGCAAAAATTTAGTATGAGTTTCTTAACAAAAAAGAAATCCCTTTTTGCTTTCGAAACCCTTTTATTTCTTTAAGAACCAGAGACAGAGGTGGGTGTGTAATTGCCGGCAATATTTGAAGAAAATTTTAAGAATAAATGAACATTTAAATTAAGAATCGAAATGAGAGGTGCCTAGGAACAGAAACTCTGTTACATGCTACATGAACAAGTGAAATTCAAAGAGCATGTTTAGGATAGATTTTCTGTCCAATGAAGAAGTAATCTAAGTGAAAAGAAGGCTTTTAACGTAACCTCTACTGCAAAAATTTCATAGAAATATTTATTTTATTTATTTATTAATTACAATACAATTACAAATTATATTCTGATTATATACGAGCTGAGTAACTTGACCATATGCTCGATGTAGTGTCACAGACCAGAGTCTCTGGTGGGAATCAAACCCACGACCCTCACGCTAATAGTTTAACACAATACCCACTAGACTACCAGAGCACCCCTTCATAGAAATATGCAGCTGAGATGACGAAACCTCTTTTAGGGCCATCTTCTCCATCTTCTTGTTGTTTCTTACATTCATGCATGTATACATACATAATTGGTCATTACAACCCTTTAGTCAGGATTACAGCCTCGCTTCCGCACCTTCGATTTGTAACTCCATGGTTATAAAGTCCAATTCATGCCACAATTAAAGTGGGCTGACTATTAATAATGCCATGGATATGCTGTGTTTACATATTCCATTGGAGACATACATCCCGGTCGCTTGTATATTACATACATACACACTTAAATGCCCATTACAACCCTTTAGTCAGGATTACAACCTAGATTCTCACATCACTTATGTTGCGTGTGTTAATTTTATACAAGAGTGGCGGGACCAACACTTTAAAGTCGATTCCGAAAGATTTTTTTGAGAAACTTTTCATGGCAATTTTATTTACTCTGAGAGTTTTTGCTAGAAATCTGTTGAGAATATTTTTTATTTCGATTTGTTAGAGCTGCCTGACTTAGGGTTTGAACTGATGACTTCATACATACATACATAATTGGTCATTACAATCCTTCAGTCAGGATTACAACCTAGCTTCTCACATCACTTATGTTGTGTATGTTCCATGCATGAGTGGCGCAAATTAGTCAACTCCGAACGACAGATTTTTTTGAGGCGATTTTTATTTATTATTTGAGGCGATTTTTATTTATTCTCAGAATTTTTTCCAGAAATCTGCTGAGAGGAAGTCGCCGAAGAAATATTTTTTCACATTTCGCCTTGTTGGAAATGTCTGGGCTGGGGTTTGAACCGTATCCTCACGTCTAATAAGCCAAGACACTATCTACAATAAGTTTAGCTGCATAATGCCGCGAAATCTTAGATGAGTTCGGATCTACCAGAGGGTCTTATTTCTCCTACCAGCTATATTTCTCCTACCAGCTATATTTCGTTTTGTTGGAGATTTCTGGACTGGGGTTTGAACCGAGGCCTCATGTCTAATAAGCCAAAACACTACCTGCTAGACTACGGCGGCTGCAAACAGTATAGTGTTTGAAAATAATCGATTCGCTGCAAGCAACTTAAATTGTAACACCGAAAACACATGGGAGCAGCTTTTACAGCCAGCAGCTTCCAGACCAGGAGGATGTAATATTGGACAGGGTTCCAAGCCTATCAATAAGGTCTCACATCTAATAAGCCAACACACTAACTACTAGACTAGGACGATTACATTCTAATTTCTAGCGTTTACAAGTTTCTCATACTGTTGTGTTTCAAAATATTTTCATAGCTTGGCTGCCATGAAGCAAATTTCAATTGCGTTCGTTAGCCAGCAAGATTTTGTCATGTAGAAAAATATTGAATTTTCGGATATTTCTGATTCTAGAGAATAAAAATTTAGTAATGTTAAGTCTTTTCAATGAGCATTCTTACATACTTACTTAATTGGCCATTAACACAATTGGCCGTAACACATCCTCTGAGGCGCCTCTGCTTCTTGTGCTTCTACGCCAGTTGGTCACATAAATCGATGCCAGGGCTTTCTCGATTTGGGTCTTCCAACTCAAACAAGTTCATCCTCTTCGCCGATTTCCGCATATCCCCGCATCAAATACCCGTTTCGCGGAGCATCCTCCTTCGTTCGTACGACATGGCCGAGCTAGCGCAGCCGCTGGATATTAATACACTGCACAACGCCTATGTCGTTGAGGAGCTCATACAGCTCACTTTTGGATCCAATGCGGAAATCGGTGCCCACTCGCACTGGACTGAAGATCTTACGTGGGTCTTTTCTCTCGAATGCTATCAAGGCTGCTGCATCAGTTCTTAATAGGGTCCATGCCTCTGCGCCATAAAGAAGTAGGGGAAGTATGAGCGTCTTGTTTCAGTTTTGTCGTACGAGTGAGGTTTCTGCAACTCAATTGCCTATTGAGTATATGGTATATAAAATTAATTGTTTATATTGTAATGCAAAGGATAGCTGGTTTTATATCCTTTTTCATAGATGCTGACTGCTATAATGTCATAGAAGCTTTAGAGTAAAATGACGTTTTCCCATTTCCAAACCTTATTCGCCTACGCTGATTTATGAAGTTTTATTCTTATAATTTAAATAAAAATAATTAAAACAATGATTATAATAAATTATTTTCCTACTCATACACATAAGCCAGCTAGCCGTGGGGTGTCCGTTGGCTTAAAAAAAAAATTATCATCACAGACGAATAGGAGTGTACTGAACATTAGAAAACCTTCTGTTTTTGATTTCATATGTGAACATTAATTTTAATAATTTGCTTCAACTTCTTCTGTCACTTTAATGCAAGCATTCATTCTATTCTATTCTATTGCTTATAAATTTTTATTTTATTTTTTCTCTCTTTTATTTCATTTCATTTTATTTTCATTTCATTTATTTTATATTGTATTTCTATTGTCATTTTTAGACAAATTTATGTGATTTTTAAGTGTCTCTCTGGAAGCTACAATTTCTTGAACTTGGCATTCTTATTTGCAAAATATTAAAAGAATAAAAACAAAAACAAAAAAATGCTTTATAAACATTCATTCGGAAGGGTAAATATGATATTAAAATCAATGCCAAGAAAATGTATATGTTTTCATACGGAGAGAAATTTATGAAGGAAATAATAAACATTTATTTGTTTGTGCTTCTTCATATGTAACGAAGCATTTAAATAAAATAAAATAAATTGAAATTTGAAATAGTTTTTGAGACAATAATAATAGTAATAATAAAAGTTATTATTATTTTATTTTATTACTTTCATTTTATTTTTTTTGTTATTTCTCCCTTTTTAAAAGGCAATAAATTTTATAAAATTTTTAAATCAATTTTTAAATAGTTTAAAACAAGAATTTAATAAAGAGTGCACTTGAAAAAATTTGGACAAAGTTTTTTATCCAATTTATTATAATAGTTGCTCTCAGCAAAAGCTTCCAATTATTCAAATATAACTCTATACTGATTCCAAAACATAAAATATCCTTAGAAATTGCAGTGCTGATGAACTGGCTATGGCGTTAATTACTTAATTATTTATCACAGCTATTTAGTCAAGATTACAACCGAGCTTCTCATATCACTCATGTTGTATGTATTAATTTTATTCATGAGTTGCAGGACCTACAGTTCAGAGTGAACTCCGAACGACAAATTTTTCTGAGACTATCATGGCAATTTTATTTACTCTGAGTGTTTTTGCCAGAAATCTGCTGAGAGGCAGTCGCCGAAAGAACCACTAGTTCCCTTCTATTAAGTCAACACACGGTAGCGTAGACTACGGCGTCTTCATTACGAACTTTAAATTTACGACTTGATCAGAACATTAGTAGTCCGATTGTTTCAGGTAAATAGAGTATCTTCAAGTAATTGCACAAGGAGTCTACATTTCATTAGGAGAATAAGGGCACATCTAATGATATTGAACTCTGCCATACATAGCACACATTACTTTTCAATACAAGCCTTTAAGCAGGATTACAACTTAGCTTCTCACACCACAAATATTATGTTTGTTGTGAAGGGACCTACATTTTAATGAAAATTTTATTTACTTTAGCAAATTTTTTTCCGAATTCTCCTGAGAGCAAGTAATCGGAGAGATATTTTCTTCACATTTCGTTTTGTTGGAGATGTCTTACATGGGGTTTGAACCGTCCCTAATAAGCCTACACAAGCGACGCATTGAAAACATCAAGGTCCTTGGTTCTTCCATTTTACTTACAAGATAGTTGGAAGGACATCTTAAGGCAGTTTACACTTTCACTACAAACACTACAGAGGTATTTGTAGTATCTCAGCCCTGAATGAGAAAAAGTACAAGAATCGTTTTAAACCCTGTGTTAAAAGCCAACTTTCAACATTCTCTATGAGATTGACCGTGCTCGACCTAGTAAGATTTATTTTTCTCATGATATTTAACGAGTAATCTGTTACAGGGATTTTCTATATTCATTCTGAAAGCAATAGAGAGCTCCTAAAATTCAAGAGAGCTAAGCTCAGGTTTTAAAATTCCATTTTCTATTGCAACTGACTCTAAACAAAAGTGGAAGCAGAAATTCATGCCAGGCTGCCTCAAAGACTCTTTGACTCTCTACGCTCCTCGGTAATATAGATTGGTTGGTAGTGGCTTGGTAGTGTTTTGAATACTGCAACCCCTCAGAAAACATGAAAATGATGTTGTTCCTATGAAAGCAACCGTGACACCATACAGACAAGTGAAAGCTAACTCGCGAAAAATAAAGACTTATGTGACATTACTGCAGATGCTCTAAATAAACACACATTTTTTGTATTATTTCTATGGCTACAACAACCTTAAATTAGGCTGCTTCTCCAAGGATTCGTAAATAATTTTTATTAAAATGTGACCTTTTGAAAGATTTTTTTTAAATTTTGTAAAATAAAAACGAAGTCGAAAACGAAAACGAAGTCGCCGTGGTCTAGTAGGTAGTGTGTTGGCTTATTAGACGAAAAGCCAGGGTTCAGGCCAGACATCAAAATAAAATACAAAAAGTATTTCTTCGGCGACTTCCTCTCAGCAGATTTCTGGCAAAAACTCGGAGAGTAAATTAAATTGCCATGAAAAGTTTCTCAAAAATCTGTCGTTCGGAGTCGACGTTAAACTGTAGGTCCTGCCTTTCATGTGTAAAAGTAACGCACACAACATGAGTGGTGTGAGAAGCTAGGCCGTAATCCTGACTGAAGGGTTGTAATGGCCAATTATGTATGTATGTATGTAAAAACGAAGAAAAATATTTCAAATAAATTAGCAGCACACTGTCATAAAAATTTTTCAATTACATATTATTTCTCTTTCCCTTCATTAGCCCATCTATCCAGCGACTAATTTCCCTTCATTTAAAAGAGTTTATGTGCTGGTATTTTCAATATTTTTACACAAAAATTAAATGAAAATAGAAAAAACTTAACATGAAGGGAATGAAATAAAAAAATAAAAAAAATAAAAGAAATAAAAAATAAAATTTACATAATTATACCATCCAACACTGATAAATATTAAATTTTTTATTTTGTTTTCTTTCTTTCCCTTTTTTTTTTGTAGAGACTAACGTGTTTCATATTCTCTCTGTATTCATATGTGTTGGTTTGTATGTATGTAAGCATGTCATGGTGTTGCTGAATTTTATTTTTTAACGATAATTTTTCTACACAATCATAGGTGGTGGCATGTTGTGCTTCGGGTGTTTGTAACGGCTCTTAAAGAAGGCACTACTGGACTCAACTTAGCATTGATTATCATGGAACCGCTTTCTATAACGAATACAACACAACCATTTATGTAACGTGATCATAAAGTGATCCAAATATGTTCTCTAATCTACACTGCGAAGCAAAAGTGAGTACATGAACACAATATTTTTTTATGTAAAGGCATATAATAGTGGATATGCCATAGCCCCTCTATATAAGCAATTGTGTGTTGTTGTAATTTTGTTTCAGATCGCCGTAGTCTAGTAGGTAGTGTGTTGGCTTATTAGACGTAAAGCTAGGGTTCGAGCCCCAGGCCAGACATCAAAACAAAATACAAAAATTATTTCTTCGGCGACTTCTTCTCAGCAGATTTCTGGTAAAATCTCTGAAAGTAAATAAAATTGCCATGAAAAATTTCTCAAAAATCTGTCGTTCGGAGTCGACTTTAAACTGTAGGTCCCACCACTCATGTATAAAATTAACACACACAACATAAGTGGTGAGTGAAGGGTTGTAATGACCAGTTATGTATGTATGTATTTAATTTTGTTTCACCACAGGAGACCACAGATTTTCGACAGGGTTCTGCTATGAACTTAACCTTGATCATTTCATCAACTACGATTTTTGACCAAACAAGCCACTTTTGACAATTTTTACGGTTCTTTCCTATTGGCTGATAACGTCATCCACAAACGGCATGAACATGCTAGTTTTGAATTCATTAAAAGTAAGAACAAAAAATAACGGGCTAGGGTTTCTTCGAATTTGGTGTGAGTCTATGGTAACAGGTCTGCCTTTCAAGCCACGAAAACATCGTTCCTGAGAATGATAGGACTGACACCACCCTACAAATTCCAACGTATTTTTAAGGCTTCGATGTGGCCATTCTCACCAGCAAATTTAAACTTTAACGTGCACCTATAACGTATGTGCATAGTAGGTTCGCTTAATCTTCCGCATAACCAGACAAATACAGCTACATTTTGATAGACCACATAAGTATGGTTCCTGGTAAGTGATTGGAAATGTGGGAGGACTGTTCTTCGAGTTTATATCGAACCTGAAACACCGATATCTCCAAAATAGGCATTCATATTGGTGCTGATATTGTTTGATCCCATAAAAATGTAACAATCCTTCTGGATGTCCTAACATAACTGAGTGACTTTTAGCTGGAGATCATCGGTATGTATCTACCCGATAAGCTCTTTTATTAGGACTCAGTAATTTTAAAGGACGCACTGTGTGTAGGGTTTCACATCTATTTTCTTACATGATTCTCCATTTTGCTTTTGATTTTCAGAATATTTAACATTTAAGGAAGTGTGTGTATGAATTTTAACTGAACTTCGTCTTTTTTCTTGCTATTTTATTCTGTTATTTTTTTTTTATTCAAAATTCAAGGGAAAAAAAGCAGAAATTAGTAAAAGTTTTCGTTGCTCATATGCATAAACACTCACACATACATATACTCCAACGTACACATACAACTATGAATACAAAACAGTTTTAATGGGGGAGAGTTACAGTTACAGTTACAGTTTACAGTGTAACAAAGAAAAAAATACAATAAAAATTATTAAATTTTCTTGTCATGAAAACGTGGGACATAACCTAACCTGGGACATTTGGTTCCCCGTCTTTCCCGAGAACGTAGACGACTAGTGAATTCATAGATTGTTTTCCATTATATACGTATGTTTGGTTGATTACCATGTTGAAGTGAGTCTTTCAAAAAATGTGCATACATGGAGCTACGCTAAGGAAAACTAGGACTAATAGGTCACATTACAATCACCAGAATTAAAGGAGGACATTGCCTTTTGTCTACAGTAACTATCGAAACTAATGAGGCAAAGAATTCAGAAATAAATAAAACAAGCGAGTAAGCAACAGGGAACAAGGAAACCAGGAAAACGACTTTATTCGTGAACATATATTGATTTGTTGTACTAGGTGTACTATTGAGGAACTTTACTCATTGACTACTATTCTTCCTTATCACAACATGCTGGAAGAAGACTTGGTACAATGAAACAAGATAGATCCAGATTAGGTTAGATACTGGACTCTTCTTAAAGGATAAGGTCTCTCTTAGGCTAGAAATTAAATCCATTCTGTTAACACAAATTAATAAATTAATTCCAGAAATATTTTTTTGCAGAGACGGACACTCACACCTGAGATGAAATATACAATCTTCCTGCTCGACAGACGTACATCTTCTGCAGAAGACTATTGAGTCTATCATCATGCCGTTCAATATGGTGCGATGGATATCCATGCGATTTAAGGAAAAAGGAAAAACAGTCCTCTTCTTATCCACTTCAGTCCAGCAGAGACTAATAATATGGCACGTAGCCTCATGGTGCCTTCTTTTAAAAATGACCGAAGAGTACACATTTTAACAGAGGCAATCGGAAGACCTATACAAGTCATTTCCATACCAGCCCCTTCATTAGAAATGCAATTTCCGCCGATAGATTTATCTCTGAATGATCTGAAATTTGCTTGATGAATGCCCGGCGTTCATGGTTGTAGATAGACGTCGAGGTGATGTGCTTTAGGGGCTTCATCGAAAGCTGGCTTTCCAAATAAATCAATAGATTTTTAGGGAAAATCATCATCACCCAACAAGCTTTACCCCATTTTCAATACGGCCATGACCTCCACTTCTTTGAACAAGCAATCTATACGAAAATTTAATATCAGATCCCATACGTTAAGTATGCATGTGTACTCCACAACATACTCTGTTTAGTATATTGGAGTCATTGGTACATATTTCGGGGGTCCTACCGGAAATATACCGATTATCAGACTGGAAGTTGGGATCCTAAAATCAAATCTCCTTTTAAGAAAATTATAAGCAATCAAGAAGCCAAGACAAATGTCATCCAGCATGCAGCACGCCATTAGCCCAGATTGTCATAGAATTTAACTGCACTGAGCCATACTGTTCAGTCCTCTACTTCAGACTCCAGATGGAAGCTAATGGAGTATAGCATACATAACATACATAATTGGTCATTACAACCCTTCAGTCAGGATTGCGACCTAGTTTCTCACATCACTTGTGTTGTGTGTGTTAATCTTATACATAAGTGGTGGGACCTACAGTTTGAGTCGAATCCGAACGACAGATTTTTGAGAAACTTTTTCATAGCAATTTTATTTACTTCTCAGAGTTTTTGCCAGAAATCTGCTGAGAGGAAGTCGCCGAAGAAATACTTTTTGTATTTTGTTTTGATGTCTGGCCTGGGGCTCGAACCCTGGGTTTACGTCTAATAAGTCAAGACACTAGCTACAAGACTACGGCGACTCCAACACACAATACAATACCGCATTCCGCATTCATGGTTGCAGATGGACGTCGAGGTTCATCGTAACCTGGCTTTCCAAGTAAATCAATATATTCTTATGGGAAAATCCAATCACCCAACAAGCACTGTACCGCTCTCAATATGGCTGGGGTCTCCACATGAAAATCTATACGAAAGTGTACTCCTCAATATGCTTTGTTCAGTATTTTGGTGTCATTAGCATGTATATCGAGGGTTTCACTGGAAACTGGATTGAGCTTACTACCAATAGTTCAGTATTATACTTCAGGCGCCAGAGAGGAGCCAATTGAGTACAACAAATAAATTAAATACTTTACAGTCTAGTGGGTATGGGCGTAAGCTTATAAAATGAGAGCCTGGGCTTCAAACTCGAGGTCAGACATCTCGAACAAAACAAAATATGAAAAACTATATTCTTTCCGTGACTTCCTCTCAACAGAATTCTGGCAAAAAAAACTCTGAGAGTAAGATAATTGCCATGAAAAGTTTCTTAAAAAATCTGTCGTTCGGAGATACACACAACATAGGTGCTTTGATAGGCTAGGTTGTAGTCTTGGCTAAATCGTTATAATGACCAATTACTTAAGTAATTGAGTAAGTAAATAAGTGTAAATAAGTGAAGTGTAGTTGAAATGGAATAGAGTTCACTGGTAATTAAGGTAACTGACTGTCTAAGCACTCTGCCTATCAGTCTCTGGTGACATTGAATCGGTGGGCAACGCTCACTGAAATCTTGGTTGCCTTCATTATGGCCATTAATTTAATTTTTCTTGTTTTTGGATTCCATTTGTATACCTTAATGCATGTCACATGGTTCATGAATTTGTTGTACAAATGGTTTACAACATACATACATACATTTTTGTAACATATAAAACACTGTACATATGTATAGTTAGTACATGTATGTATATGTGTATGTACGTATATATTTGAACTTCGAACACAATGTATTTGTTTTCATATCCTTTTGCTCCATTTTTAGTTTCTGTTTCGTATTCCTTCTTCGATAATTTTTTTTTGTTTTTCTACAAATTTTATTGAAAATTTATTGTAAAAAAAAATGGGTTTTTGTTGTTGTTGTTGTTGCTGTTGAACTTAAGCTTAAAGGCAACTAATCTACATATTTTCACGATATATTTTGGGGGCAGATAATATTCTAAAAATGAATATGTTTCGATAACTTTAGTATATCGGTTTGCTACGTTCGTTGGTTGGTTGGTTGGTTGGTCTGTAGGTTTCTGGGCAATTTGAAAGTGTATGTGTGTGGGAATTTTGTTTGTGTGCTGATGTGTGTGTATGTTTTAAATATTTTAAGTACTTAAATATAACAGTTAATATAATGTGTATACAAAAATACAACAAACTGCTGCTTATACAAGTCTCTCTCTCTCTGGGTAATTGTTTAAGTTTGCATATGTGAAAGCATGGGTAGGAGTATGTGTTACATTTCGATATGATGTTTTACATAAAAGGAGAACAAAAAAGGCACCAGAAGAAAGCAGAAAAATATCTACACATTCAAATATTCCTTTTTTGCCACAAAAACAGTGAAACAATGTGGGTTAAAATATTCACAGAATTTTTTTGTTTTTCTGTTTCGTGTGGTTAAAATTATTTTTTCGTTCGTTTTTTTATATTTTACAAGGTTTTTAAAGTTTTTTTTTGTTTTTAATTTCTTACTTACTTTCTATTTTGCCTGTTTTTTTTGGAGGGGGGGGGGTTTAAGTTCAAACAAAATTAATGTTAAAAACATAACAAAAAATGCTGCCACTTTAAATACCGCATTTCACTGAAAGGAAAGCGAAAGTTTATTTCATTTGAAACGTATGAAACTTAAATTGCAATAGAATTGCTTAAAAACAATGGCTTTAAAACGTATGCCACATAATTAGCGGGTTTTTATGTTAGTAAAATGTGGGAAATCCTTTAAATATTTCACTCCTGATTTGCAAATTTATTGCAAAGAAAATAATTTGGGAAAGATACTCTAAAGTAGGGAACAGAATATTCACTGTAGTACAATGTAACGATCAACCTTGCAAGCTGCCAAAAGCGAAAGAAGGCTATTCAAATTGATTTCAACAGAATACGTAGTCACTTCAGTAAAAAGTGAAGAAAAAATTCAAATTTTTAAACTTTTTCATGCGATAAACAACGTAATAAGAAAGCTTCACTAGTCTGTTTTCATTTTTTCTTTGTATGCTATGCATCCGTCGTGAGCTACAGCATCTCCTACAACTACTTTATTCTCTTCCAGGTTTAGGTTTAGTTAAGCTAAAGGACGTGTACATTTAGGACAATCACACCGCTAGGAGTTGTATTTCTGTTTTAACACAAAGTGCCTGCTGAAATATGAATTTCAAGTTCACTCAACCACCAATGCTAGTTCAAGCTGACTTCGCTAAATGCGTAACTTATGTACAGACATCCTATACGTACGATGATCATACACACATTGTCGCCGTAGTCTAGTAGGTAGTGTGTTGGCTTATTAAACGTAAAGCCAGGGTTCGAGCCCCAGGCCAGACATCAAGGCAAAATACAAAAAGTATTTCTTCGGCGACTTCCTCTCAGCAGATTTCTGGCAAAAACTGTGAGAGTAAATAAAATTGCCACGAAAAAGTTTCTCAAAAAATCTGTCGTTCGGAGTCGACTTTAAACTGTAGGTCCCACCACTCATGTATAAAATTAACACATACAACATAAGTGGTGTGAGAAACTAGGACGTTGTACAATGGCTCAATTCGACCTCCGGGTACTGTATTTGTCTTAACTGACAAGTACACGTCCTCTAACATAACCTAATCTACATACAGTCGTACATAATTACATAATTACATCGGCAATATGATCCTAATTACTTAAATCATTTTCAGACTTCCTATACCCGCAATAATCTCGTGAGATTGTTCACAAATTGTGCCGCCGAAGGACAATTTCTGTTGAAAACAAAACCTTATTGCACTTGATATTACGATAGGTTAGCTTAGGTTAGGTTAGCGAGTAGCTTGCTGTCCACAGGCAAATTCACTTGGTGGCCCATATGGCCCAGTGTGAGGTGGACTTAAAACACCCCGAGGTCCGGGTGAAACAGGCTCGTTCCTATAGTGGCACTTTCGCCACCATGGCCAGATCATCAAACGTTCTGTCACCCAAATTCCGATGTCGTCTGTCCTGAAGTGCAGGGCACTCGCAGAAAAGGTGTTGAACCGATTCCGTTTCCTCCACATCATGGTTGAGCTTGTCAGCGAAACTGCCAGTAGAGCAGTGTTATATTAGAATTCCCCTTAGAATGTGAACTGTTTTCTTGTCGAACTCAAGTAATCCCCACTCTATTATGCCGCTGGACATTGCAGTTATGGAATTCGGCAACCACTTACGTCAGACCACCCGCGGTTTATTGAATTCCATACCGTTTTTTCCAATTTGGAAAAGTAGAGGCGTTTACATGCCCTCTAGCGTCTCCTTCTCGGATATCTCTGATCCCTTCCGTGCCAGTTCGTCTGCCTTTTCGTTTCCCTATAAGCCACAGTGGATCTGAACCTAGTAGGGGCTGGTGTTGTGTAGCGTATACGGTGTATAGAATCCATGAAACTTCTGACGCCCTTTCATTTGACAAGATGGGATCACAGCGCTTGGACGTCTCCTTCTCAGATATCTGCGATCCCTCACGTGCCTGTTTGTCCGCCTATTCGTTTCCCTATATGCATGTTCAAGTGACTCGGAACCCAGTAGTGGCTGGTGTTGTGTCGACGTATACGGTGTATATAATCCTTGCAACTTCTGTCGCCCTTTGATTTGATAAGATCCCAGTGCCTTGACTATCCACGCATATAATCAAGTTCCAAGGCTCAATAACAAAAATGATCGCCTGAAATACGCAGGCTTGGTTAGGTAATCTGTATTATCGGTTCAGTGCCAGTTTATCTGAATAGACCCCAGATCCAGTACCGCATTCAATTTTTGAGCCATCAGTATAGATCGTTATATTACCGTCAACGAGTGGCCTATTCTTCTCGTGTGGCAGTGTGAGTTTTGTATAACTGTCGCAACTCAGGTTGAATTGCCATCCCTAATCGAACCACATGGATGAAGCAACCACGTCATACAGACTGGAGGTTATGTCTGTCTGTCTTTAACAACTGAATGAAGGTGGAAAAAATCCGGTCGTTTTGAAGACCATTGCTGACGATAAACGTGTTACCATTTGTAATATCAATTTATGCTGTTTGCGGCAACAGAATTAGAGTTCAATTGGTGTTTCACTGTCATAATAAATAGTTTTCAACCTGTAGTTTCTGAGATGAATTTATTAGACCATGGAAAATATGTATTTTTTTTCGTATGAATTTCAAAAATAAATGTTGAAATCGCATGTTAAACAAGAATTAGAAAATATATGTACAAACAAAAATATACATTCAAAAATATTGAGCACCAAACGTTATAAAAGACAACTGGGCCTGATAATTGATAATTTTTTGATGCTTTTCTAAAAAGCGGAAATCGACTATTATGCGGCCTATGTCTTTATAACATTTAAGATGTCAACAGAAACAAAAAAAAAAAGAGAACACACGTGCATAAAATATAACATCAACGCCTGCTACGCAAAGCCTTCTAATCATTTCTTTGGTGTTTGCTTGGCATCAGGCACAACGGATGCTGCAAACTTCATGGCCGCCTTAACCCTTTCAAGATCCGTCTCTGCCTTCTCATTAGCTGCAGTTAGTTCTTCGTCTTCCTCACACTCCATAACCGTACCTATACACTGTTCGTCGTCATCATGAGGCCAATATAACGGTTTACCCTGTCCCGGTATCATATGGGCCATTTCGGGACGACTCATTACATACTGTTCCATGGTCATGTTCTCGTATGGCATTAATTTTTTAATGCGTCTGATCTCATTCTCATACATAGCGATACGTTTATCGGAAGCCTCTTTAAATTGTTTCACTTCCTCATTCACCTGTGCTGCCAATTTTTCCCATTCTACATAATATTTGGTATGATCCAGGGATTCGTGACGTATGGCAAAAACATGTGCCAATTCTTCGTATTTTATGCGAAAATTTTCAACCATTTCAACAAAATCTGGACGTACATTTGTGCGATAATACTCCCAATCGACGTTCGGCAATTTATCACTAAGTTCATTGACTGTCCTAAATATCATATAGATTAAAGGTCATTTCAATGTCAATGTTATCAGTCTTACACACCTTTTAAATTTTCTTCTTCGGCTGGCAAATATCAAATATTGTGTCCTTTGATTAGCCGGCACACGTCTCAGTAGATCACCAAAGCCTGTTGATGCTAGTTTTCCAATGGGCATGTTCTCTAAAAAAATATACAATTTATGTTCAGAATAGAAAAGAATAATTTTTTTATAACCAAAAATATAAAAAAAAATATTTTCTTTTAATTTAATTTGTTTTTGTCAAAGTCAATTGGTTTTTCAATTATTTCCTGCCAAAGTTCTATAAGTCTTATGCCCTACTCTAGCATATTAATTTTTTTGATAGACTTCATCGTATATTTGTTTACTTTATCAAGCATTTCTAAATTTAAGGTCCATCACCGTTGTCTAGCAGGTAGTTTGTTGGCTTACTAGACTTAAGACCACGATTCAAACCCCAGGTCAGACATCAAAACAAAATATTAAAAATATTTCTTTGGATGCTTCCTCTCAGCAGATTTCTGGCAAGAAATGGACATGAGAGGTTAGGTTAGAGGACGTGTACTTGTCAGTCAAGACAAGTACAGTACCCGGAGGTCGGATTGACCCATTGTACATGGACATGAAAAGTTTTTCAAAAATACTGTCGTTCGGAGTCGACTTTAAACTGTATGTTCCGCCCCTCATGCATACAATAAGCACACACAATATAAGTGGTATGAGAAGCTAGGTCGTAATCCTGACTGAATGGTTGTAATGACCAATTATGTATGTTAATAACTTATAAATAGCGAGTACTCGTTAGGGACTTTTTAACCAGACCGAATCCGTCTATGCTGGGTTCCGGGTCATAGCGGAATACTCGGTAATAAGACGGCGGAAGCTCTCGCTAGGTTATGTTCACTTTCTGGATGCGATTTAATAGTTGGTCCTGTTCCTCCAATCTGCTACCTCTACGGCCTTATCAATGGATCGATCAAGGGGGAAGAGCTGAGGCGTTGGGGGAATGGATCGGGTTGTTATGTTTCTAGGTGTCTATGGCCTGCTATAGACAGTGTGTGAACAGGTTGGCTGCTGGGCTTGGATAAGGCCAGTTTAAAGTTAGTTATTGGGTTTATTACGGAGCACTGCGAGATTAGGGTCTGTTCCAGATCCCAGCCGGACTATTGCAGAATATGTTGCGAAGAGGAAGAGTTGGAGATTATCGAACCCCTCCTCTGTAACTGTCCAACCCTTAGTAGGTTAAGATTGAAGACCCTTGGCAGGGACTTCTTTGAGGATTTGAATTCTATGTCGAGAGCCGGCTTCAAGGCTCTTCATAGATTTATTATTAGCTTAAGCTGGTTGAGAAGTGCTAGGACTTCAGTCACGCTCTCTCTCTTGTGCGTTTGTACATACATAATTGGTCATTACAACCTTTCAGTCAGGATTACGGCCCAGTTTCTCACACCACTTATGTTGTGTGTGTTAATTTTATACATGAGTGGCGGGACCTACAGCTTAAAGTCGGCTCCGAACGACAGGTTTTTGAGAAACTTTTCATGGCAATTTTATTTGCACTCAGAGTTTTTGCCAGAAATCTGCTGAGAATAAGTCGCCGAAGAAATACTTTTTGTATTTTGTTTTGATACCTGGCCTAGGGCACGAACACTGGCTTTACGCCTAATAAGTTATTAATGACTACGTAATAAGAACACACGGAGACTTCCATATTACATCTATGTATTGAAAGAGGCTCCACTATTAGATCGTGATCAGTAAAAAGAGACTTCAAAATTATTTTTTTTAACCTTGCGTTAGAACAAGATTAGTTTTGAAATTTTTAAATATTTTTTGGAATTTAAAAAAGACACCTTTCGCATGTGTTTTCGACCACATAATGCATAATTTTACATGAGAAATTGTATTGAAAATTTTTTAAAACCTACGTATGTATGCGATTAGATGTATTTATAATAAATCTTGATATTTTAAACTTTTAAATGTTTTTAATTGTTTATTATTATAAAAAAAAAATTAAACTATAATGGGAATTTAATGATAAAAATTGTATTCAAACAATTCAATTGTATTCAAACATAACAAGCAAATCATTTTACCCGACCGGTATGGTATCTTTCAAAGCTCTAATGATGGCCGTGATATTATTCATGTTCCATGACACGGTAATTTATACCAAGAAAAAACAAAGAATTTCAATTGTTTCACTTGATTTTTCTTCATTTTTTTTTTTGGATTCAGTCTTATGGCATATTAATATGGACGAATGCAACCTGCCAGTTATTGGATAAAAACTTTGCCAAAATGGAATATTGTGCCCTCAAATTGAATACCACCACTAAGCAGCGTATATTTTCGGCATATATTAAACTAGCAAAACCCGTTGATAACTGCAAAATACGAATTGTTTTCAGTAGTCGCCAGAAAACATTTCCCATACATTTCAATACCACTTGGGATGCTTGCCAGTTTATGCGTAACACGAAACGTTTCAAGGCCTTAAAAATATTTTAACAGGTCATAAGCGAATATTCGAATATAAATCATACTTGTCCATTTAAAGTAAGTATCCTGTGGTGTTTATTATTGTTGTTGGCATGTAAACAACCCTGTTTCTTTAGGATGCAATCATTATAAAAAAATTTGGGTCCAGTCGATGAAGATCTGAATTTGCCTATGGGAGGTGGCTTCTATGATTTTAATACTCTTTGGATTATTGATGATAAAATTCGTATTGCTGTTGGCGGCTTGGTAGAGTTTAAAAATACCCGACCTACCAGAATACCACCGAACTATAGAAAAGGATAAGCAATGCCGCATTTGATGTTGTAAAAATATTCGTAATAAATTTGCAGCATTTTGAAGTCAAGGTTTACAATGTCAATTCATTCTCATCGTTACAGAATTTTTACGTTGGAGTCGAAATAATCGCCATTCTGAATAAGTTTTCCTAAGCCAACAATGGCTTTTCAAAAGGCCGGCTAACAACCTTAGGTTATTACTGGAAGGACTGATCCATGACTAAGATCTCCTTTTATCGGAATTTCCCAACCAAAGCTTCGATTGCACCGAACTAATTTAGTTGGCTTTGACAAAATTCCCCTTCTAAATAACTAAACTCTGTAGCTACAGTACTCTGTGAAAAGACCGATTATCAACCTCAGGAATTCTAATAGCAACACTAATAGGCCACAGCGCTCTTGGCAGTTTCTTTAACAGTCTCGGTCTGCCCCACCAAGATTATTGCAGCAACTACCATGATGTAGAAGATACAGAATCGTAACAGCACCTTTCATACCAGAGCACTGCACTTCAGAACATACATCGTCGGTTTTTGAGTGAAAAAACGTTTGAAGATCTGGGCATGGTGACGAACGTGTCTCTAAGGAAACTGGCCGGTTTCATATGGAGCTCGAGGTTATTCAAACCCACCACTAACGTCTCATGACAAGGGAGCTAACCTCACAGTGGATAATACAATCGGCCACATGGGCCACCGAGTATACTTGCCTATGAACGGCAAGCTACCCGCTAACCTAACTTAACCTAACCTCAGGTTATTTCTTGATAGTCAGATGCATGACTTAGATCTGCTCTTATTGTAGCTTCCAAACAAATGTTTTGTTTGCTTCAAACACATTTGGTTGGAGAAGAGACTTGTCCCCACCCTACTAAAAGGTTCTGGCCCCTTCAGTGGCGTGGAAATTTCCCTCCTTGCAAGCTTCTCTCCTGGACCATTGCCGAGACTACCAGCATCATCTGGCACCCAACTGAGGATAATCTTATTCTGTCTAACGGGCTGATTCAGCTTCTTTAGACAGTTTTATAATCGAATGGCGGTCTGACCGTCAGATACTACCTACTAGAATAAGTCGTGCTTTTGATCTGCAGCCCTTGCGCTGCCCAACTTCTTCCACTTCCTTGATTTTTTTTTAGTTGAACTTGGTCAGTACAGGGACTGCGTTCACCTCGTGGCATCTCAACGGGCCGCTATGCGTGCTCAAGTGAGCTTTTTGATATCACAGCTACCACTCCGACCTAACCTAACCTAACCTACTAGACTACGGCAACTATGAATGAATTGATAAACAGTAAAGTTAATGAGTTCCATAACAACAACGCCAGGCCACATACATTTTTGAGGGCAGTGCAGAAACTTGAGAGAGCTAGGCTTAGTAGTATTGCCGCATTAATTGGATCAGTTTTTATGTAAAAAAAACCGCGCTTTAGAACAATGGCTTCAAACCAAAGATATTATCGATTGGGACGGTATTGCATTGTCCTTGAAGCCTTTTTCTAATGCAAGGAAATATGTGATAAGACTTCAATCATTATGTTAGCCTGGTTGGGAGCAAATCGCGGAAAGAAATATTTTTGTTCGAGAAGTCTGAGCCGGTAATTGACCATGGACTCAAGCTTGATAAGTAAACATACTACCGACTGGAATAATGCGATTACTTAATTATCGTTTTGTTGTAATACTAGAAAATATGTCGGTATGTCCGACGGCTTACACCTAAGCCACCGTGTATGGAAAATCTGTGTCCAGTGCGTACATTCAAAATTTCTTTTAATCACACATTGTGTAACATCTGCCGAAGATACATACACAATACATTGGGAGTTCAAAACTAGACAATCATTTAGAAAACATTTCTATTATTTCTACATCCTCTCTGTAAGCCCTATATGCCACTTATGCACCGCACCTATACAGCTCACGCACCGAAACGTGCGTTTTGTTTCACTGTCAAACATCTTCAGTTTGGTTTATAATTTAGCCATGAATCGTCTTACAAACGAACAACGCTTGCAAATCATTGAATTTTATTATCAACATGCGTGCTCTGTTAAGAAAGTTCATCGCGCGCTTCTTCCATTTTATGGTCAGTATAATCGACCCATTGAAGCGGCTATTCGGGCTATTGTGACTAAATTTCGCACCAAATTTACATTGTTGGACATTAAACCACCGACACGTTTACGTAGAGTGCGAACTGAAGAAAATATCGCAGCTGTATCGGTAAGTGTTAATGATGACCATCAATTATCGATTCGTCGCCGTTCTCAGCAATTGGGCCTCTGTTACTCAACAACGTGGAAAATTTTGCGGAAGGATTTAGGTGTGAAGCCTTTCAAAATACAGCTGGTGCATGAATTGAAGCCGAACGACCTACCGCAACGCAGAATTTTTGGTGAATGGGCTCTTGGAAATTTGGCCGAAAATACACTTCTTTATCGAAAAATTGTGTTCAGCGATGAAGCCAATTTTTGGCTTAATGGATACGTAAATAATCAGAATTGTCGATTTTGGAGTGAACATCAGAAAGAAGCATTGCAAAAGCTACCAATGTATCCAGAAAAAGTCACAGTTTGGCGCGGTTTATGGGCTGGTGGCATCATTGGACCGTCCTTCTTCAAAAATGCTGCGAATCGTAACGTAACTGTGAATGGTGAGCGCTACCGTGAGATGATATCCAACTTTTTTTTGCCCAAAATGCAAGATCTTGACTTGCATGACATGTGGTTTCAACAAGACGGTGCCACATGCCACATAGCACGCGTAACAATGGACTTATTGAGAGGCGAGTTCGGTGAACACTTTTATTTCACGTTCGGGACCGGTCAATTGGCCGCCTAGATCGTGCGATTTAACGCCTTTTAGACTATTTTTTGTGGGGCTATGTTAAAGCTCATGTCTATACAGACAAGCGCGCTTCAATTAACGCATTGTAAGACAACATTGAAGCATTTATTCGTGAGATACCGGCCGAAACGTTGAAAAGAGTATGCCAAAATTGGACTAAGCGGATGGACCATTTGAGGCGCAGTCACGGTCAACATTTGCATGAAATAATCTTCAAAAATTAAATTATATGGATCGTACTATCGATTCAAATAAAGATTTCAAGCATTTTTCTGAATTTTATGTGTTTTTTTTTTGAAAAATTTTCCTATAGCTTTTAAAAAATCACTCATCAAGGAAAAAGGTGATAAGAATTCAATTATTATGTTAAGGCATCAATAGATTCATTCTAATGCTTGCATATCAACAAATAGGCTTGTAGGTGCAAATATAAACAAAATGTTATCGCTTTAAGAGATTAAAAGAAAAAGTAGCATAAAATTCTGCTGTTCCTGTTCAACAAGGATATGTTAAATTTTGATACATGCACAGATAATACCACACCACTGTTATGATACAAATGAAACAAATGTTTTTGTATTTTGTTTTACTTCACAGTTAATTTTCTAAGAAAAAAAAACCAGCCCTTTTGTTAACAGTTCTAAGTGGTGCTGGCATTAGAATGCAAGCAAAATTTATGCAACAAATGGAAATGAAATCCAGATTGAGCATAAAATCACAGGTAAATATTAAGGCATGCGCACTTGCAACATAAACAACATTTGACAGTTCATAACAAGAGGGTTGTAAAATTTTAGCACACAAACACCCTTAATGAATGCTTGCAATTTGACAGTTCTATGTGGCGAAGGCTCTCTCTTGCAATATATTTGACATTTTGTTTTGTTCATACGTACTATCTGTGTATATAATGGAAATGAAACAAACGCCAATTGAAAGCTGTCAAAAAGATTTTTTTGTAGCCCGTGTAGTTTATATAAAACTAAAAATTAATATTCTTTATTAAAAAAAATTGTTAATAAATCTTGCGAATTGCTAAAGTATTTGAGTAAAAAAGTGAGACAATTTTGTTAAGCAGCCGGAATTGTTTGTGATTGAAGCGAATTACAAGGAAATAAAAGAGATTTCTTTGAAATCAAAATTAGAAGATTTTGTGTTTGTATTGTGTTGTGCTGTGTTTTTATTTGTTTGACGGGCATTTCGATTTTCGGTTTTATGCTGACAACAAAAATTTCCCTAGGGAATGAAAGAGAGAGAGAGAAAGAGAAAAAGCCAAACCCTTTTGTTTAATCAAAAAATAAAGCAAAAATAATAATAATTTATTTATAAATGTGTTGTGTTTATAAGGAAATGTATGTATAGGTGTTACAACAGTGTATAATTCAATAAATCCAAAGCAATTTCCTTCTTAATGAATCAAAGTAAGTATATTTGTGGTAATTCATTTGTTCATCATTCAACCATGACCACTTAATTCCTTAAAGTGTTATTCGATAAGTCCTTAAGTTTTATAACCAATTTATTTAAAATCTTGTTAAAATTGTTTTAAAAATTGTTGGCCTTAAGCAAAAATCATTCATAAATTCTGGTATCAGCAGTGCGGAACGTTATGGAAAAAATCACAAACATTTTTGCTGTCAAAATTAAGTTGAAGCTGTCAGATTTATTTCAAGATTGTTTTGCTTCCATCTCTTGTGGATATGGGTGTGTGTTTACATATAAAATTTCGTACATTAATGTTGACCCCCTACTGGTAGCCTATGGTTACATCTGCAATATGTATGTATATATGTATATACGCTTACCTAAATTTATTTTATTAAACGCTCTCTCTATTTGAATGAGACTTAGAATAGGTTATTAAGAAGATATTCAAGTTTCAAAGAACATCGTTTCGTTAAAATCCCTAAGAATCCTACACAAGACCTTGTTCCCAACACATTATCCACTCAGAGAACACTAATCGACTGCTTATGTTCCTTACTTGCTTAATTGATCATTACAACCCTTTAGTGAGGACTACAACCTGACCTCTCACATCACACATGTTAGGTTAGGTTAGGTTAGAGGACGTGTACTTGTCAATTAGACAAGTACAGTATCCGGAGGTCGAATTAACCCATTGTACAACGTCCTAGTTTCTCACACCACTTATGTTACGTGTGTTAATTTTTATACATGAATGGCGGGACCTTTAGTTTAAAATCGACTCCGAACGACAGATTTTTGAGAAACTTTTTCATGGCAATTTTATTTACTTCCACAGTTTTTGCCAGAAATCTGCTGAGAGGAAGTCGCCGAAGAAATACTTTTTGATGTCTGGCCTGGGGCTCGAACCCTGGCTTTACGTCTAATAAGTCAACACACTACCTACTAGACTACAGCGACTTCATCATTCATGTTACGTGTGTTAACTTTTTACATGTCGACTCCGAACGACAGGTTTTTGAAAAACTTTTCATGGCAATTTTTTTTTCTCCCAGAGTCTGCCAGAAATCTGTGGAGAGGAATACTCCGGAGAAATATTTTTTCATATTTTGTTTTGCTAAAGATTGTTTGACTTAAGGTTTGAACCGAGGCCTTACGTCTAATAAGCCAACACACTACCTACTAGACTACGGTGACTACTTATCTTATTTATTTACTTATTTAATCATTGCAGCCCTTTAGTTAAGATTACAACCTAGCTTCTCACATCACTGATTTAGTTTATGCTAATATTATTTTAAGTGGCGGTATCTACAGTTTAATATCGACTCTGAACGACAGATTTTTTGGTTTACTCTCAGAGTGTTTGCCAGAAGCCTAGTGAGAGGAAGTCGCGGAAAGAAATATTTTTGTTCGAGAAGCCTGAGCCGGTGGTTGAACCATGGACTCAAGCCTAATAAGTAAACGTACTACTTACCAGACTACTACATTTGCCTTTCGCTTAGTTATAATACTAGAAAATATGTACGTAAGTAGGTCGACTTACACCTAAGCCACCGTGTATGCAAAATCTTTCAATCACCCACAGCGTAATATCTGGCAAAGATACATATACAATCATTTAGAAAACATTTCTATTATTTTGACATCCCCTCTATAAGCCCTATATGCCACTTATTCACCGCACCTATAC
The DNA here is from genome assembly GCA_932273835.1 of Sarcophaga variegata. Lineage (NCBI taxonomy): Eukaryota > Metazoa > Arthropoda > Insecta > Diptera > Sarcophagidae > Sarcophaga > Sarcophaga variegata. The sequence goes on from OW026360.1 coordinate 18,525,727, forward strand.
AGCAAAAGTGCACGCTTAAAGTCGAGACCTTTGCAGCGACATGGTCTTCTGTATACCTGTGTGGTTGTAGGGTGGCTTAGTAATTTTACTTACTATGTTACGGTTCTGTAGCATCACAAGTGACTTGGTTTTCAGTGCTCTGAATGGGTTCAAATTTATTTAATAGCTGCCGACCAGGTACTCAAAGAATGCACCACATAGCACAGCCACATAGCACATCCAAAGTCGATTATGGCCGTCTATTGGACTTAAACCTTTATATTCCAGGACGCTTTTGCTGTAATTGTTATTAATAACCATTCCAACCCAATTTACGCAGGTCCACCTCACACGTTTTTAAATTGTGTGCTTATAAACATGAAAATCTTGTTAGGTTTGGGTATACAGAAAAGCATAGTCTGGTTACAGGTTCGAATATATGTTGATCCAGATCAGTTCCTTACACACCTTTAGAGCTATTCATTTAGCAACCACAAGCAGCTTTAGAAGAGTTGTGATTGACCAGGTTTGGCTGTTATGTATCATAATGATGCAATTGATCTTAAGGCACATGTGCTTGATATCCTGCCTGAGAAGTTAGTTTGCTGACTGTAATTAATTTTTCCATACTCTGGATCCATTTGGTCCTAACATGCGCCTCATATCGAGCACGTAGAATCGCAACTGGTTTGATAGATTGGATTATTACCAATAATTAGTAGAAGCAGTTCTCATAAAGCCATTTATTTCAAAGCACATCCGGTGAACTCTTTGCAGTGTTCTAAGGTTGCACTTTCATATGTCGTCCAGAATATTTAAACGTAGTTAGCAGGTGTCTAACCATACTCCGTTCTCGGATTGCATAATTTATGACGAGAGTTGTAGAAAACAATAGCCTGTTATAAGGATTCAAATGTTTGATGACTCTAAATTCAAGCCTCCTAAGTCCGAATAACGCAGAAGACAAAGTCATTCTTTAAAATGCATGCTTCGTATTAAAAAATTTCCATAACAGAACAGTCAATCCACAAGTCTCTTGACCCAAGATATCTTCACAGATTATAACATCAAAAACTAAAGCTATAGGAAGGTAAGGCATCGCTACCACTTGAGATAGAGTTAAGACTCAAAGCTCTTTACCGCTTACCAATACAAGCTTGTAATATATTTTTAAAAAGGGCAACGATCCTGCGGACAAATGACAACCAAAGGACTCAGTGAACAAAACTTTACCACCACTATACCCAATACATAGTGACAGACTGGTTTCAACCTGGAACTCTCTAAAGCAGAGACTAATAAAACGAAAACAAAACAAAGAAATAATACAAAACAATTTGAAATGTTTTCGGATAGCAAACCATACTCCTTAAACCAAACTCCTTTAAGCTGTACCCTTAGCAGTTTCTTGGACCTAGATTCAACTGATGCTAAGTCGACTTACTGGATATATTGTATCAGCAATCTCAACCTCCTGTTTACAAAAGAACATCACGCTTAAAGTTAAAGATTTCCAGGTTCATTTCGTTCTTATCCAATAGTTCCACTTCCAGTTCAATAAATGCAAATTTTATTTAAAAGCAGCACCTTAAATAAGAAAATCTTATTGAAAACTAAAACACGTCTTCCCTACTTATGTCACACAATCATATTCATTTCAGCTAGAATAGAACGAACAACCTTTTTAATATTCTTGTGCTACTTCTAGTAGAATTTTTTGAGAAACTTAATTTAATTTCTTATTCACTTGAGCCCTTACCACACACTCTTTACACACAAGACATACACAGTCTTTAGAACTAGTGCTCAAATGAAATGTTAAACAGCCACTTAAGACAAGTTAAGCAAATCCCAATGACCCATAATATTATCATATAAAATACTTCAATTCAAATTCAAACTTAAAACGAAACGTAGAAATAATACGGAAAAATGTTTACCCATCATGTGCATGCGTATGCGTATAATGTAGCAGCCAAGGAATGTGAGTGAAGACAATAATGATGGCTGAAAACTTTGCATAATGGAGGACTATAATCATAACCGTTATATGAACATGATTACACTACACTTCAGAGGTACAGGAACATTTGATTATTAACACTTTAGTGAATGGGTGGGTAGATAGGGTAGATAGCTAGACTGGGTGAATACTGTTGCTGTTGCTCTATTTGTAGAGACAAAATATTTAAATTGAAAATAACGGTTAATAAAGAATTGTTTACGGGACTATTAACGTCATAGCTTACGAAGTAAGCTTCGAAATTTAATTAAAGTTCTGTTAATAGCATTGTTTGTATGGGCGTTAGTTAAATAAATTATTGAATTTGGAAGTTTGGGCGTGGCAACTATCGGGTCAGCCATCTAACGTTTTTTTTCTTCAACTAGTGCTTATTTCGTGAATGGTAACACTTAGCTCATGTCTGATTTAACAGATAATTAGTTTTATCCTTCCGCTGAACGAATATGGTTGTGTATACGCTTGAACAACGCTGGGAAATATTGCGACACTACTTTGAAAATCATGGTAATGTTGCACAATGTGTGCGGAAATTGCGTAAGGATTTTGGAAGAAGAGAAGTACCGTCAGCTCCATATGTTCGTTATCTTGTGAAAAAAGTGAAAGAAACTGGCATCATCATCGATAAACCAAAGCGTGAAAAGCCAAAAACAGTGTGTACATCCGAAAATATTGCTGCTGTGGCAGAAAGTGTGCGTGAAGCGCCATCAACGTCAATTCACCGTCGTTCTTAACAATTGAACATTTCGGAGACATCATTGAGACGAATTTTGCATAAAGACCTTGATATGACGCCACACAAAGTCCAATTGGTTCAGGAGTTGAAGCCAATTGACCATCTAATGCGTTTTCGCTTCGCTAAGTGGGCCTGCGATCGACTTACAGAAGATGCCGATTTTGGCAAAAAAATCATCTCGGATGAAGCTCATTTTGATCTTGGCGGATACGAGTATGTAAACAAACAAAATTGTCGCATTTAGGGCACAGAAAACCCGCACGCATACATTGAAAAGCCGACGCACCCAAAACGAGTCACTGTTTGGTGCGGATTTTGGTCCAGAGGCATAATTGGGCCATTTTTCTTCGAAAATGAGCAAGGAGTGGCCGTTACAGTCAATGGCGATCGTTATCGGGCCATGTTGAACGAATTTTTGTTCACAAAAATTGAAGAGGAGGATTCAACAGGACGGCGCTACGTGCCACACAGCCGAAGCTACACTCAATGTTTTGCTTCCTGTTTTTGAAGATCGCATTATCAGCCGCAGAGCTGATGTCGTTTGGCCACCTCGGAGCTGCGATTTGACACCGTTGGACTATTATTTGTGGGGTGCCGTCATAGATAAGTGTTACGCCGACAAGCCAGAGACAATTGATGCTTTAAAGGACAATATTCGTGAAGCCATTGGTGAAATACAGCTGCACACAATCGATAATGTGCTTAAAAATTGGACTGCAGGCCAGCCGAAGCAGCCATTTGAATGAAATTATTTTCCATTATTAACCGGAAGGATTGTACTTTCAAACAAAAAAAGAAATTTGAGAAAATATTCAGTAGTTTTTTTTAAAGCAATTTAAAAAAAAAGTTATTTGACGGACCCTTTAGCTTTCGAGCACTCGCCTCTTATGAGATTAACTTAAGGGATCTTAAAAGAGAATATATTTTATGGTATACAGATGGATCAAGAACAGATCTTGGGACAGGAGCAGAAAGTTTTGTACCGACCCCATGAGAAAACTCGCATGTACATATGTTCTGAGTGCTCAATCCAACTTCGACTTTCAGTACAGAGGGCGCGACATAGCATCCAAGCCCTTGTTTCTTATGAGATTAACTTAGGGGATTGTTTAGGAAAACTAAATCTGCTAGACTGGGGAATAACAAAACCTTACGATATGCTGAATCTCAGGTCATATGGGAATATACGGCAATAAGCAAACAGAAAAAGTTGCCAGAAGAAAGGTTTTCATGCCGCTGATGAGGCTGGAGAAGATAGCATATCGGTAACAGAGCACAGGGAGATTAAAGTTGGCTTCAAAGCGAACATACTTTCAAAAAACGCTAATACAATAGAAAATTCTTTTGAATTCTTATATGAGTTCTTCATGCATTTCTGTGCAGAGGGGTAAACAAACTCATTCATTTGCACAAAAAAAGAAAAGAATTTACTTGAAAAGAGACCTACAGTAGGGTGCCATTAAAAAGTATTTTTCATTTTATTTGTTTTTTATTTTGTTCGTGTATTTCTTTTTATTGTTTATTTTAATTTTTTGGTTATTTGTTTGGTTCGTTTTTTTTTATTCCTTCCTTCTTAACTATTGGCTGTGTTTTAAAATTCAATGATTTTTGCTTTGTTTTATTGCCTGCAGCATATTTTACTGTAGTTTTCCTTCACTTCGCGCTGGTATTTCTTTTTATCTTTTGTAACTCCTCGCACGCTTATCGTATCGCTATTGGTATCGACTGTTAATACAAGGAATACGATGAGATGAGATTTTTTGGTGCTTGTTTTTGAAAATTTTCCATAAGATAAATTACATTAAAATTCTGGTCCATTATTCGTTTCACTTAAAAATTTGTATTTTTATTTCTGTTTTCATTTTTTTCTCTTTTGAATTTGTTTTTTTCTTCATTTTTTTTCGAACAGCATCTCCTAAATAAAAATCATTCGAAGTACAACTTTTGTACAAGTATTTGCAATGTTTTATTCAATATTGAATTTGTGATTGGTTTGGGGTGAGAGTGTGTTTATTTGTGTGTATTATTGTATGCGGTCTATGGTGTTCATGTGCTGGTGGTAATCGTGTGGTAGCGATAGAATTAACCAGCGAATGTTTACACAATGAAAATTGTAAAGGTTTTGCGAAATGACTTGAATCTTTTTGGTGATTTCTGTTCCATAATTTTCAAAATATTCAACAACTGTAGTTTAGGACCATTAGGTCCGAGTAGACCCTTTCCAATATACAACAGAAATCAAGCCTCATCATCGTTAAGAAAGCTTTTCTTCTGGAAACTTTATCTGTTTGATTATTGCCATGTATTCCCGTGTTATCTGAGATTCAGCATGTCGTAATGTTTTGTATATCCCTAGTCTCGCAGATTCACGTAAACAATCCCTCAAGTTAATCTCATAAGAGGCGAGTACTGGGATGATATATCTCGCTTCTGTTCTCAAAGTCCAAGTTGAATTGAACACACAGAAGATACATGCGAGTTTTTCTCATGGGCTCGAGATAAAACCTCCTGCTCCTGTCCCCAGACTCGTTCTTGAGCCATCTGTATACTACAAAATAAACTCTCTTTTAAGAGAGTTTTCAACTTTTGGATTACTCCATTCATATTCGTCTCCTTGTGAAACACTTCCCTAAAATCATAGAGTCTACTGTAGTAAAGCTGTTATCCAATCAATGCCTTAGGCTACGAACTTCTCTAATGAATTTCGTGTTAGGTAAACTAACCAAGTCATTGATCGTACACCAAATAAACCATACTTGATGTGCCCTTATCCCTCATCCTGAAACTGCGGTAGTCTAGTAAGTAATGTGTTGGCTTTTTCGACGAGAGCCCGTGATTCACACCTTGTTTGCCTCAGATCAGTAGTTCGCTGTCAACATTAAAGAGGATTGTAATTACCAATTAAGAAAGTTTAGTATCCTCATCCCGCTTCTATATGTAGCGATTAGAGAAAATTTCCAGCACCGCTGTAGGACAGGTTTTCATTCTTTCTGTCATACCATATTACTGGCCTTTCTGTCTTGTCGAACTCGTTTTGAATTGTTTTCAGACTTGATGTGTCTGTATTATCATCATAATGTATATACAGTGCATAATAAGAGGCCATTTTGGAAGATGATAGTCCGGTGGATACATTCTCAGGATATCCCTGCAATCCTTCTACATAGCATCACGACGTATCTGGCCTTTCCTCTTTATATAAGCTCTCCATGTCAATTTACTGTCTAGTGATAGTCCCAAATATTTAATTTAGATTTTCTGTGATCTTATTCCACCCCAGGGTCGAAAATTCTTCCATTTAAGAAATTTCCTCCTTTTTGTAATTGGTATTACAAGAACGGGTTTATCCTTAGGCACACTGTCATGCTGCAATGACTTACAATCTCTAGACCTCCATGAATGATGTCACAACAAGTCTCTACATTAATTTTTTTAAGCTATAAAGACTTCCAGGGATATGCCGATGGAAGTCGATGCTCGTCTCAGATAGTTTTGTCAGGAATTTATACACAACTAGACTCCACATTAGTGATGATAGGACACCACATCCTCCAGTTTGTGGGCTCTTAATATCTCATTTACTGCGTATGGTTCCCCATATCGTGTGGATAGCACCTCTGTCATATAACTGGACATCATTAGCTTCTATGCCCCCTCTATCTAACCGGCGTTTATTACTTCATGAGGATTGTTATCAAATGTGCTCTCTGTGTCAACTATTTATGAATGAATTTCATGAAATCTACAAATGCTGTTTCAGTGAATCTGTCCGCCCTAGGATATAGTAGTGTGGTGTAGTCTTGCACAACTTTCTCAAATGTTTTCAAAATGGAAGACGTAAGACTAATTGATCTGAAGGATTTTAGGTGTATAGTCTTATTTTTTCCACTTTTGGAAGGAACATCTCTTTGCCAGACTATTGCTCAAGAGCTAGGCTATAGCGGCATATAGTTATTAGGAATGACAATAGTTCCCTTGTGTTCCTTTTGTAATGAGAAAGAAAAGATTCAAACCGTCCCCTGGGTTCTTGTACGGAAAAAAAGATTATCTCCCTGGATCCCACAGCCTAAGCAAATCTCTGGCTTCGCATTACAAAGTTCAGGGATCCATGAAAATAAACTTCAAGTTCAATCATATGTCTTCAATACATTCGCTTGGTTGCTTAGATTCCATTCACTTTCCCTATCTCCCACTTTTACCAATAAATACGTATGATTGTGTGTCTATTGGCGAATTGTTGCTTACATTGTTGGCTTGGTTGTTTTGGTTGTTTGGCTCTGTTGCTGACTGGTTCCATTGGTACATGTTTGTTAATTCCTTTAGCCTTCAATGTTGTAAAATATCCTCGGAGGCAATTAGTTTATTTGTACAATTTCATTTTGTTTAGGCCTTTGGAATTTTAATGTTTTGCTGTTTTGCAGCAACTCTGTTGCTATCGATGCTTCATGTGGATTTTCAGTTTTTTTTTGGTTTTTGCTTGTCTTGCTATTTTGTTTATTTATTTGAGAAAGTTTAAATTTACTGTTTATTGGTCGGTCAGAGAGATAATGTTTATTTAAAAGTTTCTTCAAGAATTCCTCGGGGTTAAATACTATTTTCGAAAAAAAAATATGCGAGAAAAAAGAGAAATTTATTGGGGTTGTAAACTTTGTACGTATAAAATATGTTCAGCAAACGAAAATACTTCCGTAAATAGTTTACGACCCCCGGGCAAATATTTAAAGTGATATACTGGAGGCGACTAAAGGACTTACACACTCGCTGTAGTTAAAAGGAAAGTGAATTTTCTGCATAAGAAAATATTTTAAAAAATCTGGCCAGTGTGCTATTATTGCCATTAATAAGGAAACCTAGTTATTAAAAGGGGTTACTCAACGCCAGTATTAACTTTTAAAAATTGATTCCGGATTTCTTAATAGTTTTTTGCTTATAAATCTTAAGGTCTGTGAACTTATAATGAAATTTGGCTTAGAAATCATTGATTTGTTCCCACTTAAATTTAATTTAATTGAAAACCAAACATATTACATATCATTGTACATCCATTACCAAATTTATCTTCCAAAAAAAATGCGAGAAAAAATCTCCACCAATAAAATTTATCATCTGACATTTTGATGTTTCCAAGAATTACAGCCAATTTTTAGCAATAAAATATCCAAACTTCAAACATAATATACATACCCCCACGTATGTACAGGAAAAGGATATAAATAAATATAATTTATTAAAATGCAACAACAGCGACAACAACAAAATGAGAAAAGAACATATTTTAACAAATCGCAAATGGGCTGAAAAACTGTTGCACTTATTCGATAATAGGGAGGGAAAAAATAAGAAATTTTTGTTGTTTCAAACAAAATTTAATAAACTTTTGTGTTAGTATCTTAAAACAACGATTCATAAACAGATTTGAACTATTTATATCTACGAGGGCAGATCAAAAATTGCCTTAGCTACCAAAGAAAATGATGGATGGACTTTTACCACGTGGTGAATGAAATATTTAATGGGCCTTTTAAGTATAATTTCATGTAATTGTCGGCGACAATGCCGTAAGTTGCCCATCTGTGTATTCCAACTTCTCCAGTATTTTTGCCGGCATTTCACCAATTGAATATCAGCACTGGAAGCCTGTTGCTTAAGCACCCAACCGGCATATCTGCAGCATTGTGAATAGTCTGTCGGCTTTAATTTTTATATAAGATGGACTTCATTGGATAGGCCTAATTGTTAAGATTGCTATACAACCAAAAAGTCAGATTATTCGCCACTTTTTACTCTAAAACAGTGCGTACGTTGCGTAGTCTAGGTGCCGTTGTTTAGTATGTAGGTGTAGACTTATGAAACGTGCGGCTTTAGTTCAAATCCCGGATCAGACATCTCTAATTAAACGACATATGAAAAAACATCTTTGTTCGATGACTTCCTCTCAGCAGAATTCTGACAAAAACTATGAGAAAATATGAAATTGCCACGAAAACTTTCTCAAAAATCTGTTGTTAGGAGTCGACTTTAAACTGCAAGTCCCTCCACTAACATATAAAGTTAACATACATAATATAAGTGGTGGGAGAAGCTAAGTTGTAATCATAACTGAATATATGTATATATGTATGCTCTTCTCTTCAATGCAGATGAAACTCTTTTAGCCCTCTTTGGAAACAATTCATACAGTGCAATTCACTTTTTTGACTGCTTCCTTGTCGCAAGTTTGAAGTGGGCGCTCATCCTATTCTTAGTTACACATCAGAACGAAAACTTTGCTCTATTGCAGCGAAACATCGAAAATCACCATCATTAATTGAAACACTTGGAAAAGGCAGCTCACATTTCAATGATCGTATTGAAATAATTCGATTTCTTTTCTTTCCAGCGTTAATTCATGTGGCCCTCAAACATCGATTGTATCCCAGTGTATGCAAGTCGCCGTAGTATAATAGGTAGTGTGTTGACTTATTAGACGTAATGCCAGGGTTCGAGCCCCATGCCAGACATCAAAAAATAAAAAAAAAAATTTTTTTCTTTGGCGACTTCCTCTCAGCAGATTTCTGGCAAAAATTCTGAGAGTAAATAAAATTGCCATGAAAAGTTTCTAAAAAATCTGTCGTTCCGACTCGACTTTTAAACTGTAGGTCCGACCAGTCATATATAAAATTAACACACACAATATAAGTGGTGTGAGAAACTAGGTCGTAATCATGACTAAAGGGTTATAATGATCAATTATGTATGTATCTCGGCAATGGCATCACGAATGTTGGCCTTCAAATGCTCAATTGTATTTGGTTTGTTGGCATGACAAGTGTTTAACGCTGCCCCACAGAAAATAGTTCGACGGTGTCAAATGCCATGTTCTTGGCTGCCAATTGTCATCACCATTTCAGTTAATAAAACGGCCATTACACGTTTGACGTAATAAATCGATTGCAGCATGAGACGTGTGGCAAATTGCACGATCCTGTTGAAACCAAACATCGTTCTCATCAATACCATGAAGAGCGGGTACAAAAATTCGGGTGTCATGGTGCAATAGGTATCTCCATTGAACGTAATGTTTGTGCCGTCTTCATTTCCAAAGAAATATGGGCCAATGATGCTTCAGCTCCACAAGCCACACAAAACAGTCACTTGTTATGGGTGCATTGGCTTCTGTAAGACCATGTATGGGTTTTCTGAGCCCAAATACGACAATTTTGCTTATTAACTTACCCATCAAGATGGAAATAAGCTTCAAAAAAAAAATGATATTTTTTTTTTTCAAAATCGACATCATCGAGCAATTTCTCGTCGGCCCAATAAATCCCAACGTTGCTTGAGCAAAGTCGATTCATTGCGTTTAGTGGAGATAATATACTGGTCTACTGGACAGACTACTAGTCTACTGGACAGACTAGAATGACACTATTTTTGCCAGATACGAAATAACCGCTGATTTAAATTTAAACAGATAGATGGGCCACCCAATATAATGTATCTTCCATAACAAAATCCTTCAAAAACGATCAATTTATTCTTTTGAGAGCGCAAAAAAGGCCACAAAATTTAATGTCAGTTACATGTGTTGCATGGTTACAGTGTGTTTTGCAAAAATTAAAAATTTTTTACTGACAGTGTTTAATGTTTATTTAATATGTTGTAGTGTAAGGCAGCAACAACAATAGCTACGTTTCGTTTTTAACATTTTTTTCTTCCAAAATCCAAATCATAATGACTTTAAAATGACTTGACGAAATGAAAAAAAATTTTTATGAGATTTTTATGTTCCACCATATTTAGTGTTTGAGGTGGACATGCTTGCTAACTTAACTTAAGTTTTGTTTTTTTCTTTTGTTCCCGGTAGCGAAATAAGAAATGAAAAATAATTTTTCATTCTCGAGCATTTCCTCTAGCCAGTAGCTAACATCCAGCCAACAGTTTGTTAATAATTGGTGAGATGTCATGTTGCTCCAGAGGTGGTGGTGGATAGTGTTATTGTTTGTCAGAGAGTGGCGCGCTAAAAACACATGTCTCGTAAATTGTGGCTAGACTGATTGGAAAAAGAAAAAATTACAAACAGAGGTTGTACATCTGTCAGCCTCTGACATTCAAGTGATGAATGTCTCTTAACTGGGTGTTTCAAATTACAGTGACTTTACGCAATTGTGTGCGTCCTTGTATAGGCAATAATTCTTTCTTTGTACGGATCCTTTACGATTTGTAAGCGAAATTGATTGGTTATTTCACGCAAAAACACACTTGCTCATCCTTATGATAATAATGATCCTTTAAATGAGGACTGAAGAAGAAAATGAAAAGTCATGTAAAATTTATTTTATTTTTATAAAAAAAGAAGATATGCAACATTTTAAATTAAATAAATTGCCTTAAAGTATGCTTTATTTATATGCAGGAGAGTAACAATGATTTCTTATTAAACCTTCCAAATGATTGGAGGCTTGCTGGAGGTCTTTGAACGATTAACGCCTTATTTAGGTTAGGTTAGAGGACGTGCGTTTGTCAATTAACACAAGTACAGTACCCGGAGGTCGAATTGACCCATTGTACAATGTCCTAGCTTCTCACATCACTCATGTTGTGTGTGTTAATTTTACACATGAGTGGCGGGACCTACAGTTTAAAGTCGACTCTGAACGATAGATTTTTTGAGAAACTTTTTCATGGCAATTTTATTTGCTGTCAGAGTTTTTGCCAGAAATCTGCTGAGAAGCAGTCGCCGAAGAAATACTTTTTGTATTTTGTCTTGATGTCTGGCCTGGAGCTCGAACCCTGGCTTTACGTCTAATAAGCCAACTTCAACGCCTTATTTACTGGCTATTAATATTTTGTTCAGCACTGGCTTTGTTCTTTTTGTTGATAGCTCTAGTCTTGCCGCGCTTCCGCATACGTCCATGACCATCATTCTTTTTGAAGCAGGTTTCATTTGTTGCATTTCCGTAACTTTTTGTTCGAATGCAGTTTCAGTGTTATTAGGCGGAATATTTTCGATTCCCTCAGATTTTCGATCCATTGAATGTAAACGAAATTTCTTATGGACATACTCGCCTTCATCAAAGGATATGCGATGATTAGATTCAACAGGCTTAGTCATTTAAAGAATTATTTTATTTACAACTAAAGCCTCGGTTAGCCAAACGTCAATGGAACATAGGTTCGTTTTTTTTACATATGAAAAGCAATGTAAATGCTTACTGGACTTACGTTATGGTTTAGCAATTGCTCTCATTGCTTTTCGTATTCTAAAAACGAACATACGTTCAGTGGACGTTTGGCTAATCGAGGCTTTAGTTGTAAATAAAAAAGTGAATTAACATCATTGCTGGAGTAAAGTATCTTTCTATCGAGCACTCAATGCTTTTGCTATTCTAAAACGAACGTACTTCGTAAACGGTTTGCTAACCGCCCCGATTAGCCCGGTTAGCCCGGTTAACCCTTAGGGGATGATTCCTAAGCATGCATTGTATTTTGTTGGAACAAGTTATGGAAGGGACGAAAGAGAGAGTAGAGAAGTTATAGGCAGTAGATGTACATCTGTTTATATTAAAAGGACTCTGTAGAAAGAGAATTCCACATATGTATGTATACTCCGACTAAGGAATACAATACGCCATTCGCTAGCCAATCAACCAGAAACGGAAGAGCTCTACGTGCCAAATGTTTATCCTTTAAAATTATGAAGTTTTTGGGCACACGTTTTCTTTATATATGGCAAGCATATGCCGATAGCGAGAAAACAGTGAATAACAAGCCATATGCAATGGTGTGCTAATGAGTTAGATACCCCATTGCACCTTTAACCTCTTTTGTACGCTGTTGAGAAGGCTCAAAATAGCTCCATACATGAGCGTTATTTCCACATATAAATGGTGTTAATAGTAAGGAGACCAAATGGAGTCAATTATTTGTTGTACCGTCATAAGTAATCGAGACTGAATGAATGCCCTCAAGTCGCCATGGTCTACTAAGTAGTGTGTTGGCTTATTAGACGTGAGACCTCGGTTCAAACCCCAGCTCAGTCATCTACAATTGAACGAAATATGAAAAAATATTTCTTCAGCGACTTCCTTTCAGCAGATTTCTGGCAAAAACTCTGAGAGTAAATAAAATTGGCATGAAAAGTTTCTCAAAAATCTGTCGTTTGGAGTCGACTTTAAGTCCCCCCCACTCATGTATAAAAACTAACGCGCACAACATAAGTGGTGTGAGAAACTAGGTCGTAATAATGACTAAAGGGTTGTAATGACCAATTATGTATGAATGAATGCTTGTTTCAAGACGTGAGATAGATGCTGGTTCAAACGAACATTGCGTTGAATTTTCACGCCTAGAATAGCGAAAATATATGACTTCTTATCTTTTTTTTCAGTTGGCGTAATTCTAGGCTGGCACGTATAAGTCAGTAAACACCATTAGTCCCCTGTTTGCTTACATGGTCTTCTTACAAAACAGGCCCTAAGTCATTTTGGAATTAAAACGGACTCTATTCACACGATTAAAAACGCTTAATTTTATCCAAAAATCTGTTCTCAACGGTTACGGATTTATACGGTTTCGGCAAGTAGGTTAGGTTAGGATGTCTACTTGTCAATTAAGACAAGTACAGTACCTTGAGGTCGAATTGACTCATTGTACAACGTCCTAGTTTCTCACATCACTTATGTTGTGTGTGTTAATTTTATACATGAGTGGTGGGACCTACAGTTTAAAGTCGACTCCGAACGACAGATTTTTGAGAAACTTTTCATGACAATCTTATTTACTTTCAGAGTTTTTGCCAGAGATCTGCTGAGAGAAAGTCGCCGAAGAAATACTTTTTGTACTTTGTCTTGATGTCTGGCCTGGGGCTCGAACCCTGGCTTTACGTCTAATAAGCCAATACACTACCTACTAGACTACGGCGACTTCTTTGCAAGTAAATGTTAATAATTCCAATTAGATTTGTGTGGTGTTATCGCCTTAAAGCTGCTTTTCCAGTAAACCCCTGTATAAGCAGAGATCCAAAACTATTTTAATCTGGATCCTCAAATTTCACTAAATTTATTCTTTTATTCGATAAGCTTTTAATTCCCAAACACATGTTCATATTAAACGAAAAAAAAGAACGAAAAAAGAAGGAAACGATTAAATGACAATAAAATGCAATATCTTATGCTGACAGCAAAACACAATAACAGTTAAGCACTAACACAAGTACCACTTAAAGTTCAAAATTTTGAAAAGCGATTACAATTTGAGAAGCTTTAATATTAAATATCCTGGCACTGTACTGTAAAGGACACACAAGTAAACAAAACAAATGCAAATTTTCGTTTTCTTTTTGTGGCACAAAACATTTTCAATATCTCTGCCACTGCTAATGCCGCTGATGTTGCTGCTATTGTTGCTGCCTTTTTGAGCCACCAGTATAAGCATACCAACAGCAAATTTTATTTACTTGCAACACACAATGAATAAAATAAGAATAGAAATGAAATAAAATTTTATAAAAATAAGATAAACACGTACTATCTGGACTGATGACAGCTTGACATTTGACAGTTGTACTCTGCAACAGTTACAGCCAAAAAAACAAAACAAAAACAAAAGATAGAAAAGAATTTTCGTCTTCAAGAGATAAAAATGTTACCAAAAAATATACGAAAAAAAAATATGCAAAAAAGAAATGCCATGAAGACATAACAATGACATATGAAATAACGTAAGAACGTATTGTTATTGTTGACATTTTATTTTTCATTGCTTTATTCTTTCAAAAAGAAAATCTACAAGAAATGTGCAAGAAAATATGAAAATAATAAACATACACGAGCATACACGAGTAGATATGGTCGTCATACTTAATTCTTTTGCATTGTAAAACTCTGCAGTTTTTATTTTTTTTTTATTTTTTATGTTCTGTGTGTGCATATCCCAATACGGTATGTGTGGCCATGAAATAGAAAAGGCCTTTAAAAGCCTTGTATGAAGGCCTTGTATATAAAGTAAATGTAATATGTTTTGCATTTTAAAGGAGTATCAAGTCGCGTTAGTCTAGTAGGTAGTGTGTTGGCTTATTAGACGTAAAACCAGGGTTCGAGCCCCAGGCCAAAGGTCAAAACAAAATACAAAAAGTATTTTTTTGGCGACTCCTCTCACTGCCGGACTACTGCAGTGTGTTTCAGGCGGAGGTGACGGCAATTTATCGGGCTGCTCAATGGATACTCGTCAACGGTGCTCCTTTCACTCACGTCTCGGTCTTCTCAGTCAGGCCGCGATAAGATCTCTATCGGGTTTAGTGAATAATTCTAGGATAGTTAGGGAATGTCGCCGCTGTCTCGAGCTTCTTTCTTGGCGGGCACAGTAACATTCTGGGAAACTGTAGGGCCGACGAGCTCGCCAGAGCTGGTGCGCTCCTTCCGGAATCCTCTTCAATTGAATTGGGTACGCCACTTGTCTCGGTCAAGTTGGATATTGCGCGGAAATTCTTTCGGAACGCCAACCCATCCTGGGTCAATGAGTAGTCCTGCTCCACCGCTAGACTCACCTGGCCCTTGATGGATAGAAGGCGTACCAACCACAGTGACCATGCTTACAGGTCATTTCGTTATGGGTAGACACGCGGAAAGATTGAGGCTCCCATTTAACGACTTCTGCCGTGGATGGAGATCCGCTGAGGAAGAGGAGACTGTTATCCACTTTCTTTGTCAGTGCCCGGCTCTTGCTAGGTGTAGATATAGCTTATTTGGCTCCCCATTTCTCGTCAGCTTGACGGAGCTATCATCTATTGATATCAAGGATATAGCTTCGTTCATCAAACTTTCTGGATGTTTTTCCAGTGTAGGGTAGTCGTGCTTTTGATGTGCAGCTTTTGCGCTGACCAACTTTTTCCTCTTCCCTGATTTTGGTGGAATTTGGTCAGTACAGGGACTGCGTTCACCCGTGGCATCACCACGGGCCGCTATGCGCGCTCAAGTGAGCTTTGTGATATTAGGGCTACCACTCCGCCCTAAACCTAATTCTCTCAACAGATTTTTGGCAAAAACTCTGAGAGCAAATAAAAATTTCCACACAAAACAAGTGGTGTGAGAAACTAGGTCGTAATCCTGACTGAAGTGTTGTAAAGACCAATTATGTATATTATGTTATGTATCAATTGATTATACAAGGCTACTGACATTGCCTCTTTTTCTTTATCGCGGGCATATCCTATCCAGCTAATAGGAAAGCTGCCTTCCTCTCAAGCTCATTTGACTGCTCATTAAAGTGAATGCCTACCCAGCACAGGGTCCAGATAATCACAAACTATTTTCTTTTCGAACATGAGCTCAAATGGCGACTTGACTGTCAGCTAGCAATGCCACTTTCCGTCCTTTGTTGCTTCCGGCCAAGTTGAATTGAGCATATCTGCCGATCACATAGGCCTCTAATATAGGCTACATAGAGAGACCACAAACAAGAAGAAAAATAATAAAAGAAAATCAACAGTAAGCAGGTCAGTTCGAAAAAATGAGAGAAATTAGCAGCTTCCAACAGGAACATCCGAGATTTGACAATTCACAACGGCCATCCTGCATCACACAAATTATTTGTCATTTATTTAGTCGGTTTTACCAACTCACCGTGAACGACTATGTAAGCAACGACGTATGTTCAATGAATAGGCTCTGGAACAGTAGGCAGCACACTCTAATTGTTATCGAAAAATCAACTTCGCTGATGAAGCTCATTTCTCTCTGAATCGGTACATGGACATTCACAATTTGCAAATTTGGAACGTTCCCAGCCCCATGAGATACAAGAACATCCAATTCATTCCGAAAAAGTCACCGTTTGGTGCGAATTTTTGACTGGCAGCGTCATCAGTACATATTTCTTTCGAAACAACGTTGACCAGGCCATTACTGTCAACGGCAAGTACAACAGGTCAATGATTATCAACTTCTTTTAGACTGAATTGAATGATGGCAACTTCCTTCAATAGAACGATATTACTTGCCAAACAGCTTAGTCCGCATTGGAGGTTACGCACGAGCGAATTGAGGGCATGGTCATCTCATGTGGTTGTGATTTAACTGGCAACTGAAATCGTGCCGTAGTCTAGTAGGTAGTGTGTTGGCTTATTAGACGTAAAGCCAGGGTTCGAGCCACAGGCCAGACATCAAGACAAAATACAAAAAGTATTTCTTAGCCGACTTCCTCTCAGCAGATTTCTGGCAAAAATTCTGAGAGTAAATAAATTGCCATGAAAAAGTTTCTCAAAAAATCTGTCGTTCGGAGTCGACTTTAAACTGTAGGTCCCACCACTTATTTATAAAATTAACATACACAACATAAGTAGTGTGTGAAACTAGGACGTTGTACAATGTTCGACTTCCGGGTACTGTACTTCTCTTAATTGACAAGTACACGTCCTGTAACTTAACCTAATCGTGCAATTTGAACCCGCTATAGTTTTTTTCGTAAGGTTTTCTTAAGTCTTATTTGTATATGAAAAAACCACACATTTCCCCAAAGCCAACATAACCAATATAATCGGTCCAATGCATAACCAATATAATCGGTCCGTAGCAGGCATTTAAATGATGTTATATTCCCCATATAATAGCATCAGTAGGCCTTTCAAACCTATAAAAATTTCGATGATATTTCACACATAATTTTTGTTTTTAATTAAATAATCAGTCAAGTGGTTAGAATTCTGTTGTCCAAATTGACACCAGAAATCATGGCATATTTCCGCAAAGGAAAGATTCGATGAACTCTGGTTAAAGCAACGGTAACCTCAAAATGTTTAGTTTACTTGAGTCATATAAACTATTATTGTATTATGGATAGTACAGATATGTTGGATCGTTCAACCTCAGACTCGTATTCTTTAATCATCTGGATGTTATGCACAACACCATTCGCTAAAAACGTTTTGTGAATAAATTTTGGCTGCTTAAGATTCCTGCATCTGAAGTTCTCTAATGGTTGTCGCTTATTCCTCGTTATTACGGCTTCTGAAAAACTCCTAGGAGCCTAGGCAGCGTTATAACTGCCATGAGGTTGTTAAGATAGATTCGGGTTAAATTTAAAGATTTTTTTCCTCTGTACAATGGTACATACATACATATGTACGTATGGGTACATTTTGACACAATCAATGATTGAGATGCAGTAGATCTCCATTCAACAATTCAAACGAAAAACGTAAAATTATGTTCGAAGTTTATCAGTTTAATTGAACTACAAGTAATTTAAGCATATTCAATATTAAAGTAATTGTCAATTAAAATAAATTGTCAATATAAATACGTCCGGTATAATACCAGACATTTCATAAGTACAGTAGCTTTCAAGTTTGAGTTTCATTTTCAATAGTTTGTTTTTTTTTTAATTGTTTCTCACAGAGATTTTGATATTTTTCTAGAGAAGAGCCTTAAGCCTTAAGCCTTAACTGACAGGCTTAATGACAGCTGGGTATCCTATTCTATTGATTTAGTAGATCACCTTTGCAAAGAGGCATACGTTTCACTGTTTAGCTGACACTTTAATACTCGAACTTGCTTATTTAATTGGTCATGACAACCCTTTACTCTCAAGAGCTTTTGCCAGAAATCTGCTGTGCTGAGAGGAAGTAGCCGAAAGCAAGGTTTTTTTTGCTTCGTTTTGTTCAAAATGCCTGGGACAGACGTCGTACTATACTATAACGTGCTAAGCGGAAAATAAATTCCATGAAATTATCTACCAGACTATAATAAAAATATTTCATTCCCATAAAGTCTTGTGGTATCTTTTCAAGCTCCTCAAGAGACACGCTATACGGCAGAAACCTAGGCAAGATTAATACAGAATTGCCGTCCAAGACTCGTCAAGAAAATCACAGCAGATAACAACCAGTTTAGTTATGAATGCTGCGACTGAAAGAGATCCGATTAACGCTTGTGAGAGATTACTATCTCAGTATCAAAAACCCGTATGGGTGTGAGAAGCTATGCCGTAATCCCGCCTGAAGGGTTGTAATGACCAATTATGTATGTAGTATGGGTGGTGGAGTATTATCTTAAAAACAAGCCCTTCTGATTAAGTGGTGTATATGAATCCCTGGTAACAACGACCACTTGTTTTTGCTTTGAATTTCAAAGTGAAGTATTTTAACTAGATTGGATACCAACAAGTTACGTTATTTTTACTCAAAGCCTCAGATAAGCTTCAGATAAGATAGAAGAAATGCTACGCTTTCAGTTAAGAGGAAATTTCCTAAGAGGCCTTGGCTCAAACCCCAGCCCAGACATGTTACACAAAGCAAAACATGAAAAAATATTTTTACTGCGACTTCCTCTCATCTAGAAGACAGTTGGTTAGCTTATTAGACGTGAGGCCATGCTTCAAACCCAAGCACAGACATCTCAAGTAAAACAAAATATGAAAATATATTTCTTCAGCTACTTCCTCTCAGCAGATTGCTGGTAAAAACTCTGAGAATAAAATAAAATTCCCATGAATCTGTTGTTCAGAGTGGACTTTAAACTGTAGATCACGCCACTTATGTAAAAAATTAACACACACACACAACAGAGTGTGTGTGAGAAACTAGGTTGTAATCCCGACTGAATGCTTGTTATAAGCAATTAAGAAGTTAAATGTCAATTAATTTGATCACCAGCAAATCAGGCATAAACTTCATGACAAACTTGTTACCTTCTGCTGTATCTGATGCAATTTATTCATATCTAACGGATGTAGTTATATTTTTTTGTTTTGTTTAATTATAATTTTTCAATTATACTCATAAAAATGGAAAACAATTTAAAAGTTTTCATTGAAATTGTATATATAAACGGCCTAAATTGATTGATAATAGCGGTTCCAGTTGAAAACTGTATTCAATCATTATCTTAAAATGTGTCCGCGGAAATTTACAATTTTTCTTGTTGTAAACCTGACAGTAAGATGGATATTTTTGGATATTTCTTCGGGTATTGAATTTATTTTTCTGTTCAGTTGATAGTGTCTGGCGTGGTCCACATCAAAGTGACAAAAATAGAATGTGAACACAGTGAGAAGTATTTCTATAATCACACTTGCCGTCTGAAGCCTATAAATCGTTATAAAACCGAAGCCTATTTGGAAGCTTGGATAAGAGATGCTATAAGAAATGCTACTGTAAGTTTAGGCTTTATTATCGCAGTTCTACTGTAATCAAATATAATACTTTTCGTTCCAGACGAATATTGGATTCTTTGCTCGTAATAGTGCCAATGCTTATAAGCCCTATTTGGTGAATTTCACCTCCAATTTATGCCATTTTCTGGACAAGAAAGCCTCTGGTATTTATGTAAACTTCTTTATGAACACTTTAAGGAAGTATTCAAATATAAATCACACGTGTCCCTATAGGGTAAGTGCTCCATGTTCAATATGCTTCGTATGTATAATTTTCTTTTCTTGATTTAAGGGTACTTTTACGGTTAAAGGCTTTTATGTTGATGGCAGCTTCATACAGGCTGAGTTAATACCCAGGAATGTTTATAAGATAATCGTGGCATTCTATGAAGGCTATCCTTTGGATTATATTGGCAAAGCTGTATTTTATGCTGATGTTTTTGATAAGAAATAATTCGGTGTAAAGAAAATAAAATAAAGTAAAAATGCTTGAATTAAACTAGGTTTTGTTGCATACATTGTAAAGTTTATGAATCACATGCCCTGGCCTTTGCTGAACAGTAACATCGCTTTCCAATTAATGACTGCCTTATTGTGGTTGTGGCAGACCTCTTATTTATGTAGAAATTATGGGTCATAGACCATTAGTTTTGGACATTATGAGGAATAAAACACATCCAATAAAACTGTATCTTCAATAAAAAAAAATCTTTCCCAAGTGATAGCACCAGACGATACCAGACTTTCACACGACCATTTTTTTAGCCTCACGTCTAATAAGCCAACACACTACCTACTAGATTACGGCGACTTTGATAGCTTCTCTAATTTATGTCGCCATTAGTCTAGTAGGTAGTGTGTTAGCTTATTAGACGTAAAGCCAGGGTTCAAACCACAGGTCAGGCATCAAAAGGAAATCCAAAAAGTATTTCTTCGGCGACTTACTCTCAGATGATTTATTGGCAAAAACTCTCAGGGTAAATAAAAAATTGCCATGAAAAGTTTCGCAAAAATCTGTCGTTCGCAGCATGACTTTAAACTGTAGGTCCCGCCACTCATGTATATAAATTAACACAAACAACAAGAGTGCTGTGAGAAACTTGGTCGTAATCCTGGCTGAAGGATTGTAATGACCAATTTGGATCGTGCATTTGCCCTAATAGGATGTGTCTGATAGTTATCATCTTGTTTTTTATTGCATTATAATCTAGGAAATCGAAAGATATAATAATATAGACAAAGATATTTATTCTGCAAACAACATTGCCTTCCACACTTTAGTTTAACAGCCACAAATTGACATGCGTGAAGCCCCTTATAAGGAAACTCTATCAATTAAAATATTGACAACAAATTCTACATTAACAAACAAAAACAAACGAAAACTTTAATCCTTTAATTATATTTCTTTGCAGGTGTTTTTTATTGTTTCAACAACCGAGCAGCAGCATATCAAACTTTGTCTAATCTTTTGTCATAAGAACCATTAAACGAATGTGTTTTGCAGTCCAAAAAAAAAAAGAAACGAAAAAGGACATACCTTCTAAAGCTGAAAAATTGTTTAAATGTTGTTGTTGTTGCAGTGTTGTAGAAAAAAATTTTTTGTTTTTCTCTCAATGCTGTGTTAACAACTGCTCCAAGCAATAAGTTGGTTAGTGTTGCTGGCAATACTCAAACAAAAAAAAGGGAGAAAACAATTTCTCAAAAACAAAACAAAAAACAAGATTGAGGGAGAAAACAGTGAACAAGTACAACATTTTTCATTTGATACTAAAATTAAAACACTTGATTTACATGAGAACGACACCAATAACACCAGCAACGCAGCAGTCGTAATAAAAACCCAACAGCTATAACGTATAGAGGGGCAGAAAAGAACTGAAGAAAAACAAAAAAAGAACAATGATAACGACAATGCTAAACTCGACTGCAAGTTCTCAGTGTAACAAACAACAGCATCAACATCATCATCATCATCAGGAGCAGAAGTTTCAGCAACATCGGCAGCAGCAACAAGGACAACGAATATTGCACTTTAAACGCCCCCAACAGTCAAAGTTTAAACAATGGCTAGGGCATCTGCATTCGCAGCTGCAGCAGCTGCAGCAACAACATCAATGGCTGTTTGTGTCAGTTGTCATGCTAACACTTTTTACGGTTGCCATTGAAGGGATTACAGAAGAATTGTCACCAGGTAAGTGGGATAAAAAAGTTTTTATGTGTCCAAAAACATACAAAAAAGAAGGAAAAAAAGTGTTGAAAATAAAGTAAGGGAAACTGAAACTGAATTTGAACGAATGTAAACCCAATCAAAGCTTGTTAAATAAAATTGTAAATTGATTTGCTCAGTTCACTTTTAATCTCAATCATCGATGAGTAATCAAACTTAAAGACAGGCTACGAAAAAGTGTTTTCTTTTCCAAACTTAAAACAGAGCTGCTATGAAGCCACCCAGACTTGGTGTATAGATATCAGCTCTAGGACTAAATCTCTGTTATTTTTACATGTACACATACGGTGAGTATGATAACAAAGGCATGATTGTAGTAAAGGTATTGAAAAAAATGGAAACAAAAAAATTACAACACTTTCGCTAACCACATTGCGGTTGGACATATCGCACAGAAGCCTGAAACGTAAGACTCTAATTCAGCAGTTGTGGTTAGCGGTGGTTGTGTGCTGAGAACATGTCCACCAAAAATGCCAGAGGCTCTTTTGGATATAAGACTTTTGCATATGATAGCAAGGACCAGAACCATTGTAGTTGTGGTTACGACAAGCCTCACAAAAGACTCATCACGGCTCATTGTGACCGAATGGCTTTCCGTTAGCTCCTTAGCTCTCCACTGCACTTACTTACTTACATAAATGGTCATTACAACCCTTTAGTCAGGATTACAACCAAGATTCTCACACCATTCATGTTGTGTGTGTTAATTTTATACATGAGTGGCAGGGCCTACAGTTTAATATCGACTCCGAACTACACGTTTTCGAAAAGCTTTTGAAAGAAATCTGCTCGGAGGAAGTGTACTAAGACATATTTTTCCGATTTTGTTTCACTGGGGAAGTCTGATCTGGGTTTATACCGTGGCCTCAAGTCTAATAAGCCAACCCGCTAGCTACTAGACTACGGCGACTTCAGTGGAATATAACATAATTCAAATGTCCCCCATAACTTCCTTTAGATGGAGAGCATTCAAAAAGCTTAATTACCACGACTTTGGCGAATTTGGCCGTTGTGGATATGTTGGCTATCGTCGCTAGGGTTTGTGGTTTGTGCGTGAACTTAAATAAACATCAGAAGAAAAAGTCTTACAATCGCACGATTTCGTGGCCAGTTCACTGCACTCCCACGTGAGATGACAGTGGCCACAAATCATTTGTACAGAATATCCAATGTGGCATAAGCTGTGTGTGATGTAAATACCGTCTTATGTGATACACAGATAATTATACGTACCCTCCCTAAAAATCATTTTTTTTTTAAGTAATGAACTTCTAATCTAAAATTTCTTAACATTAGCGTCTGTAACGACACATTTACTTAAATAAAGAAAAAAAGATTCCCAAAATCTATGAATTTGTGACTACAGTTTGCTTAAAACCAATATGGCACCACAGAAAATTATACGTACGACGTATATTTCGTATAAAATTTCTCCAAGGGGAGCCCGGTATATAAAAGGTATTGTGAATAAAAATCCTAGGACTACAGCCGTAGAAATACGAAATACCTCGGAAAGTGATCACAATGTTATTGTGCATTCAGAAACAGTTTGAAGTGTTTTGAGAAAGAACGGTTTCCGCAGCCGAGTGCCGGGAAAAAAGCGACGATTGGAATTTGCCCAATAATATATGGACAAGTCAACCGATTTTTGGGCAAATGTAATATTTTGTGATAAGAACAAATATAATTTGTTCGGCTGTGGCGGAAAACAAAAAATTTGGCGCAAAAATCAGTTGACTTGTCCATATATTATCATTTAAAAAAAAAATGATTTTTAGGGGGGTTTTTTTTTTTTTTTTTTTTTTTTTTTTTATAGCTTTACGAGCTAAAGGTTGGGAATCTTCGAAAGACATTAGTAGCCCGGCCTACCAATGTGCACGATTCGCCGCAAGACTTACTCTCGGCTTGCTAAACGCATACGTACTAAACCCAACCTAGTTCGTCACACTTTCAACCATTTGCCCCCCCCGGGACCACAATCAAGTATTACTTCGGGGGGGTGGAGATTCAGCGAGTGCTGCCTTCAAATTCTGCTGACCTTGCTCTCTCAGCCAATCTTTGCTGCGTCAACACCTTCCTTGCGAAAACACATACTGCGTTCCAATTGTCACATGAGGTTAACATCAGGTTAACTATGTTATCGGGCGTTACCTGGAATCCTACTGTCCTCTCCAGACAATTTCGTTGAACAACATATCGCGGGCAAGTAAAGAAAACGTGCTCCGCCGTCTCCCTTTCATTGGGACATTCTGGGCATGCCTCGTCTACATCATGACCATACTTATAGAGATATGCTCTATAGCATCCATGGCCGGTTAGTAACTGTGTCAGGTAGAAGTTCACCTGACCGTGTCTCCTTTTGGTCCATTCGCCTATGCTCGGTATGAGTCTGTGGGTCCACCTTCCCTTGGTTGAATTGACCCAGTCATGCTGCCATCTATGCATAGCGTCATCCACTAACTGAACAGGACTGGGGAGATCCATTCCCCTCCTTGTGTCATGTTTCCTCCGCTCTACATCCACTACTAGCCTCAGGGGCATCATCCCCGCAATCACCAATGCTGCATCAGTAGACACCGTGCGGAAGGCAGAAATCACCCTGAGAGCTGATCTTCTGTAGGCCGTTTCTATACCTGCTCTATAGGTCTTCTTATCCATGGCCCCGGCCCATATAGGGGCCGCATATATAGCGATCGAAGTCACTACCTTCATCAGTAACCGCCTCCTCTCCTGTTTTGGGCCTCCAAGGTTAGGCATTAATCGGGCAAGTGCACATGATGTCGCCGCACACTTTCCACCGACGTACGTCAGGTGTTCCCTAAACGTGAGCCTGTTATCAATCATTACTCCCAGATATTTAATCGCCTGCTTTGATGTTATGCGCTGGTCGCCTACTGTTATTGTAATAAATTCTATCTTCTTCCTACTGCTTACAAGTAGTACATCCGTCTTGTGATCAGCAAGTTTGAGACCTATTCCCGTGATCCAGTTCCTGACCATACCAACCGCAGTGTTACATGTTCTCACTAACTCATCTAAATGTTTTCCCCTTATCACCAGTGCAATATCGTCCGCAAAACCAATGATCTGTGTACCTCTAGGGAATCTAAGCCCCAGTACACCATCATACATGACATTCCATAGTATTGGGCCCAGCACGGAACCTTGCGGGACCCCCGCCGATACCGCATATGTCTTCCTGCCATCATCTGTGTCATATAAGAGCACTCTATCCTTAAAGTAGTCCTTAATAAGTTCCATCAAGTAGTTCGGTACATCCTTTCCATCTAGGGCTGTTAAAGTGGCATCCCAATCCGCAGAATTGAATGCGTTCTTGACGTCCAGGGTGATGATAGCGCAGTACTCCTTATCGCCCTCCAGCCAGCGCTCACCACTGATAGCATCCTTTGCTATTGTCATAACCATCTCTATTGCATCTATTGTGGAGCGGGCTTTTCGGAAACCAAATTGGCGATCCGACAAGCCTTCTGCCCCCAGGAATGCTTCCAGTCTCCTACAAATTATCCTCTCCAAAAGTTTTCCAGCTGTGTCGATCATACAGAGCGGGCGGTAGCCCGATGCATCCTGCGCGTTGTTACCCTTCGGAATTAGAACCAGTCTCTGTCTCTTCCATATCCTAGCGAACGTCCTCTCCTGAATACAAGCATTAAAAACTTGTCTAAACAGCTCAGTATTACTTTCAATGGCCGCCTTAAGCGCAGTGTTTGGGATCCCGTCGATCCCCGGTGCTTTGTTAAGTTTCATTTCCCCACAGACTGATTCCAATTCCTGCCTGCTGACTTCTGGGATTTCCTCCGGTGACCGCATATCCCGCACGCAGTATGTAATTTCGGCTTTGTGCGGAAAGAGGTCCGCAACGATTGATTGCAGCTTAGCTGCACATGACGTTGCTGGTGGTCGGAAGCAGTTCAGCTTTCTCATCACCACCTTATATCCAGTTCCCCAGGGATTCTCGTCCACATCGGCGCACATTTCCCTGTAGCATCTTCTCTTGCTGAGCGCAATGGCCCCATTAAGGCTGGTCCTACACCTTCTATATCTTTCACGCAGTTCTGCAAATTCATCCCGGCCTCTGGCCCTTTGGAATAGCCGCCGTGCGCGCTTGCATTTACGCCTCAGATCCGCTATATCCGCGTTCCACCAGTAGACGTGTTTCTTCCCAGACATATTACGCCTCCTTGCCATAGAAACGTTGCAAGCCTCCATTATGGAGCGCATAAGTTCCGTCGCCTTGTCATTCGCGTTCCCGAATAACCGAATATCCTCCAATGCAAGGACAAAGGTTTCCCTGTCAAGGGTGGAGTCCTTCCAAAGAGGGTTCGGCGGTGCGGCAGGAACGTTGTGTCCCGTAGAGCGTTCCCGGATCTCAAAAATGATAGCCTGATGATCGCTATGTGTGTAGATGTCAGACACCAACCAGGTAGATGAGGTCGCCAGTGAGTCGCTGACGAATGTCAGGTCAATTTTAGAGCAGCGTCCATTTCTCGAGAATGTATCCCTATCACCACTATTAAGTAAGACAACATCCAATGTTGCAAGTGCGTCGAGTAGGCATTCTCCTCTTGGATTAGTGATTTTTAGGGGGGTACGTATAATTATCTGTGTGACTGTATGTGTTCGTGTAACCAACGTCATTCGCAAACAGTGACTTTTTCAAAATGCATACGACGTCTTTGGATTTCATATGGATGGGTGTCGTCCCAAATTTGTCAATATTGTTTGTCGAAACCCATTCATTCAAACATTTTTCAATTTTTCTATAAAAATTATCGTCAGTTGCTTTAGAGCATATTCAGTGAACCTACGTCCTTGTCAGTAGACGTTTATCTGCAGTTCTTGAATCAGTTGAAGTGTGTAGGGGTGCAGCCCAAGTCACGGCACAAAACCGACGCAAAATCCACTGTTAAGGATTCTTCTGCACACTCTCACGTACATCAGTGATGTTTTCGGCAGGTTTAGCATTTCATTGATTGTTTAGTGAACCAATGAACTGGAATTTATCCGCCATATTTCGAATAATTTTGTGTGTTGGATTTTAAAACGGGCGGAGTGATGTGTACATTGCAGATATGATTTCATTTGAGTACCATAGTGTTGTTTTGGAAAGTAAATCCATTATGTGATAAATTGTAGGTCCCATGACTTATGTTTAAAATTAACACACACAGCACAGGCGGTGTGAGAAGCTAGATTATAATCCTAATTAAAGAGTTGTAATGATCAATTAAGTAAGACTTTAATATGCACACCACTATTTATTTTATTATTTTATTTTTATTTTTATTTTATTTAATATCGAACCATCGATGCATATATTAGACAATTTTAGCAGTCTGTGCTTCTGAGAATAGTGTCTGACCACCTTTATGAAAATTATGGGTTACAATATAATCAATTGATACTGAGTAGTAAGTGTAGCCAAGGAAACAATAATTTAACCAGTTCTGTCTGATCTAATTACAATACAAACATTGCCTGCTGATGTAGTAAAATGTCGGCAGAAACACTATTTTACATACCGTGGTGGGAGTTGTCTGCATGCAACTGCCAAAAAGTATGGCAGACTAACTTCTTACACTTCCTAGGGTCAAATAACATTTTTCAGACGTCTGTAATGCATTTGAATTTAAAGTAAATTTAAAAATTTAAATATCATTCCATATGAAACCACGAAACATCTTTTGCTATTCGACAATCTGCTACAATGCTGTACAATCCAATAATTTCGCTATATAACTGCTGCTAACGATAACCAAAAATATCAACAGGACCTGGCGAAGATCAAAAGCAAAGACAAACATTTTGAAGATAATTTTGTACAATAACGCAGTTATTAACTGGCAAGCGAAGCGCTTTAAAAGAAAAACCTGTCAATACGTTAATCCATAAACTCTACAATGTATGCACCAAAACCTAGCTTAACAAAAGCATTTCCTTTATTTTAGTTTTTACACTCAATTATTTCTTATCGAAAACATCCGCATAAAATATAACTTTGCCAAGATAATCCAAAGGATAACCTTCATAGAATGCCACACTTATCTTATAAGCATTCCTGGGTATTAACTCAGCCTGTATGAAACTGCCATCAACATAAAAGCCTTTAACCGTAAAAGTACCCTTAAATCAAGAAAAGAAAATTATTCATACGAAGCATATTGAACATGGGGCACTTACCCTATAGGGACACGTGTGATTTATATTTGAATACTTCCTTAAAGTGTTCATAAAGAAGTTGACATAAATGCCAGAGACTTTTTTGTCCATAAAACGACATAAATTGGCGGTGAAATTAACCAAATAGGGTTTATAAGCATTGGCACTATTACGAGCAAAGAATTCAATATTCGTCTGGAACGAAAAGTATTATATTTGGTTACCACAGAATTGCAATTGGAATGCTACGAACTTACAGAAGCATTTCTTATAGCATCTCTTATCCAAGTTTCAAAAAAGCCTACGGTTTTATAACGATTTATAGGCTTCAGACGGCAAGTGTGATTATAGAAATACTTCTCACTGTGTTCACATTCAATTTTTGTCAATTTGATGTGGACCACGCCAGATACAATAAGCTGAACAGAAAAATAAATTCAAAACCAGAAAAAGTATCCAAAAATTATCTTATCTTACCGTCACGTTTAAAACAATTAAAATTGTAATCTGCCGTGGATACATTTTGACACAATGATTGATTGCGTTCCAGTAGAACTCCATTCAACAATTCAAACGAAAAACGTAAAATTATGTTCGACGTTTATCAGTTTAATTGAACTACAAGTAATTAAAGCATATTCAATATTAAAGTAATTGTCAATTAAAATAAATTGTCAATAAATACGTCCGGTATAATACCAGACATTTCATAAGTACAGTAGCTTTCAAGTTTGAGTTTCATTTTCAATAGTTTGTTTTTCAATTGTTTTCCACAGAGATTTTGATATTTTTCTAGAGAAGATTACAGCCTTAAGGCTTAATTGACAGGCTTAATCACAGCTGGGTACCCTACTCTATTGATTTAGTAGAGCACCTTTGCAAAGAGGCATACGTTTCACTGTTGAACTGACACTTTAATACTCGACCTTGCTTACTTAATTGGTCATGACAAGCCTTTTTTATTTACTCTCAACGGCTTTTGCCAAAAAATTGCTGTGCTGAGAGGAAGTAGCCGAAAGTAAGGTTTTTCTTTTGCTTCGTTTTGTTCAAAATGCCTGAGGCAGACATCGTACTATACTATAACGTGCTAGACGGAAAATAAATTCCGTGAAATTATCTACCAGACTAAAATATAAATATTTCATACCCATAAAGTCTTGTGGTATCTTTTCAAGCTCCTCAAGAGGCACGCTATACGATAGAAACCTAGGCAAGATTAATACAGAATTGCCGTCCAAGACTCGTTCAAGAAAATCACAGCAGATAACATCCATCTGAGTTGTGAATGTTGTGGTTGAAAGAGATCCGATAAAAGCTTGTAGGAGATTACTATCTCAGTATCAAAAACCGCTTAATGGTCATAGTTATGTCGTAGCTATGTCGTAATCCTGACTGAAGGGTTGTAATGACTAAGTATGTATGCAGTATGTGTGGTGGAGTATTATCTTAAAAACAAGCTCTTCTGATTAAGTGGTGTATATGAATCCCTGGTAACAACGACCACTTGTTTTTGCTTTGAATTTCAAAGTGAAGTGTTTTAACTAGATTGGATACCAACAAGTTACGTTATTTTTACTCAAAGCCTCAGATAAGCTTCAGATAGAAGAAATGCTACGCTTTCAGTTAAGAGGAAATCTCCTATGAGGCCTTGGCTCAAACCCCAGCCCAGACATGTTACACAAAGCAAAACATGAAAAAAATATTTTTACTGCGACTTCCTCTCATCTAGAAGACAGTTGGTTAGCTTATTAGACGTGAGGCCATGCTTCAAACCCAAGCACAGACATCTCAAGTAAAACAAAATATGAAAATATATTTCTTCAGCTACTTCCTCTCAGCAGATTGCTGGTAAAAACTCTGAGAATAAAATAAAATTCCCATGAATCTGTTGTTCAGAGTGGACTTTCAACTGTAGATCACGCCACTTATGTAAAAAATTAACACACACACACAACAGAGTGTGTGTGAGAAACTAGGTTGTAATCCCGACTGAATGCTTGTTATAAGCAATTAAGAAGTTAAATGTCAATTAATTTGATCACCAGCAAATCAGGCATAAACTTCATGACAAACTTGTTACCTTCTGCTGTATCTGATGCAATTTATTCATATCTAACGGATGTATTTATATTTTTTTTGTTTTGTTTAATTGTAATTTTTCAATTATACTCATAAAAATGGAAAACAATTTAAAAGTTTTCATTGAAATTGTATATATAAACGGCAAAAATTGATTGATAATAGCGGTTCCAGTTAAAAACTGTATTCAATCATTATCTTAAAATGTATCCGCGGAATTTTACAATTTTTCTTGTTGTAAACGTGACAGTAAGATAAGATCATTTTTGGATACTTTTTCTGGTTTTGAATTTATTCTTCTATTCAGTTGATAGTGTCTGGTGTGGTCCACATCAAAGTGACAAAAATTGAATGTGAACACAGTGAGAAGTATTTCTATAATCACACCTGCCGTCTGAAGCCTATAAATCGTTATAAGACAGTTGCCTTTTTGAAAATTTGGATAAGAGATATTATTAGAAATGCTTCTGTAAGTTCACTTATCCTAAGGACTCCTATCAATTGTTAATCTCCGGTATCCAAATACAATATTTTCGTTGCAGACGAATGTTGCCTTCTATGCTCGTAATAGTGCCAATGCTTATAAGCCATATTTGGTTAATTTCACCTCCAATTTATGCCATTTTATGGAGAAAAAAGCTTCTGGTATTTATGTCAACTATCTGATGCGCACTGTGAGAAAGTTTTCAAATATAAATCATACGTGTCCCTATACGGTAAAAGACGTTTCAAAATATATTTTTAATATTGCATACCGAACTTGCTTTTGTTTACTTTAAAGGGTACTGTTGCAGCCGATGGCTTTTTTGTTGATGGCACCTTCCTACAGGCGGAGTTAATACCCAGGAATGCTTATAAGGTTGTATTGAATTTCTACGAAGGTTATCCTTTGGATTATCTTGGCAAAATTATATTCTATGCGGATGTTTTTGATAAGATATAATTCCGTGTAAAGAAAATAAAATAAAGTAAAAATGCTTGAATTAAGCTAGGTTTTGTTGCATCACCTGCCCTGGCCTTTGCCTAACAGTAACGTATCAACACAATTTTCTTTTAAAATTCATCGCTTTCCAGTTAATAATTGCCTTATTGCGGTTGTGGCAGACCTTATCCATGTAGATATTATGGGTCATAGACCATTAGTTTTGGACATTATAAATAACAAAACAAATCCAATAGAACTGTATCTTCAATGAAGAAAAATCTTTCCCAAGTGATAGCACCAGACGATTCAGACTTTCTCACGACCACCTTTTTAGCTTTCACTTCAAAAAAAAAAAAAATTTTTTTGTGTTTATTTGAGTGAAGTGTCAATGGCTCTTAATGCCAAATTGTATTTACGAGACATAATTAATATGAATGGACTCCCATCCAATAAAAAGAAAAGAATAAAAAAAACCAAAAATGCATAGGAAATGCAAAATTTTCTTTAGCCCTCTAGCATGCCCCAAAGGACGTCAAAGAACAAAATATTCTCCCCAAATGGCTTCAAAACAATGGGGAAATCAAAGGAAAGTGAATTATAAAAACCTTTTCTGATACTTAAGTGATGAAGTTTTTCATTGAAATACTTAAAGTGCGTTGTTAGATAAAGGCCAGAAATAAAAAAAAAAACTGCAACCAACATTATAATACGACACCTTTTTGGCCAAGCCTTCGATGATGCTTAACTAAGCCGGAACTCCTCAGATTGTTTCAAACACAAACTTGAGACACCTCCCTTTATTTTTCATTCTCTTCCCTCTGCCACTTTCATTTTTTCTTTTGATTTTATTAAATAGCAAAGGAAACCCCAACATTTTTTTGGGGAAATATTTAAGGTGACATTATTATTAATGACAAAAAATGGTTGTCTTTGTAATATAAATATATGAGGGGTATGTATATATAGTATATGTGAGTGTGTGTGCTTTTACCCCAACTTAAAAGTGTCACTTCATTTTAATATATTAACCAAGAAAAAGGAAAGCAGAGTGTTAAGGATTCTTTTTTAAGCATTTTAAATTATGGTTATAGGAGCTATACGTTGGGGGGAGAGGGGGGTGTGTAAAACCATTATTAATATTTTTAAAATATTTTCAAAATTGGAAAGTTCACATAATATGTTAAGGGTTGCCATGGTGAACAGAAATACATTTTTAATAGGCAATATGCTGATCACAGATTACAGTGTTTTTCAGCATGTAAACTGTGCTGGTTAAGACATTATCTGCCATATAGCAGGTGTATTCGAATACCTGAAAATAGTCAAACAGCTTTGAAGGCCTTAAATACTGTCTGTATAATAGATTTCCTTATAAGAAAATGTCTGAAATCTTTATATCATAAGATATTCAATTATAATCCCTTCCTGTTGTGTACAGACATGCAGATATCGTTGCTATCTGATGAGCCAGCAAAGGCATGCACCATATTATGTCTTTTACGGATATCAATCATATTACATGTGCTCCACTATTGTCAGGTGCACTGTCTAACACTCAAAAAGAAAACCAAAAATATAAATACGTCCTGTAGACATGAATAAAATGCATCAGATACAACAGCAGTTAACAAGTTTGTCATGAAATTTATGCCCGATTTGCTGGTGATCAAATTAATTGATACTTAACTTACTTAATTGCTTATAACAAGCATTTAGTCGGGATTGCCACCTAGATTCTCACACCACATATGCTATGTGTGCCAATTTTTTATACATGAGTAGCGGGCCCTACAGTTTAAAGTCGACTTCGAACGACAGATTTTTTGAGAAGTCTTTCCATGGCAATTTCATTTGCCCTCAGAATTTTTGTTAGAGATCTGCTGAGAGGCAGTCGCCGAAGAAATATTTCTTCCATCTTTCGTTTTGTTACAGATATCTGTGGTGGGATTTGAACCGCGGTCTCACGTCTAATAAGCCAGAACACTACCTACTAGACTACGATGACTACAAATACCATCTACGTGCTGTTATTGTGCTGATCAGGAAAGGATAAAATCACATCACTTCACAAATCATTTCTTCAGCCTAATGCTTTGAACTGTTGGTAAATAGGTTAACATTTCCATTTAGGAATCTCAATAATGTTTATGGGTTTCACAGTAGATTAGTAGGAGTCTGTGAGCTACTGGACAATGGCATGACCCATACATTGGCCACGCAAGGTTCCTTAAAGAATTTGACACTACCGTGGGCCTATAGTCGTGATTACATGACATTGCGGTTCGGAGTTTCAGGACATCCATTGTGGATAAAGTGGTCTCCAAATGTGATGCAGTGCACCTTGTACATGGCTCCTCGGAAATCATCACTGATGTCTATAAATTAAACGAAACTGCATTACTTGTTTCGGAAACTCTTAGAATACTCCAGTCTTGAAAGCTGTTGAATTACTAGAGCGTCTTTTAGCAGAAATAATGTCAACACAGGCGCACAGCAATATATTCCCACATGGGAGATAAATATACTTTCCTTAGCCAGACAGCTATCAAAATACTAAATTTTAACGTAATTAACTCCAATAGGGTGTATGGCTGCCGCAGGCATGACACCTCAATGAGGTGGTGTAACGATATGATGTCCATATCAGATGTGTCCCAGGGCACGGTGACATTCTAAGTAACTGTAAAGCTGGTAAGCTGGCTCTCCCTAATAGCTTCCTGGAAAGACCTACGAGGCTTATAATTGGTAATGCAGTCACGAATTCTGCTGCTGCAAAACAATTCAACTGCAAGGTTCTAAATGCTATGAGAAGGCAGATTGCCATTCTTATTGGTAGTGCTCAAAGGGCAAACTAAACATAGGTGACATACACCCAGAAACTGTTTTGCTAATGTACTGGTCCGTGTGGAGGAATACTCTTTGACTAAGTGCCCTCTTGGTTAATTTCCATCGGAATTGCTACACACAGGAGGAGAGTGTCTGTGTCACTGCTTAGTACTTCCATGAAAGTATACGAGACTGTTCTGGAACCCCATTCTTGGCTATCGGAAGTTATGAAAAATACTGTTGACCGGTATGTAAGAGAGTTTGGGTGCCTTGTGTTAGAAGAGTCTTCCTAATGGTGCATACCATCACCTCCTTAATAAAAATAGAAACGAAAAGCTTAATATATTGACCGATGTGGAAACCTGGCGTGATTTTATGTGTCTTATGACGTCATATAACCTCACCTAAAATAGCCTAAACTAATTTTGGAATGTTAACTGAACAACATCGGCTTGTAATTGTTTGATTTTTTCATAGACCTGGTAACTCTATGCACTTATTTTTCTTCTCTTTGTTTTTCTTTCCTTTTTTTCTGGAGGGGTGGCATTATGAGCCATTAATTACAAAAGTGAGCAAATGAAATGGATGGTTGAACGAATAAATGAATTGAATAAATGGCTGGCTGAATAGATGGCTGATTGGATGGATGAATGGATAGATAAAATAGCGGGCAAAGCAAATGAAAAATCATTACATAATGATAATGGTTATTGCATTATAACTAAGAGAGCAAATAATAGTAAAAAAAAAAAGATTCGAAAAATTATTAATAAAAGCAAAACAAATGAGCTGCATAAACTTAAAAACCACGGCAAACGTGATTGACAGACAGAAGTTATTTCTACTAAAAGTCAAGCAACAAAAAATAGTAAAAAACAGGGGACACTTTTGGAAATAAACCACAAAGAATAATAAAAATAAAATGAAAAGTGACACATCAAAGATTACATAGGGTTTTTTCTGGTCTTTTTTTTATTTGAATGATAAAGAAAAATAGAAAGAAAAAATGTTTACTTTCCCTAAAAGTGTTAATGATTGTAAATGACTTTTAGTCCAAAAGAAGACCACAAAATAATCTTTGCGAATGAGAATTTGAAACAATGCTTATATAGGGGTTAATGATGGTTATCGGCAGTGAAGAGGTTTTTAGTTCACTGGGGTAAAATTATGCTGAGGGAATAATTAAAATAATTATAATTAATGATTCATAGCGTTGACAAAGGTTTAATATCTCAACTAAATGCTATTGTCCATGGAAAAGGAAATTTGTTAATCGAAAATGGCAACTTATTTTAAAGATTATTTGGACGAATATTTTGGCTATTAAAACTTTGAAATTATCAGAGTATTGGTAACGTTTGGTTGCTTCTGTTTGAATATTATTAAACTGGTCATCATACAATGATATTCAATTACAATTTTTATGAAATTTAAAAAAAATATTGAAATTAATTTAAATACGAAAGAAATATGGGCCAATGGTGCCTCCGATGCACAAGCGGCACCAAACAGTCACCCGTAATAGGTCTCGCCCGCTACGAAGCTAACGATAGCTCCTCAAGTTTATATCTACATACATACATACATACATAATCTGTCATTACAACCCTTTTGGGCAGAATTACAAACTAGCTTCTCACGTCACCTATGTTGTGTGTGCTAATTTTCTACATGAGTGGCGTGACCTACAGTTTGGAGTCGGCTTCGAACGACAGATTTTTTGAGAAACTTTTTCATGGCAATTTTTATTTACTCACAGAGCTGTTGCCAGCAATCTGCTGAGAGGAAGTCGCCGAAGAAATATTTCTTTATATTTCGGTTTAATGTCTAACCTAGGGTTTGAACCGTGGCCTTTCGTCTAATAAGCCAACACACTATCTACTAGATTACGACGGTCTACCGATTACCATGCTACATATAAAATAATAATCAGTTACTCAAGAAAGCTATATGGGTGCTATAAGATGCCGTCGTAATACCAACAATACCTGTAAAGTCATACTCTCTCATACATCTCTAACTCTCCTGACTAGTATGCCTCAGCCTGATAGCTTAATAATGGATATATGCAACCAGAGCCCCATACCCTATTACAACTACCATAATGTTCCTTAGATAGTTTCGAGTCAGATCTGTTTGGTATCTCTACAAATTTGTAAGCCCATCTTTTCCTTCTAAATCGATAAAGTATGTTTGAAATGGTATGCCAATCTCACGTATGAATTCATTTGAATTTTCTATTGCACAAGCCTTGGCAAATACGTCATGTTTCTTGTTACCTACAATGTCCCATGTCCAGGAATCGATATGGGAGCAGACGTATAATGTCTCGCTATCACCTCGATAGACATCCGACTTTCTTGGACAATCTTAGATGTGGTGTACTCGCTCGCTACGCAGCTAATGGTAGCTCTTCAAGTGTACAGTGTAATCGTTTATTAGTGACAGATTTTACAATAAGACACTTACTTTTTATTAGATTCTAAAGAAGTATGAAATGTTCTATTGAAGATGAAATAAAATGGCGTGACAAACGGTCGCCACAGGTCAAATGCAAGCCATTACTTTTCCCATGAAATTTTGTCATGACTTGCACAGAAATGCGGCTGTATCTCACGGATTTGACTTCAGAAAAGCACGGAAGGAAAAATCACACACCGTTAATTCGTATGGCCTTAATGGCTAGTTAAAATCAGAATTTTTTGAAATTTCTTAAAGAAAATCGATCGGAGATGAGGTTCCATACATACATACATACACAATTGATCATTACAACCCTTTCACACACCTCTTCTGTGTGTTTATTTTGTATATGTGAGGGGGGGACTTAAAGTCGACTCTGAACGATAGATTTTTGAGAATCTTTTCATGGAAATTTTATTTACTGCAAGAGTTTTTACCAGAAATCTGCCGAGAAGAAGTTGCCGAAGAAATATTTTCGTTTTGTTGTCCGACCTGGGATTTGAACTGAGGACACGGCACACTACCTACTAGACTACGATGACTTCACAGCGTTTCACAGTCACTGCAATTTCGACACCAGTTTCAACAAAAAAAAATCCAATCATGCTGCTTGATCAAAATTCGCACCAGTCAGTTGCTAGTTGTTGGAGTATTTACTTCGCATGGATTGCATGTAATGTTGGATACCCACTTAACCATTCAGAGTGAAGTTGGCTGCACTTATTTTAAGAAGAATTAAAACCAAAGTGGTCCTATAATTATGTGGCATTTTACAGCTTAGCGGAAAGAGATTTTTCTCGGGTAATGAAATAAAAAGAATAAAAAAACTTATGAATCATTAGACAAGGTGTGTAAAGCTCAAAATGGCTCAAATATATTAATTGTTTATCCTTTTTTACCTCCTTGATTTAAAATAACTTTTGAACTTTAAATAATTTCTTAATAAAACAAGAAATGACACTTTCCTGTATCAAAAATATTTTTTTCCTTCAATATTTTCCTTCCATTGAAAGTCCTTCTTATTTACAAGGGAAATAATTTCTAAATTAACATTTTCCTTTCATTCATAAATTTGCCATTACAGCTCAGGGGTTTTCAGTTGTTATGAGAAATACCCAAGAATAAGATAGGGGAGGGGGGATGTATTGTATTAGAATTGGAACGTCTTGCAAATGGAAGCGTAATGATAAATTGAAAAATTTATTTTTGGGTCAAAGCATAAAACATTCATCATTTCCATTGGCAAAGTCATTTGTTCATACCATTAAATACAAGGAGATGCGAATTTATATGCTACAGTTATGCGAGGGTGGATCAAATTAAATTTCGAAAAGAAAGTGTTGTATTTTTACCAAAAAAATTGATTTTCTACAAATAAAATTTTCTAAAATAATAAATTTCATTACGACCCTCGTACAGTACGCAACAGCTAGTTGTAGGAAAAAAACAAAACTTATCTTTAATTTCAACTTTCTTAATAATAATGAATGATAAAAAAATCTCTTTTCGCTTTGTATACAAAGAGAGAAAGAGAGAGAGAAAGTAAAAGAATCAACCGGTGTTACGCATTGGCAGCAACTACATAAGGCTGAAGGACTTGCCAAAAATAATAAAGTGATATAAATTAAGGTATAACCTCTTGATACCAAAACGAATAAATAATGTTTTCCGAAGCTTATTCCTTTACAGAATTTCTTTCTCGTTTTTTTTTTGGCCAATTGTGACCATTCACTTAAGCAAACTTTTGTAGAAAATGTTGCTTTCCTTTGAATCATTAGTAGCTTCCTTTTGGTTGTTTATTTCTGTTTTTCTCTTTTTGCTGTTTGTCCCGTTTATTTGCTTATTGTTTTATTATCCTTTGCGGTTTAGCTGTGTTGAGTTATTTAAAGAGGATTTTTGATACGTAATGATTTCATGGGTCAAAGATAATTTCGTTTTAATAACGCTAATGCCGATGATTATAAACATTATTTAACAGGCATTTCTTTCCTTTTTTCCTCTCTTTTTACTTTCTTGCTGTTTAGCATTTGTTTTGTAAATTGAAATTAATGATGATTTCATAACCTTTTTAAACGAAAAGGAAAACAACAAACATTGAAATCCAAAAAAAAAAAATTCCACTCGACAGTCATTTGTCATGACTTTTGGCTGCTCTTTTCAATTTTTCAGTTTTCTTTTTTTCTTTCGAACGGATTTATTGAAATAAATTTATTTATTTTTCCGTTTTAAGTGCTTCTTTGCTTATTTTGCTTATTTTATGAAAATTATATTAATTTTAATAACGTCTCTTAGCCATTTATACAGAAGGCATTAAGGAACATATAAATCAAGTATAAACAGAATTTGTTTTTTAATTATATTCAGGAAAAAAGCATAATTTTTTTAAGAAATATTATAATAATAATAAGGAAAATTAGCAAATAACACTAAACTGATGAAGAGAAGTAATTGTCAGTTGCTGATATAGTTTGGATATCAAATTCTAGCCCACCATGCAACTTTAATGAGTTTCCGCAGTTTGTTGTAGAGTCGCATGCAGCAAACCGGTTTTGATAACAGAAATTTCACGATATGCTTGTTTCAATCGCTTTTTTTGCTCACTTAAGATCTTCCATAGTTGCTCCAGCAGGTTATGATTAAATCGTTCTACCATTCTATCGTATTGTATTTGTAGTGTGTTGTTCTTGTCTTTATTCTGCCATATATTTACTTAATTGGTCATTGCAATCCTTTAGCCGGGATTACAACCTCGCTTCACTTACCACTCATTTTGTATGTGGTAACTTTAATCCATGACTAGCAGCATCTACTGTTTACTATCGCCTCGGTAACCTTAAATTTCCGGCATTAATCGGAATGTATTTCTAGTAACTGATGGCCGTAGCTGCTAAAGGTCCTTAATTTCTTTTTAATCCTTGGATTTATCCTTTGGCTGCATAAATAAATGAATAAATAATATTCACACATACATACAGCATTCACGGTTGGTTAAGGCATCTACTTCTTATATAATCCATTACGACAGCAACATATCGGTTCCCGTCGTTTGTAAAAAGAGAACCCGTTCCGCGCATCTCAGGCGCTTTGAATGATGCTCCAGAATTGTATTGCATGTATTGGTAAGCCTCTCCCTACCAGTGCACCACATTGTGCTCAGTTCGCTCCCCAATCGGCTACAACATGTTGATATCAAACCTAATAGAACCTTTGCTTCAGTTGTTTCAGAATTTTCATTACTTCAACCTCCAACAAAGATGATGTGTTGTCGTCTGTGCTTTCTCAACTGTGATCCATGATTCAGTTGTGAGTCGTTATGTTTAGTCCAATAAACTTTCACTATAGGCTT
Source organism: Sarcophaga variegata (assembly GCA_932273835.1). Classification (NCBI taxonomy): domain Eukaryota; kingdom Metazoa; phylum Arthropoda; class Insecta; order Diptera; family Sarcophagidae; genus Sarcophaga; species Sarcophaga variegata. Next base: position 18,565,638 of record OW026360.1, read on the forward strand.
TCAGCAGCTAGAGCGTCTGTGTTTTTCCCTTGTCATTATAATCACTAACAGTGCGGCATCATTTTTGTGTGCTGTTGTCTAGTCTCTCTCGATTTCCATTTTTCTGAGTCGGACATCAATAATGTGGTTTTGGGTCTTTGGCCTTGACCCAATATCGGTAATACGAACTATAAGAATGCTGCAAGAGGTCATCCATATTCCTGTGCTCTATAATAAATTCGTATCTATCCAAGTGGTAGTTGCCTTTCATGGTCTTTGGATTGCAAAAGCCGTCTAATCACGGAATGATCAATTTTCACTAGAAACGGTTGGCCATTCGCTGTCCAGTACATATTTTTATGCCTTGGCTTCAATTATGGTACGTACTGTATATGATAGGCGCATAAGCCAAGTTACTTAAGTAAAATTTTCTACATAGTCGAACCATAGAGCTCTACAAATTAGGAATGTTAACAAATTAGTATTTGGCGAGTTCTTCAGGATTTCGTGCTACAGCAGCATTTAGTACGTAAGGTTTTTGTTTTGTTGATGATTCGATTGTTTGGAGAAAAGTAAAAATCGTAAGAAACTAATCAATAAATTCAGGAATTGCTGTTTTCTTAAGTCGATTATATTGACCGTAAAATGGACGAAGTATTCTATAAGATTCAGTTACAGATTTATTTTTCCTCGACCGTAAATATCAACAATTGTAAAGCATTGTTCTAACGCCAAGATGTTCATGATGACTTGCAGAGCTTTTGTGCTTACCAATGTTAAGACAGTTTGAGTTTCTCAGTTGTCAAACCATAGTGATCGATATCAATAGTCCTCAAGCATTCAAAAAAGCTTCTGACACATGGTCACACTGCATTTTTATAGAGATTGTTGTGTCTATGCAGAGCAGCATTTAGGCGATATTTGGTAACTTTACCATGTTGGCAACTGCTACAGTAGATAAATATACCGAAACGAACGATACTATGCTATGCTTTATGCCCACTCTATATCCTCTATAGAAAATAAATAGCAATGATTTTGTATTTCTCATTAAATTTCGGTATTTGAAGTGGTTTTTTACAAACATACACATGGCCTACTCCATTTTAAAAGTTATATTTTTGAAAACATACATAAATTTTATAATTGTGTCACATGTAAACAAGCAAAAAGTCTTAAAAAGGTCCTTGAGAACAGCACTTGTTTAACTTTCATTTTCAGAAGAACTCAACTTTTCGGTGACATCTCATTCAATAATAAACACTTGATAGTTTTCTTGGAAAGATACACACTTTAAAACCATCAAGCCCATGTATGCAATGGAGTGTTTTCAAAAACTTGTTTAATTTTTTGGGGGTTCATGCTTAATGTCTGAGAATGCTTTCAAATGCTTATCATTTATCATTTGAATGTTTATGGATGACATTGTTCATGGTGCCCCCCATCCTAGTCTATAACAACTTGGTTTCTAATTCATTTGAAATGTGAATCACTGTCATAAAGTGGTATATTTTGATTTAGTTGTTGTTGTGGGATATGAAAGGATAAGTGTCATCTTTTATACACTTATTTCAATAACAAATAATAACAAAAACAAATAATATAATATGTGCACATACATACATATATATTTAAAAAAATATATGCCAAGTATTTATCATTCATCCATTCACCAAACATATCAATGTTTTAAGTTGTAAAATTCAAGCAGCAGCATAAGGATATTTTCAAGAGCATCTGGCAGCAGTTGTTGTTTACATTCAAGCCTACATACATACATAATTGTTAAATAATATCCTTATAAGGTTACTTAACCTCAAAATCATTCATGAGTAAATTCTACAGAAATTAATACTGAATTGCCTCAAATTTAAATATGCCTTGGCTTATATACATATGTACGAATGCGAGTACGAGTACATCTGAATGATATTTTCTGAGAATTTATGTTTTTGATTGGCATCTTTTAAATAAATTCTAAGAAGATTAATTTCTTTTTCCATTAACAAATCATATTCAATTTATAGAAATCAAAAAAAAAGGAATAAATAATCACAAGACTTATTTCAAAAAAAAATTTCTTTTAAAATTCCAAATAAATTATTTTTATTTTAAATGTTTACGTACATATAAATTAGAAAATTTATCACTTGATTGGATAAATTAGTTGTAAATTGGAAATCTTAAAAATAAATCATAATAAAAGAGGTCTTTTTGGATTTGTAAACATTTTCCAGACGTTAAATATTGGTCGAAGACGTAGTAGTTTTTATTAGGTAGTGTGTTGGCTTATTAGAGGTGAGATCTCGGTTCAAATCCCAGGTCAGACATACATACATAATTTGGTCATTACAAACCTTAAGTCAGGATTACGACCTAGTTACTCACACCATTTATGTTGTGTGTGTGTTAATTTTATACATGAGTGGTAGGACCTACAGTTTAAAGTCGACTCCGAACGACAGAATTTTGAGAAACTTTTCATTTTTCAGAGTTTTTGCCAGAAATCTGCTGAGAGGAAGTCACCGGAAAAATACTTTTTGTATTTTGTGTTGATGTCTGGCCTGGGGCTCGAACCCTGGCTTTACGTCTAATAAGCCAACTACCTACTAGAATGGGAGGTCTTCTCACTTGGAGGTGATGTAAGCTTGTCACCGATATCACGCGGTTTGACTCCGGTTAGACTTTCTCTTGTGGCATTTCCTTGAGTCGCAGTTGTATGCGAATAAGTTACAAAGCATTAAGAGAATCAGAAGAAGAAAGTGTTCTGCCAGTTCCAGTCTCCATTGAACTGCCATACAGTATTACTACATCAATTTAGACCCAATTGGCTCTGGGCGTGTAGTTTTTTTTTTTTTATTTATTTATATATTACCTATCATTTAAGAGATGATGAGACAAAGCTATTTATGTATTCAAACGATACCGTTTTTAGGTACATTCTTATTAACAAAATAAATCCGTGATTACTTCATTAAATTTATGAAATTCTCTCTCTTTGTACACTCGTTTTCAAATACAATTTTGTTGTGTTTGCATAAAAACTGATGAACTCGTGCCAATAAATTGCCATTTTATGCGATTTCATTTATTCGTTAATAAAAACCAACAATTCTGATATTTTTTTCAAGTCTTTCACTGACAGCCAGACAGACAGATTGCATTTAATACAAGCGAAAGGTGTGAAGTTCTTAAAAAAAATCAGATAATAAAACGAATTTGAATAAAAAAGAATAAATAAATGGCAAGAATGATGCGATAAAAACTAAAAATGCTAAAATTATTGCCAATTTTCCTTTATTCAACAGAGTTTTTCCACTTGATTGCAGCAGACCATGATTAAATTCTTAAAACAATTTTTTTTTTAAATCAGAAGACGTATTTCAATATTTACTTACTACACAGAGCAGTGAATATAATAAATTGTGTTCAATTCTTTTTTTTATTTCAAATATAAACAAAGAAAATTGGTCTACAAAATATTTCTTAAGCATTTTCAATTTTACACATAAACGATTACGATTATGGTTGTAGCGGTTGGCCACACAGTACCTCATTCGATCGAAGCAACTTTCGTGCACTTTCTCGATTTTATAGGGTCGTATGTTGGCAATATGATTACGAAAGTTGGTCTTCAAATGCTCAATTGGCTCTGGTTTGGCGGCACCCCACAGAAAATAGTCCAACGGTGTCAAACTGCAGCTACTTGGTGGCCAACTGGCATCACCATTTCGAGTCATTAAACGACCATCCAACGTTTGATGGCAATAAATCGATTGTGGCATGAGATGTGTGGCAAGTTGCACAATCCTGTTGATCCAAGCATTTTGTTCCGAAACAAGTTCAGTTTTTTGAGAGTTTGTTCCAAAACGATTCACCCAGTTTGAACAATTGTTCTGTAAAACCAAGCTTACCATATGAAATGTTTTTGCAAACGATACGTGTCAGTTTTACAATTAGGCAGCACAGTAGCAGATGATTGCAATTCGTTTGTTTTCTTGGCTTGAGTGTGATCATATTTTTTGTTGTGTTACAAAGAAATTGCAAATGAAAACAAATCTTAGGGAATTGAGTTGAAGAAAGCTCGTTTAAAAAAAAATTTATTCCGAAACGATGGGTGAATACAGCTTAAGTTTTTAAGACATCCCATGTTCTGTGCCTCTACTAACACTCTGAGATCAAATAATATACATTGATTTTGGTGAATTTAACAGCCTTAAATCGTTTTTAAATATTTACAATGAATAACCAAACATTTTAAGAGAAAACCCCTCTTCCATCCCTAGTTTTCAATTGATAACACGAGCTCAACAAATTGGTTTTCGTTTTAAACTCAATTGCTGTTTTTAATTAATCTCAAAAAGATTCTCCTCTTTTTTATTTGTTTTTCGAATATTTTTTAAAAAATATTTTGAAATAAAATTCATATTATTGTTGGAAATGCAGGAGGAGGGGTGGGGGGACCTTGGCATTGCTTAACAATTATTTTAATTGGAAAATTTGGAATTTTGATATACAACTTCCTGTAAATATCATTGGCAATCAGACAAGTGCAGATATTATTTTGAAATATTTTTCAGTGAATAAAAAATAAAAGCTTTTGAAGAAATAAAATAAAAGTTTATTTTGAAACTTAATTCTCGTATAAATGTTTCCAGTTTTTCATTCAAGTTACACTTCAAAAATGTTTCATATATACAAAACCAAACTCAAACTTTTTGCATATGTTTGCTGGCCATATAATATCCTCATGCACTCATGAAATAATAACAATAAAAAATTTATTTTAAAAGCTTTAAAACCACAACAAAAACAATTTTCAAATAATAATAATAATAACAACAGCATCTCGATATAAAGTTTGGATAAAACATAAACCACATCAGCTCTTAATGTTTTTAATCGACAACACATACGAAAGAGTTTAGTTTGCTGATGATGATCAAAAAGGAATATTTCAGCGAAATAATCAATTGAAAGGCAGTTTGGGAGAAAAACAAAGAAATAAAAACTTCAGATTCTAATTAAAAACTGATAATGTTTAAGGTTATTTACAAAAAAAATATAGTAATAATGGCTTATACCTCTCAGGAAATGCCGTCCAAGTATTCACTGGTGGTGATGGATAATGAAACCTTGTCGCAACAGCTGAATCCTAGATTGTCTCTTGCTCTAGCAGATTACAGTTGGACTATTGAAATTCACCAGAGAGCTTCCTTTCTGTGGAATGAGAAGAGCTGCTTGGAAGTGCCTGCCTGGCGGAAAGAAAACAGAGGAATGGTAGAGACAACCTATACTTTTGTTAGGTTATTTTGCCAGAAAGATTTTGCCTTATAACAGCCTGGCTATTCAGGAATACATAAACACATAATTTTGGTCATTGCAACCCTTAAGGCAGCGCAGACCTTCCGCTGACCAATTTCTTCTTCCCTGATTTGAAGGGACTTGGTCAGTGCAGAGACTGCGTTCACCTATGGCGTCACAACGGGCCGCTATGAATGCTCAAGTGAGCTTTTGGCATCAAGGCTACCAAGCCAACCTATCTTAACCCTTTGGGCAGGATTTCGACCAAGTTTCTGTTCTGTTGTGTGTATTAATTTTATACATGAGTGGCAAGACCTACAGTTTAAAGTCGATTCCAAACGACAGATTTTTGAGAAACTTTTCATCGCAATTTTATTTTACACTCAGAGTTTTTTCCACAAATCTGCTGAGAGAAAGTCGCCGAAGAAATATTTTTTTCTAACTCGTTTTGTTGAAGATGTCTCATCTGGGGTTTGAACCGCGGCCTCACGTCTAATAAGCCAACACACTACTTACTAGACTGCGGTGACTATTTACCTAGGAATATTTTGATCATAATAACCGACCCTCTGACATGGCAATGTAGACCCAATTAGCATTTGTACAGAATAAACTGAGCTTAAACCCCTCACTAGAATATATAGGTTGGAAACAGCGCTTGATTTAATACTTGGAGCATTGTAAGACACTAGGTGGGAGAGTCAACTTTTCAGACACAAGACAGAATCCTGATTCTCGTCATGGTATCAGAGTTGAGAACGACATTGTAGCGTAAAACCTTAAAGCATTCCAAGTCCCTCATTCTCATTGGAGGGAAGGAAAGCTCTCTGGTGAACTATCTTTCTCTCAGTGGTGTGAATTCCTACATACATACATAATTGATCATTATAACCCTTGAGTCAGGATTGCGACCTAGCTTTTCACACCACTTATGTTGTGTGCATTAATTTTATACATGAGTGGTGGGACTTACAGTTTGACGTCGGCTTCGAACGAAAGATCTTTGAGAAACTTTTCATGGCAATTTTATTTACTCTCCGAGTTTTTGCCGGAAATCTGCTGGGACTCAATCGCGGAAGAAATATTTTTCATATTTTCGTTTTGATGTCGAAACTGCAGTTTGAACCGTGGCCTTATGTCTAATAAGCCAACACACTACCTACTAGACTACGGCGACTTCAAAGTAGTGTAAAGTCTTCCTATCTAATCCGGCTTATAGCGATAGTGCACATACAAATTTCGAGGCCACCTCATAGAGTCTAAGTGCTGGAATGGCGACCACTATTTTAGATTACTGCATACCAAAAGTGGAGTTTTATTATTCAAACGATGTAGCGGGTATTTTATACTCGATTGGTGTTTTTGTACCAATGTTTTTATATTTTTTTTTTGTTCTCCAAAACCGATTACAGACTTCTATTTTAATTACAGAGTTAAACTACAGCAACTTTGTCGTTGTTGTTTTTACAACAATAAACACTGCAGGTGTTATTTATTTATAAATGGCCTTTTAGTTATAAATCAATAAAATCCAATAATTTATTATAAAAATTCGTTTATTTGCTTAAAAAAGAACTGCCTCCACGTCCCCAATGCACAACTCTTCAAGCAACCGCCACCATTTGGATACAGGGTCCATTTGGTGTTAAATATTTCAAAGTTTTATTTTTATTTGCTTTTGTTGTTGATGTTGTTGTTGGTTGAGAGTTTTCGCTAAAATAATAATAAAATTAACATCAAAGCCGGCTAAAATGTTCAACGTACATGACATGGCTTTTTAGTTTCTCTCTCTCTCGCGCTTATTCTCTCTTTCAGCTGTTTTTGGCTTAATGCATTATGGTTTATTTTGTTGTTGTTGTTGTCGTAGTTCATTTTTATGATTTTGTTGGCCCTTGTCATCTTTTTCATTTTTTTTTTTTTGGTAATTTGCCCTAAAGTATCCTTTTGTGTCCTCCGCACTAAATGTTTGCATGTGTAGGTAGGTATACGTATGGGTCTGTACTTTGCATTACTAAAATATGAATAAATTGCTCTTTATGGTTATGGCTAGAGACGCGTTATACTATGTTTCTATAAGCAAGTGTACGACTACAATATGCGTAAATGTAAACGAGGATTTTTGTTTGGCTTTTTTATTTTCTCCAACAAAGAAAAACTTTTTGTTTTTATTATTTTTGGCGGTTTTATCATCACTTTATATCATTATGAAAAGCTTTTAGCATATGACAATATATTGTACAAATATGTAATTGAATTATGTTTTATACGTACAACAACTAAATGGAAAACCTCTATAATATTCTCATATAATTTGGGACATTTTCCACCACACACACAAAGGACATTTTCAGTTCAAAAAGTTCTTCATTAATGTGTGAAAAATAAGGTGTTTTAAGTTGTTTAAAAAATTGTTTTCAAAACATAAAATTCAACCAACAATGGAACAAATGGAACAATGGAATTCAAACAAATATGGAAAATGTGTTTTCATTTTTATGGTGGCAAAAAGGGGAGGGATGATTTAAAACTCCCCCCGGTCACTTATAAATATTTCAAGTATTCTCCTTGGACTACAATCACATTCGAGCATAGTTTTTGCTGCAAACACCAGGCAAAGTGATTGGATTTGCGCTGGTCTTGTATACAAAATTTAAAAGCAACACTCCACAATCGCTTTGTAATCCAAATATAAATTGCCAAATGGAAGAAACTTTATTGAAATTTGACTAATTCACCAGTAGCATGGAACGCAAATATCTGTATTCATTTGAAAGACCAATTGATGTCATTCTAATGTCCGCCACGGCTTCGCCAATTTTTCATGAATCATCGGCATAAAACAGGCATGGTTACGGTGGCTTTGAGGACCTCAGTGTTTTGTAGCTTATTTGCATACAAATCCGATTTTTGAAAACCCACAAGAAAATGTTTAACGAAGTCCAAACGCACGATTAAGGTGTCCAAGTGAGAAAACCAAGGCCTCAAATCGTTCGTGCAGAATATCCAACGTAGCACAAGCTGTGTAGCACATACTACTTATCGACTCCCTGTTGAAAGCTCATATCATTAGTGTTCAGATCATCTAAGTCAGGCCAAAAAGAGTTGGCCATCGTAAACCTATACTTCCAGGCATTGACGGATATAGTCTGGTCAACGTCAACATTCTTAAGGAAATATTGACCGATAATGCCGCCAGCCCAAAATCCACATTAAACAGTGATTTTTTCGGAATGCATTGGAAGCTCTTGGATTTCATGTACATTCGTAGATTTTGTTTCTTCACGTCTCCATTCATCCAGATAAGGATCCCAACATTAAACATAATTTTTCTATGAAAATTAGCGACAATTGCCAAGTTCGCCAGAGGCTATTCAGCGAACACATTTCATTGTCTATGGCCCATGCCAATCCGTTCGCGTTTATAACTAATTTTATGTATTATGGCTTCAACAAAATGGCCGTGATTGTCAAATTTCGGAAGTATTTATTGGAAGACCCTCTAGCAAATGTAAGAATGCAAATTTATGGAGAACAAGATTACTTGCTTACTTAATTGGTTATTACAACTCTTTAGTCAGCATTACAACATATCTTCTCAAGCCATGAGTGGCAGGACGATAGTTTAAAGTCAGTCCGATCGACAGATTTGAGAAACTTTTCATGGGAATTTTAATGAGAGATCAGGATGTAATAAAAAAACAGCAACAATGTGGTTGGCTCGTTCACGTTTACGTCTGAGAAAGATGGCTACTTAAGCAAACAATCTTCAAGCAATTGAAGAAACGTGAATACTTAAAGAAAAGCTTGATGTTTGGCTGCCATATGAGCAGAAAAAAACTTCATGCAAATTTATTAAAAATTCAATCATTTGCGGTTCGATACGAACCATTTCTGAAGCGCATAATAACTGCCGAAAAGAAACTGAATCGTGTACGGCCATATTGTACGAAAAGGACTATAGGCGCCTGAAGAGAAGTTTTAACAGACAGTGATAACATATACGTGCATACATACAACCCTTAAGTCAGGATTACGATCTAGCTTTTCGCACCATTTATGATGTGTGTTTTAATTTTATACATGAGTGGCGGGACGTACAGTTTAAATTTGACTCCAAACGGCTGATTTTTAAGAAACTTTTCATGGCTATTTTTATTTACTCTCGGAGTTTTCCACTGGCATCTTCTGAAAGGCAGTCGCAGAAGAAATATTTTTCATATTTCATTTTGTTTGAACCGAGGGCTTAAGTTTAATAAGCCAACACACTACCTACTAGATTACGCAGACTGTGATAAACCAGGATTAATAGCACGTAAGGTGACGAGTGTATGGGATGGTATTGGAGGGGAAGTGTTCATCATAAATTCTACAGTCTTTCATGAAATCACATGATTGAAGCAGTAATTTAATTAAAACGACCGGAGTTGGTCTGTACTTTATTAAACCAGACACATTTTTGATGACCGGATTAAAACTGAAGGAATTTGGCTTGAAAGTTTTGCTGCATCTCCTATAAAGCAGGAACCTGGGACCCACAACCTTTGTAGAACTCTGTTAATAATAGAAATTTAAATTCCGCACAGTGTTGCAAAATGCAGTTGAATCAGGTTTTCGCCCAGGAAACTCAAATATCTTATGCCGACGAACATTTTTGGTTGGATTTTTTATATCGAAATAATTTTCCTGTTTGTATCTGTGGAATTTCGCTTGGGTGAGAAATATTCACTTTTGGGAGGAAAAATCTCAATTGACTTATGGAATGTTGAAGCCAAAATATCTTTAATTATTTCAAAAGCTAACTTGATTTCTATGGAATATAGAAATAAAACAAAAAAGAATTAAAAACATTTCTGCAATTTCAATAAGCCATTCTGGTATTGTAATATTAAATTGATTTCTTTACTTTTATTTTCTTATATTTTATTTGTATTTTTAACAAATAACCAGCAGGTATTAAATTACTTTTTATTTGCTAGTCCAAAAAAAAAGAAAAAGAAACGTAAGGAATACAATTACTTGCCTTATTATTTAAACAAAATTTTATACAAATTTCAACAATTGTTGCTTACCTTATGGCAAGTATTTGCATGTCATTCCATTACTGTGGTTAATTCATATTTTTCCTCCTACATGGCTTTATTATTTTTTTGAAATGAAAATATTTTGACAGAAAATCAAAACATGAATAAAAGAATTTAAATTTGTTTCCATTTGTTTGCTTGCCTGCTGCTGCTGCTTCACTTTCTTGGCATTTTAATCAAGTTATTTGTCTTTACGTCATGTACGTTAACGTTTGTACAACATTCTTTTAAGGGGGTCTAATAAACGATTTCCGTTTCCTATTTCCTGTCACCATACTGAGCCACCATTCATTGTACCGCTTCATTGTGTTTATTTTGTTTAGTCAGGCAAAACATATTTCATAAGCGTAACACCACCAACACAGCTTTATACACACTTATGTACAATATACATACATATACATACATACATACATACATACATAAAGAAACCTTATTAACTTTTTGTTTGATGTATGATTTTGCCTAATACAGTTGAGGTTATGTTTGTGTTTGATTTGCTGCGTGCCTTTCTGTTTTTTTCTTCTTCTGTTCAGTGATTTAAGCGTTTGTAATTATAAGCTGCTTAAAGGTTTTGTGTTTTAAATCTGTAAATAATTTTAAAGTAACTCGAATGTATTTTTCCAATAGTAATCTCCATTGCATTACAATCTTTATGGGAATAAGTACAGCCGTTGTCTAGTAGCTAGTGTATTGGCTTTTTAGAGGTGAGGCTACAATTCAAACAACAGGTCAGATATCTCCATCAAAACGAAATACGAAAAAATATTTCTCCTCTCAGCAATGCAAATGAAAATTTCCACAAATCCTTACAAACAAATCTTCATCGCTTTTTCTCATTCGATGTGAGATCGATGGTTCGAATTTAGCATCTTGAAACCGCACAGTAAACGTTTTAAGGCTCTGTAGGTATTTGTAAACCAAACACAGCTTAAGACATCAAACCTGTTGCGACCAGATATCATTATAAACACAAAACAGTAGAATCGTAAAATAGTGAAGCGAGAATGGAAACCAAATGATGCCGCAGCAAGACCGATTAATGAATAGAATCCTTAAGACAGCAGAAGAAGCGGGAGACCAGCCAATATCTGGAAAAAACAGATTAAAATATAACGCAACAGGAGTGATGACCCAAATTTCTGATACTACCCGTATTGTTCTATGATACAGACGCATGAGTATTTGGCCCAACAGATAAAGTTGTGGCTGAAATCAATGTAAAAAAATTCGTTGTAATTATATGGTACCGTCAGCGTTGGCGGCGAGTAGCTTCATGGTGACATCGACTCATTAAATTATAAAATCTTCCTACCTTGACCAGTCCTCGTAATCTAGTCTGTAGTATGTTGGCTTATTAGACATGATGTTTCGATTCAAACCCCAGGTCAAACATTTCTAACAAAACGGAAAATGAAAAATGATTTCTTCGACGACTGCAACTCAACAGATTTCTGGCAAAAACTATCAGAGTAAACAAAAATCAAAAATCTTTTGTTCGGAGTCGACTTTGAACTGTGGGTCCCGCCTCTCATGTAAAAGATTAACACACAACATTGATGGTGTGATAAGCTAGGTCGTAACCCGGACTGAGGGATTGTAATGGCCAATTAAGTAAGTAGTGGTACTAAATTACCCAAAGGATCAATCCGATTACGCTTAACCCATGAAGTGGTACTAGAGTACCCAAACGATCAATCCGATTACTCTTAACCTACATGGTTTAAGAGCAAACCGATTGATACTTTGAATACTTTAGTACCACTTAATATAACACTTTTCCTATTCAATGGAAAACTAAAATATTTTGACATGAGATTCCAAATCCATGCTAAAAATTGAATTCTATGGCCAGCAAATTTTCTATTCACGTTTTATTTCCTCTAGTTTTTGTGCCTGTTGCTTATATTCTAAAGTATTTAAAATGCAATTGTAAGATTATCTGTTAGTTTAAACACAGCATTTCAATTATTTTCTGATTATGTTGAACCAAAAAAAATTTTTTTTGGGTTTTTGAATCTCAAAAGTTTAGTTTGGCTTTCCAAGCCACAAGCAAACTAAACTTGTTTCGTTTATAATATTATCGGTTAAGTTTCGCTTTTTTCTTTAATTCTCATCTGTGTTTTAGTTGTTATCGGAATAGTTTTCTCTCAAATGAAAAAAATAATTAAAAATTCTGGCTTTGATATGTGTCTCATGTATGTGTCTTGTATGTCTTTTATATCCTTTATGTCTTTAATGTGAATGGAAAGTTTTCCTTCTTCTTTTTTTTGGAAAAACAAAAATTTGAAAAAAAACACATATGCATACATAGATATTTCGTTTCTTTCCTTAGAAAGAAAAAATACATACCCAAAGGAAAAGCCAATTGAAACAAACAAGAAAAACAAAACTTTTCTTTTTTACAATTTCGAAACTGAAAAATTTTTAACTAAGATTTTAAAGATATTTTTCAAACATTATTACAGTTATTCACTGTATAAACCAGTTTAGATACCTAAAAATATGCAATAATTTTCTTTTGAAATAGTCTCTATAACACATATGTAAAGAGGGAGAGAGAGGCATAGTAGTATTAGAGCTTGAGGAATAGAAACAACTAAATCAGTGCTACTAGCAGTTTATAAGAGAAAAAAGCACTTTAACCATGCAAATGAAATGTTGGTTTACTTACCTACCAAAATGAGGGTTTTTAACTTTAGTCAACATTTACTTTTGCCCATACAAAAAATGGCAGATCTTTAAAGGAATTATTTCGTATCGATCTGTAAACTGTATACATGAGTGTTGCTTAATCAAAAATTGAATTTATTTCTATATTTACAAAAAAAGGCTTTAATATTGACTCTGAATGACAGATTTCAGAAACCTGCATCACAATTAATTTGCACTTGAAGCTCCAATCCAGTAATATGACGACCAGCATAATCTCATATTTATGAACTTAAATATGCGAGATTTTTCGAAATGTTAAGGCATTATTATGAAACAATACATACATTCATACATACATACATACATACATACATAATTGATCATTACAACCCTTCAGTCAGGACTACAACCTAGCCTTCCACACCACTTATGTTGTGTGTGTTAATTTTATACATGAGTGGCGGGCCCTACAGTTTAAAGTCAACTCCAAATGACAGATGTTTGAGAAAGTTTTCATGAGAATTTCATTTACCTCTCGAGATGTGTAATAGGCCAACACACTACATACTAGATTACGACAATGTCTTTTAAAAGGTACAAAGCATTGCATAGAGACTCACAAGTCAACTAGAGGACTTGTATTATGAGAATGATAGTTCGGAACTTTCCTTCAGATTGCAATCAGAATGGAGAAACTCGGAAGAATATCGAACAGATTTTGAGGTTAGCATTTCGGGAATTGAGACTGATAGGTCATGCAGGTATGTCTCTATTTTAATGCGTTCTTTTGCGTTCTGCAAACTTCTTTCGGAAAACACTTCTGCAGTGAGTACTTCCAAAGGCGGTAGGGATGAGTTTAGGTATATGTGGGTATGTCATATTTTCCAGGACAAATTTTTCGTTTTACATACGGAAGACTTATTCGGTTCTTATTTTTATTATTTTATTCAAATGATTTCAATTTCAATAGGCAAACTCCAACAGGAATACGTATGTATGTATTGAAATTATATGTTTTGAATCACTTTTTGAAAATAATTTGCTTCAAATGGGCTTGTATAGTTAGCTTTTGAAATAATTGAAGATATTTTGGCTCCAACATTCTATAACTCAATTGAGATTTTCTCATCCTGGAGTGAATATTTACTATCCAAGAGGAATTGCAGATACAAACAGGAATATTATTTCGTTATAAAAAATCCAACCAAAAATGTTCGTCGGCATAGGATTATTGAGTTACCTGGGCGAAAACCTGATTGAACTGCATTTTGCAACACTGTACGGTATTTAAATTTCCATTATTAAGAGAGTTTTAACAATTGCCTCCAATTTTACCATACTCTGCTCTTAATCCTGGCATATCATTGTTTGCGAAGACTTGCCTTGAGGTTCCCATAGTTTTTTTTCTTTTTTTGGGCAGCATTGTCGTACGTAGTCTAGTAGGTAGTGTGTTGGCTTATTAGACCTAAAGCCCAGGTTCGTATCCCATGTCAGACATCAAAACAAAATATGAAAAAAATATTTCATCGGCGACTTCCTCTCAGCAGATTTCTGGCAAAAACTCTGAGAGTTAATAAACCTGCCATGAATAAGTTTCTCAAAAATCTGTCGTTCGTAGTCGACGTTAAACTGTATGTCCCTTAACTCACATATAAAATTAACGCACACAATCATAAATATGTAATGCCCTTTGCACCTACCCCAACCAAGTGGCTGTAATCACTATTCTTATGAAGTCAACACCATTTCTGAACTGCACAGTGACATATTTACAATAACTTTTGGTAAACAATCGATGAGCTCCACTTGCGCTTAACAAAATTTCATCTGAATATTAATTATGCAGTATATGCAGTATAACGTAAAAAAGACCGCCTTCTGTTAAGCAAAAATCATATTTTGATCATTTCATTCATTGACAGTTCTGCTTTCATAAATATTACACACAATATCTTTACCTCATCTCTAATACTGTAGTTTGAAATCATTTTTTTTTTATTTCATCTTCTGTATCTGAAGCACTTTGAAGCTCAAAAACTAAATTTGTCATCCAGTGGTGGTAGTGATGGTGGTGGTGGTGGTGTTCGTGGTGGCTGTGTGACAACGGTTAATGTGGTCATTTTAATATAAAAAAAATTGCAAATTATTTTAAAATATTTCACCAACACACACAGATGCCAACATCTACACATGGATTCAGTCTCTTTAGCTAAGGCAAAGGAAAAGGAAAAACCTGAGCATGTTAAATAAATTTGAAAATGTTAAAAAGTTTTCTTCAAAAAATTTTGGCCTTTTTGGTTTCTCTTTTCATATGGCTTTTAAGGACATCAAACGTGTGTGTTCGGTATGACATGTTATTTGAAAAGGAATTTTTTTTTTTATTTTTAATTTAATATTGAAATCCATGAGTCCATGATGTGAGCTTATGAAATTATATTGGGAAAAAGGTTTGTAAGGTAGGCTTTGTAAATATTGGGTATAGGCATTAATTAATGCCAGGCATAAATTCGATAGAGAGGTGATGTAAGATGATTTGGAAGGCCCTTGGTCATCTGGAAGGTTTGAGTTGTACCGTAAGAGACTTTAGATCACTTATAGAGTGACAATGGAAATTTGTGCTTAGGCCCAAGAATTTCAATAAAAACAATATAAACTGCGAATGCAAATGACATAGTAAAGGTAGACATAAATCATAAAATAAAAATTGAAGTTGAATCATAGGACCTTCTTTGTTTAACAGCCTTTAAAACCAAAGCAAAACAATATGGAATCCCATATCATATGTAAGAGGTAATTATTCATACACGTTCAGACATGTATTAGACTTACTTTTTGATTGTGTGACATTTTCTATTACAAACCCAGGCAAGTCAAGTTTTTCTATTCACCAACATTTAAATAAGATTTCAATTGTAAAAAAAATTATTTTAAGGCCTTAAAAAATAAAATAAAAGAAAAAACTTCCAGACATTAAACAAACAGCATTAAAATGTTTGGCAACTTATGAAAAGTCTTTATAAAATATGAAAAAAAACTGAAAAGTGAATCAAAGGGCAAATAAATGCCTTCAAGTGTATTGGTTACACTGTTACCAGGACTCTCTTACCACCACTCTGAAGGGAAAATTCAAGTGGTTGCTAAAGCCGAGCCGAGTCAAATGTTTTTTTTTCTTTTTTCTTTTAAGAATCTTAGAAAGTATTTAAGAAATATAAGCAAGGAAAACAATTGAAATAGAAAAATAGAAAAAATAAAAAATTCTTTCTTTTTAAGACAACAAAAGTCTCGTTTTCAATTTGTTTTCAAGTCTAGTCAAGGAACCAATACAAATAAGAAATTTTAAGAACAATTAAAGAAATGATAAGTTCTCATACTTTTGCATTATGTGTGCGCTCTTACTAGCAGTTCAATTACTTAATACAGGGTGCTTGGTTAGGCATTGGGGTGTTTTTAGGCTAAAAAAAATTTGATTTATGTCAGCATTTAGTAGCCCAACTATACTAGCTTCCCGTTTGCCTTAAAATAGAATATAACCACCAGACTTGGATAAAAACTTGGAAAGTTGAGTTATTACTGTGGTCCTATCTTATTCATTATGTACTAAGTACGTCACCTTTAGGGATTAAAGTATCATTTATGAAATAAGATGGAAAGCAAAAGAAACTATCGCAGAGAATAGAATAATTTCCAAGCCTAACTAGGACTCATGAGAATGGGAGGTTTAGTAGGGCTCACCAAAAAGGTTCACTAGGGCTCACCATGGAGGTTCACTAGAGCTCCCCAAGGAGGTTCACTAGGGCTCAAACCAGGCTGGTACTTAATAGTTTCAAAAAATAGGACAAAATACTGATACTCTGCTGTAGTGTTCCGCTTCGTTAACTTACTGTTGTTACTAAGTCTCGTTGGGAAGTATTTCCCAAAATCATTAAGGCAACTGCTTCTATGCTGGGAGCTCTTAGCCACAGCTCTTTGACATTTGGTCATGAAGGAAGCCGCCTGGTGAAACTCGTGTGGGACTTGTCTTCCATTATCCTGATCATGGTGTCCAAAGGTCTGACATTCACTATCACCGAACCTCAAACCCTGCTTTATGCCACGTTTTCGTTGCTCCTCTTATACGAACACAGTAGTCTCTGTATTTTATTCAACTTCCTTTCAACAGATTATAGATTTGCTTTGTCTTTTCAGAAAATGATCCCGTATATTATTATTACACTATCACATTATTATTACACTAATACGTGGGATTATATGTCCCGATTTCTCTGCAAGTCTTCTTCATATAGTTACGGCTTGTCTGGCCTTTGCTGCATAAGACGTCCACGTCAATTTACTATTCAGTTATGTTCGCAGATATTTTACCTCAAGTTTCTGTAATATTATATCACCCAGGGGTAGTGAAGTTGCCGTGGTCTAGTAGGTAGTGTGTTGGCTTATTAGACGTAAAGCCAGGTTTCGATCCCCAGGCCAGACATCAAAAGAAAATACAAAAAGTATTTCTTCGGCGACTTCCTCTCATCAGATTTCTGGCAAAAACTCTGAGAGTAAATAAAATTGCATTGAAAAGTTTCTCAAAAATCTGTCGTTCGGAGTCGACTTTAAACTGTAGGTCCCACCACTCATGTGTAAAATTAAAACACACAACATAAGTGGTGTGAGAAACTAGGTCGTAATCCTGACTGAAGGGTTGTAATGACCAATTATGAATGTTATGTATGTATATCACCCAGGGGTACAATAAATTCCATCATAATGACATCACCAAAGCAAAATGTGTACCAAACAGTCGTTTTTCGAAGTGTTATAGATTTCTCACAAATACTTTTGGCTCCTCGAGCTCCATGGTGACCCATCAGAACATCTAAAAAGTCCCAAATAGTCAACCAGTTTAATTGTTGCGTGAATTGGATCCAAAGGTCGAATATATTCCATTATAATGACATCTCCGGATGATAATACATAACAAACAGTGCCTTTATGTGCATGAAATAGTTGTCTCATCAGCACATCTAAGGAGTACCAAATGGTCAAACAATTGACAATTGTTGCTTGAATTGAACTCTATAAGGAAGGAGGTACAAATCTAAATGGAAAATACGCCATAAGTAGCCGTTTGGTATGATGAAATACTTAGAATCAACAAATTCTGCAACTGCCTTGCATAGGAAATCGATTATGATGTCCATAATCAACCCGTAATGCTCGAATAGTTTCCATGTTTACATCACCATATTTTTAGTAACTTTGAATTGTTTTTATGAGTTTGTTTTATCATAGGATCCATGTTCCTTTCATATGTCCTTTCACGAAATAAATAACACTTCAGATGAAAAATAATTTACAGTCTTGCCAGTTCCGGGATATTCTTCCAGTAGCGCAATCGAAATTAATTTGGAAATTTCAAAGCTGATGGCCTATCAGTTAATCACCCGTTATATTACAAATGCCCACTTGTAGCATTTCTTCCATTTATTTCGTTCACTTTCAACTTCTTCCAAAGTCTTCATTTCTTTAATGATGTTCAGTTGAGTTTACCAGTGCCAAAAGACAACAGAACAATTGTTCTTTCCAAGTTAATTTTTTATTATTGTTGTTGTTATTAAAAAGACTTTCATATTTTCGAAAATTTCTATGATTTTAAAAATATTTGCACAACGCATTAGACAAAGAATTACACTGGAGTTAGGATCAGTAATGGTCGAATGCATCTCTGACTACGTAATGAATATTTTATTGAAATTTTTTGATATCTTGCTTAGAATCCAATTGATCGAAGGATCCCCAACACATGCATACATACATAATTGGTCATTACAACCCTTAAGTCAGGATGACAACCTAGCTTCTCACACAACTTATGTGGGGAATCGTGTAAGAAATCGTGGTGTATGGTGGTTGATAGCTTAGAATGTTGAACGAAATGTACGTTTTAAAGATGTTGCCACATTCAGCATAAACCCTAGCTATGTTGGAGTGTAGGGTATATATTTTTGTCTGTAAAAAATTAAAAGAAAGGGTAATAAGTACAATAGAAAGTAATTTTAATGAAAGCGGACAATAAAGCAAAGAAAGAAATGAAATGAAAAAATAAAAATCGGCTTAATGAATTTGGTTCCTTTGAAAGAATTGCATTCATTGCCAAGAATGTAGAAAATCAGTTTCAAGAACATTTTAAAAGCATTTCAGTTGACTAATTAAAACAAAGAAAAATTGGAAAATATAATGCCTTCATTACATAACATAATTGGTCATTACAACCCTTTAGTCAGGATGACGGCTATGATTTCGTTCTTATGTTAGATCCTTATTATGAATTTGTAGTAATAAGTTGTCCAATATGGCATAAAACATTGTTAAAATGTCCAACATGTCGCCTCTGAGTAGGAGCACATTCGAAATGTTTAATTTTCCAAGACTCAGACGCATAAATCAGATTGAATTTGACCAAAACCAAGAGTCGCACAGGTCCGTAGAGGCCTTCAGAACTTTGAAGCGAATTTGATCAAACCTGTGACTATAGAAAACCCCTCAAATAAAACTCTAGTGGGGCCACTTTGAGCACTTTGATATCGGTAGCCAGTTTGTACCAGGTCCACACAAGGTTTACAAATCCCCTCAAATCAAATCGATCGTAAAGAATATCCAATGTGCCATTAGCCGCGTGGCACATAGCGTATTCCTATTGAAACAATATGTAGCTGGTGTCGGTGATCTTCCAATTCAAACAAAAAATTTGGTAATAATCGATCTTTAATGCTCGTCATTGACAGTGTAGGGCTGGCCAATCGATCTCAAAGACATATGGACCGATGACGCCGTCTACTCAAACTCCACATCATACATCAGGCACTCTTGGATCTCGACAATTCTGTTTGTTTAGCTAGGCATTCATTTTGAAATGGTCTTTCAATGATTCAATGAAAACTGAGATCAGTTACCAACTGATCTAGAGCCTACTCAGAGAAGACACATCGTTTTTCAGTTCTCTTGGGTCAGTTGGATTTTATACGCGTACAGAACCAGAGTTTACAAAATTCAGGTCGAGTTTTTGTAAGCAACGCGACGGACTTTCTTACACACTATCATGGACAACGGTGTCCGTCATCGACATATGTAGCTCTTATCGATTTACATGTATTAGTCGATCGCTTACTGAGCCAATAGTCCTCTCGAATAGTTATCGTAAAATGAGCAAAGCGCGCCGTTCATTCCCCGAACAGAGCAACCATTTCGATTAAACAATTTTGTTAGTTGAACATGTGGTTAAATGTCATAACCGTTAATTATGCTACAACCGATAATTCTCAATAATTAACTCCTAATAACCTGCTTAAACCTTGACACAGAGGACCATATTCCATTTTAATCTTATGCACACATCAAATTTTTCAAAGACTACTAGAGGAATATAATAAATTGCAATGACAAATGACGTCATTGCACCTTTACTGAGTGCTTCTTCAGAAATTCTTCGATTTGTGTTTAATTTATTTTAAAATTTTCTATGTATTCTATAGAACTTCTAAATCTTCTTATTTTGACACAAATTTACTAACTTTTCCATATCCTTTACCAAACATCAAAGCTCTCTAAACTTATATATTAGTGTGATGAGCATCAATTTGTGATCGCTTAACAGTCTAAGTAATCCCAGATTATATCAGAAATATTTGAAGTAATAACTCTGGAATAAAATTAGCAGCCTTTGTAGCATACCTCCCTTTTAAACATCTGCTCTCTTTCTTATCCTTTACAACCCACTCCATTTTGAGATTATTTACCTTTTCTCCATATTTATCGACTGTACCTCTTTGCCACATTAAAGCAAAACAAAATATTTCTGAGGTTATGAAAAGAAAACAACAATTTCTTGAAATAGTTTTTTTTGTTGTTGTTTTTGGTTCAATTATGCGAAAATTTTAATTGCAAATTGACAAAACAAACCAGACAAAAACAATTTTGGGGGTGTGTGGTGGTGACGGTGTTGCAAGTCAGACAGATAAACGTTATTCTGGCTCATTATCACTTGAGCAACATTTGTGCATTAGCATGGCATATTTCCGTTTCCTTTTTTGAGTTTATAAAAACATACATATACAGACGCACATACACACAAACACGCATACAATAGTCAAAACAAAACAGAACGAAACAAAACAAAACAAAACATTTGTTAATATTTGCAATTGTAAAAGCCTTTATTAAGATTTATGACATCCGTTGTTTTGGTTACCCAAGATGCAGCAAAAAACAAAAAACACACACACAAAGAAATTTTAAAAGAGACACAAATACCAACGAAATATGACAGACAACACATATACAATTTATCTTGTTTATTGTATCTGTGACATGAACAGAGAGGGAGAGAAGCAGAGGGAGTGAGAGAGAGATTGAAAGATTTATGAAATATTACTGACGATGATATTATCTAAGTTGTAATTAAACTTCTCCCAGTTAAGTTAAGGTGGAAAGCAGATAAAAACATTAATGTATAGGGTTATCCATTTGGTGAGTTTACAATGGCCGGTATGACAAGGTTGTTAAGAACTTTCATCTGAAGTGTTGCCATTTACGGTTTTCCATGTACGAGTAGGGATTGCTAATCATCCGAAAAAGTAGTTGAAATTCACTACAGAAGTAAGGATAGGTTAGGTTAGAGGACGTGTACTTGTCAATTAAGAGAAGTACAGTACCCGGACGTCGAATTGACACATTGTACAATGTCATAGTTTCTCACACCACGTATGCTGTGTATGTTAATTTTATACATGAGTGGCGGGACATACAGTTTAAAGTCGACTTCGAATGACAGATTTTGTTGAGAAACTTTTCAAAGCAGTTTTATTTACTCTCAGAGTTTTTGCCAGAAATCTGCTGAGAGGAAGTCGCCGAAGAAATATTTTTGTATTTTTTCTTGATGTCTAGCCTGGGGCTAGACCCTGGCTTTACGTCTAATAAGACAACACACTACCTACTAGACTACGGCGACTTCAAAGTAAGGATTCAGACGTAACCTCTTTTTAAGCACTGTGGGAAGAGTATGATCATTGGGTACTGATTTGTTTACATTAGAAAAGAAATTTGAAGAGATTGGAAGCATTACAGTTGTGGAGTGGTCTGTACATCAATGCAATGTACGCACTGCAGAAAACATTGCGTGTGTTAATGGAATTTCTAGATTCCATGGGGCTCTCAGCAATTGCTTCTATTTTAGGGCTCATGTGGGGGAATTCGGTCAGTACAGGACTGTACTTATCTGCAGCGTCACAATGGGCCCCTATGCATGCTCAAGTGACCTTCGGTAATCCAAGCTACCACATCGACCTGACCTAATGGTGAATTTCACATTAGAAAATGCAACCGCAATGCATATAACGTCCTGTACCTGTATACATAAATACATACATACATAATCAGTCATTATAACCCTACAGTCAGAATGACGGCCTAACTGCCCACAGCACTTATGTTGTGTGTGTTAATTTTGTAAATGAATGGCGGGATGTACAGTTTAAAGTCGACTTCGAACGGCAGATTTATTTGAGGAACTTTTCATTGCAAAATTTTATTTACTCCCAGAGTTTTTGCCAGAAATCTGCTGAGCGCAAGTCGCCGAAGACATATTTTTTTCGTATTTCGTTTTGTTTGAGATGTCTGAGCTGGAATATAAACCGTGGCCTCAAGTCTAATCAACCAAACCAAATACAACCTACTAGACTATTATTATACCCATATGGTAACTGATTTTTTGGCTTGCAATTGATTTGAGCTGGGCAATCTAGGGCTTCCAGAAGATGGTGCCATGAGCCCTTCAACATCAGCGATTTTGCTTGAAAAGCTAATTCCTTGGACTAGTCTTGAAGCTGCATACTATCTTAAAAGAGGGATTATTTGGTGGTATACGGTTAGCTGAAGAACGTAGCAGCAATTTTTAGGAATTTAGAATGAAATATTCCTGGCCCTTATTGAAAGTTGCGGGTACCTTCCAATCTACGAGACTATTACTACGAGTATATCCGCATGGTAATCAATTTTCTTGGCTTGCAATTGAAATTTTTCAACTGGGCGGTCTATGGCTTCTACAAGACGATATCATGAGCCCATCGACATAGCCTTTGAACGTTCACCGATTATCTGAAAAAGTGTCTTCTTTGCATTTTTAGGAAGTTGAAAACTATCTTTAAAGACGGAATATTTTGTGGTATACGAAGGGGTCAAGAATGGAGCAAGAATTTTTAAAAAGTTAGATTGAAATATTCCGAGTCTTTGTTGAAAGTCGTGGGTATCTTCCCAGCAGATGTCTATATTAAAGAAAGAAATGCTGAATAAGAAGTATCAAAAACATTGCAATTCTATCTAATAGCCAAGCCATCATTCAAGCACTCAGTTCTTATGAGTTTAAAACGAATTTTATATGAGAATATCTGATGCAGCTGCTTTAGCTAAGTAGGCAGAATAAGGTTACCCTCTGCTGGGTATCAGGTCATGTGGGAATTCTCGGCAATACACAATCAGACGAGCCTAAGAGAAGAAATGCTTCCACAGCGTTGATGTGGCCAAAACCTTTCTGTAGAGTGGAGATGGATGTTTGTAAAAGAATTCTCAACTAAAAGGAACATAAAGAGTGACAAAGTCTTTTTCACAAACCAAGTGAGTTTTAAGATAATCGAAAGTCTTATTCGGAAATTACAATAAGAGAAGTTCTAAGTCTTGTATCAGACTTTCAAGAAAAAACCTGGGGGAACTTTTGAGAGGATGCTGTTGGCTCAAAGTATACTTATTCAGATGCTTTAGCCTTAAGAGCATTCGAGAGAAAAGACCTACGTAAGATCTTCGGTCCAGTGCAAGTTGAGCTGTTCAACGACATGAATGTTGTGCAGCGTATTAGCATCCAGCAGTTGCGCTGGCTCGGCCAATTCGTTCGACTGGAAGAGTATTCTCCGACAAGACGGCTATGTAATACGGGGATTGGCGGAAGTTGGTGAAGAGGACGACCTTGTTTGTGGTGGAAGAACCAAATCGAGTATACCCTGTCATCGGTTGGTGTGACCAACTGGCAGTAGCACGCATGAAGCAGAGGCGCCTGGAAAGATGTGTTAATTCAGGCCGAAATCCGATAATCGGGTTGTTAATGGCCAATTAAGTAAGTTTATGCCTTAAACCTGTAAGGCATTAATATGTCTCAGAGTATACCACTTGGGATCATAGCAATTGTTGGGCAAGGAATCAGTATTGTTGACAACGAGCAGCATCCACAGTTTAGTTCGAATAATAAGTTAGGTGGAGATATTATAGGGATATTCTATAAAGTATAAGCTGACTTTAAAAGACCATATGGCTGTAATTTGAACCCAAAATATCTGAGTTAGTCAGTTAGTTGTCAAATTGCAAAATTTTATTTAAAATTTTAAATAAAAAAATGATTTTCATTTTAATTTGCATTGCACTTGAATTTCCAAAAGCAAATAACTTCCCTTCATCCCTTGAGAGGACTTGAAGTAATTATTTTCTAATTTTCTTAAATGGCCGGCTAACAATTTGAACATTATTTTGAATTCAAAGGACTTGAACTTCACATGTTACAACAACAAGCGCAGAGAAAGAGAAACAGGGTATAATTTTGTGTCTGAATACCGGTGATTATCGAAAATTGTGTTGCATATTTGATGCAATAAGTGTTGGATATTAGAAAACATTTAACCCCTCTTTGTACAACGTGGCACCCCTTGGCCCTTATTGTGGCATTGCATGTGCTGAAACATATTTCTTTCGAAGAAGAGAAAAACAAAGTACACAAGGCAAAAAAGTTGTGGCCATTGTTCGAACCTGTTTTTGGGTGGTGGTAAGAAGAAAATCTGTTTCATTTTTCTTGTTTTTTCTTCTTTTTTCAGAAAATTATTTTTAAATATTTTATTAACTTGTATACCCTTTCCTTTCCCTTTTGACTTTCATTATTATTGGTGTTGTTTCTGTTTTATTTTCCTGTTTTTTTCTGCTCTTTTAGCCAAAGTTTTAAGCATGAAAGTGTTCAAGTTAAAGGTTTATGCCGTATATTCCTTTATATTTTATTTTGTTGTTTTTTCTTGTCCTTTGTTTTAACTTTATAGGGGTTCATTAAAAAATAAAAGTTTTTTTACTGTTGTTGTTGTTGTTATTGTTTTTGTTAGCTGTCCAGATCCAGGTTTTCTTGGTGTTCTTAGTATCATTAAAAAAGGTCTGCTTTTGTTGTGTGTGTTGGCTGGTGGTGAAATGATGGCCAAAAGAAAACTTTTCTGTTGACAACATTGTTTTGTTGTTTTCCTTTTTATTTTTGTTTTTTTTTTACTAGGCTGTCATCTACATTATTGCTGTTATTGTTGTAATATATTTGCTTTGTTGCATGTTGTTGCCAACAATATGTCGTATGTGGTGGTTTGTTTTGTTTTTCTTTTATGCTGGTTTTTCTCCTCTTGTTCCTGTTTTTTTTTCTCGCCTGGATTTTCATTTACAAAGAAGAATTCCTTTGATTGTGGAAGGACGACAGTCGAAAACTTATTTAAACTTTGGCAAAATTTCGGTTTTCTTTGCTTTTGTAAGCAAAGAAACCCAAAAGAAAACGAAATTGACAACATGACCATTTTGTTTTGGAGAAAAAGAAAAAAAAACTCAAACAAGCCAAGCCAAAGCCAACAAAGTTGGTCAGGTTTATTATTGGTTTTAACTTGGCTAAAAGAGAGTAAAATTTTTAAAGTTTCTTAAAGACGAAAATAATTATCATTAAAGTTCTATTTGTTATATTTGTATTTGTTATTGTATCTTCCTCGTTCCGGAAGAAAACAATTGTCGTTTAAAAGTCTCTTTTATTTCTTAATGACGGATTTGTAAGTCTCTGGGTACATGGACATATTGGGGCATGGTAGAGTAGGACTAGAGCCTGCTAGGGATTTTAGTTTTGATTAGTCTAATAGCTAGTATGTTGACTTTTAAGACGAAAGCCTGTTGTTCAAGCACTGACTCCGATAATTCGAACACAACAAAAATATATTTCCTCAGCAACTTTCTCTCGGCAGACTTCTGGCAAAAAGTCAGAAAAATTTATTCAAATCCGTCGTTCGTAGTCGACATTAAACTATAGGTTCCGTCACTCATGAATCCATATGTGCTATGAGAAGAAAGGTTGTAATCCCGACTAAAGGGTTGTAATGACCAATTGAGTAAGTAAGTATGTGTACCCATGCACTCCTATAAATTTAAGCTTCGGTGTGATACTACAGGAGTTAAGAATAGTATAACAAGTATGGATAGCCCAGTACATACATACAGACATACATAACTGGTCACTATCAGTGTTGCCATTTGCCAAGTTTATTTCTTTTTTTCCAAGTTCATTAAAGCTGTTTTCTAACAAAACAGATTTTTTCGAAAAATTCAAAATTTCAATAAATACAACAATAACACGAAATATTTACATTTTTAAATAAAATATTGTGTATTGTATTAGTCCCAGGTAAAAGTAGCAAAGAAACACCAATAGAGGAAACCGGTCTCCGGTGTTTCCTTTAAAAATGTTGATACTTTTGTAGAAAACAGGTTTTTTTTGGAAAAAAAAATCTTTTTCTCAGAAATAAAAAGTTTAAAAAAAAATTACTGGGAACGCTGGTCACTACATACCTTCAGCGAGGATTACGACCTAATTTTTATATTTATACATGAGTGGCGGGTACTTACTTACTTACTTACTTAATTGGCCATAACAACCCATTTAACGGATTTCGGCCTGCCGCAACACACGCCTTCCAGGCGCCTCTGCTTCTTGCACGCCTACGCCAGTTGGTCACACCAATCGATGACAGGGCTTCCTCGATTTGGTCCTTTCAACAGATACAAGATCGTCCTCTTCACCGACTTCCGCAGATTCCCGCATCAAATATCCGTCTCGCCGGAGCATCCTCCTCCATTCTAACGACTTGGCCGAGCCAGCGCAGCCGCTGGATATTAATATGCTGTACAAAGCCTATTTCGTTGAGGAGCTAATACAATTTACTGTTGGATCGGATACCGAATTCATTGCCAACTCGCACAGTACCGAAGATCTTGCGTAGTACTTTTCTCTCGAACACTCTGAAGGCCGCTGCATCAGGGTCCATGCTTCTGCGCCATAAAGAAGCACGGGTAGGATGAGTGGCTTGTAGAGTATTAGTTTTGTCGCACGTGAGAGGTATCTGTTACTCAATTGCCTATTGAGACCATAGTAGCACCTGTTGGCAAGAGTGATCCTGTGCTTGATCTCCAGACTGACATCATTTCTGGTGGTAGCCCCACAATAAAGGTGTTAAATCGCACGATCTAGGCGGCCAATTGACCGGTCCCGAACGTGAAATGTTCACCGAATTCGTCTCTCAATAAGTCCATTGTTACGCGTGCTGTGTAGCATGTGGCACCGCCTTGTTGAAACCACATGTCATGCAAGTCAAGCTCTTGCATTTTGGGCAAAAAAAAAAGTTGGCTATCATCCCACGGTAGCGCTTACCATTCACAGTTACCTTACGATTCGCAGTATCTGTGAAGAAGTACGGTCCAATGATGCCACCAGCCCATAAACCGAACTGAACTGTGACTTTTTCTGGATGCATTGGTAGCTTTTGCAATGCTTCTGGCTGATCTTCACTTCAAAATCGACAATTCTGCTTATTTACGTATCCATTGAGCCAAAAATGAGCTTCGTCGCTGAACACAATTTTTCGATAAAGAAGTGCGTCTTCGGCCAACATTTCAAGAGCCCATTCAGCAAAAATTCTGCGTCGCAGTAGGTCGTTGGGCTTCAATTCTTGCACCAGATGTATTTTGAAAGGCTTCACAGCTAAATCCTTCCGCTAAATTTTCCACAGTGTTGCCAAAAAGATAATAGCTATATTCATATATAACGGGTGATTATATATGAAGAGGACCGACGTAACTTCACACCTTCTGTTTGTAAATAACGAACAATGTTGCATAGAGCGACATGCATAGGATTTTGGGCCAACGCATTAAGAATACTGCTGCAACCGAGAAGATCTAAGATCTAAGATCTATTTACCTAATGTCTTGAGAATATTTTAATTCTACGACTGTAACTCTGTCTAATTAAGGTCTCATAGTATCGCGACATATTTATTACACGGTATCTATAATACGATAAAAAAAACAAGCTTCATAGCCCTTACACTAAATCTACCTGCCACTCTAATGCTTCGCTTACTTTAAGGCAATTGCCGTTTCTAATTCATTTGTTTTCATGTCCTTAATGGTTTATCGTTTGCATGTTGTCAAAGTAATTTCTCTCACTCTCTCTCTCTCTCTCCTTCTTATTGTTTTTCTTTTCATATTTTTTTTTTTTGTTATTGTATTTTAAGTATTTATTATTTATTTTCTGTTGTTGTTTTTTCTTTTTTTCTTTTCTTTTTTATAAACAATAAACAAAATAATTATTGCATACCTTCAAGTTTAATAACTTCTGGAACTCGTTGCTTTCTGCTGCGAGGGTTCCTTTAATACCATGGGGGGCCTTGCGTTGAGTACGATGTTTTTTTCATTTTTCTTGCTTCCTTTGGACTTTGTTTACCGTTTTTATAAGCGAAATTTCATTATTTATTCATTAGTAGCTAAGAAATTACAGTCGAAAAGTATTTAAGTACCTTTTATCGTATAAAACTGAAAAATGACAAAAAAAACTTTAGCGACACTTTGTTATGCAACTTTTAAGCGGGTTTTTATCTATGGTTTCCTTGTCTTTTTTTTCATTTTGCTACCTTTTCATATTGCTACAGTTCGTAGTGCTTTTGCTTTTTACGCTTTAGTAAGACTGCTGCTACTCAAACATTAATGACCGTAAAAAAGTTGCTCCCTTTAGTTTTTCAACGTACTATTATACGCGTACTTTGTTGTTTTCTGCAATATATTCCAGCAGGATTTGTGAATGAGACGAGTGTATTAAGCAAATCAAAAGCTGTTTATCGAATATTTAAGCATTTGAATTGAAGAATCGATGGAACATAACATATCATAAACCATTCACGGATAGAAGATTTACATACCTTCAGGGTGTATCAAATATCGCCCATAAAAAATACCAATTATTCTGCCATTTATGCTACCACACTCCACTTCAAATTTAAAAAAGGAACAATTTATTCAAGAGGAATAGCCCTGTAGCCATAAACCAATATTCCTTGCCCTAATATCATAAAAATCTGTTTGGAATTTCAAGTAGACTGGATAGCGACACAGTAATTGATCGACGGTCTTTTCCTCCTTCTCCGGGTCACAACTTCTGCAGAAGACACGCGAAGGGGCGCCGATCCAAAGGGTATGCCTCCCTATTATTCCATATCATATATTGAATGTCATTTTGGCTGAGAAAAATTAGCTGTTTCGCTCTCCATGGGTCCCTTGATAGGAAAACTAATTCGAAACTAATACAGCGACTGCAGTGATCTGCTTGTATTATCATTAGCGGTGCCTTGCGTACTACACCTACGTCGGCACTGGAGATAATTTTGGGCCTCTTTCCGCTTGACTTTTTCTGTAAGGGAGTGGCTGCTAAAATAAGTAAACGTCTCTGGGCAACTGGACAGTGGCAGGACTCTGATATCGGCCACGCAAAGATCCTGAGGGAAATTGGAGCTGTCGGGAGCAGTGACTACATGACACCGCGGTACGACTCCACGAGGAGATTCAAGACATCGGTTCCGGACAACGGGGTCTGAAAAGGTGGTGGTGTGACCCACCAGGTAAGGGACTCCGTACAAATCTACACCGAAGGTTCGAAACTGAACGGAGCTGTTGGCAGTAGAATTTTTTCGGAATCGGTTGGAATAGCCAGACTGCCAGACCACTGCAGTGTCTATCAGGCGGAGGTGATGGCAATACAGGCTGCGGCGAGAATTATTAGGGACGGAAGGGTCTCCCAGCGGGACGTCACTATACTTTCTGATAGCCAGGCGGCTATCAAGGCTCTAAGTTCTAACGTGATGAACTCCAAGACGGTGTACGGCTGTCGCAGATATTTCGACGAGATAGCGGAACGATATGATATCCATATTTTATGGGCAGAGATGAGGAAGAAGAGGAGACTGTCCCTCACCCTCGGGGGTACATGCCCGGCTCTTTGCCAAAGGAGAAGGAAGTTCTTGGGTACTTACTACATGGATGATCTGGAGGAACTGTCAAGAATTGACATTGGCAGCCTAAAATGCTTCATCAGGAGCTACGAGTGGTTTTGAGACTAGGGGATAGCTGATAACTGTGGTAGCACAATGGGCCCAATGCGGCCTAAGTGAGTTCATCAAAAAATTTTTTTGGATGGGCGGCCATCTCTAACTACCTACCTACCTATCTCTCGCTGGGTATAGATTCGATGAATTTTTCCTTGCGGTGTAGAAGGTTCTATCTCATACTGAGGAAGCGTTAGCTAATGAGTTGAATTTTTCCTTAACATTCAGCTTAATAGTAGGCAAAGCCTCCTTATGAGGTTTTTCAGTGTTGTACTGACCAGAAAATCTTAACAGCCGCTGGTCCTGCAACCTCCCATCGTAATGTCAATAATATCTGTTCAGACACTGGCAATTTTCAAACCATGTTGATAATGTTATGATCGTGCGGTTTTCATCTAAATCACCATGGGTTAGACAATTTCTGTCTGTAATATCTAGGTTAAAATTTAGATTCCCAAGTAACAGACAACTACAGCTTCTGCTGAAGTCGCCTTTAGGTATCGCCAACCCCAAGATTAACAAGAATATCAAACCCCTTACCTGCCTTGTGTTTGTTAGAAGGATTGTAGGAGTTTTTTCGCATATTATTTCAAGACTAGTTTCTTGTGTTTCATTCTTATTTTTCAATGAATTTCATATCTAACTACGTAAACTAAATCAATGGACGCATTAAATTTATTTGCTTAACAAAGCAACGTTAAAAGTGAACCTTTAATGGCGGTGTTAATAAAACTTTTACTTGAAAGCTGTACTTAATTTTATTGTAACGATTTTTAGCTTATTTTCATATACTTTTTTTTCAGATAAAAAAAGTAAAACAACAAAAATTGCAGAATAGAATATTAAAAGGTTTTTTGTTGTTGCTTTTATAAACAATTTTAACTTAACAAACTGCATAAAATAGAAGGACATACTATGCTCTGGTCATAACCAAAGTAGTATGTGTGTGAGGTGGCAGTGTTATTTTCTATTGTTGTTTTGACTGTATTGTGTTAAATTTAATACGAATAAATATATATGAATACAATAACAACAACAAAGTTTGTTTTTTTATACTTTTCAGTAGCCAGCCAGCATCGCTCTATGGAGCTGACTGAAGTCGGGTAGTAGTATTGTGTTAATACCTTGTTTTAGCGATTAGTTAGATACGCCAACGTTTATGTAGAATACATAAAAACGAATTCAATTCGAAATACATATACACACTCAGAAAAATAAACACAATTACTGGAGATTGATAACGATTGTGGTACAATGCCTTGATCATTTAACTGAAGCTTGAGGCTTTTGCTACTTCAATGATTTGTTTTTTCCTGCTTCTTCTATGTTCATGCGAGCCTTGCTCGTCCCTTCCTACAACAGTTTCGAACGTTCAACTCAATTACGTTTCTCTTATGGAAACACTGAAATGATTTTAGGAACAAGAGATCGATAACGAGTGCTTTCCATTGCCTTTATCATTTATCTTATGCTAATTCCTGATTCTTCTATGTCTATACGTACCTTGCTCGTCCTTTCCTACAACAGTTTTCAACGTTCAACTCAATTATGTTTCTTCTTCGAGTTAAGTGCCATGCAAATACTGAACTGATCTTAGCTTCTGCGGATCGATAACGACTGCATTCCATTGCCTTTATAATTTATTTGATGCTTGAGACTTATGCATGTAACGGGATTTGTTTATTCTTGCTTCTGCTATGTCCAGACGTGACTTGCTCATCCCTTCCTATAACTGATGCTTAAGACTTTTGCTTGTTCCTTGATTTGCTTATTCTTGCTTCTTCTATGTCCAGACGTGGCTTGCTCGTCCCTTCCTACAACAGTCTTGAACGTTCAACTCTATTATGTTTCTTCTTCGAGTTAAGTGCCATGGAAGTACTAAACTGATCTTAGCTTATGCAGATCTATAACGATTGCATTCCATTGCCTTTATCATTTATTTAATGCTTGAGACTTTTGCTTGTTCCCTGATTTGTTTATTCTTGCTTCTGCTATGTCCAGACGTGACTTGCTCATCCCTTCCTATAACTGATGCTTAAGACTTTTGTTTGTTCCCTGATTCATTTATTCTGGCTTCTTCTATGTCCAGGCGTGGTTTGGGGATCCCTTTCTACAACATCTTTGCACGTTAAATTCAATTATGTTTCTGCTTCGAGTTAAGTTCCATAGAAATACTTAACTGATCTTAGGACCAATGGTACTAACTTGAAAAAGACTTCTGATCTGCACTTTGATTTTCAAACTAACATAGTGAAACAGTGTCCTGTGAAATGTAAATAAAAATCAAGTGAATGTAATATTTTCCTCAACCATATTTTTCGAGTGTAACACAAGACTTCAATGTAAAAACAGAATTATGGCGTTGATGACATGATGCATTTACACGTTAATTGTTATTTCATGAGCATTTTATTTTAATCGTAGTTTTAGTTGTAGTGGTTTAAGGCATTATTGTTATTGTTGTTTGTTGTTACTACCACTACTCATGCATATAAAAGCACGGGAGTCGTTTAAACCCCCCTGCCAAACCATTTAAAGCATCCACAAGCACATAATACCCCATCCGTAAAATATTTAAAAAGTTTCGAAACACCAAAAAAAAAACGGATGTTGATAAAACTTTGTTTTAACGGTTTTATTACCATGAAATGGTAAAAATTATTTATACAAAAATCTACAGTACTTAACAAAAGTATCCTCTTTAAAGCGAGGCCATATAATTTTGTTAAGACAGGTTTTATCAGATCAATCGAATCCAAGAAAACCTCATGAAATTATGTGAAACTGAAAACCTTTTTTTTAAATTGAAGACTTTTGTTAAGCACTGTAGTTGTTTCGTTTTAAAAAGTTATCTTCCCATTAAAACTATAAGCTTTAGTTTCTAAAATTTGATTCTGATTGAAAATTAATTATTATTTGGATTACTTCACACACATACACATGTCAACTGAAAGTTTTAAAAAGGTTTTCTTATGAATATTTTAATGAAAATCATTAAAAAATTTCTTTTATTTGCAGGTAAGACGTATACAATGATGATGTATTCTTAAATTGTTTTTAATTAACCCGTAGGTAAGTACTAATGACAGAATATCAAACTTGTAAGGGACGTTTTAGTTTATGAAAGGAATTGAAAATGCATTAAAAGGGCCCTCGTTCCATAACTCCTCTTAATTTATCTTTCAATATCTAAGATTAGTTAAGAAGTTCTCCAGCCATTGGGGCGTCTTTCTTTGCCTTTAATTGGTACTTATATGTGCTCTTGAAGTCGCCGTAATCTAGTAGGTAGTGTGTTGGCTTATTAGACGTAAAGCTAGGGATCGAGCCCCAGGCCAGACATCAAAACAAAATACAAAAGTATTTCTTCGGCGAAACCTCTGAGAGTAAATAAAATTGTTATGAAAAGTTCCTCAAAAATCTGTCGTTCGGAGTCGACTTTAAACTGTAGGTCTCGCCACTTGTGTATAAAAGTAACACACATAACAAACGTGGTGTGAGAAGCTAGGCCGTAATCCTGAATGAAGGGTTGTATGTATGTTATGTAGTTTGACAGATTTAGCGTCATGACTTTCAAAATCTGGAACTCCTAGTTGAAATGATTGATATATTTATGAGCCTATAACTCCTTACATTTAACTTCATAATAAGCTCTACACTACTTGGTTAAAAACCCAACTTAAATTAGCTTTCAAAAGATTGTTGAGTAAAAGTTAAATTTTAACTACATGGGAACCTATTTAAGACTAGGCAATCATAAATTCAAAAGGAATGTTAAAAAGAAGAACAAAAAAAATCAAGGTTCTGTGCAAACGACAGAGATTAATGTCGGCATATGTGACATTTAACGCTTGAATATCAACACGAAAGGCAGGATAACACACATAAAACTCACTTTCCATAGCCTGTGTGTAAAATTGAAAGATTTGTGATGTGTGTGGAAAAGCATAAGAAGGTACGTACATGGGTCTGCCTACTCATTTTCTAAGCTGACACTGACTTTAAACTATTTTTGTAGTGAAACAACATGTCACAGTAAAATGTCAAAACAAAGATTGTTTGCAAAATTGCAGACACAAACCTATATAGCTACCTACCTACCTACACACTAAAGCATTCCTTGCCTTTCGTCTGTAGTCTTTGAAAAATTTTTCGTATTTCTGCAACTTGACTTTCTGTTCATAAAATATCGTTTTTGCCTTGTAATTAAAAGGTAAGAAGGCCTGCAAACAGAAAAAAAACGAAAAGTTTATCGGCTTCTCAACTTAGAGTTCATGTACCTAAGAGAGAGAGAGAGAGAAACTTGAACTTGTGGATTTATTGTGACACTAAATGCACAGAAATGCAATGCAACACAGACATTGTAAGTAAAAATCCATTTCGAAGTGCATTTTCCTGGAAACCAAACCAAACGCTTTAGCAAAGAGTTAAGCTTGCCAGTAATAGACTTGTCTCGCTAAAGAAAACTTCTTTTGTTTTGTTGTTGTTGATTTTGTTTTTTCATAAAATACTGAATAGAATCACTAGACAAGAAAGTTGTAAAGAATTCTGTGGGTTTTTTTGTTTCGTATTTTCCTGGCCATTGTCGGTAACAAGTAACCAGACATGAAATTGTTGTTTTAAGCAAATTATAGACTCAAACAAACAAAAAACGATGAACAAGGAACTTAAAGAGTAAGAGTGCATATTAACTTCAGATATTACTTTGAGTTTTTGAATAAAAAATAAAAAGAAATATTTTTTATACATCCTTTTGTATTCAAAAATCATTCTTAAATTCTTATTTGTAACATAAGAATGAAAGAAAGTTGCTGTTTTCTTAAACCGGAACGTTAAATGCAATTTGATAACCTTCAGGAGGTTAATAACATCTTCATTTCCTACATATAACAGCCTTTAGTCCTTGTAAGGATCATATGACTTTACCGAAAAAGGGTTTTGTTTTGCAACTGGCTTACTTAGGAAAACACCTACAAACTCGTATCTGGCCAGAGCAAATCTGTAACACTTCACATGGCTTAATTTTTACTTTATAATCTGGTGAATCCCTCGCACAGTCGGTCGATTGAAAACACCCTATAATACTTGAAAAGTGTTCACCGTTTGAATCACCACTTTCCAAGTAAACTATTTTGACACGATGTTTAATTGTTAAACGATTTGTATTCGTATATTGTTTTTTTTTTTTGAGAAACTTTTCATGGCAGTTTTATTTACTCTCAGAGTTTTTGCCAGAAATCTGCTGAGAGGAAGTCACCGAAAAAATATTTTTTCATATTTCGTTCCTGATGCTTGACCCGAGGTTTTAACCGTGGCCTTACGTCTAATAAGCCCATAGACTACCTACTAGACTACGGCGGCTTCTGTCAAACTTGTTGCCATTTATTCAGTCTAATTTGGCAAATCTCCATGAACGCATATAGAACTCAACAACGCGTGCAGGTAATAGAATTGTTTTTATCCAAATGGGTGTCCTATTCGCGCAACATACCGTGACTTTGCCTATTTTATGGTCGCTGTAATCGTCCTACCGAGAGGAGTATAAACAAAATGCTGAATAAATTCGAGTCCACTGGTTCAGTAAACGATAGACCAACACCCGTTCTGCGACAAAAACGCTAGACATGCCGAGAACATCACCTCGAAGCATTCGAAACAGTCGAATTCGGTTCGAAGCAGTCGAACTCGACCTTTTTCCAGAACACACTTGTGCGAATATTAGGTCTTCGGCGACTTCCTCTCAGCAAATTTCTTGCAAAAACTCGAAGAGTAACTAAAATTGTCATGAAAAGTTTCTCAGAAAAAATCTGTCTTTCGGAATCGACTTTAAATTGTAGGTCCCGGTACTCATGTATAAAATTACACCACAGAACATATGGAGGTGTGAGAAACTAGGTCGTTATCCTGACTGAAGGGATGATCATTTATGTATGCATGTATGGAACTGCAGACCAGATAACAAAAAAAACCAACAAGTTAGGCTCCATTATGATTACAAGTTATGATATGGGAAGCCAGAGAGTTGACATGATTTTTCGCTTGCTAAATAAAAGTAGTGATTGAATTAATCAATTGGATTGCCCAACAAGTTTACATATAGAACTTGACTTGAGTTTTAGTACAAAGGCCTTACTTGGTTAGTTAATTCATTGATGAGCATAAGCAGGCCGTCTTGGGAAAAATATGACTTAATTAATAAAGTTTCTCACAACCTACTCACAGAATTGATTTGTTTATGCAACATTAGGTGGCAACCCTGTTATTCTAGAACCTTCTATAGAAGATTAATTATTTGCCTCAATTCAAATAATAGTGACTAAAACAACTGAGACAAATCAAAGGAATAATAACATGATAGTAGAGATGTTTTGAGGCAACTGCATGTTACTTAACCGTAGATTGAGCCTTAAAAACACTTCATAATTCTAGCTTATGTATCACTTTTGATACATATTTGTGGTGTATGGTATTGTCACGATTATTGATAGATTTTGTTAAAAAAATTTAATATTTTAATTCACTTTAATAAAGCTATTTATTTACTATTATTACATTTTATTATCACTTTTATGAAATTTGCGTCAAATTTCAATTAAAATCACTGGAGATAATTTTCATTTTCCCCAATGAAATTAAAAAGTTTTTGAACTCTGTTGCTAAAAAAATTTAATTTGAAATTAAAATATACCAAAAAAGAACATAAAAACATGAGTATCATTATTTTAATATATTTTGTTTAATTTTCTTACCTTTTAGGCGAACAAGAAATTAAATTTTTAAAAACTTTAAAAAGAATATATGGGCTGCTCTGAAAGTATGATAGCCAATCCCAACTATTTATGCAGTACTATTTCTTACATAAAACTACAAGTCGTGTGATAAAAGTTTTATGAAAATGGAAAAAAGTTTCTAACAAAAAATTAAGATAAAAATTTA
This sequence comes from Sarcophaga variegata, assembly GCA_932273835.1. Taxonomy (NCBI): domain Eukaryota; kingdom Metazoa; phylum Arthropoda; class Insecta; order Diptera; family Sarcophagidae; genus Sarcophaga; species Sarcophaga variegata. Next base: position 18,602,824 of record OW026360.1, read on the forward strand.
TATTTTTTTTTTAGAAAAAAAAATCCTTTTCATTTGAATTTCAAAAAAAGGCTTTAAGCATGATAATTAAAGGCTGGAAGACTTTCAGCTCATTTTACGAAAAGGCGTACTAGGTGTAAATATATCATTATCAAAGCGAATGATTCTGTTATCTCATACGTACGTAGTTGACCGAAATATTATTATCTGTAACAAAACATGGGACAAAACACATTCTTCTAATGTTTGTCTGTCACGTGAGATTCTCATATTTATTAGCAGTAAGAAAGACTCTACAACATTTCAGGAAACCGCTGCTAGCAATCTGCGTGAAAATTGGTAATATTTTTTCATCCCAAACTACTAAAGGCAGTTTGTTCTGTTCCAAATAGTACCATCTTTGGTGATAAACATCCTGTTGTCACGTTTGTTGCTTTCTTCAGTTCATAAGACGAGCTTCTATTTTCTTCTTTTTCAAAGTCTTTAGCAGCAGGAATATTACATATATAATTAATATATAATCGGTCATTACAACCTTTCGTTATAAATTGGAAATGTCTGACCTGAGGTTTGAACCTTGGTCTGACGTCTAATAAGGTAACACGCTACATACTAGACTACAACTACTTCAATCAATATCAAGAACATATCAAGAATAGAAAATTCAAATTTTTTGACTTTCGTCGTTCAATTCGTTAACTTTCAATTCTTTCTCAAAAACCATAAATAATGTATTATTTACGATAAAACTTCACACAATCTTTGAAATCTTAAACAAATTACGTGCACGACACCAAAAAATCTCTAGGAAAGTCGTATGCATCAAACAAAAATGATACATAAGCCAGAATTATGAAGTTTTTGAATTTTGTAACCCCTGTTTGAAATTTTCTTTTTTATTTGGTTTAAAATAATGGCGATAACAATACTAACGAATTATAAAAATATCAGGCATCTAACCTTTTCTTAATTAAAGTTATATCGTCTCAAAAATACAAATGTATCATTTTTGATACAAAGCTCGATCCACTGTTAAAGGGAAAAAGGTTAGAAAAGGACAATCTTATGTTGAAATGTGTTCGATACCAATAACTCCAGTTAAGCGTGATAGCCTAGTTTGAACTATACATACATAATTGGTCATTACAAACCTTCAGTCGGGATTACGACCTAGCTTCTTACGCTCCTAATGTTTTTTGTGTTAATTTTTTAAATGAGTGGCGGGACCGACAGATTTTTGACAGACTTTTTTGCCATTGAATTGCATTCGATAGCTGAACACAATGCTTCATTAGTGTTGCCATATTAAATGGTAATTTCATGAAAATTCATTGAGAAAATTTCACATTAAAATTCACTTCCTTTGGGAAGCAACAATGAATGATGACATTAGCACTTTATGCAACTGCATATGGTCTCTTTACTTGGGGAGGCAATAGCATATATAACCAAAAAAAAAAAACAACAACAAATAAAATAACTTCAATAAAACTATGTACGGTAATGAGAATAAAAAAGTGAAACAAAAACTTGGCAAATATTGAACAGATACGAACAAAAAAAGAGCCTGTCAGATATCAACGAAACCACAGCATAAAATTCTCACATACACATGAGTAAACACTGGCGAGAAATGAGACGATAAATGACAGCAAGGGAAAGAAACAAAAAAAAACAAAAACACGGAAACCATAACGAAAGTGTCACATAATGTGAGAATGTGTGAGTAGAGAGATGAGAGCAAAAAAGAAATGCACGTAATAATAGCAAATAATTTGCTCACGAAAGTGGTAAATTAAGTTGTCATTAAAAGCTTAATTAAATTCTTTTGTTGATAGTTGACATGTTTGCCAACAATAATGATAAGAAACAAAAAAAAAAACACAAAATTCAAGAATTTTTTTTCCTCCTCATACACACATAATGCTACGTTTAACTCATTAAAGGCGAAGAAGAGGGGAAAAAATCCAACAGCATTGAAACAAATTTTTTTTGCATACTTATGGCTTTTCTTCTTTACTTGAGTTACAACAATAACAACAACACTAAACAGTTCTATACAATTTTACAAATTCCAAATTGTTGGGGAAAAAATTTAAACAAAAATCAACAATGCATTTAGAGTAGCAGTGGCAGGCTAGACCCTCTTAACCCACAGTTAATTTCATAAATTTGAAGCATACTTACAGGCGCCAGGACAACTCCCGTTAGTTTTTTTCCATACACCACCATTAACAGCATACCAACAAATAATTAATCGTTGGCTAATGTGTAACAGTAAGTGTTTTTTTTTTTTTTTTTTATAGCTTTACGAGCTAAAGGTTGGGAATCTTCGAAAGACATTGGTAGCCCGGCCTACCAATGTGCACGATTCGCCGCAAGACTTACTCTCGGCTTGCTAAACGCATACGTACTAAACCCAACCTAGTTCGTCACACTTCCATTAAGTCGCCCCCCCGGGACCACAATCAAGTATTACATCGGGGGAGGTAAAGATTCAGCGAGTGCTGCTATCCATTTCTGCTGTTCTTGCTCTCTCTATTATTCTCTGTTGTACTAGAACTTCCTTCGCGAATAAACATACCGCGTTCCAGTTTTCGCGCGATGTTAACATTAGGTTAACCACGTTGTCGGGAGTCACCTGGGAACCGATCGTCCTCTCAAGGAAATTTCGTCGGAATTCGTAGCGCGGGCAAGTAAAGAATATATGCTCCGCTGTTTCACTTGTATCCAGACATGATGGACACGCTTCATCCACGTCATGCCCATACTTGTAAAGGTATGTCCTATAGCATCCGTGGCCCGTTAGGAACTGAGTAAGGTAAAAATTCACCTGGCCGTGCTGCCTTCCAGTCCATTCTTCTATATTCGGTATCAATCTGTAGGTCCATCTTCCCTTTGTGGAAGAAGTCCACTCGTGCTGCCACCTATTCATTACATCATCATTCACCTGGTCAGGGTGCACTAGCCCCGTTCTCCTACTTATTAAACGTTTTCTCCTCTCTATCTCTACCAACATTTGTAGCGGCATCATTCCCGCTATCACCAAGGCTGCATCCGTAGATACTGTGCGAAAGGCAGAAATTACTCGGAGGGCAGATCTCCTGTAGGCCCCATCAACTCCTATTCTATATGTCTTCTTATCCATGGCCTCGGCCCATATAGGGGCTGCATATAGAGCAATCGATCTAACCACTCTCATCAGCAATTGCCTCTTCTCCTGTCTGGGACCTCCCAAGTTGGGCATTATCCGCGCGAGTGCGCCCGTTGCCGCCGCACACTTCCTACTAATATACGTCAGGTGCTCCTTAAATGTGAGTCTGTTGTCAATCATAACTCCTAAGTACTTGATAGACTGCTTCGATGTTATCCTTTGTTCGCCGACAGTTATGGTGATGTATTCCATTTTCTTTCTACTGCTTACTAATACGACATCCGTTTTATGATCAGCAAGTTTCAGACCTATACTCGCGATCCAGCTTCTAACTCTGCTAACTGCCGCATTGGACGTTCGTTCCACATTATCAAGGTGTTTACCCCTCACCACGAGGGCTATATCGTCCGCAAATCCGAATATTTGTGCGCCCGTAGGAAGCCTAAGCCTCAGTACACCATCATACATGGCGTTCCATAGTATTGGGCCCAGCACCGAACCCTGTGGTACCCCTGCTGTTATAGCGTATGACTTTCTGCCTTCGTCTGTATCATACAAAAGTACCCTATCCTTAAAATAGTCCACTATGAGTTCCATCAAATATCCAGGTACGCTCCTCTCATCAAGTGCAGCCAGGGTGGCGTCCCAATCTGCCGAATTGAATGCGTTTTTGACATCCAGGGTGATGATTGCGCAATACTCCTTATCACCTTCAAACCAGCGGTCACCGCTGATGGCCTCTTTCGCTACGGTAATGACCGCCTCCATTGCGTCCACTGTGGAGCGCCCTTTTCGGAAGCCAAATTGGCGATCCGACAGGCCGTCTCTCTCCAATATCGTTTCGAGTCTTCTACATATTATCTTCTCCAGCAGTTTACCTACGGTATCAATCATACAAAGTGGGCGGTAACCTGTTGCATCCTGCGCACCGTTGCCCTTCGGGATGAGAACCAACCTCTGTCGCTTCCATATCCTTGGGAATTTCCTCTCCTGAATGCATGTAACAAATACTTTCCTAAACACCTCAACGTTGTTCTCTATAGCCACCTTAAGTGCGACGTTTGGGATTCCATCAATTCCCGGAGCCTTCCTGAGTTTCATTTCCTTCCAGACTGCATCGAATTCCTGGCCGCTGACTTCAGGAATGTCATCGTGCGACATACTGTCTCGCACAGCATACGTGATCTCGGCCCTCTCCGGAAAGAGGCCTTCAACAATTGACTGCAGCTTCTCCGCGCTTTCCGTGGCCGGTGGTCGAAAGCAATTCAGCTTCCTCATTACCACCTTATAGCCCGTGCCCCAGGGATTTTCATCCAAATCGGCACACATTTCCCTATAGCACCTTCGTTTGCTCCTGTCAATGGCCCAGTTAAGGTTGGCTCTGAGCACTTTGTATCTTTCCCGAAGTTCTGTGAAGTCATTGCGACCCCTTGCTCTCTGGAATATCCTCCGCGCTCTATTACATTTCCTTCTTAACTCAGCTATCTCCGCGTTCCACCAATAAACGTGTTTCCTGCCTGGCAGGTGAGACTTCCGCGACATAGACGCGCTGCAGGCTTCCGTTATACAGCGCATAAGTTCCACCGCCATGTTGTTTGCGCTTCCGGTCACCCGAATGCCGCTCATCGCGAGAACAAAGGTTTCCTCATCAAAAGTAGAGTCCCTCCACAAGGGATTAGGAGGGGCGGCAGTAATGGGGTTCACTGCAGCGCGTTCCTGGATATCAAAAATGATCGCCCGATGGTCGCTATGAGTGTAGACATCGGACACAGTCCAATTCGATGTCGTTGCCAGTGTATCGCTGATGAATGTTAAGTCAATCTTAGAACTCCTTCCATTTCTCGAGAATGTATCAATCTGCCCACAGTTGAGTAAGACAACCTCCAGAGTTGCAAATGCGTCAAGCAGGCTTTCACCTCTTGGGTTCGTGTACGCTGAACCCCATTCCACTGCCCATGCATTAAAGTCCCCGGCAATCACCACGGGTCTTAGATTTCTGGCCTCGCGAACGATGTCGTCCAATCTGAGTCTGTACTCCTCCATTGATAAGCTGGGGGGGAGATAACAGCTGAAGAAATGTACCCCATTAACAGTGCATTTCACAAAGCCTTCTCTCCTGTTGTCAACATTTCCCACTGGGAATTTACCGCATGACCATATCGCTGCCTTGTTGCATTTACTGGTAGCCCAACGCTGATTGTCAGGTGCCCTATAGTGTTCACTCAAAATCGTAAGGTCTATTTTCTGCTCCCGGACTGTCTGCTTAAGAAGCTCCTGCGCCGCTTCGCAGTGGTTCAAATTCAGCTGCAAGATCCTCTTTTTCCTATGTTCATCATCCTCCGCCGAGCTGCCAGGTACTGTGGACACTTAGGTCCCCCCGTGACATGTTTTGAGTCTACATTACGATCGCTCCTACAGAGTAGGCAGTGAGGGTCACCACTACAAGTTTTGGCAAGGTGGTCTTGCCCTCCGCACTTGTAGCAGAGTTTTGACCAATCACTCCTACTGCGGCAATTTCTAGCTACGTGCCCGAATTCTAGGCATTTGTAGCATCTCCTTGGGACAACTTTCCTCATTAACCGGCAAACTGTCCACCCGACACGCAGTTTGCTAACCTCTTCGGCCCTGCTAGCCAGCTTCGTTGGTATTACAATTATTGCCGTCCTGGTACCCCCTGGAGCACTTCTTATCGTCCTGATAGCCGATGGGTGTAATTCTCCTATTTGTTCTCTCCAAGCGGTTATTATTTCATCTTCCGTGGTAACCTCGTCCAGGTATCGCAGTTCAAATGTTGTCTCCTGAGTTATCGTCCTGACCTCTATATCATCGGACAATATGGTCTTCAATTTGGATTGGTGAGTTTCTGTAGACGCCTCAGCCGATCTTCTAAATTCCAGCAGAATTTCACCCTTTTGTGTTTTTTTAACAAGGTGAACGTCTTCGCCAACTGACTTAAGCTCCGGGGCATTCCTAACCTTCCTCAGGATGTCTGCAAATGAGAGCTTCTCCGTAGGTTTTATTATCATTGCATCCGGTCTTGGGGGCTTTTTGCGCTTCCTTGTCTTGAGCACCCAATCATTGGGCTCTGTGCTCATTTCCACTCCGGTACCCGGTACTTCAGCATACCGATTTATTACACCTTCATTAGTACTTACTGCTCCTTTCTTTGTATCATTGCCTCCAATTTTTGAAGTTGGGTCAATTGATCCCTCCAGTTGAATTGGTCTGGTCCTCTTCGGAGGTGTTCTCCTAGGTTTTCCCAATTCTTCTCTCTGCCTCTTGGAAACACAAGGTGTCTGCTGTTGAAGGCTCGTCTGCGTGCTTCTATCATTAGTTCTGATCCTTTTCTCTTGTTCCGCAACTTTATCCTTAGCGGCTTGCTGATATAGTGACGATATAGAAGCCACTAAATCGCGCATCGCTTGGTGTATGGACCTCCTTCCTCCGCCCATCATCTCCACGAGTTCAGAAATTTTATCGCCTAGTTTGGTGAAATCATCCACCTCTTTTTCAGGATACTTGTTCCTCTGCAACTCCGGTGGTGACGAGCGCGATCGCTCGCCGTTCTGCCTCAGCGGTGGAGAGTGGAGTAATCTCGAAGCTCTCCGGAAAGGATTCAGGAAAGGGCTGTCCTGCTGGGTCTCCTTTGCACCTTCGGTGCCGGCTGGAGAATTAGCGCCTGTAGGGTTGTGTGAAATGCTTGTTATAAATTCCATTCTATTGGGTCCCAACTTGGAGCCGTTATCTTGGATTCGTTGTGTAGTTACCCTTGTTGTGGTCCCATGGTTATCTTTGCAATGCAGGGAGGCCATGCGAGGGTTGACACAAGTCCTCATGAGAGCTTGTGTTCAGAGCCAGACCGGGAGCTAAACAGAAGAATTACTTAACTGCCCCTACACCCCAACTCAACAGGACGAGTCCAAGATCGTTCTCCAAGGCTTGCCAGGTTTTAACGGGACGGAGACAGATGGTGTATTAGCCTGAAAGCCGTCTGTACCAGGTTTCACTCCAGCACATATTGGTAACAGAATACCCCATCCGCCAGCCCATGTCATCAAATCATAATATTTCAGCGTAGTCCAGTATGCCATAATCAGAATCTTACTGGTATCAATTCTGATGCCTATACGACTAGGCTCCGATCGTCCACATCCGTTAGGAGCGTGCTCACACGCATGATGGTCTGTGATTCCCACGGTGCTAACGTGATACCACGGTAGTTCAATGCATTGAGCGGCATTGTTTCGCTTTGAAGCGTGAGCGTCATTGGGTATATGCTAGACTTTTCATCCGCACCCTCTACCCCTGCCCTCCCATTTAGTCGCCTTTTACGACAAGCAGGGAACCACTGTGGTAGAATTCTAACCCGCTACCACACGGGTTGTAACAGTAAGTGTATGCATATGTATGTGTGTGTATAAAAGCTGGATGCATTGTTTCAATGTTATTAAGACGAGGAAGGAGGGGGTAAAAAAATTTAATTTGTATGGCATACATACAGGCTGCTAATAGTAAATATTTAACTAATGTGCGTGTAAGGAATTTAAAAAAAATTGTTCAAAGATCCTATACCAACTCGTATGGGAATTGAAATATGTATTGTTGCACTAGCTTCTCTTCTGTTTCTCTTTGCTTAAACATGGGTTTGAACCTGTGGTATTGCTTATCTCTCTCCTGAGATAGGCGACATGTAACTGACAATTTCAATGTCTATATTAGGGAGCTAAAAGCAATACAGTGTTGGCCAATGTTAATTGCAAAAATTTAAATTTTAATTCGCTTCAAAACCTTCACTTTCACTGAAGCACTGAAGGGCCTTAGGTTCGCCCAACCTGTCTCTAAGTAATATTACCACACCGTATGTCAATACATATTACATACTAGGCTAGGAAACAGTGAATGTTTAACCGAAAGTAATGACACGTTGCCAAAGCAAAATATTCACGAAGCACTTTCGCTAGCAATTATGCACATCAGCGTTAAGGATTTGTTTCCCCTTTTTTGTAGCCAATCCCCCCAGTAGTATCATGTACAGTGAACAGAAATGAAACACCATCATCTAAAGCCTTTTGCAGTTTTATTAAAAAATGGCAACAACAACAACAACATAGTATACCAGCTGAAAGACATCAGTGAACAACTCAAGCAAATGCTAACAACATTTTGTAGGAAAAAAGGATCCTGAAGAGTTGGTATGAAATTTTTTTTTATTGTTGTTGCTGTTGTTTTTGTACAACAGCTGCTACAGTGTACGAGTATGTGTGATACTAAAAACATCAACGGAATTTTAATTATGCCAGAGGTACACTGATGACAATGATAACAACATCGAGAACGAGGACGAGAACGACGTTCCTGATGATCAGAATTCACTGTGATGGAAGTAAAACAACACGCGATGAGCAAGCAAACCAAGCAAAAGGAAAAAATATCCTGGGTACATAGACAAACACACAAAAAGGCCAAAAAAATTTTGATTTTCATTTCGTTTTCTTCTTTCATTTTTAAAGTTTTCCAAACGCAAACGTTAAAATTAATTTTTCTTGGAAACATTTTTGCAAAGGTTAAAACAGAATAAAAAAGACAGAGAGAGAGAGTGAGTGAGTGAGTGAGCAAAATTTCATTATAGAAGTTGTCATTATTATGGCCGGGAGTAATAAAATTATTACGAGTTCTTAAACATAAAATTGGTATGGAATCACAGGATATTTCAACAGATTTCTATGCAGTAATTAGAGATGCTGTTACTCTTCTTCTTAGATGTTGAGAAGGTAAATAAAATGTTCATGGTTTTATTGGCAATTTTAATTAAAAATTTTAAAAGAACATCTTCTCATTGGCTTAAGAAAGCTGTTATGAATTTTGACTGTCAGTAATAAGCGAAAGAGAGTTTCTTTTAAACGCGATTGGTATAAAGTGTAGAATTTTTGTAACTCACCATCGCTTACAAAATTCTGAACTTAAAATGACAGATTTAAGGGATCACATTAGTATGGTTTCGAATAATCAAAATCGCTCTACACACGTCCCTGATTCGAGCCTTGTTGTTATATGATGCAGACTAATAAAGCTATGACTGCAATCAATGAGAAGAAATTCGTTGTAATTATATAGTCCCGTCAACGTTGGCTGCGAGTAGAATTATGCTGACATCGACGTCGACTCATGTAATTACAATATCGCCCTAATATAGTTGGTTGTTGTTGTAACAGTTCTGCTGTTGTCTCCGGAAGTTTCTCCCTTGGAAAAAACTTCCGGTTGATACAGCTTTCGCTGAGTTGACAATCCTTGGCCGATGTTGAGTCGGGTCGTTCCGGAGCGAAGATCCGATTGTCGTGGTAACGAGTATAGTTGGTAGTGTGTTGGCTTATTAGACGTAAAGCTAGTGTTCAAACCCCAGGGCAGACATCAAAACGAAATACAAAAAAAAAAAGTATTTCTTTGGCGATTTCCTCTCAGCGGAATTCAGGCAAAAACTCGGAGAGTAAATAAAATTGCCATGAAAAAGTTTCTCAAAAAATCTGTCTTTCTGATTCGACTTTAAACTGTAGGTCACGCTACTCATGCATAAAATTAAAACACACAACATGAGTAGTGTGAGAAGCTACCATTGGCCAATTATGTATGTACATACTAAACGTGAGGCCATGGTGCAATCCACTGGTCAGACATCTCCAACCAAACGTAATAAAGAAGAAATATTTCTTTGGCAACTGCCTCTCAGCAGATTTCTGGCAAAAACTCTGGTAGGTTAGGTATGTTGGAGTGGTAACTTTGATAACAAAAGCTCACTTGAGCATACAAAGCGGCCCGTTGTGATGCCACGAATAAAGGCAGTACCCGTACTCATCAAATTCCACTGAACTCATAGAAGAAGTTGGTCAGCGTGGGAGCTGCATACTAAAAGCACGACTCCGTAAAGAAGGAAACCAGCCTGAAAGTTATATGAACGAAGCTAAATCCTTTATATCAATGAATGATAGCTCCGTTAAACTGACAAATAGCCTAAATCTACGCCTCGCGCGAGATGGATACATTGAGATCCACACTGACAAAGAATGTGGATAACAATTTCCTCCTCTTCAGCAGACCGTTCGAAGGAAGCCGCAGTCTTTTCGTGTGTCTTCCCATAGTCTGTGAGCATGGCCACTGTGATCGGCAACTACAACAGATCGGTAGATTTCTGACAAAAACGCTGAGAATGGCATGAAAAACGTTCTCACAAATCTGTCGTTCAGAAACGACTTGAAGCTGTAGGTCCTGCTACTCATGTATGAAATTAACATACACAATATAAGTCGTGGGAGAAGCTAGGTTGTAATCCTGACTGAAGGGCTAGGTTAGGTTAGTGTGGTAGCTTCATACCAAAAGCTCACTTGAGCACGCATAGCGGCCCGTTAACTGAAGGGTTGCAATGACCAATTTTGTGTGTGTTTGTATGCATCTACCTTGACTTGGACGTGTCGAATGAATGAGTGAGGATGCCTGGCGAAAAGATCTTTTGAATTCGTAATCGAGATAAGATACAAAAGTTAACAAAAGAAACTGTATTGAAAATTTCGGGTTCACAACGATCTTTCACTTTTTTTTAAGACGTATTGGAGGAAATAAAATACCTGCGATCGTGGCAATTGGTATTCTGTTCATCTTTATGCTAAATAGCTCACCACTATCTGAATAGCTCACCACATCACTGAAGAAAAAAAGAATGTTTCTTGACACTCTAAATAGGATAACGATATATGGGATCGTATAAGCAATCAGTATCAGAGTTCAACTACATGAGCAGCTTATTATGAGGCCAATATAACAAGACGTAGAATAATTTTTGCTATGACAGCTAACATAACACGATATCAGGCTATCTCTATCAAAAACTCTAAGAGTGAATAAGATTGGCATGAAAAGTTTCTCAAAAATGCATCGTTCAGAGCCGACTGTAAACTGTAAGTCCCGCCACTCATGTGTAAATTAACACACACAAGTGTTATGAAAAGCTAGGTTCGCAATGAGGGCTGAAGGGTTGCAATGACCAATTATGTATGTAAAGTTTACATCATCCGAATTATGTTTCATAAGATACATCTTCATTTGTGTGCCCCATAAACTGAACCCTTTTACCTTAACAGCTTGCCATTCTAGTTGGAGTTTATAAATCTATAATTCTGTTTAAATCCATTGCCAAATATTCTAAATGCCACTTGAATTATTCAAATTATTTTTTAATCCAGCACCACCGCCAGTTCATACACACGTTTTCAACATTTTAATGACAAAATATTAATAAAAACAAGAAATAAACAAAATAAACTACAACAACCAACAGCAACAACAAGAATGGCGAAAACGACAAAACATTTGCAACAAACCGCACAATCAGGTCTGTGGTATTAAGCTGTAAAACATCCGTTAGATTTCGCAACGACATCAGCAGCAACGGTAAAGGCTACAATACAGAAAAGAATAGAAAACAAAAAAAAACATTCTATAAAAGCAACATTAAAAATGCATAAACGCTGCTGCTATTTTGTATTCCAAATCTTATTCAAACACACACTCATACACAGACACTAATAACTGTAACTATAATAATAACAACAGCAATAAGCGAAAAAAACTATGCAGTTCCGTTTCCATATGAATAATTGTTACTTTATGACATGACTGACTGAATCGTTGTTTGCATGTATATGTGTATGTGTATGTGTTTGTTACCAACACAAACAAACATCCAAATGCAATTGCTTATGCTGTCGATGCTCTTCTATTTTTTATGTACGCGTGGGAGTAGATTTTTTTATTCCCTCTCTCTCTCCTTCCCTTTTCTGTATAGAATACGTGAGTTGGACATTTTTATTTGCAAAATCTGTTTGTAAAGCTCTGGCTGTGTAGATGTGTTTGGGCCAATGTAAGTGTATGTGTGTGTGTTTACATACAAATGCATTCAAATTGAAAAATACCATTTGAAATCAGTAACAACGGGGAAATTGCAACGGCAAATAATTGCAAAAAAATAGGAAGTAAACGTAGTCAGTCGTTGGATAACAATAACAGAAACAACAACAACAACTGCAATAAATCTAAGCAAATACAAAAACACACAGAAAACATAAAACGAGTAATAAAAATATTTGATACCCTACACCAGGTGGATAGGTAGGTTAGCCGGCTAGTGATGAACTTGAGTTGGCACTAGAGCGTGTTTTGAAGCCATATGAAGCCCACAAGTGTTGAATTACCTGATGGTAAAGAAGGAAAAATGATTACAGCCATCCTGAGAAGTTTATAAAATGGAGAAGATCGAGAGGATCCAGGATGAAAGCACGTGACAGCAAGACATTCACAGAGAACATTCACAGAGAATGTGATCGATTGTCTCACTCTAAAATGTGTGGCTTCAAGGGTAAACCCAATTGCTCCAATTGCATTGCATTTGGTTAATAAGCCCTAAAGGTATGTGCTGCCATGAGGTGTTAACTAAAGTGTTAGGAATCTTTAGAATTTTCAGAGTCCTGTGGTATTTTAATCCTTGAAATATCATAGGAGAATATGAAACCTAATCAGGTCTGATATTTGTACTAAAAATTCTGAAGAGGTTCCCTATAGCAACTGTCATAATACAACAGTAGACAGGCACATTGCACAACAATCAAGGCCTGCCTAGCAAGTTCTTTAGCCCATTCACTTCATCGATGCATTGTGTACTGGCAGCCAGAAATGGTACACGAAATTCAGAGAAGCTTCTTCTAATATTTATAACGGAGAACAAAAGACGAAATGCTCTTGAGCAATATGTGAGCTCAGATAGCAGCTTTAGTACGACAGAAATTTTTATTTCTACCTACGGAAACACAATTCCCCAGCAGAATAGGAACAAACTTCAAAACAATGCTAAAAAATTTTAGTTTTTATAGAAAACAACATCCACCACCTCGAAGATTATCTCGAATTCGTAGAAATCCTACCCTTTTCTTCTTTTTCCAAGAAAGAAAGCTTTGCCACGCCAAGCAATATTTAGGTTGACGAGGCTCAGGTCAGTGCCTGGTTTTCATTACTATCTTGAAATGCTGATATGGACGCTAAGAGTTGGTTGACAGAAATGCAGAAGTCAAGGAGTAGTAAATACAGAAGCAGCACTGGCACCACAACACACAGTCTAATGCAACCTTTCTAACCTAGTGGTGATAATTATTTCACTACGAGACTCCCAACCCTTTAGTCAGTATTACGACCTAGCTTCTCACGCAACTTATGTTGTGCGTGTCAACTTTATGCATGAGTGGCGGGACCTACAGTTTAAAGTCGACACCGAACTACAGATTTTTGAGAAAGTTTTCATGGCAATTTTATTCACTCATAGAGTTTTTGCCAGAAATCTGCTGAGGCCACGTGCAACAATTGACAGGAGCACTAGGTTTACTACATTCGTCCTACTATGAGAATATATTCTTGAAAAGAAGGTAGAAAGCTCTCTTAACTTCATGATCTGGCTTTGTATTGTTATGGCTCCTTATTGCATTTCCATTTATTACCCTCTCTGTTAGCTTTACTACAATAAGGCTGTGATTTCCTCAGTTATTTTCAGGACCTCATTTACTGCTACAATGAATTTATTTATTGTGTTCAGCGATCATCCTCGCGGGCAGTAACATAAACTCTATTACAATTTAGGATCAGACCGATCATGAGTTGAGTTCCCTTTTGAAATACTTCGAACTTAAGCTTTCGAACACTAAGTAAGTTATGAATGTCATCACATTACTTGTCGCCTAAATTAAAAGGATTTCAGACTTTTCTTTTCAATTACTCCCTAAAGGGCTTTCATAGCTTAGCTCTACTTAGCTAGCTTCATAGATACGCCATAGCTACGCCAATAAAATACAGCATTTCCATCACCAATAAAAAAATCTGCTTTACTACAAACGTATACGAAATTTCAAATTGTATTCGAGTTCCTCTTGCATGAAATTCATTTCTCACTACAGTGTACTCACACTCACTCACTCTATCGTTTTTTTTCTGATTTCCATGCGTTAAAGTGTTCTAATGGTTGCCGTTATTGTATCATCATCGTTCAACACATACCGACATTGTAAAGGCATGAGTTGCAATACTTATTTTCCAACTGGCCTGTATGTCCGCCTTCAATTGCTGTTGTGCCAACACACATAGAAAATGCTTCAGTCAGGACCTTTAAACACACGTTTGTTGGAATCAAACAAAAAACGAAAAAGAAAGGAATACTCCCTCCCTGTCTGGGAATTATGCGATCAAGTACAATTGTCGCACATTTATGGCGAACTTGGCTTTCATTGTGGCTAAATGCACCAAATGTGGCCAGGAAAAACAAACACCAGCCACACAATAGTTAAGGTTTAGTTTTGTGTATAAAAATGGCATTCTTTTCGAAAAAAAAACAGAAAAAATTGGAGAACAATTTTTAAATATTTGAAAAGGAGAGAGAGACAGAAAAAAACAATGAAAATTCAAATTGAAATAGAAATTCTCATGAAGTTCTGCGTAACACAAAAGAAATGTTTACAGGTGCACAGCAGAAGAAGGAGTTAAAAAGGAAAAAGAAAAAATTTTGTTTTTATTATTTGAAGACAATGAGCTTGGCGTTCCTCGTTCAAACCGGAAATTTTAACTGTGGCCTATTGGAGAAATAGACATGCCATGACGCTTTCAGTGCAAATGCCATAATTTCAAATGATTTCGTGTAGCTCTACTGAAGTTCTGGGGTATTTTCGTATATCATTCGCAGATTTTCGGTGTACCAGTGGCAATAATTCTATTTAGTCGCATATCCACAGATATAGGGATAGTGGTGGTGGATGACAAATTGTTTCCCTCGTATTGAAATCATGACGGGTTTAGCATAATTTACACGCGCTTTTTGTGAACTCATTCTCGGTTTGTAAAGAAACACTTTTAAGCAATTCAATCCTCAGTAACAATCACCCAATTCCAATGCTCATCGTTTGGTCGGATCTTCAGAGCTCTCTGCGTAACTTCTAGCAAACTGGATATTCTTGGACAGCTACGCTTCACTATATAATGTGTTGTCCAAACTTTCTCCGACAAGCAGCTGAACGCCATAGTGATTGCACAGTTGTGGTCGGAGGACCGAGGAAATCTACATCTTAATTAACGCCAACTGTCTTCCATCATAATCTGTCATGCCACTAACATTAATTCAGGCCAATTCTTTCCTGTGCAATACACACACATACATACATACATACATACATACATACCTACATTCATACATACATACATACATACATAATTGTTTATTACAACCCTTCAGTCAGGACTACGACCTAGCTTCTTACACCATTTATGTTGCGTGTGTTACTTTTATACATGAGTAATAAAGTCGATTCCGAACGACAAAAGTTTTGAGAACCTTCATGGCAGTTTTATTTACTCTCAGATTTATGGCCAGAAATCTGCTGAGAGGAAGTCGCCAAAGAAATATTTTTTCATACTTCGTTTTGTTGGAATTCTGTGGCCTGGGATTTGAATCGAGGCCTCATGTCTAATAAGCCAACATACTACCTACTAGACTATGACGACTGGTCAAGGTGGATAGATTTTATAATTAAATGAGTCGATGTCACTATAAAGCTACTCGCCGCCAATGCTGACAGGACCATATAAATACAACGATTTTTTTTTTCATTGATTTCAGCCACAACTTTATCTGTTTGGCCAAGTACCCATGCGTCTGCCTCATATAACAACACGGGTCGTATCATAAACTTGCGTCTTCACTGCTGTTGCAGTAGATTCAAATCTGTCTTCTCCGAGTATAGGCAGGTCTTTTGCTTCTCCTAGTGTTTTAAGGATTCTCTTCAATAATCGTTCTTGCTGCGGCATCATTTGGACTCCATTCTCGCTTCACTATTTTACGATTCTACTGTTCTTGCCTATAATTCTGTGCTTGAAATTATGTTTGATCGCAACAGGTTTCATGGCTTAAGCAGAGCTTGGTTAACAAATACCTGCAGAGCTACAAATTCATTTACTGAGCTGTTTCATAATTCAAAATTCGAACTACCAATCTCCCGTCGGATGTGAAAAGGCGGAAAAGATTTGTTTGTAAGGATTTGTGAGAATTTCCATTCATATTGCTCCAAAAGCCTGGTAGTCTTTCTTGTTCGTTTTGCAATATTCTCCCGCCATTTTCCTGCAGAAGATAGTATGAGAACTATTGGACATCGTCAAAATATTAAAATATTGTTAGCATAAACATGGGGATCGAAATTTTTCCATATTTAAGCGTGTACCAGAGATCAGCAATGAGTAATCAAAAAATAAGTAGATTCGAATCATACTCATAATCTCTGATACTTTCGAAGTTATTCACACCAGAGATCAGCAATGAGTATTCAAAAATATGAGTAGATTCGAATCATACTCATAATTTTTGATACTTATGCGCGTTCATACTTAATTTTATTATCATACTCATACTACTCAAATTGAAAGTTTGAAGTACTTATCGTACTCATACTTAACAATACGCACGATGTTGTTGATTTTGACTATCCATGACTCAACATTTACAAGAATCACAAAATAAGTATGATTCGCGTATGAACACTACAATACTCACTAGAAGGTTGGGTGTTTGTTTTGCTTGCTGTCTTTGTCTTTTTCTTTCTTCTTTTTTTATAAATGCAACAACAACTAAGACTGTAAATTTTGATGAATGATTCGAATCACTCGAATCATTTATGAATATTATAAGTATTTTTCTAAATTTATGAATCTGAATGAGTAGGAGTATGAATCAAACATGTTTCGAATGTTATGAGTTTGATGTCAATGTTGTCCTCATACTCATTGCAACCTGTACTTATAAATCAATGTTGTAGTGAGTACGAATGAATCAGAGTAGTTGAATTTCAATACTGTTACTCACTCATACTCAAAAATGTATGAGTACTTATGAGTAGCGGAAAAACGATTTATTGCTGATCTCTGGTATATATGGACAAGCAAACAAATATCATCTACATAGCCAAGGTATTCGAAACGTCTATCTATTGCCCATATGTGGACTCCTTTAAAAAGTTTATTTACAGTACGCCCCTGTTATTACAATACATATGTAGTCGCCATAAAACCATTGACCAATGTTAAGGTCACTACAATAAAACTGCCAAATTTGCATATGAAACAAGTAATGGCTTAATGAATTGTTGGGACTTATGGGACGACTCTACAGTACGTTGTAAGCTTGTTAAAATGGCAAAAATAAAAGTTTTCAAATAAAATCAAACAACAAAAAAAACTGTCTATTTAAACGAAAAACTGACAAACGCAGCAGAATTTATTGTACAAACTATTTGTACAAATTCTTTTTGAAATTCCAATAGAAAAGGAAGAAGGAAAAAAAACCGAAAGGAACCATAAATCCCATACCTTTCTGAGCAACTAAAACTCAAAAAAAAACAATTTTTATTGTTATTATTATTACGGTTGTTGTTGTTGTTGTACTGTTATACAATAAATATGAATAAATATCACTTTTCCAAAGTGTCATAAGACCAGGCAATCCTAAAATAAACCCAAGCAAATGTCCCACCTGTAAAGGATTTCAAAAATCAAAAATGAATTTTTAAAGTCTGGAAAATTTTGAAAATTTTGCACGTTCAACGCATACACTCCTTCCACTACAATACTCACTCACTGTTACCATTGTTTAACAAAATAAATTTAAAATTGCTTTGTTGCCTCTAATAGCAGAAATATGTACGAATATTTTTGTTGTTCTATTGCATTTGTTTTACGGAAATACTCATCTCTGTGTGTATGTGTGTGTGTGTTATCCATTATTTTCTTTTTAATGCCAATGTTTTTGGTGTTTGTGTATGCAAAAATCATTTTCAAGTCCAACGACCAACGACGACAACAATACCACCAGTCTACCCAAAAATAGTTCGGCTTTATTACGTTAATATGTGGTTTATATTCTACGCCATGACGCGTTCATTCACATAAAATCCATTCTTTAGCATTTCGGCTAGCCAATGTGGTTTGAGGTCATATAGGTTGGTTGTTCCGTTGACTGAATGACTTCCTGGCCATTTTGGGTGTCTGCTAACAAAATATTAGTGTGACCTTTGTCTGACATTATGTAGATGTAAAGGATTGTATTGTTGTTTTAAAAACTAATTTATTATATAATGCAACCTGGTAGAGGACTTAATTGTACAACAACTTAAATTCATTGAAAGAGGCCTTACAGAGAGTATATCTGTTCGACTGGAGCGGTCAATGCTACCCACACTTTTTGTCTTATATATTCGCCGTATCAAATACATTACGTTCCGGACAACATCGGTCCGAATTTCAATGAAAATTTCAAAATGCAGGCTTATGTTTTAGGTACAGGCCTTAAATAACTCGCACAGGTCTTCAATGATTTTCAGCGTGTGAGGTTCCTATTGGCCATCGTCAACAATACAAAATAGTTTGTGCTCATAACTTCGGCTGATTAAAAGGGGAATTAAAGAGAGTATTACTGTTCGACTGGATTGGTTTAGATCACCCAGACTACGGTTACAGGCCTTGGATACCCCTCACAGGTCTTTAATGATTTTCATCGTGTGAGATTCTTACTGGCTATCATCAACAACACAAGACAGTTTGTGCTCATAACTACGCCTGATTAAAAGGGGCATTACAGAGAGAACATATATTCTACTGAAGTGATCTAGATCACCCACACTACGGGTACAGGCCTTAGATACCTCGCACACGTCCTTAATGATTTCCAACTTGTGAAATTCTTACCGGCCATTGTCAACAACACAAGATAATTTGTGTTCATAATTAGCACGAGTTTGATGACGGTAGTGCTTGTTATCAAATCGAGGTACCTCAACAACAGTCCTAGACCAATACACCATGTAATGTAGGCCTCGTGCATGAAATACTCGGCAAAAATTCAAAGTCCGTCTAAGAGATATATAACCGCAAAGAAAGTGTTTAACTATCTTGTGCTCTACCGTATCATCACAGCTACGAATAGGTAGATAGGGAGGTTGGAGTGGAAGCTTTGATAACAAAAGCTTGCTTGACCACTCATAGCGGCCCGTTGTGCTGTCACAGGTAAACGCATTTCCTGTACTGACCGAGTTCCACCAAGCTAGAGAAGAAGTTAGTAAGCGCAAGGGCTGCACAAAGCTACGAGTGATAAAGTAAAAGTTCTTGTTGAGTGCAAGTATTGCCTGGAACTGTGGTCATCACAGCAACGACTGTGGTCATTAGATCATAGTCCAGGTCATTGTGTATGATCTACAATCGGCTAGGAAACGATAAATATAGTCACCTGTCATTATATGTGCTTCTTACTGTGATTGAGCTCGATTGTTTGATATCCTGATAAAGCCAGATAAGTCTCAAGATAATAAATATCCATAATAACCACAATGGTCCGGAACCCACTGAAATATAAATCGTAGCACTCTCCTTACAAGTGGTACATCCGAAGGACAAGCATAGTTTGACGACGTATCAACGCAAATACAAATGCTTCTCCATAATCTGCCCAGAGCTAGTAGTGAAAATCCTTCCCTAATAATCAAAATCTTAGACTATAAGACGATTTAGCTATTGGGAAGACAAGGGAGATAATTCAGTTTGGCTTCGACAGTGAACAATGGATCCCATGTCACAATTAAAATTCATCTTATCCAAGTACACTCGTCTAGGGATTTTCACTCGAAAAGTGATGAAAAAGAGATTAAGATGAAGAGAGGAACACGATGGGTATTTAATGCGGGGATCTGCGAAAGTCGTTGAAGAGAATGACCTTGTATCCGTTGGAAGGACCAAATTGAGGAAGCCCTGTCATCGATTGATGTAACCAACTGGCGTAGGCGCACAGAGGCGTCTCGAAGGATGTGTCGCGGCAGGTCGAAATCGGGTGTTAATGGCCAATTAAGGAAAGAAGGAAGGAGAAAGACGACAATTAGCAATCTGCAAAGGTAGGATTCCTGGCTAAAGCTAGACAACGCTATTGGGGGTCGAGATAGGCAAATTCTAAACAAAACTGATGGCAGTTCATATTTCCACATAGATTATGACGGTCTATGCATACACATGTAAGCTTATAGATTTCCCCAAAAGATATCATTACTTTAAAGTTCTACTTGTGCGTTAAACTAACAGTGTTTTCACATATTTTTGTTATTAGTGTCGCATCGTTATTTTCTTCTATTTTTTTGTTGTAATTTGTCCTTGTGCCAGTTGGTATTTGCGGTATTTTTACGCTATTTGTTGAATTTTTAATTATTCCTTTATTTTTTTGTTTTTGTTGTCTTTGATAAGAGGAAAGGATTCCATTTTACTTTGAATTTTGTTTAGTGGGAGAGGAAGTTGTTTTAAAATAAATTTAATTAAATTTGGAAATTAAATAAGTTTTAAAAATACTTTTGAGGCATTTGTTGTAATTACAACAATAAACGTTTTAAGATTTTATAGAACCTTTAAAGGATGTTGAATCTTGATTGTTTCAGTTGGTTTAATTTATTTGCAGCGATATTAATGTAACAGTGGTTGATATTAGCGATGTATTTAATACAATTTATACTTCATATCAACTTAGCAGAGACCTGAACCATATAATTTTTAACAAAAAACCGATAACAAATAACTACAGGCAGTTTACATTTTACTCTTCTCTAATACAAATGCTCAATGGTCTATCTGTTAAAAAAAACTCACTCATTTTATGATCGCTTTAGTACTCCTCTCATAAGCAGATACTTTTTGAAATACATGCCTGCATTTGTTTATTTTTCTCATTTCATTTTGTGCTGATCTTTCTATACCATGTATATATCTGTTGGATACACCACAACAACAGTGAAACATAATTTATACGAGTGTCACAACTTTTAATCTGTTTTACTTATTGTTTGTAGAATACAACAGAAATACTATGTAACGCGTAATTTTAATTTAATATTTGTGATAAAATATGTGAGCATACAGTAATGGGTAAAAAGTTAGCAAGTAATATATGTACACAACCCTAAAGGGTTAAAATGATCAGCTGTGTATGTATGTATGTAGATCGGACTTACAAGTACCTACAAAAGACATATCCCGCTTTGATATTCGTTGCTTTTATCCAATAAGTTTTCTTTGGAGATAACAGATCCTCTAGAAAGACGGAAATCAAACTGCATAAGATGAACAAGATGGATTCTTCCATAGGTAGGTTAGGTTATGTTAGTTACTTGTCAATTAAGACAAGTACAGTACCCGGAGGTCGAATTGACCCATTGTACAACGTGCTAGTTTCTCAAACCACTTATGTTGTGTTTGTTAATTTTATATATGAGTGGTGGGACCTACAGTTTAAAATCGACTCCGAACGACAGATTTTTGAGAAACTTTTCATGGCAATTTTTATTTACTCTCAGAGTTTATTGCCAGAAATCTGCTGACAGGAAGTCGCCGAAGAAATAATTTTTGTATTTTGTCTCGATGTCTGGTCTGGGGCTCGAACCCTGGCTTTACATCTAATAAGCCAACATACTACCTACTATACTACGACGACTTCAAAAATACCAAAAAATACTTCTTCAATAAGCGGAAACAGATATTCCCCCAGTGAAAAGATCTCAGGAGAAGCTTGGATTCAATTCGAATTGCCCAATTGGTTGGGTTTTAGTCCCCTAAATAAGTAGATACACCCTGTAAAGGAGCTCTTTTTGTACTGAATCCAAATTAATGCAACTGACCAACCTTAGAGACCCTACTGTAACTTCAAAACAAGTTTTTTTGTTTGTTTCAATTGCTTACAATTGTATTTTTCTCTCATTCGCTTTTGACTCGCCTTCTATACAAATCAACACAAACGAATTAACATGGGTCAGCATTTTTTGGTTTTGTATACGAAAAAAACAACGTGTAGAAGTAAAGAGGAGCGTAAAAATTCTTCAACATTTTTGTGCCTCTGCTTTGTACCGATTTCGTCTTTTGTATTGTATGAACACTGGTTGTGCCGCAAACGGAAATATTGAAATGGTTTTTAATGTTTCTTGTGCTTCTTCGTCTTTTTAAGCGGCCTGTATTCTTATTTTGTTTGAAAGATCACTGGCTAAATTTGTCTTGATGTTTGTGCTCTCTCTCCCTCTCTGTCTGACTTTTGCTTTGTTATTGTTTTAGGGTCCCTGTAATTTCTGTATACAATTGTTTTGAATTTTATTTGTTTCCTCTCCGTATTTTACAGTTCAGTGATCTACGCGCTGTTGCCTTAAGTGTACCGAATAATTCAATTTATCGTAGAGTTTCTTTAAATATGAAGATTTTATTGTCGTTGTGTTTTTGTGTTTTTCTTTAATTTTAAAACATATTTTTAATCGTTTCTGTTGTTTATAACTTTTTTGTTCAAAACTCGGTGATTATTTTTGTGTCGTTTTTATTATCGGGTTAATTGTGCTTCAAAAAAGGTGAAACAAGTTTTAAAATTAAAAAAAAAAAATTAAAAAAATTTATCGTGAAAAATTAAAAATATAAAGCGGCCTGTATTGAAATGTATAATTTATTTACGTCTATCTAAACAAAATAAATTTGAATTTATTACTAGAAAGCAAATTAAAAACAAATTTTTTTAACTACTTAATCAATTGCTGGAGTAATTTATTATTTTAAAAAAAATTAAAGTGTGTACCTAAACAAAAAAGAAAATTATGATGAAAATGCTCCATTTGTTTGCCGACACAGGGTTGCCAATGTCAAAATATACTCTAAAAATATATTCATGTAATCATATTTGCGATCTGATCCTGTCAAGTAACAGAGCCATAAAACTCCAAACCTTATCAATTTCTCTCTGGTAAATAAGAAATATCCCACATAAAATTTTTCGGGCTTGGCAACTCTTTAACACCCTCATAGAGAGGATATCTTTTGTAAATTTATTTCAATGCAGAGATGGAAATTAAGAAAATATTGAGTTTTGTAGAAACTATTTACCTGCTTGCTTAACCAATACATTTTAACGAAAACGTGTTTACCTGATGCAAATAGAATACATTGTTTTCTGTATGTAAAATTAGGAAAATTATCTCATAAAGTCATATGATGATTTGCAGACGGAAATCTTTATGACACTTTGGAAAATGTAACTTTTTCATTCCAAAGACATACCAGCTTCTAAAGATGAAATACTGTTAAAAATATGACAAATTTGAAGGTCACAGATGGTCCTCCTAATGCACAGCGAGTAAGAAGAACACATACAGAGTTCGTACACTCAATGCCATTAAACGTTTAAGTCTTTAGAATAAAACAGACATGTCGAGTATACTCGTCATCAGCATGTCATTATTATTGTCTTCAAGACAGCCTTCACATATCAAAAAAAGAGATTCAATTTGATTAAATCACATGATCGGCATTGAACTATTACAACACATGAACTTAATTGATCACTAAACTATCCTCTCAATATGTTCATGGCAACGCTCGTTGTATAGCATATGGCACCATCTTGTTGCATGCACAAGGGAATCTAAACACAAAATTTTTTTGTTTTAGAAACTGGTGTTCAAGGGTGTATTTAGCCATGGGTCGGAAATGTAATTTAAATTACTTTATCTACCCTATTTCGTATCGAAAATTGCTTGACTTAGCCAGCATATCCTAGGATGATAGAGGTGTCTCTTGTTTAAATTTATTGTGTACAGTGTTGAGACATCTAACTCATTGAGTTTTACTCTTTCTTGAGAGGAATCTGATCCTGATATTCACATGGTGCTGGTTCATTATGCTATTCTCCAAGCGGGCTCATGATTTTTCTGGTTGGATTGTGATGGATGAAGTAAAATTATTTGTTATCTGATGTAATCGCACCTAGAATACATAATTAAACACTTTATTCTTTACATCACACCAGCTCACTAGACATTTTTCTTACTTGATTAAAATTTTTTTATGAAATAATGCCCGTGATACCAAAAGTGCAATCATATCAACATTTCCATCTCTGTATGCAAGCATAAACAAAACAAATATTTGTTTGTTGTTTATCTTTCTTTATAACAAAAAACCAGTTTTTCTTTTATTATTTTCGCTCTCTTTCTCTCTATCAATTGTTACTTCTTCACAGAGGTGATATTTTTACATTAACACCACCAGAAACAACAATAAAAACAAAAGAAAAATTCAATGTTTTTTCTTTTCTTTTCCCTTTTTTGTCTTTTATAAATAAATAAATTCAATAAATAAATTTTAAATAATAAAACAAAACAAAAAAATAAAAACAAATACATGCATAATAAATAAATTAAATTAATAATAAAAAGAAGAAAAGTGACAAAATAACAAATAAAAGTACGCCAATTAATATCACCAAAAAGAAGAAAAGGAAAAAATTATAAGAAAAAATAGTAACAATGATAGTGTATGTTACAATGTTTCAATTTAACTCAACACACTAAATATACGGTGGCTTACAGTTTACTTTCGTGCAACTTCAAAATGAGTGTGAATATATTGCAGCATCAAAACTGATGATCATAACAAAATAACCTTGAATGCAAAATTCCTTCTTAAAATAGTTTTTTATGTAAACAAAAAAAAAAATTACATATACATGTTCTTAAGCAACGTATAGAATTCTTTAACACTTCATTAGTGCCCTTAGTCCTGAAAAAATTCATTTTGAAAATGGTTTAATATACGGTAGAGGCTCGCAATTGTTATATTTTAAAGACGTTCTTCCATACAAGAAATAACTTTTTCAATGCAATCGTGAACAATATTGCACCGTATAAATGTAGGAATTTAATGTCGCGAGTATTAATTATATACACGAGTGTCAGAACCAGAGATCAGCAATGAATCATTTTTTCGCTACTCATAAGTACTCAAGAAATTTTGAGTATGAGTGAGTCAACAGTATTGTAATTCAACTACTCTGATTGATTCGTACTCACTACAACATTGATTTATAAGTACAAGTTGCAATGAGTATGAGTACAACATTGACATCAAACTCACAATATTCGAAATATGTTTGATTCATACGCCTACTCATTCACATTCATAAATTTAGAAAAATACTTGTAATACTCATAAATGGTTCGAGTGATTAGAAAAATACTTGTAATACTCATAAATGGTTCGAGTGGTTCGAATCATTCATCAAAATTTACAGTCTTAGTTGTTGTTGCATTTACAAAGAAAGAAGAAAGACAAAGACAGCAAGCAAAGCAACACACAACCTTCTTGTGGGTGTGTAGTGTTCGTACGTGAATCATACTTATTTTGTGATTCGTGTATACCATGAGTCATGGAGAAATCAATAACATCATGCGTATTGTTAAGTATGAGTACCATGAGTATTTCAAACTTTGAATATGAGTAGTATGAGTATGGCATTAAAATAAGTATGAATACGTATAAGTATCAGAAATTATAAGTACGATTCGAATCTACTCATTGCTGACCTCTGGTCAGAACCTACTGTTTAATGTCAATTCCAAACGACAGCATTTTGAGAAACTTTCCATAGCATTTTTATTTTACTCTCAGAGTTTTGCCCAGAATACTATTGAATCGCCGAAAGACGAATTTTTTTATAATTTGTTTTGTTCAGAATGTCTGGGGTGGTGTTTGAGCTCACGAGCTCTTGTCTAGTGATTCAATATCCTGCCTACTTGACTATGCCAACTCCTTAGCGACATTTGATACCAACAAGACAGCGCACCTTTTAATACATACACTTAAAAATCGATTTATTGCAGAACCAATAACCAGAACCAGAAACCATAAATAATCGTGTTTGCGGGCTCACTCAATCGTGCTATTTAACGTCTCTGGATAATAGAATTATAAGACTGTGTTAAATCGTTGACATATGAAAACAATGCACCAACACTTGAAGCATTGAAGGAAGTCATCAATGATGACGTACGGCGAGCTTAATTAGAAAAAGTAATAAAAAAAATTGTACTAATCGAATGGTGGACCACGCCTCTTTCTAACAGCCTTTGCCTATATATACTGTGCAAATATTTCGGGCTCAAAGCACTGGCTTTTCGTAGTTAATCCCATAATGATCATATTTCTCCATCTTTGATGAACTTGGGCTTGTCCCATTGGTATACTAGACTTTGCAGAAGCAGAAGATTCAAGAAGTTACAGGTATTCTATGAATTCTGGTCTGCAGTTTTTGCAGGTATCGAGCACTCGAATATTCTTCGAGGTATTCAAAACATATCTTCCTGAGGATACGGATACATTTTAAGAAATGAAAGTACTGATGGGTCCCCGACGGATGGAATATCTGTTAAATTCCCCAGGGATATTTGCTGTCGTCGCATGCAAAATATGTCTTCTTTTCGGTGGGAAAATAGGGTATAGATTGAATTCTATTAACTACTTGGTTATATTAAGCCTCACGTCATTCTTGATTCTGCATGATAGGACCAGTATAAAGGTACTCCGGTACTATATTTCTAAATTCTCTGTATAACCGGTGGGGATACTCCCCATAAGTAAGAAAATTATTCGTGAATATTCAAGTTTTACGATGATCTTCAATACTTTATGAATATCTCAGAATGCCTGCAGTCCTTCCCCCTTCCCTCCTCTTTCTTACTTATCAGATATGGTCGTGATTTGTTGCTCTCAGTTACATACATACATAGGTTAGGTTAGGTTAGGTTAGAGGACGTTAAGACAAGTACAGTACCCGGAGGTTGAATTGATCCATTGTACAACGTCCTAGTTTCTCACACCACTTATGTTGTGGTTGTTAATTTTTATACATCAGTGGTGTGACCTACAGTTGAAAGTCGACTCCGAACAACAGATTTTTGAGAAACTTTTTCATGGCAATTATATTTACTCTCAGAGTTTTGGCCAGAAATCTGCTGAGAGGAAATCGCCGGAGAAATACTTTTTGTATTTTGTCCTGATGCCTGGCCTGGTGCTCCAAACCTGGCTTTAAAGTCTAATAAGCCAACACACTACTTACTAGACTACGGCATCTTCAACATACATATGTAATTGGTCGTTACAATCCTTTAGTCAGGATTACAATCTCACAACACTTAGGTTGTGTGTGCTAATTTTATACATGAATATCGATTTGCCAACGACAGATTTTTAAGAACGTTTTCGTGGCAATTTGATTTGCTCTTCACTCAGAATTTTTGCTAGAAATCTGCTGAAAGGAAGTTGCCAAAGAAATATTTCTTCATATTTCCTTGAATTGGAAATGTTTGATCTGGGTGTTTGAACCGTGGCCTCAGGTCTAATAAGTCAACATACTCTCTACTAGACAACGAGGACTAGTTGTAATTCAACTGATGTGTCACAAACCGGTTTTATTAGAAAGAAAATAATGCGAATATAGATTCGTATATTAATTTTGGTATCACACCAGATGGTCTCCAATGGTACTGATATCGATCTTAGATTTCATTCCACGAAGTTTCCAAATTTTTATATTTTCAGTTGCTCTGAATAAACTAGTAAGCCACTGTATTATATTGGATTCATTAGTATCATTTATTTGCTGTGTGTTGTTGCATTTTTATTATTTTAAAATTGTTTTTTTTTAATATTTTGTTGCAGTTATGGCTCTCATGTCCTTTAATTTACACAGATTACAATACAATTCATCATAATAATGAAATATTGTTTAAAAAAATATTGTGAAAATATTGAATAAATAAAAAATAATTCTGGTTTTTTTCTTGTGTTAAAATAACAACAACAATAACAATAATAATAATAATAACCAATTTAGTAAAAAAGGCACGTATCCTTAATAAATATTAAAAAATAAATAAAATTAAATAATCATTAATAATCTTTACAAACAAAAAAAAACAAGGAAATTTAAATAAAAAATTGAAAATTATTTAAAAATAAAAAAAAATAAAACAATATCTATAAAAACAACAAAAGCGCATATAAAAATATTTTTCCCACACATACAATATAAACCTCAATTGGATTATTGAGGTTTTTTTTTTGGTCACTGGCAGCCATTTCATATTATTCCTACATACACCGTGTGTCTCTTTAACTGTAACCCACGTTATCAGTTCTAAGTATGGCACCGGCAGCATTGCATCGCAGTACAAACTCCAGTCATGGTTATTGCCTGGCTAAAAAACAATGGCCATTTATTTTAAAAACCTTACCAGTCCTACTGTTTCTGCTGATGGCGTTTTGCGTTAAAAATATATCCTGCGATTATGAAAATACATGGAATTTCTACTACGAACAGCCATGTTGCGGCAATGATGTTTCGAATTATGTCAAACACAACAAAAGAGGTAAAAAACAATTACACACACACATTTTTTCTTTTTTTTCAGTATTTTTGTGAATATGTTATGTTTTTAAACAGAAAATAAATTTTATTTATTGCATTAAAGCTGTTAAACTGGAGCAAAAATTGGTCAAAATGTAAAGGGATTTTTTCAAGTGGCGAAGTATTAGGGTCGAACAATTATTGCAAGAAAATTTATAATGACTTTTATCCTTTGGTTATTTTGTTAGGTTAGTGTAACTTATGGTACACTAGGTTAGGTTAGGTTAGGTTAGAAGACGTGTCCTTGTCAATTAAGACAAGTACCCGGAGGTCAAATTGACCCATTGAACAACGTCCTAGTTTCTCACGCCACTTATGTTGTGTGTGTTAATTTTATACATGAGTGGTGGGACATACAGTTTTAAAGTCGACTCCGAATGACAGATTTTTTTTGAGAAACTTGTTTCATGGCAATTTTATTTACTTCCAGAGAGGAAGTCGCCGAAGAAATACTTTTTATATTTTTCTTTGATGTCTGACCTGGGGCTCGAACCCAACACACTACCTACCAGACTACGACTATGATAGACTACCTCTCAGCAGATTTCTATCAAAAACTCTGAGAAAAGTTTTCTCAAAAATCTGTCGTTCGGAATCGACTTTAAACTGTAGGTCCTGGCACTCCTGCGTCAGAAGAAGAGAAGTTAGGTTGTAATCATGAATGAAGGGTTGTAATGACCAAAAATATACATATGTATGCATGTATGTATGATAGATTACCGAATGATAAGTACCCAGAAAGATATGAAAGCAAGAGAGTAAAAAACGGAGCGAAAAAATAAAGACATCGAGCGTTATAACTAAGGTGGTAGTTAAAAGGCAGATGAAGAAGAGAAAGGAAACCTAGCCAGCCAGCCAATATCCATGTTAATCACAATCTCTCTTAGCCCATTAAAGAAGCCATGATCCAATAACCTCAGCCTATATAACCTCAGAAGTGCACTGCAAACACAAGAAATATGTTCAACTGTCTCAGGCTCCCCTTCATCACCACATACATACTTAATTGGTCATTACAACCCTTCAGTCAGGATTACGACCTAGTTTCTCACACCACTTATGTTGTATGTGATCATTTTATACATGAGTGGTGGGACCTACAGTTTAAAGTCGACTCCGAGCGACAGATTTTTGAGAAACTTTTCATGGCAATTTTTTATTTACCCTCAGAGTTTTTGCCAGCAATCAGCTGAGAGTCCTGGGCCTCGAACCCTGGCTTTACGTCTAATAAGCCAACAGATTACGTACTAGACTACGTCGACGACATTATCCACATTATCTGCCAAAATCGGTAATATCTGCGCCAAACCCTTATCTTTAGAACATAACATTCAGTCAAAAATTCTGTTAAGATTTTTAATACCCTTTCTGGCATAGAACGGTTCACACAGAGAATATATAGAGTGGGCTATCTATCGGTTAAAATTTTAACGATCGATTATTTCAAATCTGGCAATACGTATGTTATTCTATTCTGTCAGAGAATTCAATATATTATCTCCACTAAACATACCGAATCGATTTACGCTTGAAGACCTTTGGGATTTATTGGTGGGTATGTTAATAGGCAAAATTTCCGTATTTGGGATTCAGAAAAACCACACGTGGTCTTGCATAAGCCAATGCACCCATTGCTAGTGAGCGGAGACATCATTGGCCCATATTTCTTTGAAAATGAGGATGGCTCAACCATTACGGTCAAGGGAGACAGTATCGCACAATGATAACCGATTTTTTTGTACCCGCTCTTCCTGGTATTGATGTGAATGATATTTGCTTTAAACAGGATGGTGCAACTTGCCACACGTCTCATGCCACAATCGATTTATTGTGTCAAACGTTTGATGATCGTTTAATTATCCGAAATGGTGATGACAATTGGCCGCCACGAAGCTGCGATTTGACACCGTTGGACTCTTTTCTGTGAAGTGCCGTTAAAGTGTTATACCGACAAACCAGAGACAACTGAACATTTGAAGGCCAACACTCGTAAAGCCTTTGCCGAGATACGACTCCATACACTCGAAAAAGTGCACGAAAATTGCATAGATCGAATGAGATATTGTGAGCCCATCTGCGGCAGCCATATGAATGATATAATATTCATTTTCTAATCGGAGCAATTGTACTGCACAAGAAACAAATAAATTTGGCAAAACTTCAAACCGTTTTTGTTTTCTTGCATTTTTAAATTTAAACTTTTAAATTTCCCAACCAACACATTCTGCCCCCTTCTAGCTTTTAAACATTTGCATTCGTTTTGATAAACGTTAATTATTATTAATAAAGAAATCGGTGATGCCCTAATATATTCTATTTTATATATAATTTATCGCATTTTTATTTGTAACATTTAACCAGTTTATGTGTATGCGTACACAGCTTATTTATTCAATGGGTCACTATTGTACTTGTCTAAATAATTTAAAAGAAAAAAAAAACGGCTACAAAAAAGAATTTAAGAGGGAAACAAACAACAAATTTTATCGTAGAAAATGTTGCTCTTTTCTGAGATTCGTAAAGAAAACAAAACGTTAAGTGCCATGAAATTCATTACATTTTTTGTGAATGTATTTTGCTGACAATGCTTCCAATGTACCAGGTGGATCCAAAGTAATATCATACCATAACTGTATTTAATTGTTGTAAATTTGATGAAATTTTGGTAAAACAGCGATTCATACATTCCTACCTAAGTACATATTCACCATTGTATCTCTTCAGTCCGAATGAATGCAAAACTTTTCGTTTTAACCCCGTGATCTCACAAAAGATTGATTAGTTATGATTGCATTTGGGCGGATCCTATGCCCGTATTCCGAGGTTTCTTGATGTAAATGCAGTCCTACCGAAACGAATGTAGAGCGCAGAAGACGGCTTAACCCTTATTTAATTTAATTATTTTGATTACAGCCCTTTTGCCAGGATTAAAGCATAGTTTTTCCATCCATATTGACCACAGATATGTGATGTTTTTCGTGGCAATTAATAAATCTCAGAAATTTAATCGGACTAAGAGAGAACACCGAAAGAAATTTTTTTCTGCACTAGATAACTGAGGTTTGAGCCCTCAAGCTGTCATATAGTAAGGGATCACATTACTAGAGAAGGGCGATCATTACGATATATTTCCATTTGATAAGTTTGAAATTATTGTCTTCAATTTAACGTCTGGTGGCTGTCAACTTATCATATTCCATATCATATCATATCAGTGGGCGAAAATCTCAAGTAAGTAAGTAAATACAGGCAACGTGAGTACACTAATGAGCGTTTTCATGAGGCATTTCGTCTTAAACGCACATTCGAACTTCGTGTAGGCGTGGTAGGCAATAATTAATGCAGGGTTTTCATAATCTCGAGATCCCAATATTTAAAGGAAAACCTAATTCATCTCAGAGGAGTGTACTCGAAGAAGTTAAGGAAGTTTGTGCCAGATCCAGGCTGCGCATAGAAAAATTTGTTTAGGCATTGTTACCTCTTAATGGTGAGCTCACTGCAAGCCGACCTGTTAAGAAGTGTATGCTGATAGGCATAACACATTGAATACTATAGTTAGGCCTCTACTTTACAACCTACTAGAGATACATATGTAGGTATCTTTGTAAAACCTGGGATGCTTGGTATGAATAACAGAGTTTTTTTCTAATGTATGAAGTTAAAGACGCCTTCTCTTGAATTCATCTGAAGTGGAAGACCATTAAGTACTAAAATTTTATTCTGTGATGCTTGTTGTACATAACAGTTTTTTTTTAATTTATAGAGTTGAGGACGCTTTCTCTTGAATTCTTCTCATTGGGAGGTTCGTAAGTTTTTAAATCTTAAGTTTACTTTAAACGGCAGTCTATACTTTGTTTACAAATGTTCAATGAAATTGAGACTGACTTCATCGGAATATTTTTTTCTTAGATGCTGTGAATATCAACACGAATACCACTCCGGGGGTATCCCCATTACTTCTATCTTTAATGGGGCAGCGTAGAAAAAATTTTAATCATCTCACGTATTTTGTTAGAGCTTTGCTGAAAGATATTTTGTTGTGCCAGTAGTGTACGTTAAACTTGTTGTTGCAGTGCAAAGGAGTAGGAAGCCGATGTAATTCTACTTTCGACTATTATTGCTGCTGTTGTTATGAAATGCTCTTCTAATACTCTCCTTAAATTGTTGTGTCAAAATAAAAGTTGTTTCTCCAATAAAAATTATTGGGACAGGATTTTATTTTAACGTAAATATAAAATGCTGCCACAATTTGTTGTACATGAAACAGTTTGCAACATACAAACATACGCTTTTAGACGTAAGAATGAATGTCTTAAAGTCATGTATATGAGAGGTACTTAAGAAACCTATTTGGCTATGCCTGACACAACATTTAAGTCAGTAGCCTGGTTCGTCTTTGCACGACAAAGAAACGGAAAAATAATGTTTTTAGAACACGAGCAAAAGAAGTGTTGAATAGTTTATAAAGGAGAGAAATTATTTTTTGTTGCATACTTTGCGGTGGCTCAATTCACATACATGCAAACACATACACACACATAAAATAAGCATCCTTGAACGTGAACTCAACATCAGAAAAAATGAAGGAGAAATAAACTGGACATCAGCACGCAAAACTTAAACTACTACGTACTATTTATTCATGGTATATGGCGTATGGTGTATATGGCGTATGGTGTATATGGTACATATAGAGACGCTCCATTTTTTAAACATTACACAACTAATGGCTGAAATTTTTTTTGTATTTCTTACTGTTTTTCTGACTACAAATGATTCTTCCTTTAATGCTGCTTTTATTTGCTATGCAGCATCATCTTTTATATCCAAAAAATTATTCTCTTTTTTATAAGAGTCATTGCTTAAAGATCGGCATGGACAAGCCTTTTATAGTGTGTAACTCTTAAGGAATCCTTTAGGGTACCATTTCAAATAATTCACAGACACATGACCATTGCGAGAACCATTTCAGTAAAGAAAAGAAAAAAGAAAAACAAATAAAAGAAAATTAAGGGAATATTGGGCATTTGTATTGTAAAAATTTTTTGTTGTATGTGGAGTTGTTTTTGAAAGGGAATTTTCGTAAAATTTTGTTTAATTTTTAAAATGCAGTGATTCTTAAACTAATTTTAAATACAAATTTATGCATATAAGTTTGTTTGTAGAAACATACATAATTGGTCATTACAACCCTTCAGTCAGGATTACAACCTAACTTCTCACACCATTTATGTGGTGTGTGTTATTTTTATACATGAGTGGCGACAGCTGCAGTTTAAAGTCGATTACGAACGACAGATTTTTGAGAAACTTTTCATGGCAATTTTTTATTAACTCGCAGAGTTTTTGCCAGAAATCTGCAGAGAAAAAAGCGCCGAAGAAATGTTTATTCAAATTTCGTTTTGTTCGAGATGTCTAGGCTGAGATTTAAACCGTGGCCTCACATCTAATAAGCCAACACCCTCTATGGCCTTACAACATTGTTAGTATCTTTTAAAGGATTTACCACAAGCAGAACTATTTTGAAAGCTATGTTCCTGTATGACGAAAAGTATTTTCGTTTTATCCTGTGATCTCACAAATGTTTGTGTAGTTATGGTGGATTCCACATTTTACAGATGTATTCTTAGGTTTCTTGATATAAATGTAGAGCACAGAAGACGGCATAACCCATATTTAATTTGTCTACTTAAATTGGTGATTACGACCATTTAGTCAGGATTACAACCTAGCCTTTCACACCACCCACAAGGTGTGCGACAATTTTATCGCTGAGCTGTTGAAGCTCCAGTTTAGTGGCAACTCTGAATGACCGGTTTTTTGAGAAACTTTCAATTTCAAAATTCTTGCTAGAAGCCTTATTTGACACAGCTTCACAAGTGCTAAAGAAATCACTCTTCTGCTCTTACTTCATTCAGAACGTGATTCTGGTAATGTGCCAACCGGGGTAAAATGCATTTCAATTGTCGTTTTGATTAATGAGGCGATATGTCCATGTAACTGGAAGAATTTGATGTCTAATCTCATACAATATCTTCCATACTCATAATAAGAAATATCTTCCTAAAGTTAGTTTATACACGTATAACACAATGGCCCCTATGTGGCCTAATTGTGTCCTTACAACTCTCTTAGATGGACAGTCAATACACGTAAGGATTCTAAAAAAATTTGAAGAAATTGGAAACCTAACAGATGTTGTTAGCCATGTTAATCATCGCAGTGTACGCTCTGCCCAAAGTATCGCTTTTTTATAAAAAATATGTCGAATAATCTGAATTTATTGATCCCACAGCAAACTCAGCAATTAGGCCTACCTTGCAGCTTGCTGTGGCGTTTTTTTTTTCATTTGCATTTGAGCTTTAATCCTCATAAAGTCCAATTTACGTAACAATTAAGGCCAACTAACCATTCACAACGCTGCAGATATTCCGATTGGGTGTTTCAGCCACAGTTACTCAATGCTGATTTGTCAAACAAAAATTTTCTTTTCTTTTACTCGGGTATAGTATCGTAGTGAACAATATTTATTGTGAATTGATGTTTGTGTATGGGATGTGTGTGGTTTCAACAACCTAAGTGATTTTGGCTTCATTGCTTGAGAGGTTTCCATATTTCAATGCATAGTCAGCTTACGTTACGTTACGTTACGTTAGGTAGTAGCTTTGATTACCAAAGCACGCATAATGGCTAGTTGTGATGCCACAGGTAAGCGCAGTCCCTGTACTGACCGAATTCCACCAAACTAATCGATGAACTTGGGCGTATTAAAAGCACGACTGCGCTATGCTGGAAACCAGCCTGAAAGTTTAATAAACTAAACCATATCCTTGATAGCAATGCATAACTCAGTTAATCTGACAAGGAATTGAGAGAAAAATCGCATAAATCAGCACCTCGCAAGAGATGGACATTGACAAAGAAAATGGATAACAGTTTCCTCCTTTTCAGCAGACCAAGACAGAGATGGGCATTGACAAAGAAAGTGGATAACAGTTTCCTCCTTTTCAGCGGACCCAGACAGAGATGGGCATTGAAAAGAAAGTGTATAACAGTTTTCTCCTCTTCAACAGACGCAATTTGAATGAGAATCAAACAAATTAGTACGAAATAGATTAATAACTGCACGAATTGCTAGATCAGTAGCCCATTTATGTTGACCTTAAAATGGACAAAGTGCTGTATGAGCATCACAAACAGATTTATGTAAAGTTTTATAAATTAGAAGCATTGTTCTGGCGTTAAATGACTCATGATTACTTGTCAAACATTGTTAAACTGAAATGTGGACTTATTTGTGACGTTCTCATATGTATGTCGTAGTAATTGTTATCCATTGTCATCAGGCAGTTAAAGACAACATCCCTTGTTTTATAGTAAAATGTAATAAGTGTTGGAGACGGATCTTAAAGATTCTAGAATTGTATTCTAGTCTATATAGTCTAGTAGGTAGTGTGTTGGCTTATTAGAAGTAAAGCCAGGGTTCGAGCCCCAGGCCACACATCAAGACAAAATACAAAAAAAAAGGATTTCTTGGGCGACTTACTCTCAGCAGATTTCTGGCAAAAACTCTGAGAGTAAATAAAATTGCCATGAAAAGTTTCTCAAAAATCTATCGTTCGGAGTCGACTTTAAACTGTAGGTCCCACCACTCATGTATAAAATTAACACACACAACATAAATGGTGTGAGAAACTAGGACGTAATCTTGACAAAAGCCTTTCGGCTTCAGTTATATTTTTACAATTTAAGAAACTCTGCCTTAATTTAAACTATAAATTATTGCTTTGGAAAAGTTCACACACAAATTGAGAAGTTTTTTTTCTTCTTTTTCCTTCTCTTTTCTATGATTTTTCTCATGCCGATTTTTATGTACGCTTTACAGCAAGCCGAAGCTTTTGTCGGCCAGACCAATAACAGACAGACGCTTAGAGACTAACGGATAAACATTGTAAAAAGAGTCTGAGAAATGGCATAAATTATTCAAACAGTTTTGTTCTCGTCGTAAAGGGAAATAAAAGTACAAAAAAAAAATAGACACACACACACACAGTCCGACGACTATTTATACAACAGACTTCTCTGTTTCTTCAGGGAAAATTTTTCTATTTTTAGGAAAATTTCCTCTGCTTTACAACACAGACGATTTCGATTCAGTCATTCTCGTACGTTTTGCTTAAACATGCAATTGCATTTTCTTTTCTTTTTTGTGCTTTTTTTTTGTGACTTTCTATTCTTGTACCGGGAGGTTGAGGAAAAATTGAAAGAATTTAAAAAAAAAAATTTTTTCTTCTTCTGGCCATGTTGGCATAAATTGTTGGCTAGAAGTAGGGTTTATATGTGGCTACAAAGTTTTCTTTTTTTTAAGAATAATTTTTTATTCAATCAAAAAAAAAAGAAAAAATTGCATTACTTTTGCATGTTACCAAAAGAAAATTGAAGCTTTGGAAGCAAAAAAAAACTGCCAGACTATTTGGGATTTTTTTTTGTCTTCTTCAAACCCACAATTTGTCTCGTTCTTAATTTTGTTTTCTTTTTTTTAATATTTAATAATAAAAAATTAAAATTTTTATAGACAAAACAAAGAGAAAAACGAAGTAAATTTCAACAACAAAAGATTTCATTCAGATTTTCTTTTTAAAGTTCAAGGCATTTGAATAGTTTGTTTCAAACGCTTCTTTATTTTCTGTTCATTATTCGGAATTTTTTGTTTCTTCTACTATTTGTTCATACATTATTAATCACTTTACCAGACACTGTGCTTAAAATTGTTATTCTTACTGCTGGCTGTTGTTATAATTAAAAATTTTTTAATTTTTTGCTGATTAAAGAATATTTTTTTCTCCTCAACTACGATCGAAATAATGATTAATCGCCAGTTTTATAGTTTTTGATTTGGCTATTGGCACAAATAAGTTCTTGTTGATTTTGTAAAAATCGTTTCTCCAAATTCCATGGTTTAACTCATTAAGAGCCAAACAAACTGTTTAGTGTTTAAAACTGAAATTACGGAAGTATATTGGCTCTAAAGCTCACACAGGACTTCAGTCAAGTACTCATTCAATATCACAAAAACAATGTCGGTTATGGATCAGTTGAACCCTAGATTTTCCCAAAAACCGTATACTCTAAGCCTTCATCGAGACAGCGAAATTTATCAAATACATCTGTGACATATCCAGATCATGGAGGAGACTACATTCAGATGAGAAAGTTTAAACTCCAGTAGAGCGAACGTTCCACCGATTCTTCTTCCACATTATTCTATTTATTTATTTATTAATTACAATACAATTACAAATTATATTTTAAATATATATACGAGCGGAGTAACTTGACCATATGCTTGGTGTAGTGTCACAGACCAGACTCTCTGGTGGGAATCGAACCCACGACCCTCACGCTAATGGTCTAGCACACTACCCACTGGACTACCAGGACACCCCACATTGTTCTAACAAGTCCTCAAATGAAACGGGTAGCTCATATGTTCAGTCCTGCGGCTAACAATACAAGGCTGAGTAATTATGTCCATTACAAACCGTAGTCTATTAGGTAGTGTGTTGGCTTATTAGACGTGAACCCACGGGTCAAACCCCAGGTCGTATATGTCCAATAAAACGAAATAGGAAATAATATTTCTACGCGACTTCTGGCAAAAACTCTGAGAGTAAATATAATTGCCAAGAAAAAGTTGCTCAAAACAATCTGTCGTTCGGAGTCGACTTTAAACTGTTGGTCCCGCTCATGTATGAAATTAACACACACAATGTAAGTGATGTGAGAAGCTAGGTCGTAATCCTACCTATAGGGTTGTAATGGCCAATAACGTCTGTATGCACGTGTTTTGTAGCCCCTAACATAAATTTAGAATCCGGCTAGATGGAGTGAGGTATACCCATATTTACTTGCAGCCCTGCGGACATTAGATCCCCAGAGAGTATGTAAACCTCATATAAGTTTATCCAAGTCTGCAGAGTCTGAATTCATCAGTTTTCCTCGTGTGGGTTTTATTTAACACAGTAGCTACCTACATAGGTAGTTTATAGTGCTAGCTTTTATACCAAAGCTCACTTGAGCACGCATAGCGGCCCGTTGTGATGCCACAGGTAAGCACAATATCTATACTGACCGAATTCTATCAAGCTTATCGAAGAAATTGGTCAGCACAGGGGCAGCACACTAAAGCGTGACTCCCTTATGATAGGAACCAGTCTGAAGGTTTAATAAATGATATCCTTGATATCAATGAAAGAGAACTCCTTTAAGCTGAGAAGTAATGAAGTGCCAAATAATTTAAATATGCACCTCGCAAGAGAGGAGCAGTAGCCCAACATCCTCTTCAGTAGACCCACATCCTCTGCAAAAGCCGTTTGATGGGAGCTGCAGTTTTTCCACGTGTCTTTCCATAACGTAATGTCTTGTAAGCATGACCACTATGGTCGATTCTTCAGCTGACACGCAACCTTGACAAAAGTCGTTTGATGTGAACTGCAGTCTTTCCACGTGTCTTCCCATAACGTAATGTCTTGTAAGCATGACCACTATGATCGAGATGACATTTTTAACATAGGCGCTCGGACTTTCTATTTGGTTTGGTATTTGTCCTTGGAAAAAATGTCATCAAAACTAGTTTGAGCATATTACTAGGATGCTGCCGATAATGATAACAACTGCTTTCACATCTGCATTACCTAAGGCATCATATACTATCCTTAACTGCCTTCAGACATGTTAGCGACACAATTGACTGCGAATGCAGTAATGAGACTGAGATCCACAACAGCCTACGAGTATAAGAGCTCTGGTCTTGCATAAGTCTTCATTATAGTTGATTTGAATATTTCTTTTACTACATGTCACTTGTAACCAAAACTACCGGAGTAAATTATCTACAGATGTATAAAATTATGCATCCAAATCGAATGTGAAATCTTTTCGTTGCAATTGAATCTTACACGATCACTTACACTACACGATTACTGTAGTTTTATTTAGATTGAAATACTTACGTATTTAATGCGTCCTTACAACCTTATTGTAGGGGTAACAACCTAGCTTGTGGCACCGCTCATATTGTGCGTGTGTAAATTTCATACATGTATTGCGGGATCCGGAGTTTAAAGTCGACTCCGAACGACAGAATATTGAGAAACTTTTCAAGACAATTTTTTATTTTCTCTCAGATTTTTTGTCAGAAGACTGATGAGAGGAAATATATCATTTTGTTCGAGATGTCTAAGTCGGGGGTTAAATTAATGACTATCCTCTAATATCACCTGACACGATATTTGCTTTGCTTCAACATTCATATGAAATGATTGCTGTTATGAAGAACTAAATGTTCTGCAAAATCGTCAGGTGATATGGAAGACTTTCTTGGAAATGATGAATAGCAGCTAATGCAGAGGAGTGTTTTAATCCATAAATTTCTCTGCTGTAATGCACAGAGCATTGTTGTTATCTCCGCCAGTTTCTATTTGGCCTGGAAGCCAACCTTTTCATTTGCATGCATGACTGTCATTATCTTAACATGGAGTAAAGAAGAGTAATTCTTGTCTGGTCGTTTCAGTCTTGCATGACAACCCTTTTTATGGACTTCACAGTGATGCCTTAATATGGGGGATATACTTTCTTCCCTCATGCCTAATGTGAAGTGAGTCGGTAGATTTGGTTTGTGGCTTCGATGCCGATCTGTAGAATTCCAGCTTGTGTTTTCTGTTTGCATTTTTGGCTTATTTCGATTAGGAGGGTTGCATAATGTAGTTCTCATGTAGTAATTAATATTTTTGTTTTTACTGAAAGAAATTCTTGGTATGAAAGTGTCTCATATTACAATACGAAATGTAATTTCATGGCAATCTTTGCTTAAAACAATTAACAGTTCGGTTTACGAAATCATAAATCAATTGCATTAACAGCAGCAGCAGCAACAGAAAATAACAGACAAATGGCAGACCGACTGACTGGCAGCCAGACAGCTACATAGACAATGGATAAAAACAAATTCTGTGAAGGAACAGATTGCAGATGGATGATAACGAGTAAAAATATGAATTGAATTTCTTTCTTTGTAGGAACCATATGTAAAAATAGGTGACCATGCTTCAAAATGTAAACATTAATGCAGGGATTTTTGAATGTAGCAAAAGAGCGATGAAATGTTACTGATAAATATTGGTTAAAAGCAATGAAAGTATGTTTAAAATATTCCCTCAGGTTTTACATTTTGTTTAATTATAAAGTCACCTACTGCCACCTAAATTCATATCCCACTAAGTTAGAATATTGCCTTTCTGATCCCTACTACTGTAATAATTTCTCCCACTAAATATATATGGATTATCCCACTATAAGCAATAAACCTGGCAACCCTTGTTAAATGCAGCCACACTCACAATGCACTGAAGACAATCGTCGACAATTGTATAAACAGCGGGATAACAGATGTTTATTGAAGATCACTCAGTCACCAAAAAGATTTCATTGGAAATTTATTGAATGTGCGGTATTTTAAAAAAAGAAACATAAACAAAAAAGAAAAAGATGTTAATTTATAGTCTTCGACAATGTATACTTGCACACAATATTTTTCGTACAACGATTTTTAAATAGTGAGTGAAATTATAAAACTGAACAAATCTTTTATTAAGGCCCAGAATTCAAGGTGAATTTAACCGTTGTATTGAGTTATATTGACTTTGATGGTCGTTTTGTTTTGTGGCTTATTCGCATACACCTGTGACTTAAAAAATCTACACAGGAAAAGGTCTTACGGGGTTAAATAGCACAATTCCGGTAGCCAGTTCGCATCACCTCCACGTCGGATGTTTATGCTCTCAAATAGCTTGTGCCAATGTGGCATGAGCTGTGTGGCACGTAATGCGGTCCTAGAGCAACCGCTCGGAGTTGGTGTCCAGATCACCAAATTTTGGCCAATAAATTTGATAATCAACGACTTATGGAGCTTCCCGTTGACAGTGATGTCTTGGCTTGAACGTTATTCACAAAGAAATATAGATGGATGACTCATTATCTTGTTTGATTTCGTATCGATTCATCTAGAAATGGATCTAATCGCTGAAAATGCTTTTTCAATGGCAATGTGGTCAGAACAGAACTTCCACTTTGTTATTGAACCATGGGCGGATGGTGATTTAGTAAAACAGAATGAAGAACTGGTAACTAATTTGTAATGAGGGGATCGATGCAATTAGGTTAGGTTAGGTTAGAAGACATGCACTTGTCAATTAAGACAAATACAGTACCCGGAGGTCGAATTGACCCATTGTACAACGTCCTAGTTTCTCACACCACTTACGTTGTTTGTATTAATTTTATACATGAGTGGTGGGATCTACAGTTTAAAGTCGACTCGGAACGACAGGTTTTTGAGAAACTTTTTCATGGCAATTTTATTCACTCTCTGAGTTTTTGCCAGAAATCTGCTGAGAGGAAGTCACCGAAGAAATACTTTTTGTATTTTGTCTTGATGTCTGGCCTGGGGCTCGAACCCTGGCGTCTAATAAGCCAACACACTACCTATTAGACTACGGCGACTTCAGATCGATAGTTGTACAACAAGCTGAATAAACAAGTTGGTCGTCGTCATCAAACTTTTCAATTGTTCAAGCAACTTTACTTATGAATTGTTTTTGAAGCATCGCATTGGTCGTCGGTTGAAGGAAAATAAAATTTTTATTGAACTTCAACCAACCGATTGAATGAAAATCAAAACCGACTTCCAACCACCAACCCTTCAACATTACAGTTGTTTGTACAAAATAATAAATAAGAAGTCGCCATGGTCTAGGAGGTAGTGTGTTGGCTTATTAGACATGAGGCCGCGGTTCAAACCCCACGTCAGACATCTCCAACTCAACGAAATATGAAAAAATATTCTTCGGCGACTTCCTTTCAGAAGATTTCTGGCAAAAAATCTGAAAGTAAATAAAATTGCTATGAAAAAGTTTCTCAAAAATCTGTCGTTCGGAATCGACTTTAAACTGTAGGTCCCGCCACTTATGTATAAAAATTAACGCACACAACATAAGTGGTGTGAGAAACTAGGCCGTAGTCCTGACTAAAGGGGTGTAATGACCAATTAGGTATGTATGTATGTATGTCCAACTAGTCGCAACGTGTTGGGGCCACATAATGCAGTTTCCGCGCCGATCAATTTCTTCTATGAGTTCTGGGGAATTTGGTCAGAAGTGAGGCTGTGCTTATCCGCGGCATCACAACGAGTCTCTATGCGTGCTCCAGTGAGTTTTTGGTATCAAAACTAGCCCTCCAACATTCCTAGAGGCCACATTATACCGACAAGGTGGTCATTATCAAATGTCAAAAACAGTAGTCCGTGTAGGTATACTTTGCTGTTACACTGTATTATTTCTTTGTATATTGTTTCAGGATTTACGTTAAACATGCCGGCTTATTTTCGTTCTTGTATTTTATTTGGTTGTCGATATTTCTTTATCTCTTGCCTTTGTGCCCAACAGGTTTTCTTCATTTTTTTGTTTTTTTTTCTTTTCTTTAAATTCATTGAAATGAATTTATCATCTGCCTATAATTATTGCGTACGAAGTGTGTATTTTTATCGTAAAAAAAATAAAAAAAATTTTAGAATAAAGACAGAAAAGATAATCACTTAAAAGAGACTTCAAAATTAATGACTTCATTTGAGAGTCAAGCAAAAGTTGGTTAACAAAGTAGCAGGTAGTAAATCTCAATTGTGATTAGTCACAAGCCCTAAAATGGAAGGCCAAAATGTAAGCAAACAAATGTGGTTAAACTAGAATAAATTTCAGGGGAAATAATGAAAACCGGATTAGGTATCAAAAAAATAAAAAATTAATATTTTTTCTTACGCCTAAAAATTTATTTTTTGTTGGTTTTTTTTTCTTGCCTTCAAATTGTGTCATTTTGTGAAAACAAGAGGTTGTTTCAACCTCTTTTAGCACCTAAAATTCGTATTTCAAACATAAAAAAGGCGGTTTATCGGTTTCATGCTGGACAAACGGGGCATACTTTTTAAAGCCATCCCAACAATAGCTAGTCAGTCATGTATCAATTTCTGTTTGATTTGAGTGTATAAAACACAAAAGATTTCTTTAAATATTGTTCTTGTACAGGTATTACCTTTTGTGTTAACCATTACACCAAAGCCTTTTATGACGTGGTTTTATTGTAAAAGTAGAAAGAAAAACTTTTGCCTTTGAAAGGCAAACAATTTTTGAATGATTTTTATACGATTTTACATGTTCATATATGTGGCACTCTGTGTGACCAGTATTGATACTCATGTATATCTACAGTGCATGACAATTAAATTCGTACAGAAGCGTATTATAGTTTACTATAGAACTTGAGGTAAAGAACTTAACTTAAGATGTGGTTTGTGTCTTTACTATTTTGTAAACGAATGATATTTCACGCAAGGTTTCAAAGCAGTTCGAAAAGCATGAGTTTGAATACATTAAATCAGAAAAGGGAGAGCAAGTAATTCCACCATAAGCCTCTTAATCTAAAACACAATTTTCACGTCTTTCAATTTGATGCGATTCTTAGCTGTACGATTTCCTTTGACATTCACTGTACTTGCTCTCACATGCTTTTGTGCAGGTCATTAAACAAACAAAAAAAGTTAAAACAATCACTTAAACCGCTTATTGTATGAAATACAATGTAAAATTGACACTGACTACCACTACCAACAGCTTCTTGCCACAGCCACAGCCACAGCCTACCAGTAGCACGTATGTATACCTTCAAACAGTATTGCCACAGTCACTGCCTATAACTTTACATTCCCTG
Source organism: Sarcophaga variegata (assembly GCA_932273835.1). Classification (NCBI taxonomy): domain Eukaryota; kingdom Metazoa; phylum Arthropoda; class Insecta; order Diptera; family Sarcophagidae; genus Sarcophaga; species Sarcophaga variegata. The sequence continues at coordinate 18,647,136 of OW026360.1, forward strand.
CTATTGTTATTACAGCTTTGACTTGTCTACTAGTAAAGCTTGTGATAACTTTTAAAACATATTGTATTCCTATTATACGTGTTCTTGTAGTTGTATTTGTGTGTATAATGTGTGTTAAATTGCAAGGACATTGATTATATTCAGTACAGTGCCGCACACATGCCTCTATACCCTTTGCCACACCATCACATTGAAAACAAAGCGAGTATAAATATGTCAGTCAGATATTAAAAAAAGGAAATTTGCCCACCTTTAAACGTTTGCAACATGTCGTGTTACATGGGTATAAATATGTAACATAATGTGACACCATTCTGTGCCGTAAATTGTAAGCCAACATTAATGTGTGACATGATTTCCATTCATTTTGGCATCGTTTATTCACGGCAATCATGTCAGTTGAAATTTTGGTGTTTCTGTAACACTTTATATACCATTGTAGTTGCAACAGAGCAGTGATAAAAGTCAGTGAAATTTAGCAAATTACCATGTGGAACGTTATACATTATACTGGTTCGATGAGTGAAAGAAATTGTGAATTTCGTAGAAATTTTTCAATACCTTGCATTACATGTTATTGCTTTAATCCTTTTTCTTTCCTTTAAGGAAGTAAGGCTGTTTAAATTTGAGTTTTCAATGGCATTATCATCATAATCATAATAATTCAGATAGGCAAAGAATTCGTCTCTAATAGCAGGTTCTAGATTAATAGAGTTGCCATTTTTCATTACTTAGAAACAATGGCTTTTGCGAAAATGTATTGCACTTAAACTAATAGTTTATTGGTAAGAGAATTTTTTTTCATTGAATGACTTGGCTTTCCTAAGATGTATATTGGTGGCGGTAAGGACGACCACTAGACTTCTTGGATGTAATATTTTAAGGGTGATTGACAAAACTATAATGAAAAATTTTCCGTTTTCCCCTGAATTCGAACCATGATTATGAAGATTTATAGACAACTTCTTTAAACATTAGAACCATGTTCATTACTTCCAATAAACTCCAAGTAGCTTATTAAAAACCAAACTATTTCGACGTCTGAACTTGTATTTGACAGAACACGCAGCATTTAAAGTTCATGTCGCTTAAGATTACAATCTCCCATGTGGAAACTTGATGTCATTCTTGTATCACAATCTTTCAAAATATACTTGAAATAATACAAGGTTTTCCATTTGTTATAACTAGGACCTAAGATGGCTCATTGAAACTTGTTAGACCTGGTCTCGTATCAATCTTTTGGCAGGACAACTAAACTCAAATAGACTTTATGGATACATAATTATATAATTTATAATAGCTGGTCCGCTGCATACTACACCTACTTTGGCGCTGCATACAATTTTATGCCTCTTCCCACTTGAGGGTGTAAGTAGCTAATATCGCTTAGCGTTTATGGGTCGCCGTAGTCTAGCAGGTGTTTTAGCTTATTAAACATGAGGCCTCGGTTGAAAGCCTCAGGTCAGACAGCTCCAACGAAACGAAATATGAAAAAATATTTCTTCGGCAACTTCCTCTCAGCAGATTTCTGGCAGAAACCCTGAGGGTAAATAAAATTGCCATGAAAAGCTTCTCAAAAATGTGTCGTACAGAATAGGGTTTAAAATGTAGGTCTCTCCATTCTTGTATAAAATTAACGCACAATACATAAGTGGTGTGAGAAGTTAGGTTGTAATCCTGGCTGAAGGGTTGTAATTACATACATACCTTGTAAACAACTTCATACAAACATTCGCAGTATTTTCGAAACTGGGTGCAACTTTGCGTGGAGGCATGATTTCAGAGTGGCCAATATAGCTCATTCGATAAGTTTACCTGATAGTAGTGTCTGCAATGATGATTGATAAGGATGTCAACATCTTTAGAAGGGATATTGTCATTATTTCTGATAATCAGGTGGCTGTCAGGGCACTGGTTTCTAACATAATGATCTCTTGAATCATATAAGGTTGTCGCAACGGTCTTAGAGAAATGTCAGAGAAGTGCAATTTTCATATCATGTGGAATACATTCCGGGATATGTTGATATTCCAGAACATGTTCTGCAATATGTGCTCCCGAAGCATTGTTGACCTCCTATAATCACCGCTCAGGAATTGATGAATTTCATTAAGGTGTAGTTAAAGCCTTCATAGTTTGGGTTTTTATCTTTCATCTTTTTTTGTGACGGAAGTTATTTTTATTGTAGAGAGTGTAACTCGGATAGTTCTATGGATGTAATTCCTTATACAGCTCGCTGTTTTAGATATTGGTTCCTAACCACTCAATATACTTACAAGCCGCTTCTTTCGAAAAATAAGCATTTGATCTCAATGTTCGAGGCACCATTCTATGCTCATTCGCAGTCATTCGATCGCTTTTCTGTCCATATTCTTAGGTTATGTGTTCTCTGTCGAATTTGATCCCATAAACGTTTGTTTATCTTCCTAAAAGGAAAGATCGGATATATACAGAGGTAGCGATGGATTGCCTGGTATGACACGATAATTTTTCTTGGCCGTCAAAGATTTGTATCTTTTGGTCGACAGGGGTAGCGATTAAATTTAGTTTTAAATCAGCAGGAAAATTTTAACCCATTAGATATCCTTTAATATTACATATGTATACAATGAATTCTTGTTATCCAAACGAAAACAATGAAACATTTTTAACACAATCTTTTTATTTATACTTCTTTTGTAATTCCATTTTAAAGATGAATTTTCCATTTAATTTTCTTTTCTTTTCTCTTTTTCTTTGTTCGCTCTCTCTTTAAATGTTGCAATAACACTTTATTTTAACTTTTTTAACAAATCTTGGCATAAGTTTTGTTTCTCTATTTATTTTTAGTTTTCTTTTTATGACTTGTTTGTTTCATTCTTTCTTTTCGTTTTCTATTTGCTTTTGAAAAATGTGTCACAATGTAATTTTTCTGTTTTTCAATTCTTTTCTTTTCGGATTTTTTTTATTTTTTCTGCCGACACTATAAAACTATTCACCTGCAATTTGTTGCAATTCTAAGCTTCATTACACAATCAGGCAACACTATCAAACTCATAATGATTTCTTTGCTTCCTTTTATGTTTCTTGCAACAATATCATCATCATTATCGTAGACATTATGATTAAAGTGCAGTAAATAGTTTAGCGTCAACATTGTGTTTCTTGCACTGTTGTTAGATGTTCTTCGAAAATTTTCAAGTTGCGGAATCCTAACGTTTATGGACCTTAAACGAAAAAATTTTACAAGAAGTGACAAAGAAATTTTACAGGGGTCGTTACGGAGAAAAATTAATACAATGACATTGTCCAGAGATCAGGCAAATAGGGGCCTAAATAATGTAGTGTTTAGCCAAAGCGGAACACTGACTCATTGACGAGCATCAAAATCTTTTTCCCACTTATGTGGGACACAATCGAAATGTCTACTTTACCATGATTCTGGTGTATAAATCAGACTGAATTTACGGATGGCATGGGTTACATTGGCTTTGACGACTGCAGTCGTTTGTTGCTTATTCGAATTCATCTGCGACTTAAGAAAACTGGAAAGGGAAAATCATAAGAGGGTTAAATCGCTAATCACACTACTTGGCAGAAACCTACCTTCAAATCGCTCGTGCAAGGTATCCATTGTGTTAGCATCAACCTTTTGAAACCACATGTCGATGACTCTGCCTTCCCAAAATCCATCAAAATAGTGACCTTTTTTGTATGCATTAGACTATCTTAGATCTCATGAGGACTGGTATCGTTCTAAATTGGATGTTTTTCATTCTTCTTTCAGATTTTTCGATGAAAATTAGGGTCAGTTGCCAACAGCTTCGGTGCCCATTTAGCGAAGAGAGAGATATTAAGCAAATATCATTCGCTTACTTCAACTCTTTTAATTTGCTTTAGAATACCCAAATGACAGGGTAACGCATTACACGGTTCAGAAGGCGATGCTGATTTTACGCAACCTTAACGTTCACCAAAGCTGATCTTAATTCCCTGACTTAACAGATTAATCCTTGTTATTTTGTGGCGTTTGCATATAAGCTTCTTGGTATTCCAATGCGTTCCGAAAAGCTAAGTGGTCCTCGTTGTCAAAAGCCTCTACGAACGAGGTGTATGAACACTAAACATGGAACACTAAACGTGTCCCGACTCTGACAATCGCTATTTACGGACTCCAGTAAAGGATGACTTGAGTGCTGGAAGTCAGCTTGTTTCCTTCTAAGATCAGATTAAAAATTGCTTGATATCGCCGTAGCTTAGTTTCAAACCCCAGCGAAATATGAAAAATTATTTCTTTTGGTGACTTCCTCTCTGCAATCTTTTGGAAAATCACTGACGTTAAATAAAATTTCCAACAGAAGTTCCTCAAATCTGTTGTTCGGAGTTGACGTTTAAGTGTAGGTTCTGCCATGTATAAAATTAGCACTCCCATAACATGGGTGGAGTGAGAAGTTGTGTGAATCTCGTTTTACTTTACGATTAAAACAATTGAGGCTTTTTAAAAGCTTATAAGAGCTCAGTCGCCGCAGTCTAGTAGGTGGCGTGTTGGCTTATTTGATGTGACAAACTCCAGGTCAGACATCTCCGACAAAACGAAATACAAAAAATATTCCTTCAGCGAGTTTTTCTGAGCAGATTTCTGGTAGAAACTCTGAGGAGTAAATAAAATTGCCACAAACAGTTTCTCAAAAATCTTTCGTTCGGAGTCGACACTCGTGCATTAAATTAACACACACAGCATAAGTTGTGTGAGAAGCTAGCTCGTTATCCTAACTAAAGGGATGTAATGATCAATTATGTGTGTATAATACCTCAATAAATAAGCTTCTATTCGCCAATTAGATCGTATAGTTAAGAAAAGTGTTTTCAAGATTATTTGAAATGTTTTTCCTTTTTCTTGGCTGTTTTTGAAAATCGCAAGCTTGACATCACTAAGTAAATAAATGTTGCATTGCCTTTAACTTCATCATTGTCATTCTAATGACTTTGTTATCCTTTCTTTCTGTTGTTTTCTTTTTACGGCAACATGACCGTTTTATTTTTCATTTAAACCTGCGCCAATAGTCGTACAATTGTTGTAAGGAAAATGAAAGAAAATTGTTCTCGTTTTACGTTTCCATTGCTTTCCTAAGGAAAACGTATTTAGAGAAGGAAAAACTCTAAAGTTTCTCTAAGAAAAACTATCAAATGAAACAACAGATTTTCTTCAAAATGTTCTCCCTTTTTTGCTCGCTTTCAACGCTTTTTTCTTCCTTTCCAGGCTTAGATTATGAAGAAAGTTTTTTGGTGGCAAAAAGTACGACGAAAAAAAGAAAGAAGGAAAAGAAGTGAGAGAGAGACTGTATAGAAAAACTTAAATAGTGTCATGTTAATAGTTCTGTGTAAAGTTTTTCAACAGAAAAAAAAGAAACTGCAAGCAAACAAAGCAAAAAAACAAGGCAAAAAGAGAAAGAGAAAATAAGAAAAAATCTGTGATCCAAAGATTTTTATTAATATAAAAGACTCTAGTTTTTCTATTTCTGGCTGAAAAAAAAATCATTTTTTTCTATTGGCAGCAATTGCATGGCCAAATTGCATTGCCATACAATGTAGCCGGCGTCCTCTGTTTTTTTTCTTTTTCTTCTGCGATTTAAAAAAATTGTTACAAAGTTTACTTTTCTTAAGTTTTTTGCCTCCCGTTTTTTTTTTTTTTGTTTGCTTTGGTGTCAAGATTAAACTTCTTTATAGTTTTTCTAATAAAGTCATTACTGAAGTGAATAGAAAATAAAATTAAAGGTATTCCGCTGTACCTGCATGCAGCGCAAGAAAGTTCTGCTTAAAAATATTTTCTTTTTATTTCTTTCAAATAAACGTGATTTTATTTTGTTATTTACTTAAGGGAAGTATTTTTTGTTAGAATTGCAAGAAAAATTGATAAAAAAAAATAAACAAAAAATTGGAATCACATTGTATTGCCTTTGAAAATAATCTCCAAGCAGTCCAACTGTGGCAATTGCTGGTAAAGTTTCTCGTATTCTGCTTAATTATCTTCGCAAATTTTGCATCATGACTTGGGCCTGCTTACTTACTTATTTAACTGGTCATTACAATCGTCTAGTCAGGATTTCCACCTAGCTTCTCATACCACTAATGTTGTGTGTGTTAATTTTCTATATGAATGGCAAGACCTTCAGTTTAAAGTCAACTCCTGAATGACAGATTTTTGGAGATACTCCTCACGGCAATTTTTTATTTTGCTCTCAGAGCTTTTGCCAGAAGGCTGCTGAGAGGAAATCGCCGAAGAAATATTTTTTCATATTTCGTTTTGTTCCAGATGCCTAAGTCTGGCGTTGAAGAACGGGGCTTTCGTCTAATAAGCTAACACATTACCTACTAGAATTCGACGATATCTTTCTTTGGTATCCAGGAACTCAAGGTAAACAACTACAAACAAAGACGTATGTTCGCTGAATGGGCTCTGGATTGTAAGTTTTATTGAAAAATCAATCTTCAGCGATAGTTTATTGGATTAGTGAAAAACAAAAATTGAATTTTGGCATGATATCAATCTACATGAGGTCAAAGAGCGTCCAATGCATCTCCAAAAAAATATCTTTTTGGTATGGATGTTGGGCTAGAGGAGTCATCACTACATATTCCTTTAAGGACACCGTTGGTCGGGCCATTACTATCAAGGGCGAGCACTATACTGGTCGTAGATTAGCAATTTTTTCTGCCTGAATTGAATAATCTGGTGGGCTTTGAGTGCATAGTCATCAAAACGTGTGATTTGAACCCATTAGACATTTCCTTATAGGATTTTCTTAATTCACAGGTACATATATGTAAGTAGTCAGAAGTGTTTGAAGTCGCCGTAGTTTAGTAGGTAGTGTGTTGGTTTATTAGACGTAAAGCCAGGTTTTGAGCCCCAGGCCAGACATCAAGACAAAAAGTATTTCTTCGGCGACTTCCTCTCAGCAAATATCTGGCAAAAACTCTGAGAGCAAATAAAATTGCCTTGAAAAAGTTTCTCAAAAAAATCTGTCGTTCGGAGTGGACGCAGGTCCCACCACTCATGTATCATTAACACACACAACATAATTGGCATGAGAAACTAGGACGTTGTACAATGAGTCAATTCGACCTTTGGGTACTGTACTTGCCTTAATTGACATGTACACGTCCTCTAACCTAACATGTAAGTAGGCAACTACAAACCATAATGCTCCTCAAAGCCAACACAATCTATGCCATGGGCTAAATTCAGCTTGATTTACATACCACAGTGGTTCTTCAAGCCTACACAATTCATGCCACCAGTGAAATTCATCCTGATTTATGGGTCAGAGTCATATAAAATTGGACATTTCGAATACTCTCTAATCAAAGAAGCTGTGGAGGTTATTTAAACGATGTTATATTCGCCGTAGTCTAGTAAGTTTATTAGACTTGAGGTCTCGGTTCAAACCCTAGGTCAGATATCAAAACGAAAATATGAAAAAATATTTCTTCGGCGACTTCCTCTCAGCAGATTTCTGGCAAAAACTCTGAGAGTAAAATAAAATTGCCATGAAAAGTCTGTCAAGAATCTGTCGTTCGGAGTCGAATTTAAACTGTAGGTCTTGCTACTCATGTATAATATTAACACACACAGCATCAGTGGTGTGAGAAGCTAAGTCGTAATCCTGACTAAAGGGTTGTAATGACCAATTATGTATGTTATGTTATGTATGTATATTTCACACAATGGCATCAGTTGGTCCGTAAAGCGATTAAAATAAATTCAATGATATTTCACACACATTGTGTTTCATTTAAAGACAGGAAGCGCTTAACAAAATACACGATATATATCGTGTTCTGTTATTAAGAGTAGTGGTTAGTATCTATAGTTATGGATTCCTATTCTTTACTTATCGATAACTTATCCTGGCAGTAAATATCGAAATTTAATCGTTTACGATTAAATACTGATCGCTAACTCTTCTAATTTATGGTTCTGCTTTCTTTACAGGTAAAATAATTATTGGTATTAAGGAAGTCAAACAACCGTAAGTAGCTTAGTTTTAACACGGCTCCTTATCAGCTAATGAGTTTCCATCCAGCAAATGCAATAAAAATAGAAAAAACAAAGACAAGAAAAGACAGTAAAACTTCTCTTTAAAGCACTTGTGACATACTCCTGCCATTTTATTTAAAGAGACACACTTATTATGGCAGCGATACAAATAAAAACTACCGTTAATTATATTCGAAAAAGTTGTTATAAAACTTTATTATTCCTGCTGCTATCGTTTGATAATTTTTCATTAATCCAGTCACGTATTCGTTTAAAATGCATATTGCATTAAAAGAAACTTCTTTGCAAACTGTTGGTTGGTTGAAGTTTTTTTTTAATTTCTTTTCCTTTAATTTTTATTATTTTCCTCTCAAGACGTTTGTCTTCTTGTCTATCATATGCATCGTAGTCGTCGTCATCATCGTCTCCGTCATCGTCTATGCATGTGATAATATAATTCCGTTTTTTATGGGCATTTTATGCACTTGAAACAACATCATGCAGTTGGTTGCAAGGAGTGGATTATAACTATAAAAAGGAAATAGTGTTGCAAACAAGTCCTTAAATCCACCTACGAATGCCTCATAAATTATAGCATTTCTACATACTTAAACTTTGTATGACCATTAAAAAGGACAACAGGAGTAAGGGCAATATAACACAACAGGAAGGTGAGGTAGAATCTTTTTTAATTTTTTTTTTGATATTTTAAATTCTTCTTAATGTGCAACAACTGCAAAGTATGGTATAAAAAACGTAAAGGACTATAAGGATTCACATTCATATATTTCGATAGGATGGTTTTATATCAGAAGTCAGTAGAGATTAAATACTCGCTCGACCAGTGTGCCATTAAGTCCCTTTCGAATATCAAACAGACGTGTAAGCTTGTTCATGAATATCTCTTGTTGCTCCATGCAATGTAAGGCTATTCAGAGCTCTCTATTATCTGTCTTGCTGGGTACAGCAGCATTTCCAAAAACTGGATTGTGGATCTACTGACAAAACTCGCATTCGCCCTATGAAGTCTGCGTATTCAATTCCTAAGTGTTCTCTCCCAGTATGCGGCCTCTTTCGTCACATGACATTTTCTAATGGGAAAGCATGCCCGTCTGATCAGTAACTCCTACAGACACTCGAATAACTATAGCGACTGCTAGGTAAAAGTCAGTAGCGATTAAATGGCTTCTAAGTAGCAAAGAATTCTTTGAGAATACGGGCATATCCAGGGTGCCATTAACTCCCTTTGGAATATCATATTGATGTGTAAGCTTGTTCATGAATGTCTCATGCTACTCCGTGCAATGAAAGGCTATTCAGAGCTCTACATTATTTGTTTTCCTGGGCATAGCGACATATCCAAAAACTGGGTTGTGGATCTACTTGCCGTAATCTAGTAGGTAGTGTGTTGGGTTATTAGACGTAAAGCCAGGGTTCGAGCCCTAGGCCAGACATCAAAGTCAAAATAAAAAACGTATTTCTTCGGCGATTTCCTCTCAGCAGATTTCTGGCAAAAACTCTGAGAGTAAATAAAAATTGCCATGAAAAGTTTCTCAAAAATCTGTCGTTCGGTATTGACTTTAAACTGTAGGTCCCACCACTCATGTGTAAAATTAACACACACAACATAAGTGGTGTGAGAAACTAGGACGTTGTACAATGGGTCAATTCGACCGCCGGGTACTGTACTTGCCTTAATTGACCTTTAACCTAACCTAACCTAACTCCTGTTAAACTCTTAACATTGTTGGGTTTCTGTCTTTACTAGGTATATGCTTTACCAACCTGACAATGCAATAAAATTATGCAGGTAGTAACATTATTTTCTGTATACATTTGTGCTTTTACATATTTTCCTTTTTATAAAAATTTCAGTGAAATTGTCTCCTTTTTTTGTACCTAGTTTGTACTTCCCTTTATCTTTTATTGAAATATAAAATCCAATCAAAAATATTGCATAAGCATTTTAATAGGAGTTTATAATTCTTAATTGTTTCAATTTCTTTTATCGGAAGTTCTATAAAAAATTTATAACAACAACAACAACTATTCAAATACGTTTTTATAAACATTTTTTATGCGATTACATAAGCTTTGCTTTTTTCCATCTTCATCATGTGCTTCTTTTCATATTTGAAATACTCTGTAGAAAAATATTAAAAAAAAAATTAAAATAAAAAATTTAAAAGCATATTGAAGAAAAAAATAAATATTTTTATCGCCTTTTTACACTACTGACCTGCATTTACATTAAAAAAATTTCACTCTCTCTCTCTCTTCTTTTTCATTTTATTAAAAAAAAAATTGAGTAAAAAAAAAAGATGAATTTTTTTTTGAAATATTTTTATTCATTCATTGAAATTTCATTTCATTACGCTCAAATAAATGAATAAATAAGCTCAAGTACTATAGTATTAAAGTATTAAAATACTGATAAATAAACAACAACAACAACATCAGCAATAATAATAAAATGCTGTTGAAATTTTAACATGCGTTATAAAGGGTTTTTAATAAGTTTTCCATCTAAAAAAAACATGCCCCATGAATGGGTTTCAATGAAATCCTATTCATTCAATGAAATTCAATTGATTCTGGCAAGCACAAGTGCTAAAAAACTGTGGAGTTTTTTGAAGGTTTTTTATTACAATCAAAATTAACTTGTTCAAGTTTGAAAAGAGTGCAAAATGTTTTCAATTTTTTTGTTATAAAAGAATAATACATGACAGGGATATTAATCTGTCTTTCATGAAACCTTTTTATTTTTAATGTCACCGTTTTTAATAATTTGGTTGCCAATATTGGTTTCCAAAAAATAATATAAATTTAGTATTAGTTAGGGGTATTGTAGTCGCCGTAGTCTCGTAGGTAGTGTGTTGGCTTATTAGACGTAAAGCCCGGGTTCGTATCCCAGTTCAGACATCAAAACAAAATATGAAACAAAAAAATATTTCTTCGGCGACTTCCTCTCAGCAGATTTCTGGCAAAAAATCTGAGAGTAAATAAAATTTCCATGAAAAAAATTTCTCAAAAAATCTATCGTTCGGAGTCGACATTAAATTGTTGGTCCCGCCACTCAAGTATAAAATTAACGCACAAAACATGAGTGGTGTGAGAAGCTAGGCCGTAATCCTGACTGAATTGTTGTAATGGCGAATTATGTATGTATGTATGCATTAGTTAGGGGAGGGATATTGTCGCAGAATATTCTGATCTCGATTTTCGATGCTTTCGACATTAAATTGTTGGTCCCGCCACTCAAGTATAAAATTAGCGCACAAAACATGAGTGGTGTGAGAAGCTAGGCCGTAATCCTGACTGAATTGTTGTAATGGCGAATTATGTATGTATGTATGCATTAGTTAGGGGAGGGATATTGTCGCAGAATATTCTGATCTCGATTTTCGATGCTTTCGAAAATATCTATACTGATGGCAATCTGAAGCTGAGTTGAAAACTATCATTCAAGGTTCATAGGCAAGGTTCCTGATTTTCAGCAAAACGAAATATTAAATTTTTTTCGACGACTGCCTCTCAGTAGATTTCTGACTAAAACACTAAGAATAAATAAAATTTCTATGAAAAGTTTATCAAAAATCTGTAGAGGACAGATTCCTTACAAACCCATAATCAAATTGAGATTTCTGGTATTATATCGCTATACATACATACATACTTACTTATAATTGGCCATAACAACCCGTTTAACGTATTTCCGCCTGCCGCAACACATCCTTCCAGCCGCCTCTGCTTCTTGCGCGCCTACGCCAGTTTATCACACCAATCAATGACAGGGCTTCCTCGATTTTGCCCTTCCAACGGATACAAGGTCGTCCTCTTCGCCGACTTCCACAGATTCCCGCATCAAACACCCATCTCGCCGGAGCAACCTGCTCCATTCGAACCACATGGCCGAGCCAGCGCAGCCGCTGGATATTAATACGCTGCACAACGTCTATGTCGTTGAGGACCTCATACAGCTCACTGTTGGATCGGATACGGAAATCATCAGCAACTCGTACTGGACCGAAGATCTTACGTAGGACTTTTCTCTCGAACACTCTCAAGGCCGCTGCATCAGTTCTTAATAGGGTCCATGCCTCTGCATATACATACATACATATTTATAAAAGGCATTATGGTGTAGTTGTTAAACCGGGAGTTGTAGAAAAGAAGAGAAAAACATTTTCAACGTAGTTTTCAAATTTATAACATTAAGACGATTCAGTCTTCACCAAATAGTTAATCTCCGATGACAGTTGTTTGCACTTATTGTATATAATATAATATTGGTTTGCGCCCAGGATAATAGGAGTTCAAGATCTCTTGCCTATGGCCTAACAGCTAAGCCATAAAATTTCCTACCATTAAGAGGCACCAACATTATTCTCTGTACGAAAACTGTATTTTGTACAAGCTTCCTTGCTGTTATCAGTCCACTCTGAGATCTGAGATCGAACTGACGAAAGCTGCTCAATGACATAATGTACTCACCATCTGCTCTGCATAAAGGCGCACTGTTAAGAGTTCTGTCTAGTAGTTTAGTTAAAGGGACGTAATATGCATTAAAAACAATTCACTTTGTCCGCCCATAGTGTCCTGATTTATTTCTTTATTGATTTATTTACAACATTATATGAGCTTTTGGAAATATATGATTAACTGTTTATAATAGTCTTTTGACTACAGGACAAACTTGTGCTTTTTTTCCTAATTTTACACAGAAATTTTAATCCTTTTTTCGTGTTTTTCTTTCCAAGCCTTAAATTAGTTGTTTTACGGAGTTGTGTGAGTAACAAAATGGAGCTCTGGTTTGCGTCCAGGATAATATATTTTAAAATCCATCTTCACACATATCTTCTTTTTTAATTTATTTTTATTTGTGATGACGCTGGTTTCTTATCAACTAAAACCACATCCAACACACCTCAGTTCTGATATTATTTAACAAAGTCTCAATAGTTTGGCGATTCTAAAGGGTCCGCCAAATAACTTTTTTTTAAATGTTTAAAAAAAAAAACTGAATATTTTCTCAAATTTCTTTTTTTATTTGAAAATACAATCCTTCCGGTTAATAATGGAAAATAATTTCATTCAAATGGCTGCCTCGGCTGGCCATGCAGTAGCCTACACCAGAAGATGCCGATTTTGGCAAAAAAAAATCATCTTTTCATATGAAGCTCATTTTGATCTTGGCGGGTATGTGAACAAGCAAAATTGTCGCATTTGGGCGCCCTGTTATAAACTGAGTTAGGAGGGTTTAAAGTTCTTTATTGAAACCAAGTTGTACTTGCAAATTCCTCCACAGGAAATATGTGACGGTTTGCAAGCAATTGCCCGTATCTTTCAGAACCCATTCCAGGCCTGAAGTGCTTTTAATTCTTGTTATGTCTTCGTTCTACCAAATGTTTCTAAATCGTCTATTATTATGTCTTCTTTCTGTTGGACTTGATGCCAATCAAATCAATTTTAATGCATTCGCAAATCCCATCCCCAAACTGATCCATTCTGCAACGGCGGATTACCTTAAGATGTTCAATTTTCTTGTTATATTCGTGTGGAATTTCTTATGTCGATTTTGGCAAAAAAAAATCATCTTTTCATATGAAGCTCATTTTGATCTTGGCGGGTATGTGAACAAGCAAAATTGTCGCATTTGGGCGCCCTGTTATAAACTGAGTTAGGAGGGTTTAAAGTTCTTTATTGAAACCAAGTTGTACTTGCAAATTCCTCCACAGGAAATATGTGACGGTTTGCAAGCAATTGCCCGTATCTTTCAGAATCCATTCCAGGCCTGAAGTGCTTTTAATTCTTGTTATGTCTTCGTTCTACCAAATGTTTCTAAATCGTCTATTATTATGTCTTCTTTCTGTTGGACTTGATGCCAATCAAATCAATTTTAATGCATTCGCAAATCCCATCCCCAAACTGATCCATTCTGCAACGGCGGATTACCTTAAGATGTTCAATTTTCTTGTTATATTCGTGTGGAATTTCTTATGTAAGAGTAGTGCTCACTTACTTACCACTTTATGACGAAATTTGTAAGGACTATTGGTCCAGCTTTTCTATAAAATTAATCAGAAAGAGGTGGATTACAAAGGAGTTCTCAAGACCACGAATTTTCTCTCTCTACAGTCTACCACTCATTGTTGCACTGGAACATGTTGTTGCTGTTGTGTTGGCAATTGTGTTGGTTTTAAGAAGAAAAATGGAAAATATTTTTTGAAAAATTTTTTTCCGTAAAGCCTTATTTACCTTTTAAATCCTTTAAAGTAAATGAAAAATTGAATTGAATCTTGCAATCTATTGTATCTGATTTAAGGATCATATGAATGATGTACTTTATGAAAGGCTTATGCATTTATATATTTATAACGTTACAGTAAATAAAAGTGCGTTCTTTAAAGTTAATCCTCTTTTCATAACCCTGAACTTTATTTAAAAAAAATTGGCAACATTTCATTGCCATACCCTACAACACATGCTTTAAAGAAAAATGAATATAAAGTTTATCTTGTGGTATGCAACAATGAAAGAAGTTGTATAGGATATGGGGCCATTTAAATAGGGAGTAAGGACTTAAACAGCTATTAATGGAGCTCTTTTTATGGAGTTTTTCAAGCATTTTTATGTCTCCAAAATAAAAGTCCCACATATAGTATCCTGTTGTTGGTATGCAGCTTACTAGTGCTGCTTTCAAGTCGCCTTAACCAGTTACCTTTGCAGTGACTTTTGTTTTAACCAGCCTCATGGCCTCAAGCCTTTTTGTTTTTTTGTATGTGCTGTCTATGAGAAATATTTTTTCCCATTAATTTTTGTCCTGGAAAATGCATAGAAAAAAAAGAGAAAAAGTACCGGCCGTGAAGGAAGCTTTTTTTCGATTCCATATTTTCATCATATTTTTTTCGTCTATTTTTTGTTACTGCAGTAGGTACTCATCACGGGAAAAAGCACTTAAACGTAGTCTAGACGTCTAGTAGAAAAATAAGCAAGTTTTTCTGTTTTTGTTTTTAGCTTGACTTTGTTTTTTTGTTTTGATGATTACAATTGTTATACATTTTGTAGCACCTACACATGAGAAAAGAAAACAAAAACAAAAAAAAACTGAAAGGGAAAATCACTTAAAATTGCATTGCAGCCTATGATGATGCAACCATCGTGTTGTAGAATGCAACAGCAGACACATCAAGCATAGAAAAGTGCAGTACAAGTAAAGACATGGCTGGTTGGCTGGCTGACTGGTGTGGCATGGCAGTTATGGTGGAAACCAATTTTGTTGGCTGTAACGTATTCATAATGAGAAAACTTGTGAATGTGAATTAAAAGCACAAAAAAGGGGAAAACAAAGTGGGCAGGATACTCATCATGAGAACAAGTGATTGCAAATGATGGCAAATGCGTCTTGATGACATTGAAATAATAATGGGCGAGAGAAAGAATCCTAAAGTGAATGGAAACCATTTAAAGGCCTACTTAAAAAGCTTTAAAAAGGTTGATACTTCTTTAAAGGCTTAAAGCATGTCAGGTTGAGAATTCGTATACATTTTTATCATTCATTTTTATTATTTAATCGTAGATCGAGCCTTAAAAAACTTCATAATTCTAGCTTACGTATCACTTTTGATACATACTTGTAGTACATGGAATTGTCACGATTATTGATAGATTTTGTTAAAAATTTTAAATGTTTTTATTAATTTTAATAAAACTATTTATTTACTATTTTTACATTTTATTATATATAATATTATTTATATAATATAATATATATATATAATGAACATTGCAGCATGGTTTTTTACATAAAAATCAAGCACTTCATGTCAGCATTACTCCTTAAAACTCTTTATGAAGCTTGATTTATATAAATATCCTTAAATTAAGTTCCCTAACAATCACTGTAAGTATTCCATCATTAAGTATCAAATTTCAATTAAAATCGCTGGATGTAATTTTCATTTCCCGCAATAAAACTAAAAAGTTTTTTAATTCTATTGCTAAAAACTTTAAGTTGAGATGAAAATATACCAAAAAGGAACATAAAAACATAAGCATTATTATTTAAATATATTTTCTTTAATTTTATTTCCTTTTAGGCGAACAAAAAATTAAATTTTTAAAAATCCTAAAAAAAGGATATATGGGCTGCTGTGAAAGTATGATAGCTAATCCCAAACTATTTATACAGTATTATTTCTTACATAAAACTACAAGTTGTGTAATAGAAGTTTTTTGAAAATGGTTAAAAGTTTCTAACAAAAAATTAAGATAATTATGTATATTTTTTTTTAGAAAAAAATCCTTTACATTCGAATTTAAAAAAAGGCTTTAAGCATGATTATTAAAGGCTGCAAGACTTTCAGCTCATTTTTCGAAAAGGCGTAATAGGTGTAAATATATCATTATCAAAGCGAATGATTCTGTTATCTCATACATACGTAGTTGACCGAAATATTATCATCTGTAATAAAACATGGGACGAAACACATTATTCTAATGTTTGTCTGTCACGTGCGATTAATATGAGAAGAGCAGTAAGAAACTACTAGATTTTTTCATCCCAAACTACTAAAGGCAGTTTGTTCTATTCCAAGTAGTACCATCTTTGGCGATAAACATCCTGTTATCATGTTTGTTGCTGCCAATACTTTCTCCAGTTCATAAGACAAAATTCTATTTTCTTCTTCTTCAAAGTCTTTAGCAGCAGGAATGTTACATATATAATTAATATATAATCGGTCATTACAACCTTTCGTTATAAATTGGAAAGGTCTGACCTGAGGTTTGAACATTGGTCTGACGTCTAATAAGGTAACACGCTACATACTAGACTACGACTACTTCAATCAATATCAAGAACATATCAAGAATAGAAAATTCAATATTTTCACGTTCGTCTCACTCTTACATATCTTTCAACTCCTTCTCAAATACCATAAATAATGTATATATAAAACTTCACAAATTCTTTGACATCTTAAAAAAAATTTACATACACGACACCAAAAAATCTCTAGGAAAGTCGTATTTAATTCACAGTTCAGTTTCTACCAAGAGGCTCTAAAAAAAAAAAAAAAAAAAAAACAAGAAATCTAAGCACCTTACTACTTTGACACAAAGTTATTCTATACACTTTATACAATTTTTAAAGTACATACCCACTTAGGCTAAAGGTTAAGTTCATTGTGAAAGCACAAGCCATTATTCACCCCGCCCAACAGTCGCATTAGTAAACCATTCCGATGCTAAAATAAGTCTAACTTTTACGGTAATTTTTGTTTGGAAAATCCAAAGCCAAATATGTCCTGAAAAGAAAGGCTTCGCCACTTCATAGTAAGTGCTACGCATTGACACATTAGAGGAGTGATAGTCTCCTCCTACTGCTCCTCGGATTTCTCGCTTTAGCGGTAATCTGGAATCTCAGCCAGATATGTTGTGGAAAAAGGCTTTGCACATTAGAGGGGCGATAGTCTCCTCTTACTGCTCCTCGCATTTCCAACTCCTACAGGAGTTATGCGAGGGAATGCTGAGCTCAATTGAAAGAGCTAGGCAACGAGCTAATAAGTATTCTTCTTCTTCTTCTATTTCTACAGAGGCTAAGCTAGGCAACAAGCTAAAAAGTATTGTTCTTCTCCTTCTATTTCTATAGAGCCCATGCGAGCCTTCCTTAAATACAAATAAGGTAATTCAGGGGTACCCTTATACCTCTCCAGATTAGTCCAGCACAACTTAGTAATATTGCATGTGCCTGCTTGCTGTCAATGAATTTGAGCCACCTTGTTTGATGACCACAGATACTCAGTTTAACTTATGCAATTGTAACAGCCTTGCCCAAGAATGTTTCTGAAATTGTAAGCCCTCGTCTACAATTCTATTTCAGTTTCAGTGTTACAATGACTTTCGCTTGGAATACATTGCGGTGGCCTGGCAACCTATACGAAAGTCTAAGTAGTTTGCCTTGTGAGTTTCGGGGTGAACTTGAAGGAATTAAAGGATAACATCATGCTCAAAAGTATGCAGTATGTTTTGGACTTGATTGAAAATGAAAAGTTGGGAATTAACCTGACTATATGAAAGGTATCTTGGACCTTCTATGAGGATATTAAGCAGTTTGTTCATTCTGTTTTTGATAAGATCACATATCGTATTAGTCGTATTCTTAAAACTCTTCACTTTAAGCCGCTTACTACAATACTGGTTGCTTTGCTAAGTCTCCTTCAAGACTCTAAGAATTCTGATAAATATTGCTCTCTCATCGCATCTCACTTCATGCCTATGAACTCTCTGCCTACCAACAGGGGCTCCCGAACTGTAAATTAAATTTTATTCAAACTTTTTGTGCAGGGTACTGGTCCTTCGGCACTATTAAGCTTTCAAGCTTATTCTATATTTTCACAACCTATAAGTATGCAATATTATTTTGCAAAATAAATCCCTATTTATATTCTATAGAAATTAATTTCAAAATGAACAATTTTTTTTTAAATAATTATTGTGTAATATGAACACATCCCGCAACAAAAGCCATAAATTATAAACTAATTAAAATAAGAATGCAGATACAATAAAAGATACAACAGCAATGAAAGCAACAGCAACAACAACACGAAACACAACAAAAACAACGTCAGAAAATAATAATAATAAAATGCAACAGCAATAATAAAAAGTACAAACGAAAACACGATGAACATTGCAACAAACTCGAAACACAATAATTGACCATAAAAAATCTTTAATAAATACAAAAACACTAACCATTGCCGTGTAGTTATACTCATCTACCCCTCCATTCCGTGTCACCCACTCACCTATACTACATTTATAAATTATATGTTTTTTATAAACTCCCAACACCGCAATAGGGAACAGTAAAAAACGGTTAACGACGGAACAAATAGTAAACAAGCGGAATATTTGTGGGTGATCAAATGTGACTGTGTGATGCTCTGCATGAAAAGGTACTTTTCTTCTCCGTATTGCTCCTATATAAGTGATCATATGGAGTAGATGTTATAGGAACTCATGAAGATAGTTGACTGTACACTAACTCTGACTAACTCTGCTATATTTTGGACTTTACAATCTTTTTAAACACAATTGCCGTCTGCTTATTGCAAAAACAGGGCACCTTAGCCTTAAAGTATACACTGGATTTGTACGGCTAAAGTTTCGTACATTAGTTTAGCGTTGATTAGTGAGAATATGTCATGTACATGGAGGCACTGTAATATATTATTCGCTGTGCTATCAGTAACTAGCTGCTCATTATTAAATGCTGCAACGAACATCTTGGGTGAGCACCAGATTTCTTTGGGTTTTTGACTGCTCAATACGGATTCTATTTTCACGCGGTATAATTCGCCGTAGTCTAGAAGGTAGCGTGTTGGCTTATTAGACGTAAAGCCAGGGTTCGAGCCCCAGGCCAGACATCAAAACAGGAATACAAAAAGTATTTCTTCGACGACTTCTTCTCACCAGATTTCTGGCAAAAACTCTGAGAGTAAGTAAAATTGCCATGAAAAGTTTCCCAAAAGTCTGTCGTTCGGAGCCGACTTTAAACTGTAGGTCCCGCCACTCATGTATAAAATTAACAAACATAACATGAGTGGTGTGAGAAGATAGGCCGTAATCCTGACTGAAGGGTTGTAATGGCTAATTATGTATGTATGTATGTATAATTCCAATCAAGACTACTTGGGGTTCTTGACTTGCTCGCCTGCTTAAAACGATGTATAATAATATGCCCACATGCCTAACGTTGTGTAACGTTCCTAGCACAATTTCTAGAACCTTGAGAAGCTTCTACAATTAAGTTGTACAGCTCTTTACCAACGCTATTTTCAAGACGTAGTTTCTGACATTAGTCTTCTTACCGCCTATGTATTAAGCACCTATTCCGCGCAAAATAATGTCATTTGTAATGCATAATAGTTAAGTAATAGTCGACAATATTTCCGGTCATTAAATTCATACTCTTTAGGCGTCTATAGGGAAAGTGCTAAACTGCTTGATCACTGACTACCTGCCCTCCAAATCCTCATAGAAGGCAATGCCAACAACGAACATTATTAAAAGGTCGGACAACATTAGCGCTTGAAAGAGATTTGCACTCAATAAGCAAAGTTACTCACCATTATATCCATTACAACAACCCTATACATTTACCTAAAACGCATTATTTCTAGGAATACATTGCAGTGGCCAGAAGGCGTTTTATACGAAAGTCTAACAGAAGTTTAAACTGATTCCTGGCACCTCTAGTAGAGCAGGGTATAAAATACACACTCAATGAATAATGTTCAGCATAATAGTTGAAGTATATTTCCGGTTGCTATCTTCATACTCTTTAGGCGTCTGTAGTGAAAGTCCTAAACGACTTGATCACTGCTCCCCGAACCCCCATAGAAAACAATGACAATAATGAATGTAATGTAATTTTGTTAGAAGGTATTGTTTCTAGGAATACATTGCAGTGGCAAGACGCCGCTTTACACGAACTCTATTCAATAATTTAAAGCAGTTGATACAGAAATCTAGGGCAGCAGGGAATTAATTGAATGTCCTCATTCTAGGGAAAGCTTCTGTTTTGAATTTGCAACTCCATATCATTTGCTTATCAAAGTTTCTTACCATTATACCAAGGGCAACAACCCAATTAGTTCTCATAAAAATCATTGTCTCTAGCCATTGAGAGATGGTAACTCTATTAGTCTAGTACCAAACAGATACATATGTATGTAGTTGAAAAAATTGAACCAAGGTTAGAAAAAAGGATTTAAATACTTTTATATTCGATCTGATAGAATAATCATACGTGTCAGTCATTCGCTTTTCGGAAACCTTAAAATTCTGCGAAATTTTCTTGGTATTCTGAAAGGATCTCAGGAGACTGATACATATTTGTTCTTAGAATGCTTTCCCTTTCCGACATTGAAATATTTAGGCTGCCATGAGTTGTTCCCTCATCAAGAGCTGTCCAAACAGCAGTTTAAACTCATCATACGTTCTTGGCAACTGTAGTAGTAGCGTAGGGTATAAAAGCACACACTCAATGAATGTTGAGCAAACAGCCAAATGCTGTGTGCCATATAAATATTTTATATCCTTTAGATCACCTGAGTCTTAATAAATATAAATACGACGAATAACTGTGTGTGTGTGCACTTGTATATCGAATACAATTTTACTACAAACAATTGCATTGCAAAGGAGTCATTTCCTTGGTTGTTTAACTCTGCTCGTTTTTCCATCTACCATTTCCCATCTCAACAACATGCCATTTAACCAAAATAATAATTTTGCTATTGTTGTTGTTGTTATGTCGTTGGCGGTTATGTTGCTTGCCTGCTGCCCTCGTCTCGTTCATATTGGCAACACAGACAAAAATGATACTTTTTTGATGTTTTTTTCGCTTTTTTTTCCTTAATGAAATAAATAAAAATAAAAAATAAAATGAAAAATGGGGGAAAATAGAATAGAAAAAGGCAAAAAAAAAATAAAAGAAAACAAAACGAAACAAACGAAATATTTGCAGTGTTGCATACCGTTGGCGGTTTCAACAATAACATTTTGCCGGTGTTTAATAACCTTCGTTATTGGTGTACATCTGTCTGAGGTGCTGTTGCTGTTGCTGTTATTACAATTCATGGTTTTGTTGTTATTATTGTTGTTGTTATTGTAGTGTGCTTAAAAATGTATCAACAATAAAATATCACTGACTAACCGAATACGACAACGACAACAGCAACAGCAAACGAAATAATATTTAAAATTGTTTATTTTCTTATGGTTTTTTGGGGTTACCATACGCAGGTACACTGAAAAAAAATGGAGAAATATTTGAAGAAACATTGAAAAAAAATATTGTGTAGTAGAAGGATCTGCGTTCATTACATACATACATAATTGGCCATTACAACCTTCAAGTTACGGCCTAGCTTCTCACACCAATCATGTTGGGTGTGTTAATTTTATACATGAGTGGCGGGACCTACAGTTTAAAGTCCATTCCGAAAGACAACTTTTTGAGAAACTTTTTCATGGCAATTTTATTTATTCTCAGAGTTTTTGCCAGAAATCTGCTGAGATGAAGTCGTCGAAGAAATACTTTTTGTATTTTGCCTTGATGTCTGGCCTGGGGCTCGAACCCTGGCTTTACGTCTAATAAGCCAACACACTTCCTACTAGACAATGGCGACTTCTAAACGACTTGCTGCGGCTTGGCCCATATTCTTTCGAAAATGAGGATGGCGCAGCCATTACGGTCAATGCAGACACCTATCGCACCATGATAACCGATTTTTTGTAACCGCTCTTTATGGTATTGATGTGAACGATGTTTGGCTTCAACGGGATGGTCCAACTTGCCACACATCTCATGCCACAATCGATTTATTGAGTCAAACGTTTGATGGCCGTTTAATTAGCCGAAACCGTGATATCAATTACCCGCCAAGAAGCTGCAATTTAACACTGTTTGACTATTTTCTGTGGAGAGCCTTTAAAGAAAAATTTTATGCCGATAAACCAAAGACAATCGAACATTTGAAGGCCAACATTCGTGATGCCATTGCCGAGATACCAGCCCATACGATGGAAAAAGAGCACGAAAATTGCTTCGATCGGATGAGGTACCGTGAGGCCAGCCGCGGCAGCCATATGAGTGAAATAACATTCCATTTCTAATTGGAACAATTGTACTTCACAACAATGAAATAAATTTGGCAAAATTTTCAAACCATTTTTGTTTTATTAAATTTTTAAATTTAAATGGCCCGGCTTATATTTCCAGTTTGTGTTATATCAAGATACGTAAACCGATCAGTAACTTTTGATATTGTTGTACTGCTTTAGAAGACTTCATTCTTTTAAACCACTCGGTTTATCCATTTGCATTATTTTTTTAAAGAATTTGTGTGGGTGCATATGTGCAGGATGAGTTTGTACCTTTTTATCTCATCTCAATTTATGAGTCCATATAAATTCATATTTTTATAACTCGGCATGTATGGTGGCAAAAGTAAAATTGCCATGAATATATGAAATAAATGGCATGAAATAAATGCCATAACATTGACAAGTGGTGCCAAATATCATATCACATGGCAATAGGTTCGTTGGGCTTTATTAAGGCGGACTTGTTAATTAAGTTTAAAAGCAAATAAATTTATTAAAAAAGGGCTCGAAAATTAATTTGAAAATGAAAAAGAAATTCTTTTAATACTTCTGCCAATAAATCAATTTTTATTTCTCTTAAATAGTTTTTTATTAGGAATTCATTTTTAAATTTATTTACGTACTAATGCCACTTAAAAAAAGATTAAAAGAAAGAGGGCCCAAGAAATTATTTTCTTTTCAAAAGACTTTTAAAATATGTTGCCTTACGGCAATAAAACGCAATAAAAATCCTTTCAAAGCTTATCACACATCCTTTGACATATGTAATCATAAAAAAGAATACAAAGAAAATGAATATAATTTTATTTTATAAAGAAAGGTTTTTTTTACAACTTCAAATGCTGCATTTGACTTGTGCTGACATGTTTGACAAAAATATTTTTTCCTACCTTAGCAGGCAGGGTCCTTTTCATGTAAAAAGCGAAAAAAAAATTAAATAAAAACAACAAAATTATTTGAAATTGGTTAATTTTAATATCGACTACAGACTTGACTTCATTCATTTTTCACTGTTTAATGTGGCATTCTGTAGCCTTGCCATTACATTACTGTATAAATATTTATGACAACATAAAAAAGCATAAAAATTTATGATCTCAACTTAAATGAAATACTATAAAAGCATTCATAAACGTATCCACAGTCGTATTTTCATTTATATTGAGTACATATTTCTTTTCCTTCTGCGATATCATTCTGGGCATCCCTTCTTGTAATAAAATTTTGAGCAATTTGATTTTGATTGATGTTAGATTAAAATGTAATAAAAAATCTCTTCCCTCCCCTCCCCTTTTATTCGAAGGAAAATATATATAAAATCTTAGCCTGCTTCAATTCCCTGTAAGAAACTCTTTTTTACAGTCCACTAATGGTTTTTCCCTTTTTTTTACCTGTAAATATGCTTCATTATTTTCTTCGAACATATTTTCAATAAATACTAAGTATAAAATTACATTTTTATCGTCATTTGTAATATTGTAAGTAAGAGTTTTTAATCGAAAAATTCTTTTTTAATGTGACCGAAATTTTAAAATCATTTTTATATTTATTTTTCCTTTAAAGTATGCAATAAAAATTTTATTTGTGATTTGATTACGATTTTTATGTATTTTTTATTTACTTTTTTATTTATTAAAGTAAAAATTATAAAGAATTCGTTTGAACTCCTTTCAATAGGCCATAACTTTATTTTAGTGCATAATGCCTTAATGTATGCTTTAATTTGTTTTTTAATTTTATTTCCAATTGCAATGTTTTGTTTGAAAAGTTTTCATAGAATTTTTTAATTCCAAAATAATCTTACTTTAAAGTCTCTTGCAATAAATAGCTGCTTGAACTTCATCTGCCGGACACTGTACTTAGATCGTAGCGAGCGCTTACAGATTCAACTTTAGTAGCTATTTTCACGAGAGATTGATATGCAGCATGTGCAGTAGACCTGTGATCTTCACTAATTGCATTTCACCTTTCTACGAAAATGTGTATATTAATGATTTTAACAATTTAATAATATGTTAGAGGAAAGTACTATTGACCAGATTGTTCAAGCTTCTGTTCTCTTATCGAAAATCACACCAAAAAATGCGGTTTGAAATTGGTTGGTAAATCCTCAACGGAGACAATTTGTATTAGAAATCCGATTCCGCAACGTTCTTCCGTTTAAAGACATGATTTTTATTTTCTGTACATGTTTTTCAATCTCCCGTTACCGATATTATTATTATCCATAATTGTCCTCCCGAGAGGACTATTCGCAATGTTCACAATTTGATTTCACTACATACATACATAATGGTCATTAGATCTCTTCAGTCGGGGTCACGACCTAGCTGTCCACACTATTTATTTTGTGTGTGTTCATTTTACGCATGAGTGGCGGAACATACAGTCTAAAGTCGACTCCGTACGATAGATTTTTTAAAAACTTTTCGTGGAAATTTTATTTACTACCAGAGTTTGGCCACAAATCTGTTGAGAGGATCCGTTGCCTCATGTCTATTAAGCCAATACACTATCTACTAGACGAGACTACGGGGACTTCAATGGTTCAGTTAACGAACGAACAACATCCGTACATCGACGAAACTCATGCTGCCCATGAAAGTTTGCAAGACAATTGGAGTCAGTCGAAGTACTGAACCTTTCGCAGATCACAAATTGGCGAATTTGGTGTTGTGTGACATGGGCTTTCCCCATACAAACTGACCCAGGAACCGTAGGTGCGCGACCATTGACAACAAAGTGTGTTAGCTGAATGTGCTCTAGATCAGTTGGCAACCGACCTTAATTTTCAACGAAAAATCTTGTTCAGCAATGATTCCGATTTCTATATGAATCCACATACCAATCCACAAGGGATCCAACAGCTTCTAATACATTACGAAAAACGCAGAAAATAAAGGTTTTACGCCAACGGCGTCATCTGTCTCTTTTTCTTTGAGAAAGCCAATGTCTTTCTGGCCTTTACTCTCAAAAATTATTAGATTTCATATAAATTTTTCTTTAATATAAGCCATTATGCCTAAAAGTAGGCAACTAATTTGAAAGTAATTTCTGCCCTAACATATGCTATAATAATGTTGATTGTTTTAATTATATTTATTGATTTTCAAAAATTTATGAACTTCTTGTGTCATAATTCTTATTATCCTCGCCCCTGTTTTATTTATTCCCCCTCCGCCTCTAGATTAATAAGATTATATTGTATTTCGTTTTTTTTTTCTGATTTTACGATACATTGAATACAAATAATTTATTAAATTTTAAAGACATTTCAACAATATTGTTACGATTCTTGATTTCCGTTCGTTCTATTTGTTATTTATGCGTTGCGTTTCATTTCTTTATTTCCAGAATTATTCTTTGGTTGCTGGCAATCAGCATTAGGCTAATAAAATCAGGATTAAATAAATTTTTATTCCCCCTTCCCACTTTATTGTACTTCCGTTTTTACTCACACACACACACACACACACCGAAAATAATAATAAAAATAAAACAGGATATGTGAGTGGCAATCTGTAAGAGAGAGTATATATGTGCGTGACTATAAAAAAGAATTTTTTGGTGAAGAAAATTTCGACATAGAAAATCTCATCACATTTTTAGTAGCTTTTCTTCCACATTTTTCCCCCTTCTTTTTACTTCGCAGCGTTGCTAGTAGTGGGTGCCTTGGGTTTGTGTTGTTAAACTCTGTTAAGAAGAGTTAAATGTTGAATTGATTTTAATCTTGCAAAAATACACAAGTACATTTGATTTTATGGTCTTTTAATATTTTTATAGACTACAAACCCTCTCTCTCTGTCTCCCTCTTTCTCTTGTTTAGATCTTGTTTAGTCTCCTTTCAGCTCATAAATATCATGGTGTATGATTTTTATGAATTTGTATTGCTTGTTTAGGGGTTTATTTTTTCTGTTTTTGGAATATGATCCAATATAAACATAACAATTTTATTTACAATAATTGCATGAGTTTTCCTTTTAAACTCAATTCTTTAAAATTATTAACATTGATAAGCAATTATTAAAAAATAATATGATGATAACAATTTGCTTATTGGACATAATAAAATTGAAAAATTGCTCATAAATCGGGTTGGGACTGGAGATATAGAAAGTCACCGTAGTCTAATAGGTAGTGTGTTGGCTTATTAGACGTAAAGCCCGGGTGCGTATCCCAGGTCAGGCTTCAAAACGAAATATGAAAAAAATATATTTTTTCGTCGATTTCCTCTCAGCAGATTTCTGGCCAAAACTCTGAGAGTAAATAAGCCTGCCATAAAAAAGTTTCTCAAAAATCTGTCGTTCGGAGTCGACGTTAAACTGTAGGTCCCGCCACTCACGTATAAAATTAACACACACAACATGAGTGGTGTGAGAAGCTACGCCGTAATCCTAGCTAGTCGATGATTCTTTTTATAAAGCAGGCAAAATTGGCAATGTTTTGCGTATTTTTGTCAATAACTTAAATTTTTCTGATCGATGACTTGGAGTTTTTTGGCCGATGACTTGAATTTTTTTTTTTTTTGGGCGATGATTTTTGTGTTCAATGACTTGCATTTTTTTGGTCGATGACTTGCATTTTTTGCCGATGACTTGCCTTTTTTGGTGCACGACTTCCATTTTTTGGATGATTTGTATTTTTTAGATGGACGACTTGCTTTTTTGTCGATAAATTGCAAATTTTTGGTCGATTACTTACATTTTTTGCCGATGACTTGCCCTTTTTGGTGGATAACTTCTGTTTTTTGGTAAATGATTTGTATTTTTTAGATGGAGGACTTGCTTTTTTGTTGATGAATTGCAAATTTTTGTTTGATAACTTGCAGTTTTTTGGTAGATAACTTTTCTTGTTGATAATTTACATTTTCTGGTCGATGATTTTCATTTTTTTGATCAATGACTTGGAATTTTTTGTTCAATGAATTGCATTTTTTTTGTTGCCGATAAATTGGATTTTTAGTTTAGCGACTTTCCTTTTTTGGTGGATGCTTTGCAGTTTTTGATCGATGACTTACATGTTTAGCTGATGACTTGCATTTTTTGGTCGATGACATGCATTTTTTATATATAGAACACTTCTAATTGCTGAGTTGAGGAAAACAATTAGCTTCGTTGCCTTCCCAAGTAATGCAAAACAGTAAGGAAACGTGTTTTGAAATCCGTGAAACCATGGCTCTCCAGCCTACTTGGTACGAAAGCCACATCTTCTAAGATTTTATCGAAATTTTCTCGATTTATATAACTCACTTGTCTTGCTCGTAAAAAAATTAGCTTCGTCGGCTAGATCTCCAGATCCAAGGGTAACCCTACCGTATATATTGGCCCTATAGCCCAATCTAGTCTTGAATTTTAAAAGTTCCAAAATTCCAGGGTCTACATTAAATTGACGATAGTCTTATCAATTAAGGAAAATTAAAAACAATCAGGGTTAGGGAATAAACTTACTAACCATTAAAATCTTTCATATATTCCTCTTCAATTTAAATTATATTTTTTAGGCAAATAAACTTAAACAAATAAACCGTAGTCTGTCCTTATACATAGTTCAGTTGACGCCAAAGGAAATGACAAACAAATCACAGAAAATCTATTGAAAATCTTAATGCATGCAAAGAGAACTAAGTGGAGGGTTAAGAAATCTAAGGGTTAAAAGAAAAAATGTAAGAAATCTTTATCTTTTATTATGTTATGAAGAAACAACAACACATAATAACAATACAGACAATAACCAAGACGATGATAGTTTAACTGGTAATAGAAACTGGTATGGAAAATGGAAACAAATTTTTTAACAAAAATAATAACAATTCAAGCATATACAAGCCAACTTCCGGTTTGGCAAAAAAATCTTAAACCCTTTGTACCCCTGCACAGCATAGCATAGAATAGAATAGAATATGTCTTGTACTTAAGCAAACAATGTAACGGAGATTTTAACAACAGCATGAAAATTTGCTTAAAATCGGAAATCAAAAAAAAAAACTAAAATAACTTTACCCTGATGGTGTCTGCGTTTTTATTTTAAGCAACAAAATTTCCATACCAAAAAGGAAAAACGGAACAAGAGAAACAAATTTTCAAGGATGATGGAGAGACGCTTAAAAAAAATAAGATGTTCGCCATTGTAAACATGTCTTAAGGACAGCTTTACTACAGCCAGCCACCGCCTCCTACTTAAAACGAATGTCCTTGTTTAACTGTCTAATGTGATATTTTCTTTCATTTCTTGCTTGCTGCATCAGTAATATTTGTAGAGAGCTAAAGATGAGAGAAAGAGAATAAAAATAAAGGACTCAACATGATAGAAAATAAACATGTTAAAAAACCCGTAAGATATTGGTATTTACATAATAAATATGTTTGTTTAGACACAATCGAATAGAATAGAAGAGAATAATACACATGTACTCATACGCCACACAAGGCGGATGAGAAGGGGCAGGGGGAGTGAAAGTACTAGAAAAAGTATTCTCATAGATGTTGAATAAACGTTGCCATTAACGCTTTGAGTCAAGTCATGAGCTGGTAATCATGTTGTAATGATGCGAAGGCTGAAATAAAATGAAGCTTAGCGATGAGCTGATGGCAATTATTCAGTCCCTATTAGCAGCATCATAGCATAGCATCAAACCAAGAACTCCCTCGCCTGTCTATTAGAGATTGTTTCTCTTGTTTTTACAGCATATAGGCCCCAATCTCCATTTCGATTGAGATTTTCTGTTAATTCAGTTTCCCGGTATGTTCGAAATTATAAATCCATCACAGTCTATGACTTACTAGTGGACTCTAAACCATGGCACTTATTACTATAACTACCATATAAGGCCTTAGATCTTCGGATTCAATACCATTTCATTTACCTCTTCCGAATTCACTTTTATTATAAAGTTTTGAAGGATATTGGCTTATGACCAGATTATTGGATCACATGGAGCTTTTAATATTGGCCTTAAGGTCCTATGAAACGATTCACAAGTATAGCTGCCCTGCAATAATTGTGATTCAACATTTGAATTGAAGAATATCGGGAAAAGGGTTTCTCATAGAACCACTGGTTAGGCATTTGATCAGGAGGCAGCCTAATGCATTAAGCTGACGCATCACGTTCTCATTTTCTACCTATAGTGCCGGATTTATGCAAACCCAGTTCAAGTAACAGTTGACAACTATTCCGGCGGGTTACATATTGCTTGATCTGAAGCCCTTCTCTTGTGTCTGTCGCATTCATACTTTCTCTGCTCTGTGCATTTATGTTCATGTGAACAATTTTACTACAAGGATCTGTGCAAACTTTGTTCAGCTACCAGTTGACCATTAGTCCGGCGAGATATGTACATATCGTTTAATCCGAAGCCCTTTTCTTGTGTCTGTTGCTCTTATACGTTATGTGTTCTGCCCTTTCATGTTCATCTGAACACTTTGACCACTGTCTGTTAGCCAAAAACGATGCAGGTATTTCTGGATGAATCTTCTTTATCGAGGTGTAAAGTAGATGAACGCCTCAATTAGTATGGGACCTCCATTCACTAAAATCATTCCAGTGTTCGATTGTGAAATCCTGCAGAATCATCGATTAACTATTAAGATTGGACAGCATACAGAGCGCTATGCAGAGCATCATGTTCGTTACAATTCTGTTATCTCTGTTTGTTTATCGTTTTCCTGAAACGTCCGGATAACCAGCCTGTAGTTGTAGCTTCTGTCTTGATTGTGCGAAGTCTACGAAAAACCCATTCGGCAAAGAATTAGTCAGCATTCCACCTAACTCACTCGATTAGCACATCTGGGTAAGTAAATAATAAAGGCTGATCTGCAGCTTAAAACCTCCTCTAATGCACGACGTACTTTTGTGAATCTGTTGCACTCGAAAGTTATGTTATTCCACGGTATCGCATTTAACCAGGGCCGTTTAAGCACAGACAATTATCTGTTTGCCAAAAACGATGCAGGCATTGCTGGACCAGACAGAATCCACGTGAGGTACTTACGGTTCAGCTTATCGTGTGTCTCTTTTCTACATCTTAAGGCAGGACATATTGCATCTTCCAGTTATCGTTCTCTATCGTTAGTGCATCACCCACTTTTGTTGCCTTTCTTTAGTAGATCGTTTTTGCGTTTCCTATCTTTACTGTTATTCTCAAATATATCGTGATGGCCTCCCTGATTACCATAGAGACTCTTAAGTCAGTGGATGGATTCTCGCATGTATGCAGGCATATGCGTAGAATACGACTAAGTTTACAGGACTAAGTTAACTAGAAGCCGCTTTTTTCACTACCCTACCATTATTCAGCTTTAATCAAACATCTCTGTATCTCAATGCAATACGTAGCCGTTTGTCTATGACAACCAACGTAATGTCATTAGAATATCGACCACACCGATGTATATGACATTTAAAAGAATTGTTTTAAGTACAGAGCCCTGTGGAATGCCGACTGCGATTTTTAAAAAGCCTGAATGTCCCTGTAGTCTAGTGTTTTCCAACTCTAAGTCTGAGTTAAATTTCTAAATGACGACAAACATACGACTTTGGTTGTCAAAAATCTAGGGTGCAGTGGTCAGTTTTTAATGTGCTGGCTTTAATGTTATTTATTGTCCGTTTAGTCTTTTTTCTTTTAAGGAACGTGCATACAAATTCTACATCTTTCTACTACAAAGGCTTCTCTTCTGAAGACATATGTCCAAAATAATGTTAAAAAACACACGCCTTGCCAATAATACCTTTCCTTCACTTTATACAACTTTGTTTTGAGGTTTCACAATGGGTTAAACCGATTATTTCTTATTATGTATATTTGAATTATATTTTTTTTAAATCTATACAGTTACTAACAAAACTATGTATGTATGTATGTGTTTGGTATGCATTCTAAAGGACATGTTGTGTCTTAATGTGTATGTTATTGTATGGCATGTAGTAAGTATGCCTGTTTGTCTTTGTGTGAAATATTTACGAAATATTTGCATAAATAAATATGTTTACATATGCATTTGTATGTGTATGTATGTATTTGTGTATTATGGACATACATATGCTAAATGTATGTTAAATATCGGAGCTTATATATGTTTATAAATTTATTTTGTTTATTCTTGTTTATCTTCCAGTTATTTTCTCCTTCTGTTCTTTCAGTTCTTCTATTATTTTTTATAAATTGTTTTCTATTTGCAAATTCTTTACTTTCATATTTTTTTATTTTTCTTTTCGATTTTTTTTTCTAAATCAGTTTTAAATATTTAAATGTGAATTCAAGCAACAAAATAAAATATTTGTCAACAACAAGTTTGTCCTTTCGTTTGTTATTTACTTTTACGAAGAAAGGAAAAAAAGAGAAAAACGTCAACAATCGAAAAGCACAAAAGCACAGCATAAAAAAGGAAAAATATTTACTTTTTTAACAATTTTTACATCCGATTTTTTTATTTTTTGTTGTTTGTTTGTTAAATATTTGCTAAATTTTAAGGGCAACAACGAATATGACAAGGCTAAGCAAATAAGAAAAAATACTAGAAAAATAGTAGAAAACAATTATTGGGTTTCCTTCTTTTCATGATTAATTATAGGCCCTGGTGAAGTTAGATTACATGGCACGGAGGCCTTATAATCCATATGATGCACTGAAATATTCCACATAGCCAATCCAGTTTTATTTACATTCCCCTCAAAAAATAACAAGTAGTACTGTCGTATATTTCTGAAGCTATAAGTTTCTGAAAACTACCTACCTGTTGTTCAAGAAGCCAAATATTCACACTATAAAGTTCACATTCATCCGAAAACAACTCCTACAATAGTTGTAATTTCGATAGCCCCTACACTCATATACTTACTTAACGTACTTAATTGTTCACAACAACCCTTTAGTCAGGATTTCCACAAAATTTCTCCCACCACCCATGTTCTGTGTTTTAATTTTATCCATGAGTGTCTGGACATCATCGACTCTGAACGATTCCATATTTTGTTTTGTTCGACATGTTTTAGATCCCGTTTGAACCACGGGTTCTTGTCTAGTAAGCCAACGCTATATACTGGACTATGCCAACGACGTATATACCCAAAAAGCGTCCCGCCCATATGCTTAGACATATAAACACCCATATACTTACTTAACTTACTTAATTGGTCATAACAACCCTTTAGTCAGCATTGCAACTTAGCTTCTCACACCACTTATGTTAACGTGTGTTAACATTGTCCATGAGTGGCGTTACCTATAATTTAACATCGACTCTAAATGACAGAATAATATTTTGTTTTGTTTGACATGTCCTAGCTAAGGTTTGAACCTCGGGTTCTCGCCTAGTACGCCAACGCGTCAAAAGTTTGATTAGATTCCTAGCCAGAGCTGTTAGGGCAGGACAGAGTGGTGACACCCTGAGAACCAACAGGTACCATTAGCAGAATTGATCAGATTTATAGATGAGGTAGATCAGTCCATAGAATAGACATGCAGCCAGATCGATAAGTATAAAATTCTGTAGAGCAGGACCTCATTTTTTTTGGTCGACATATCTTAGCTCAGGTTTGAACCACGGGTTCTTGTCTAATATGCCATCACAGTATGTACTAGGCTACGGCGACGACTTATATATCCAAATTGCGTCCAGTAATTGAGCCTGTCAAAAGCTTGATCAGACCATGGACAAACAAGCAGCCAGGTCATTAAGTCTAAAATTCTGTAGAGCTAGTCCTCTGATCCATACAGATAACTCTCATAAAAATCATTACAGGGGATGATTATATATGCCGTATTACACACAAACGTCCTACAGTAATTGTGTCACATAGAAGTTTATTCTACTCGCCACCAAAGGTCCAAAAGTATCATTGTCTCTGCCCGTGATAGAAAATAAAAGAGGAATCTAAACATTCTTCAAGTGGTGACATCTGCACAATTGAGTTCAAACTTTCTTAATGCGTTTCCAACTATCATGTTCAATAGCGGCAGTAAAAGGGGGTTGTTTATCATAATCAAGGATTTCCTGTTAGTATCACACTCAACATTAGTTTTATTCTCATGGATCCGCGAATGACATGGAATTGATATAATTTGACATGATATCGCTCCAGCTAAAACAATGAGAGAATGCCGTTAAAAGCATACTTCAACCTCTATACTTTGGAATTCAGAAGTATGGCAGTTTGCCACTATCTTACCCACTTTGATATTGTCAGCCGATATGCTCAGATTCAGTTCCCAATTATAGTTCCAATATTTAGTGTAGTAAGTAGTGTGTTGACTTATTAGATCTGAAGTGTCGATTCAAACCCCAGATCAGACATCTCCAACCAAAACTAATTACAAAAAAATATTTCTTTAGTGACTTCTTCTCAGCAGATTTCTGGCAAAAACTCTGAAAGTAAATAACAAAAGATGGTAGGACATCAAGGTAGTAGTATTTTTCTGAGTTCTCCAATCTGGTCTCCTATCTCTCTTCTTCTTTCTGTTTCCTGCTATCTTTTTTCTTATCTAGTTTTAGGACGAATACAATGTATTAGCTTGACACCCGGGGATTGTATTTGTCTTGATGACAAGTCACGAAGGCTGTTAATTGTATTGACTATTCGCTGTAATTTAAGAACAAAAAGTAAAAAAATGATGTTTTAAAATTCAATAAAATTTAACAGCATTCGTAGAAATGAAAACAATTGTATGCCACAAAATTAACTTTTCCTTATTACTTGGCGCCAACATCCTCTATTCCTTCTATTTTTAATTTCTTTATGCGACTCGTATATCAATTAATCACATACAAAAACAAACAAAACAATCATCAATTAGTCTATACATTTGACATTTGCTATCAAATCGTTTCACTCAGTTATCCTTACACAATTTAAACAAAACGATACGTTATTAAAACCGAATTCCGATACAAAAATTTCCTTTTTTCCTCAGTAGAAAATCAGACGCCAATAATAATTTTATTATTTACTGCGATTGCTTGCTTATGTTAACAGAAAGAATCAAAGAATATGAAAATATTTGTTCATAATTTTGTAAGGATTTAATTATTTTTATTAAAAGAGGCACATTTTGTTTGTATACAAATTACTGCGTTAAGGATTTGTTAGGAAATTATATACGATATGAAGGCATAGCACAAGTATAAATTAAATGAGCAGAAAAAACAACATGAAATACATTAAGGAACCCACAACACAATACAGAGGCGATTATTAGAACAAAAAACAAAATAAATATTTTATTAACAACAACAATAACAATTAAATACATTGAAATGGTCAAATACATACGACAATTTGTCTTACATTAGCCTGTGTTTACGCTTACATTAATAAACGACGAATGTATCGTAGGACATTGCTAGAGAATGAGTATGTCATAGGCGTACTCTCTTATTCCGTCTGGTTTACTTAGATACAATAAGAGACCATTGATAGGCTATAAGCATTAAAATATATTGACTCGTTAATGTTTTTCTATTCGTTTAAGCAATATTCTGTATTTGCTCTCATTTGAACCCTACACCATCACAGTTGAAGTTTGATTGTGGGAATCCATAGTATTGAGGCCTTTCTGGCTCAGAAGGAACATATCGAATCGTCCATAAGTTTTTGTATCTGTCGGAAGGCATCTCTTATTCACCTCCTTAATAATTGTTCAATTCGTTTTAGTCTCGTTATCCAAGTTCCATTATCTGAAGTACCCTAGTTGGGTACAACGGACTAAGTTATGTTTCTGGCGTACCGCAGTAGAATAAAATTATGAAAATTAAAAGAGGAAAATAAAAGAAAGGTGACAAAAGAAAAGTAAAGAAAAGAAATATGTTCTCTAACCATCATGCACAATATGACATGATCTTTATAAGATATTGTATTGTTACGAAAATGGTAATGGTGTTTTGCTAAATCTACAAAAACAAAAACAATGAACTTGTTTACATGATAAACAAGTAAACAAAAATATACCAACAAACACCAGCATAAAAAGGGATAAACAAGTAAATAAAAATGCAACAACAATCATTACAAGAATATACTCTGTAAACAAAATACACAAACAACAATAAAACAACGATGTTTACATTTATAGAGATCTCGAGAAGGACAAACCATGAACATTCGACTTCAAGAACATTCAACAGACTGTTTACATTGTCATATAAAAGGCAAGGCAAAGCAGGTAACGAGTTAGTAAATGTTTAGTCACACTTTTGTGACGACCCGGTGTAATTGAAGAAAATGCTCGTGGTTTGAAGATCTATTGGCTCATATTGTAATATTGTTTACGCAAAAGTGTCAAAGAGGAATAACAAACGAATCAATTGTTGTTGTTTACATCAAGTTGTAAACAGTGGCACACAGAATTGTGCAAACAATAAAAAACAGTCTGTTGAATGGACTGTTTACATTGTCATATAAAAGGCAAGGCAAAGCAGGTAACGAGTTAGTAAAAGTTTAGTCACACTTTTGTGAAGACCCGGTGTAATTGAAGAAAATACTCGTGGTTTGAAGATCTATTGACTCATATTGTAATATTGTTTACGCAAAAGTGTACAAAGAGGAATAACAAACAAAGCAATTGTTGTTGTTTACATCAAGTTGTGAACAGTGGCACACAGAATTGTATGAACAATAAAGAATTTAATTAAAACTAAACACAAATTTATTTTTATTTTATTTGCAATCTACGAGCGTTTTTAAAAGGAAACAGTATTTTAGACATCCACTCCTTAGCTAGTTAAACCAGTTTATAATCTTTATTAGATTCTCGAGCTTACGGTCCTTCAGGTCCACCAGCTGATCTACAAGTGGATTATCAAGCCATTTTTATTTATGTAAGTGTAGACAAGGACTTACTTAACTTACTTAATTGGTTGGTCATTGCAATAATTTAGCCAAGATCACAACCCAGCTTCTTACAGCACCCATGTTGTTAATTTTATCTATGAAGGGCATGACCTACAGTTTAACTTCTACAGACAAGTTGGAGAGGCTTTGCTAGAAGACTGCTGATAGGAATATTTTTTTTTACATTTCAATTTCCTCGAATAGTCTGACTACTAGATCGGGGAAGGTATGCCTACTGGAAAATTTCTGCTTGATATATTATACTAGCTTTGGTATATGATGGTATGACGAATCATACTTTAAAACCAAAGAAGACAAATTACATTATGATATACCAAAGATAGAACAACTTAACCCATTACCAGACGAAACATTGTGGTTAAAGATGGCCCCTTACACCGGCAAAATTAGGGCACATAATTTTCACTCAGATCCTATTGTCTCACAAGTTAACAGAGATGTGAGCAATGCAACGGTAATACAGTCGATAGGCAAAAGGCTCACCTCGCTGTTTAATAACGGCGTGTGATAGAACCGCTGAATATGATTTTGAGGATGGCTTAAGTCTTTTAAAATTGTACCCCTACAAAATCAATACCTTTTCCAAAAAGTAAGGATACCACAAAGTTTTACATGACCGACTATAGTGACCCTACATGTTTGCATTGTTTTTGTAATGTTTTGTTTGTATTATTAGCAAACGAAAGGTCATTGAAAAAGAGAAAATAAATCGTGTTCATATATCACTCTTAATATATAAGTGTATGTGTATGTAGAAACGGTTTTTCTAATTCCCTTTCGTTTGTATTATCCTCAGAACGTGTATTTAATTTTGCAGTGATTTTTTGTTTCATTTTTTTTGTTTCGTTTGGAATTGTTTTGTTTTACTGTCATGGCTCTTCTTCTGTGGTTATCTTTTGTTATACTTATTATCGTAGTTATTGTTGTTGTCAACAATAAAATAAACAAATTATCACATGACCAGTGACAAATAAAATTATTTAATACAATGGCAACAACAACAACAATAACCACGACAATACAAAATATACACATACAACGACAAATTATAATATGAGAAGCATACAACACAACACAACCCAAGAAATCTTTTGAAATGCTCATACAAATACCAAAGGACAATAAACAAGGTATACTACATACACACACACATATATATATTCTCATATTTATATACACTCTATTAGTCATGTATAGTATATACATGAATGAATGTATGTATATGTGTATACATTTGGTTAAATTTGAATGAAATGACGCCATCTGATGTTTAGTTTACCATTAATTATGGCAAGAAAATTTGTTAACGTAAACAGTTTTTGTTATACCAAATTGATATGCTAACATACACTTATACATATACACACTCACATACATATAAAGGCAATTGTATGTG
Organism: Sarcophaga variegata; assembly: GCA_932273835.1. NCBI lineage: Eukaryota > Metazoa > Arthropoda > Insecta > Diptera > Sarcophagidae > Sarcophaga > Sarcophaga variegata. The sequence continues at coordinate 18,685,079 of OW026360.1, forward strand.
TATGTATTTAATAATAACATGAATAATATCTTAATAATGTGCCATATAGCTTGACATCTGAACACATTTAATGTTAAATAGGCACAGTAAAGCAAAAATAAGAAGAGTTTGCAAGTGGTTTTCGAAACGGCGATGTTGATCGAAAATAAATTTAAATGGAAATTAAAATATAAATAACATGCCTTTAAGAAATGAAGAGCTTTAATTAATTTGTAAATAATTCAGAATGGAAGCCTCGTAACTTCTGGCCACATTATAGGAAGGGCAAGCATGGACTCCAAATGAGAAATTGTAGAACTCAATATGCATGGCCCGTTATTACGACACTCAATATGTTATTTTTTATACAATGACAGATGATGGTACCCCTCCATTCTACAATATCTGCTCTTGATGTCTTGAACACGTACATTTTATGTCTTTTTTACTTGAGCCAGCATACTTTTCTAGTGTCGAAAGAGCATTGAAGGCCCTTAGTTCATTAAGACTGTGCATGATCTGAAATCATTGCTATTTACTCCACTTAAATGTCTTCCATGGCATGGTGCCTCTAAGTTTATCATGAGGCTACTCGATCGTGTACACGAGAGGGCGAAGTTGCTTAGTAATGAGAGTAGATGGTCTACTGATTGATTAATGCACCGTTGTAATGTTGTTTTGCTCTTGTTGTTTTCAAAAATCGCATTTTTTACGTAATACACTTCCATAGCAAAGAGTATATGCGTTCGCGGTCAATTCGCTAGCGGACTGCAATATGACTTAGTGAGGGAAAAGTGGTTCTATAGTCGTATTATTCGTATGTGGAATAATTTTGCTACGCACTGGCATGTGTGTTTGGGAGAAATCTTCTGAATAGAATGATAAATAAAATAAATAAAGCAATGAAGTAAATAAAACTGCAAGTCCGTATAGACACAAAAATTGTAGGTTTTATTGCACTTTTCTTAAAAAGATGGGATAAGGGGGACTATCACTCCAGAATAAAAAATATATCTTGCAACATGTCGAAGTCGCCGTAGTCTAGTAGGTAGTGTTTTGGCTTATTAGACGTAAAGCCAGGGTTTGAGCCCCAGGCCAGTCATCAAGACAAAGTACAAAAAAAGTATTCCAATGACGACTTCCTCTCAGCAGATTTCTGGCAAAAACTCTGAGAGTAAATAAAATTACCAGGAAAAAAGTCAAGTCGACTTTAAACTGTAGGTCCCACCACTCATGTATAAAATTAACACACACAACATAAGTGGTGTGAGAAACTAGGACGTTGTACAATGGGTCAATTCGACCTCCGGGTACTGTACTTGTCTTAATTGACTGGTACACGTCCTCTAACCTAACCTAACCTAACCTTACAACAAGTCACAGGAAATGAAAGTAAAAAGTATCGAGTGCTTAATGGCAAAAGACTTAGATTGACAGCTTCAGCAGAAATCACATGACTGATTGCTTGCCATGCTATTCAAGAATAAATTACAATTGGGTTCCTCTGCTTATCCAGATCTGTCCAGCAGAGCCAAGCAATACTTCAAGTGCTCTTATGAGCACAGACATCGACTGATAATCAGTTTAGCTAAGGCAATCAAAACATTGCCGCAGTATAGTAAGTAATGTGTTGGCTTATTAGACGCGAGCCAGTGATTCAAACCGCAGCTCAGACATTCCGAAACGAAACGGAATCTGAAAAAATATTTCTTCAGCCACTTCTCGGAAGAGTTCTGAGAGTATTGTCATGAAAAGATTCTTATAAATCTGTCGTTCTGAATCGACGTTGAGCTGTGGAATGTCCACAACACTCCATATGGATAAAATTAACACACACACCATTGAAGGCATAAGATTCTCGGTTGTAATCCTTGCTAAATCGTTGTATTGACCAACCAGCAAGTAATAAGTATGTAAGTAATCGGTATGTAAACTATACTATACTTTCGAGACAGTCAAAGGATTTATTTATCTTGGCTCCGCCGTTACCACCAAAAATTATGTCAGTCTGGAGATCAAGCGCAGGATAAGTCTTGCCAACAGGTGCTACTATGGTCTCAATAGCAATTGAGTAGCAGAGACCTCTCTCGTACGACAAAACTAACACTCTACAAGACGCTCATCCTCCCCGTGCTTCTTTATGGCGCAGAGGCATGGACCCTATTACACACTGATGCAGCATCCTTGAGAGTGTGCGAGAGAAAAGTCCTACGTAAGATCTTCGGTCCAGCGCGAGTTGGCGATGATTTCCGCATCCGATCCAAAAGTGAGCTGTATAAGCTCCTCAACGACATGGACGTTGTGCAGCGTATTAACATCCAGCGTCTGCGCCATGTCGTTCAAATGGGAGAGGTTGCTCCGGCGTGACGGGTATTTGATGCAGAGGTCTGCGAAAATCGGCGAAGAAGAAAATCTTGTCTGTGTTAGAAGGACCAAATCGAGGAAGCCCTGTCATCGATTGGCGTGACCAACTGGCGCAGGTGCGCAAGAAGCAGAGGCGCCTGGAAGGATGTATTGCGGCAGGCCAAAATCCGTTAATCGGGTTGTTCATGGCCAATTAAAGAAAAAAGTAATAATAATACTTATCATAGCCAGTTCATCATCGCTAATTCCTGTAAGTGAAAGTTAACTTTGAAAAATTTATAATTTCTTTAAGATATAATCAGCATTCAGGAATGACCATAACTATCTACATATCTCTCATCCATAAATGTTGAAGTGTTGTTCGTTAGGGACTTAATTGCAGCCTTGTTGCCCAAATAAATCAGGAGAAAATGCTATCATTTAATAAGCACTGCGTAGCTTTCAAAATGAGCGTGAGCTGCAGATGGGCTATATTGTAATGGTTAGGCAGCCTTTAATGTTATCAGAAAATAACATCTGCCATCAATACTGTACTCCTCTACGCTAATACTTTGCGGTATGATGAGCTCCTTGGTCATCTTTTCGTGATTCTTCATTTCTTGCATTACAAACGTTGCTTCCCGGATTCCCCCTGCTATTCGTAAAGCTTCATTAGATGTCATTCTCTCTGAAAAGTCCCAGGGTTTTTGACAAATTAATGCATTTGAAAATTCACAAAGAAAATTAGTTCTTTTCTCACACTGTGTACATATGTATGTACATACGTATTTGTATGTATTCCTGTGTGTATGTGTTATTATGTTGTGGCCTTAAATGAAATGATTGTCCTTTAGAACAAAAAAATATTCTCCAGTTTAAACTTAACAAATTCCTAATTAATGAAAATAATATGTATGAACGAGTGTGCCTATTTGGAAATTATGAAAATGAATGCCTATTTTTCTTACTTCTTTTTGTTGCCATTCATCCTTCATCCATTATCCTTAACTACATACATGAAATAATGAGGCTAAAAGGGCACATGCATGCATATAATGTGGTGTCGGTTAAAATTCTGTTGACGCCACAAATTGTGATTGTCTTTCATTTGTCATATTCTTTTCAAAAATAAAAAATAAAAGTTTATAATCTTCTTAATAATATTCTTATTCTTATTCTTCTTCTTATTTTTTTTATTTACAGATCATGTACGAGAATTTGGTTGCGGCAAACTTTACTATCGCACTTTCCACTTGGATGAGGAAAGGGATTCCTTGTATGTGGGAGCCATGTAAGTATCTTATTTTTTTTTATAAAAAAAATTGTCAAGAAGAGAAATGAATTTATGTTTTTGGATATTTTAAAATTCAATTTAATTAATTTGAGTCACTTTTTGAGATGCTATTTCCCTTTTCTGAGTACCCTAGAAAAGAATACTGAGTGGCTTATATGGATATCCAAGAAGTTTTATAACCCTTAGGCCAGCTGGCTGAATGTAGACGCCATGCGGGAATTCTAGCTGCTGATGAACTGTATGAAAACATATTTCCTTGGCAACTGACTCTTTGTAGATTTCTGGCAAAAACTCTGAGAGGAGGAAGGAAGGAAAAATCTGTCATTTGGAGTCGACTTTAAACTGACTAATTATGTATGCACGGATGAACTGTTTAAGACTGGGTCTGATCGACTTCCTTCTGACATTAATCATATGACTAGTGTTTCTTTTTCTGCACTTCAGAATCTACCTGAGCAATGTGGCTGCTAATACGAACCCTTCATGATAGCCTTCATGATCCCTACTTTCGCAAACAACAGATGTAAGTTAGTTGTGGTTTCTCTCACACGAGAGTGAGAGAACTTTTGTGGGAGCTGCAATGTTAAGAAAGATGAGTAGACTTACCCTGCGTTGTCAACACACAAGAAAAGATACACTCAGTGTAATTTGGCGCTATGAGTTCGCTAGAACCTGAAAAAGGTTTGATTGTACTCAAGTCCACTAATGTTTGGTCAGCTCCCTTGAAAAATTGGATTCATCTGTTGCCAACAGTAGGTTTTACAGCTTCACCCTGTCTCACATAGGCATGATTGCAGTCGATATGGCTTGAGATCCATCAGCTTATGCCTGTAATACTGGATGACATGATATAAATGGCGTGTGCCCTCTAGCACCCAAATCTTTTGGGTATGAATGCTAATATCAGAAAACACCAGAGGAGTTAGATCTCTGAGGATTGTTGGGATTCTTAAGATGACACAACCTATCAAAACTATCCTAACTTTGCCGAATATGTATCGGTTCATGCAATCGCAGTAAAAAGCCTTTACGTCTTAATCAAAGTGTTAAAACTTTCTGTTTTCCTTGTGATTGTCTGGTGGCGTAAGATCAGTAAGAGTAAATAAATACTCTTTTAAATGAAGGCGGGAGGAGCACCGAAACCCTTTTCAAATAATCCAAATAAGCTTCCTGAAGAAAAGTGTTGTAAAATTTAAACTGCAACGAAGCAAAGCAAAACGAAACCTGATTAATTTGTAAATGATTTGTGGAAGCCATATGCCCTATGAACCGTTTCATCCTGTAATTGGATGTATTTTGAAGCAAATTTCAGAGTGTCTCTTCCCTTAAAGAAATTCTAACATTTGTGGGTAAAGATATCGATTTTCACATGACTTCTGAATGATAATGCATCATAAATGGAGACTTTCAGTTGAGCCCATAAGAATCTGTCAATTATGCTTTATGATCTGAGAGCCCGTACCCAATACTGGCAATATGGATCCACAGAGGCGTAACTTATAGGGCAAAATGGCTTTAAAATTTAAACTTTTGTAAGTGCTGTAACGGACTTGATCACCGTGTTTATAGGCTTTTCTTCATGATAATTTTTGTTGGACATTGGCATTGAGTGACTCTATTGCAGTGATTTCTCGTAAACAAACCGTTGTGGAAGTCGTTGCAATGTGGCAGGTAGTGCGTTAGCTTATTTGATAAGAGATCGTGACTAAAACTCCTGTTCAGATATCTGGACGGGAAGGATATATAAAAGAATATACTAATTCTTCATTGACTTTCTCTCAGCAGTCCTCTCGCAAAGCCTCTGAGAATAAATAAAACAGTCATGAAAAGTTTATCAGATCGGTTGCTCTGAATTGGGTTTAAACTGTAAGGTCTCGCCACTCATGGATAAAATAAACACATGAAACTTGGGTGGTGTGAGAAGTTGTAAACCTAACTTAAGTGTTGTAATGGCCAATAAAGTAAGCAAATAAACTACTGTGGAGTTACATAACAGAGGTCAGCAATGAGTATTCAAAACGGTAAGTAGATTGGAATCATACTTATAATTCCTCATACTTATACGCATTCATACTTATTTAAATGTCATACTCATACTATTCATATACAAAGTTTGAAATACTCATGGTACTCATACTTAACAATAAGCATGATGTTATTGATTTCGACTCTCCATGACTCATCGTATACACAAATCACAAAATAAGTATGATTCGCGTACGAACACTACAATACTCACAAGAAGGTTGTGTGTTTGCTCTGCCTGCTGTCTTTGTCTTTTTTGTTTATGTGTCTCTCTTCTTTCTTTGTAAATGCAACAACTAAGACAGTAAATTTTGATGAATGATTCGAATCACTCGAATCATTTATGAGTATTACAAGTATTTTTCTAAATTTATGAATCTGAATGAGTAGGCGTATGAATCAAACATATTTCGAATGTTATGAGTTTGATGTCAACGTTGTACTAATGCTCATTGCAACTTGTACTTATAAATCAATGCTGTAGGGAGTATGAATGAATCAGAGTAGTTGAATTTCATACTCAAAATTTCATGAGTACTTATGAGTAGCGAAAAAGTGATTCATTGCTGATCTCTGGTACATAATAATATCAACCAATACGATTGCAAAACTGCAATATTTAGGCTTAGTTAACTTAGAAGAAATATTATCTGTAAAGAGCTGAATCAGCTGAGAATGTGTAGGAATACATCAAACTTAATAGCGATAAAAATACGTTGAGATTGTTGTGAAATCAGGCAGATTTGTAGGCGTCCAGTAAGCTAAATAGGCCTCTTATCATTGCATTAAAGGATTTCTATGACGTGCATTGTACTGCTGGTGTTCGATTGCAGCCTTTAGTTTCTAAAATACAATAAAAAACTGTATCATCAAATAATTTCTATCAAATATATTCAATTAATATTCAAATTCTATCAAACAGGGACTCAATTTAATACCAAACATTTTATTTCCAAAAAGCCTTTCAACTAAACTGTGTACGTATGTATGTGTATTTATGTATGTGCATATCATATTCAATTAAATATTTTTCGATTCTTTTTTTTATGAAATTTTTCTAATAACGATTTGCATTTTTTACAAAAATAATTGAATTTGTTTTTTTTTTCTGCTTCCAGGGATCGCATATTCCGTTTAAGCCTTAAAAATATATCCTCATCAACATGTGACGTAAGTATTAACAATGGCTGTGTATATTTTGTGTTTTTTTATTAATAAATAATACGTTTATATGGTTCTAAACAATAAATATAAAATAAAAATTTTATTATAAACAATAAACTACGAGAGGTGTTGCAGCAGCACTCAGCTCAAATAATACAGAGTTTCGAAGAGGTCTGCGCGATGAAATGAAGTTTTTAAAGGAAATGTTTTGGAATTTATTTACCGAATCTAGGATATGTAGTTAAGGATGAGAGGAAATTATTTTTAATAGAAACAACAGCAGGATGGTGTGTAATTACACAATCAACATCGATGACGTCCGTTTCAGTTTGAGAAAATGTCTCATGGTGTCGAAACGCACGATCTAGGTAACCGGTTCACATCACTTCTATGTGAGATGACCATGCCCAAAATTATTCAATGTGTCATCAGCTGTCTGGCATGGCATTCGCTTCAACTAAAGCCACGATTAGCCAAACGTACACGGAATGTACGTTCGTTTTTAGCACACGAAAAGCAATGACAAGGATTACCGTACCGTAATGGAATTTTAGCAAGTATTTACATTGCTCTTCATATGCTAAAAACGAACGTACGTTCTGGTAAGTTTCGTGGACGTTTGGCTAATCGGGGCTTTAAGAAACTTCCAAAAGACAAAAGCTAATGGGGATGAATCTTACAATATCGGTGACCAATTCATAACAGCTTCACATGAGATGACCATGCCTGCAAGTATTTAATGTGACATAGGCTGTATGTCAGCACCACATGGAATCTAATCGTTTGGCTAACCGGAGATTTAAGAAATCCCTAAAATAAAAAGCTAATGGGGTTGAATCTTACAATTTCGGTGACGAATTCATAACATCTTCATGTGAGATGGCCACAAGTATTCAATGTGTAAGGGACACAGTCCTGTCCTAACCACATGGCATCCAAATTATCCAATTCAAGCCGAAAGAAGTTGAAAATCATCAGTTTAGAGTACCTTCTGTTGGGTTTGATGGACTGGTCAACGTCATTCTCAAACAAGTATGTACCAATGACGTTGCTAGACCAACATTCACATTAAACGGTGACTTTTTCGAAATGCATTGGACTCTCATGGATCTTATATGGATTGGCAATGTCCAAACTGCAAAAGCTTTGTTTGTTCACGTACCGATTTACCAAGGAACTTGACTCACTAGGAAGGTTAGTTTAGATTAGGTTAGAGGACGTGTACTTGTCAATTAAAACAAGTACAACACCCGGAGGCCGAATTGACCCATTGTACAACGTCCTAGTTTCTCACGCCACTTATGTTGTGTGTGTTAATCTTATACATGAGTGGTGGGACCTACAGTTTAAAGTCGACTCCGTACGACAGATATTTTTGAGAAACTTTTCATCGCAATTTTTTATTTACCCTCAGAGTTTTTGCCAGAAATCTGCTGAGAGGAAGTTACCGAATAAAATACTTTTTGTATTTTGTCTTCATGTCTGGCTGGGGGCTCGAACCCTGGCTTTACGTCTAATAAGCCAACACACTACCTACTGGACTACGGCGACTTCTGACTCAATAGGAAGATCCATTTGGATCCTCGAATATCTCTTACGCTGGTTGCTTGATTCTTATCCCCTAGCAAAAAACGCTTATTTACTAACGTTGTTCAACAAATATTAAAAAAAACAAAGACGGTTTTATTCAATTTGTTGTTATTTTCATGCAATTGTTGTTAAGCAACAACAACAATTACATTTTATAACATCATCGTCATCATCATCATCATGTGCATAATATTTGATTTTTTTCCCAACTATTATGCAAAATATGCACTACAATGGACGACTTTTATTTGAAATCCCTCAGTTCTATAGAAATATTATGGATTTATTATGGACGTACAATTTTTTCATTTCTTTTTTTTTGTTTGGAAATTAATAAAATATTTTAAAATACAAATGAAATGCAATGAACAAACAAGAAAAAATCTGAAATTAAAATAAAAAAATTAAAAAAAATAAAAAAATTCACAATAAATCTCCATAAATGAGTTAAAAAATAAAAAGTGGAGCAACAACAATAAAATATGGACTTCTATGACAACAAAAATAATAACAACTTGCAAAACCACGAAGTTCTATAACAAAATGTGAACAACACACATACACACAATAAAAAATAAAATTTATTTGTTAAAATCGATGTTTCTTTTAATTTTTCTTTTATTGAAAATCTATTCAAATGCTTCGAGCAGAGAGGGGAAAACTTGGATTTTGCTATGGGAAACGGTTTCTAATACAGTTAAATTCTAATACAGGTTATTTTACGCAGAGTATCCTTTGAGAAAGATTCAGCTCGTTGATGTAACGATGCTGAAATTATTATCCAAAAGGCCGGCTGTCGTTCGCAGATGCCAGGCCAGCGAAACTTTCTACAGAGTACTTAAACAGAAACAATTCTGTGTTTACTGTTTGACTGTGTCTGCACAGCAACTGGAAAATCTTTAAAAAGCCTAGATTACTCGCATGAACTCTCATGAGGCAGTTACCAGTACCCACTCCTAACACAGATGCTTCCTTGCGATCATATAGCATCCAGATCATATCAGCAGCGTTAATATGTCAGCAGTCGTCTATTTGTTGACTCCTAACAAAACTTCACCATCCAATATCATTTCGTTTGTATTTTTGGTTGTGTAGTACAGCATGATTTGAGTATGACTTCCTCTCTATCACGTAAATATACGAGTATACACACATAATTGGTCATTAGAAACCTTCAATCAGGATTACGATTTAGCTTCTCACACCATTTATGTTGTGTGTGTTAATTTTTATACATGAGTGGCGGGACCTACAGTTTAAAATCGATTCCGAACGACATATTTTTTTGAGAGAGTTTTGATGGCAATTTTTTTTTATTTACTCTCCGAGTTTGTGAAAGCTTTTCAGAGCAGCTGATTACAGTTTGAATATCCTCTTGGGTGGACTGATTATGACGATAGTAATGTGGACATGATTACGAACCTCTACTTCTCCCATAGAATTAGTTTTGGCAATCAAATATAATGCTTTACAAGACTTGTTCACTTGCAAAACTATTCATGGTGAAATGTTAGACTCTATTAAATATGTTTGGCTGTTTGGCAGTAACACGTGCCATGAATCTGTTTTTATACTGAAAAGCTACCCTTTACTAAAGCAAAATTATTTGCTTTACAGTAAACCAACTCTAAGGCGTTCAACAAACTGTTTTTGATTTTAAAAAATCCCTCTCTTGGCTACGTAGTAAAAAAGTTGAAGAACTTTAAATCAAAGTCAATTAAATATTTAAAACTTTAAAAACATTAGTAATTTAATATTAAAATTAGAATGACCAAACGAATGGCCAACGAAAAATTATTATCCCCCCATAAAGCCAGCAATTGCACACACCAGTTTTATTATTATTTGTTTAGAGAGTCCTTTATTTTATAATGTTGGAAAAGGTATCAACCATTAAACTGTACCATTTACATACATATATATTGTACGTACATATGTATATGTTAGTACAAGTACATACACTTGTTTATGTCCCCAAGGTATGACAATAGATTTATGTCAGGTTTTTTTCTTTTTCTTTTCTCGCATAAAATGTGGGTAAAAAACCAAATTGCATAAATTTTTAATGAAATTACATCCCAAATGGCACTAAAAAAACACATGAAAAACTAGAATTTCTCAAAACAAAAACAAAAAAAGCGAAATAAAAAAATAAGAGTGGAACACAGAAAGAAAAAACAGAGAAGAGGAACTAAATGCCACAAATCTAAGTGAAATCTACCATGCATGTGGACACAAAACGAAATGATTTACAAAACTTTTAAAAAATTAAACGAAATATTCCACCAAAAACTGAACAGAAATTCGTGTTTTTTTTTTTTTTTTGAATTCACTTCCCGTTTTTTCGTTTTATGTTTTGGTCAGTTTTATTTTCAGTTCATATTTTTTAATTCTAACAACTACTGGTCAAAGTGAACACAGGAAAAAAATTCTAAACTAAATTAAAAAAACATACACAAACACACATTCACACTCATATACAATAAAACAGCAACAACAGCCATTACAAGCAGCATAAAAAATATTAATTTACTCGCTCTCTTACAGCCTTAACCGCAACTACATTTCCATGTATTTTTTCAACTCCTGTGTGTATGTGAAGGATTTTTTTCATTCTATTTTTAAATATGCTTACGAGAACACTCAATAAGAGAGAGCGAGAGAGAGTGAGAGAGAGTATAGCATAAAAATAGAATAAAGCATACCTGAAAATTTGTTAGTTATTCTTAGTTTTTTAGAGAGCGAGAGAGAGATCTCCTGGGGTCAAAAATGTTAAAATAACAACAAATGTAACATAAAAGCGTGGTTTTTGTACTTTGGATTTATTTATACGTTTTACTTTTTTCACATACTGTTCTTATATAAAAACAAACATATTATTTTATAGTATGCTTTTAGGCTTTATACAATTTTTATGAAATTTAGTTTTTCACTCTCTCTCTCTCTTTCTCTCGCATATCCTTAAAACACATATACATATATATATATATGTACGTGCTACTTAGATCTGTAAATATTATAAATACATGTGGTCGTAAATTGTAAGAATAATTGTTAATACAGTGACAAACAAAAGTGTATTAAATAAGTCTCTAATTTGCTTCAAAATTAATTTTAAAATTTTGATTATTTTCTAATTATTCTAAGTATTGTCCAAGACTGCAGTAGAGCAATAGGAACAGTGTGGTCTTAGATCTTTAACATTTCCAAACTCTGGAAAAATGAAAATTCAGAAAATCGGACCATTAACAGAAAGGCATAACAAGTGACACGGAAATATTTTGAAGCGACATTCGAAGAAGAAAAAAATCTTCAGATGACGACGGAGCAGGTTAGGTTAGGTTACATGGGTTGTTCTCAAGCTTACTTCGGTAGTTAGCTCTGATACCCCTCTTACGAGTTTCGTAACTTATGTCCTTAAAAATTCGAACGCCCTTACCCAGTCCCATGTAGGCTTATAAGGAATTATTCCAAAACAGAAAGACATTCACTTAAAAAATGCTGTAAAGATTATCCTTCTTTCTCATCCAAACAATCGTAACTTGGATGGCCTTTATATTCAGACATACGTCCAATAATACAACGTTCAGTTATCGTACTGTTTAGTAGCCTAGCCCTCAACAGAGCGGAGTAGAGCATCATGAATATTTTACAAATGGCAAAACCAGATTACTTGCGTTCTGGTTTCCTCTCGTGGAAGACCTTAAACTCTAAGCCTGGTAGAGCAAGCCACACCTTCCTCGAGACAGCTAAATTTATCAAGTACGTCTGTGACATATCTCTGGGAAACTTCAGATGATGGAAAAGAAGACATGCTGATATCAAAGTTTAAACTCCCGTAGAGCGAACGTGGTACTGATTCTTCTTCCACCTTGTCCTAACATGTCTTACAATGACTCTTAACAATAACAATAACTCATATGTTCCGTCTTGCGGCCAACAATACAAGGCTCTGTAATTATGACCATTACAAGCCATAGTCTAGTAGGTAGTGTTTTGGCTTACTAGAGGTGAGGCCACGGTTTGAACCTCAGATTTCTGGCAAAAACTCTGAGAGTAAATTAAATTGCCATGAAAAGATTCTCAAACCTATTGTTCGGGGTCGACATTAAACTATTGGTCCCGGCACTCATGTTTAAAATTGTTACATACAACATAATTGGTGTATGGATTGTTATAACCAATTATGTATGAAAGTATGTGCAAACCTAATAGGACCCTCTATCCAAAGATAACACACTCTTTGTCCTTTTCCAGTACAAAAAACGGCCAGTGGATGTTGTAAGCGTTGATGTTTGTCTATCAGAGTTTCGTCTTCCCAACGCAAACTCCTTTATCTACGTCGACAGCTTAAGGCAGAATGAAAGAGCTGCACCAAGGTCTAATCTAATAGTGCTGTTGATAGCAGCAGCGTTACTTCGGATACATGAAGGAATTGGAATCCATATCAATTCCATATGATGTTGCTTTAGCTAGGCTAGGGAGTAAATGGAACTGAGAAAACACTTCGATGTTATTGCATTGCAGATGAGAGCACTAATTGATGCTTTTTAAGGCATAAGGCAAGTCGAGGATTGTCAACTGGCAGTGTCTTCTCAGGCTCGCAGATTGGAAGAGTGCTCATGGTTTGCGGGACATATGTTATGTCTCCTGGATTAGAGATATTTTAACAAATGTTGCACGTTTTCAACCGAAGATTTATTGGAAAAGAGAGTTTTAAACGCGGTTTTCGTTCGACCCCCTTCTATAGAGGTAAACAATAGCGTAGTATGGCGCCAGTGAGCGATTGTCTTAACATGCAATCAACCGTTGAAGAGATTGCCTAGTCATTTGCGTTGGAATGATTATGTGGTTTATCGTTTTTTCAAAGTGCCTGCCATAATCGATAACCATTAGAAATTAGTTAATAAGTATATGGAACTGCAGTTATAAACCAGCAATAGTTTATCTTACAGATCAAACAATAGAAGCTCTCTCCCTATCTCTAAAAGCCAATGCTCAAGTTAAACAAATTTATGTAAAAAATTCATAACATTTTCAATTTTATTCCTCACTGTACTCCACTTTGCAAGTGTGTATGTGTATGTGTTTATAGTTAATAACTAGAAAACAATACATTCATCTATTCCTCACAGGATTAATTTTCCTTTTTTCCCCCCACTCTTACTCTTATGTCAGGTATAAAGAATTGTTGCCTGCTGTTTTCGTGAAAGGAAAGGCACAAAATCCTTTTTTCTTTTCTTGAAACACAAATAAAAAAGTTAAAAAACCAACAACAGCGAAAGTAACTTTTAAGGCTTTTTTCCCTTCTTGCGAAGAGAATTGCCAACAGATTTTATGGCATATTATAGTCACGGGTTGTTTTTGGTTTTTAAGCCACAAAATTTCTTTATGGCGAGACATGGGACCAATAATATGGGCAACTCGTAAAAGGATTGTTATTTGTCTTTAATATAATAATAACTACAACAACAACAACTAGAATAACAATAACATTTTACACTGTCATTAAATCTGCGTTAAAATAGAAGAAAAAAGTACTCAGGTTCTGCTTCAATTTTCTTTCCTTTTGAGGTTAAAGGAGACTATAAAACTATTTTGGTACTTAAAAAAAAAATGCTATATTGGTTACATGTTGCTTGATTTTTATTGTTATGTGTAGTTTTTTTTAAATTTTACTACACATTAAAACATTATTAATATCGTATGTTAAAGGAAGAGTATAAGCGGCATTAAAAGCCATCACATAAGGGCTAATAAAAAAACATTTCTTGAGACATAGATTCTAAGCTTAAGTATGAATAGGTTTGGCTACTGACAAAGTACCAAAATTTGCTCCTTTTCGGGTGTTTAATATTAAAGTATCCCATTTAAACCTAAAGTGCTTATAGTGCCAATAAATTTAAGGCTACTGTACCACAGCCTTCTCTTTTAATTTTAAAAATTAAAAAAGGAAAACGAAAGCAAACAAAATAAACGAAATATAAAGAAAATTTTCTCTCAAAGCCTAATAATAAAGAAAATCTACGAGCACCACACATTTCTAACACCGCATACAGCTTAAATTTTCTCTCGTTTTTTTGTTTATTTCTCTTATGTTGCCAGTTATTCTTGTTGTTGTTGTTAACCTTAAGAAACATTTTAAATAAAATATGAATTTTGGTTTTACAGTTAAATTTTATGTGCAACATATATTTAAGCTTCTCATGCCTCACTCCTCCTCCCTCCCCAACATACACGTACGTTTTTCTGCTACACACTGTATATGAGTTTTAAATGCAAACGTTCATAAATAAAACTCACACCACAAAAACAACCTTTCTGCTCCTTCCTCTCGCACACGTTTAAATTGTTGCGTATTTAGATTTAAAGCGGAGTTTTTGCCGCATGGAGAGAGAGTTGTTGCTGTAAGGTTGTTAGCTGTTGGCGATAGGCATAGTAAGACTATAAAAACTACTTTGTATGTCTTCCCTAGCTCATATGGAAATAATCAGCCTATTAGAGCATTCGCAATTTTTTTTTTAATATTTGATGACAGCTAGGCTTACATATGGTTATATTTTCCATAAAATACACAATAACCTACACCGATAATCTTCACTGATAACCTACACTGATAATCTACACCGATAATCTTCATCGATAATCTACACCGATGACCTACACCGATAACCTACTCCGATAACCTACATATATAACCTACGCCGATAATCTTCACCGATAACCTTCACTGATAACCTACACTGATAATCTACACCGATAATCTTCATCGATAATCTACACCGATGACCTACACCGATAACCTACACCGATAACATACACCGATAACCTACACCGATAACCTAGACCGATTAGGAATTAGAAGAAAAATTCTGGTTTGACTTTACATTGAACGTAATTTTATTCTCTGAATGAATATGTTTTGCCACAGCATTTCAGTTATTGAAAAATATTTGCTTACTGCGCATAAAAGATTAAGGATACCAGAATTATACTATTCTTACTATGGACACAGTACAGCCTGTGATTTAATTACATATGACTACTACGACAAGCAAACCAAAAAACCCCAAACCGCCTATATGGTACTGTAGGGTAAACAAATTTGCAACAACAGCAATAACATTTACCACAAAAAAAAACTTTATTTTCTTTTACAAAATAAAACCCAAACACATACGTTACGTTACGTTTACGTGATTTATAAATCAATTTGCTTGAAAGCATATGAAGAAAGCTGCTGCCGCTGTTAGTTTATACGTTTTATGGCGTCTATAATAATATTATTCCTGCCTTCGTCTACCCTCTGCCTCTTTGTGTGATGCCTAATAAGCATACATGTCAGTTTTATGGCAAAAAACTTGTACTGCATTAAGAAATGTACAACGGGGTTAACAAATAATGGGCCTACACGCAGAGAAGAAAAATGGGTAATTGAAGTCATAATTTGAAAGCAACATGTTAAACGATTGTTTGTACATCTGTAATCATTATGTGATCAATGAAACCATTTTGTAGGCAACAGTGTTATGATTTCTGCTGGTAGTATGTAGCTTTTTATCTTGCGTCGTATTAAGTGGATATTCCGGTTGAAAACTTCCAGTTCTCTTGATATTATGCTCGTAATGTTTAGATTTAAATCTTAAATCAGCAAGTCACTCTCCAGCACATAAAGCTCTGCTTTTGTAATTGATATTGTGACGTCATTTGTCCTCGTTCGTGAAAGCTATTCCAATTCTCAAAAACATCCAACATTTAGCATTTCACACGTCTAATAATTCTTCATTTAAAGGAAATCTTTGAGTTACATTGAGTTTATTGAACTTAACTACACGTCAGTTGAATTTCGGCCTGGTTTAACACTTCTTTCCAGATGCCTACTCTCCTTTTCTAGTTTATCACACTAATTGGTCATCATTGCTTTAGTCCTTCCGACTTAGACAACGTTGTATAATCCACCGACTTCCGCTAATCTCCGTCGCAAATACCCATGTCGCCGGAATAACGTCTTCTATTCAAACTCCGTGCCTAAGACAGGTCAGCCGCTGGATGTTAAGGCGGTAAAGAAGGTTGAGGAGCTCATGCTGCTTACTGTTAGTTCAAATAAGGAAATAATTGTCGATTAGCACTGGATCGAAGAAGAATCGAAGAATCAGTTCGTTGCACATCGAAGGACTATGAGACTATATCTGCCATGTTATGGAGGAAATGGAATCCGTATAACACCCTGCACTTAAGGACAGACGTCATCGGTTTTTGGATGACAAAATACCTGAGCATGGTGAACGTGCCGAATGCCATTCGGAACTCGGGGTAGTTCAACACTGGGTAAGATAATGGACCGTAGTGACTGTCGAGTAGCCTTGTCTGTAAAAGGCATGCTACCCGCTAGTCTAACCTAACCTCACCTAGGGGAATGCTGATACTTTTCTAAGAAAAGAAACGGCGAGTTCATGACTATCAATTACCTTTCAGAGGAGTCAGTTTGTTTCTATGACCAGTCAGTCTTCTTCCTTCTTAGAACATACTCAGCGATTTTCGTCACTTTTATTCAGTTTTCCTTGCTAGGTAGCATTTCGTTCACGATAATTTAACACCAGCGTCCAAATCCAAATTCATGCAATATAAAGATTTCTACGATGATTTCGTCACAGTTTAATAGGTGATGTGTTAGCTTAGTAGACTTCAGGTCACAGTTCAAACCTCAGGTCAAACATCTCCAACAAAACGAAACACGAAAAAATATTTCTTCGGCGACTTCCTCTCAGTAGATCTCTGGCAATAACTGTGAGAGTAAATAAAAAATGCCATGAAAATGTTCTCAAAAATCTGTTGTTCTGAGTCGACTTTAAACTGTAGGTCCGCCACTCGTGTATCAAATTAACACACGCAACATAAGTGGTGTGAGAAGCTAGGTTGTAATCCTGACTACCCAATTATGTATGTTAGTATGTCTACATTCAAGGGATATGTCATCAATATCTCCCTCGACATATAAACGATATGTATCTTCAGGTTCTTCCACACGTCCTTTGACCTGAACTGGATGGTCTGGACACCAGCGACATGTGGTTCCAACCCCTGTGTTTCGTTCACTACCTATCTGCAAACATACTTGTTTATCTCTTCTAGTATGATCCCTATACTTCGCTGTATACCTACACAGCTGTGTATCCTTATTTGTTTGTCTGCGATTGTTGTCGACTTTCTTAACTTGTGTGGTTTACCACTGTTAAAGAAATTTTCCATATTTTTAATAACATTATGATGCCATATTTTTTTCCTTTCAGATTTTCTTTTTTCTTTCCTTTTAGAAAAATCTACATGATTAAATTTAGGTTTCCATAATGCAAATACATATGTATGTATGTACATACATAGACATTGTATTTTACTTTAACTCTCATAAATAAATATCAATACAGGTTAGGAGTACATGTTTAACTGTAGGTGCAGCCGGTACAGGTGTCGGTGTGAATGTATGAGAAAATATTTTTACTCTCTCTATATCTCTCTCTCTCTCTCTCTGTTTGGTTGCCATAATAATTTGTTCCTTCCTTCCCAAAAAAAAAGGTGAAAATTGAATTAAAGTTAATCTATTTTACGTACGTGTTTGAAATTTTTAATGAATTGAATTGAGTTTATAATTTAATCAAATGAAAATTATAAACATTTTATGCACTTGTTATGAATGTTATGAATGTTGTTTTCTTTTTTTATGAAAACATTTGCTTTTTTGTACTCCTTTTTGGAATAATATTTTTCATTATTTTTTTCATTATTTTTATGATAAATTTTGTGTAAATATTATGGGTAGGTAGAAAATTAATGTAAATCGTGCATTTACATAAAATTTTGTTTTTAATGAATGCGTTTAGGCAGGCATAAATACGGAGAACAAAATTTAATTTCTTAAAAATATTATATTTTTTTGCGATTCATATCTTCAAATTTAAATAAACCACAGTGTGTGAGATATCAACGCAATTGAAAGAATGGAAGTCGCTGTAGTTTAGTACGTAGTGTGTTAACTTATTAGACATAAGGCCACGGTTCAAACCTCTGGTCAGACATCTCCAACGAAACAAAAACTCTGGCAAAAACTCTGAAAGTAAAGAAAAATTGCCATTAAAAAGTTTCTGAAAAATTTGTCGTTCCGAATCGACTTTAAACTGTGGGTCCTGCCACTCATGTGTAAAGTTAACCCACACAACATAAGTGGTGTAGGAAGCTCGGTCGTAATCCTGAGTGAAAGATTGTAAAGACCAACTAAGTAAGTAAGTGTGAGATATCAACGAAATTTTTCATTCCTTTGAAAGACCTCTACTGGCATTATGTGTGGAATGCAGATAGGTTGGTATAGTTTGAATAGACACACTTAGGCCACATAAAGTCCATAAAGCCATTCTGAGTTTCTGATGAAGTGGCTTAGACTAGCATTGTCTATCGTTAAGTGAACTCACTTTTTCCTTCTCTAACATAATGTTGAGCTTGCGCCCTGTAGGCGATGAACAGCTTCCTGTTCTTCTTAATCTCTGCAGCTGCTGCAAAAGTCATCTGCCACGTCTCCAAGTCCCTTGCGCTTTGCATGACTGCCCTTAACGCATTGTCCAGTAATGACTTTAATAATCACACCAAACTTGTACTCTTGAAGTTTAAACCGACTTTTTGTACACCCTTTCATGCGAAATAAAACACGATTCAAAAGGCCACCATAGCTTCTCTAGGTGGAGCACATTCGAAATGTTCCATAAATCTGGCTGAATCTGAACAAAGGCCAATGATGGGTTTGAGAACCACTGTATCTTATTCACATACAAAAGCGATTTTTGAAAAATTCACAAGAAAAAGTCTGAAAACATTAAATCGCACGAACTCAATGGCCAGTTCATATCACCCTCTACGTGAGCTGGCCGTGCTTTCAAATCGTTTGTGCAGAATATTAAATGGTACGTAGCTTCGTCGTATTGAAACCCCATGTCGTGATTGTCCTGTTGATACAATTCAGGCCAAAACAACTTGGTAATCATGGACCCATCGTAAGCTCCATTAACAGTGATGGCCTGGCAAACGTCGTTTTGAAAGAAGTATGGACCAATAAAGACGACTGCCCAAAGTTCACACCAAACAGTCACATTTTCGGAATAAATTGAAAGTTCTTGGATGTCATAGGCTTGGAATTGTTCATTCAATTATCCAATGATGATGATAAACTGATTCGAGATTAGTATGGAATCGTTTATATAAGCTGGATCAGACAGGTGAAAAACTGTGTAATATTGAGCACACATAAGCGATTGCTGGCAATTGAGATAGGCTTTTGCATTTCATATGGATTGTTATCGTTCCAAATTGAAAATTTATTTGTTCTTGTACCTATTCATAGAGAAGTAGGCCTTCTCGCTGAAGATAATATCTCGATGAAAAGGAGGTTCAGTTGCTAAAAGCTCATGAGCATATTCAGTGAACATATTCAGTGGTCGTTCGACAGATGTAACTTCAACAAAATGCTTGTTATCTGCTATTAAAGTCTCCCATTGGCGACCTCATGTTTGGCCCAAATTTTTCAGGAGAAATAAAACGAAATCTTGTACCATGTTGTGCTCGATTTAAATCTTAGCTTATATGTATGCTAACTTTCAATATGAGACTTTAAAGAAAAGTGCTTATATATGCCATCAGACTCAGAGAGCCCTTTAATGCTGAGATTCATGAGAATCTCTTTCAAAAACATTTAAAATTGCAAACAAAACAGAAGATTTCATAACACCTCTACAGTTCTCTTCCTTTTTTTATTTGCTTTGTTAAGCAAAAACTTAAAGTAAATTAATTAAAAAATCTTGATTTTATTATACTTTAAAAACAAAAACTATGAAAACAACGAAAAAGAAGAAGCAGAAGAAGGTGAAATAAAAGTTCGTAATCATAAGTTTTAACACTTCCACTGCATGGATATCAAACTGAAAGAAACAAACTATACAAGAACTACTCATACAAGTATACACTTAAAACTTAAAAGGATAATGATAATGCCTGGTAACATGCACATGATGATGACTGTGATGAGGATGGTGATGATGGTTGGTGATGATGATGCTGCATGTCATTCATTCGCACCAATGCCTGTAATTCTTGTCTTTTTTTATTTTCATATAATTTTTGTTTTATTAAAAACTTTACAAAGTAAATCAAATTAACTGAAGCTTAAATACTCTCTACTGATTCTATTTCATCATTTACGTTGTCATCGTCATCGTCAACGTTCCTAGCAGCTGCAGTAGAAGTATGGAAGTATGGCAGCATAGAAGAGATTCAAATAAAATGAGCAAAGCATACGTAGCTCGTATATACAATATTCCCTTAAGAAATGGCACTTGCCGAGTATGCATGTATAGCCTGGCCCTCTTACTCTACTTTAACTGTTATTCTAGAGCACAGTAATATTATTAAATAGTAACACAAACTAGTATTTATACTTTAAATAAGTTAGACAAACTAACACCTTCTCGGTGATAATTTTTCTCTCTTTCTCTCCTTGTTTTGCTTCTCATTTGAAGCAAACCTGTGCTGTCATTTCATGTTTAATTTTTATTTTACTTCGTACCCAAGACAGGAAAACTAACACTTGACGATGAATGTTGCAGCCATTTAAGCCATTTTGTTCATAGAAATGTTGTCACTTTGATTTACAGAATGTTTCACATGGAAATGCAGTTTTCTAAGCAGGCGGGTGTTATAATCGTGTGTGTCCATCTATAGATGATGCTGTTGCTCCTGAAATGATTTACTCCTGTTTCGTGTGGGTGTGCATTTAACCACTGGTTATTTAAAGTCCCTTGTTGTCAATACCTACCTCTGTTTGTGTATTTATTTAAATGTGTTAATTGAATAGAAAAAAATGTTGTGTTCCGTATGAAATACAAAATTTATAAAAATTTACTTACAGTTGATTCAATAAAAGTGTAGAACGAGTGCTTAGAAAATTGAATTTTTAATAGTTTCCTCCATAAATTGAATCAGAGAATTTATTGTAATCATGTAACTGAGTAAAAGATTGCGAAAGGGTAGTTCCATGCGTGTACTTATTATACTTATCTTTGATGATAACAATTTAAAATAAATTACTTCACATTGCACTCTTGGCTCTTACTTGATATTATTATTGTGCCAAAGTATAAGTGCCAAAATACTGCGACCAGGGGATCGATTCCTATTATATCCTGATGATTCCTTTTTTTATTACGGAATCCAGACATTTAGCTTGTAGCGATCCCTATATATACATACATAATTGGTCATCACCAAGGCTTTAGTCAGGATTGCAACCAGAGATCAGCAATGAATCGCTTTTTCGCTACTCATAAGTACTCATGAAATTTTGAGTATGAGTGAGTCAACAGTATTGAAATTCAACTACTCTGATTCATTCATAGTCACTACAACATTGATTTATAAGTACAAGTTGCAATTTGCATGAGTACAACGTTGACATCAAACTCATAACTTTCGAAATGTGTTTCTTTCATACGCCTACTTATTCAGATTCATAAATTTAGAAAAATACTTGCAATACTCATAAATTATTCGAATGATTAGGATCATTCATCAAAATTTACAGAAGAAAGAAAAAGACAAAGACAGCAAGCAAAGCAAACACACAACCTTCTAGTGAGCATTGTAGTGTTCGCATGCGAATCATACTTATTTTGTGATTCGTGTATACGATGAGTCATGGAGAGTCGAAATCAATAACATCATGCGTATTGTTAAGTATGAGTACGATGAGTATTTCAAACTTTGAATATGAGTAGAGAGTATGAGTATGACATTAAAATAAGTATGAATGCGTATAAGTATCAGAAATTATGAGTATGATTCAAATCTACTCATCGTTTTGAATACTCATTGCTGACTTCTGATTGCAAACTAGTTTCTCACACCATTTATGTTTATTTTTTATATATAAGCGGGGGCACCTACAGTTGAAAGTCGATTGCGAACGATATATTTTTGAGAAACTTTTCATTGCAAATTTATCTACTCTCAGAGTTTTTGCCAGGAATTTGCTGAAGCTATCCCTATCCTGATACTAAAAGAATACTATTTTGAGCCTATAATGTTCGATTAGAAGATTCGTGTTAAATAGTTTGATACAAAACTCTTGATACTATAATTAAACAATCGCAATCATTGAATGTATCTTTTCAAACTCCAGAGAAAAGTTGTGGTCGCATCAACGTTGTACTCTCTAATTGCTAGCAATCGCATATATATGCTCATTGGCCTGTTTCTCCGCCTATCCGTCGCAGCTTGTCTAGATAGCCCCAGAGTAGTCTTGAGTCAATATCATAGAAGCTAAATGCTCTTACGTCAGCTCGTACTGTCAGCTGATACTGCTATATTGTGTATCCTTTAGTTTTTTAGAACTTTGACAAAGGAACACGTTCGGTATGGTTAATAACGTTGTTACTGTACATTTCCTTATGGGCGCTCAATCATGGCGCATCTGTCTTGGACACATGGCACACAACTTTTTCAGCAGCTGCAGAGATGATGAAGAAGAGAAAACTGTTTTTACCTACTGGGCACATGCCCAATACAATGGTAGAGAAGGAAAAAACGAAGTTGCGAACGTGGTGGCGAAGCAAACTGGCCACAGAGCTGTATAGGACGATATAGGTTAGGTTAAGTTAGGTCAGGTTAGAGGACGTGTCCTAGTTTCTCACACCACTTATGTTGTGCGTGTTAATTTTAATACATGATTATTGGGACCTACAGTTTAAAGTCGACTCCGAACGACAGATTTTTGAGAAACTTATTCATGGCAATTTTATTTACTCTCAGAGTTTTTACCAGGAATCTGCTGAGAGGAAGTCGCCGAAGAAATACTTTTTGTATTTTGTCTTGATGTCGGGCCTGGGTCTAATAAGCCAACACACTACGTACTAGACTACGGCGACTTCTAAAGGACGATAGGTCGATGATTAACTACTTCCTTTGGCAAGAATTGGATGATCTGTCTATTGGTTGTATTGATTCACTTACCAAAAAGCAAATCGCTTTGAATGAAGGCCACAATATTTGTCATTTACAAGAACGGAGGATCACCTGAGTTTATAGAGAATCGATTATAAATTGATTGGTAAAACTTTTCCTTTGTTCACATGACGAGCATGTGCAAAATAAATTAAATATTTTGACTGGCACGGTGTAGCCTACACCAGAAGATGCCGTTTTTGGCAAAAAAAATCATCTTTTCAGATTAACTCATTTTGATCTTGGCGGGTATGTAAACAAGCAAAATTGTCGCATTTGGGGCACAGAAAACCCGCACGCATACATTGAAAAGCCGACGCACCCAAAACGAGTCACTGTTTGGTGCGGATTTTGGTCCAGAGGTCCATAATTGGGCCATTTTTCTTCGAAAATGACCAAGAAGTGGCCATTACAGTCAATGGCGATCGTTATCGGGCCATGTTGAACGAATTTTTGTTCACAAAAATTGAAGAGGAGGATATTGGCAACATTTGGTTTCAACAGGAAAGCGCTACGTGCCACACAGCCGAAACTACATTCGACGTTTTTTGAAGATCGCATTATCAGCCGCAGAGCTGATGTCGTTTGGCCACGTCGGAGCTGCGATTTGACACCGTTGGACTATTATTTGTGGGGTGCCGTCAAGGATACGTGTTACGCCGACAAGCCAGAGACAATTGACGCTTTAAAGGACAATATTCGTGAGCCATTGGTGAAATACAGCTGCACACAATCGATAATGTGCTTAAAAATTGGACCGATCGTGTAGGCTACTGCATGGCCAGCCGAGGCAGCCATTTGAATGAAATTATTTTCCATTATTAACCGGAAGGCTTGTACTTTCAAATAAAAAAAGAAATTTAAGAAAATATTCATTAGTTTTTTTTAAAGCATTTTCAAAGAAAAAAGTTATTTGGCGGACCCTTTACCAACCGTTAATAAATATGTATGTATATTAAATGTAAAGCTACTTTTAGTCCGCACTGTAACTTTAATACCATTCATTGTGACATTTAATTACCGTCTCCATTCTATGGAATTAAATCAGCACAACATTAAAACTCTTTTCTCTTTTGTAAGTAACATGTAACTGAGTATGTGTGCCACAATATCAACACCTTTTCATGATAAAATTGTAAAATTTAAATACATTTTCCATTGACAAGATTTTCCTATGAAATCCCTTTTCATTATTAGAAAACAAGACCTTTTTAGATGAATAACTGAATACTCTAGTATTTGATAAAAGTGTTGTAAACTTTTGAAAAGAGAAAACTATTTTCCGCATTAGTATTCTAAGTATCAATAGAAAGCTTAAGCATTTTAAACATTTTCCAATTAAGAGGATTTTCTTCCCTGTACAATCAATGAGAAAAACTTTATTTACACTTCAACCTTAACCATTATCTTTATGGAAATCGGAACTGTTGTGTTGGAATGAACGTTTTCATGGACAGAAGGGATACCGTTTGATGTCGGCGTAACGGTAAATAAATAATTTTCTTTTAAATTGAATATGTAAAGGCAACATCAAATGAAACAATACTAAACACTTTCATTTTCTTAAGTTGTAATGAAATCCAGTAATGTTGCCAACGTTCAGTGTCAGTATCAGTGCCAGTGTCATTAAACAGGCAAAGACAATGCCAACACAATTCTCAAGCGTTGACATTGTAATCAATTTCATCAAGTTAAAGTTTCTTATTGGCCCTGATTTTATACGTTTATTTATAACTCTGGTTGTGTATATAGATATGCATATATATTGTTGTTGTTGTTAAATGTTTTTTTAACTATATTTCCTTAGTAACAACAATAATATCTCAATATAAGTGTTGTTCTTTTCAATTTATTCATGGCTTTTTTTTATACGTAAGAATGAAAATATTGTCACAGAAATTTGCATATTTATGTGCGAATGCGTATGCCCTTTAGAAGGTAAATGTTAACCTTTTTCCCTTTGTTGTTAATGAAATAAAGTCCTGTTCTTGACAACATTGTCGTCATCAATTGTTGTGTTTTATTCAAATTGTTCCTTTGAAGTTGTCATGTTATTTTGTATTACTTTTAGAGCTTTTGGGAACATTTATTCGCCGGCTTGCGAATAAACCCCAAAATTTAATTTTTATTCTGTGATGCCCACACATTTACTAGCCATTACAATCCTTTCGTCAAAATTTCAACCTGGCTTCCTATACCATCCAAATAGGATGCTTTAATTTTCTCAATGTTTGGACCTACCGTTCCCTACCATCCCAGATTTGTTAAGTATATCGATGGCTTTTGCTAGAACACTAAGGGAAGATCGTTAAAAGAAATACTTTTTTTCAAGGTGTCAGAACTGCCTAGTCTATGAAGCCAGCGCGCACTATTCATAAGACTTATTAGACGTGAGGCCTGGGTTCAAGCTCCAGTTTGAACATCTCCAACTAAAACGAAATATGAAAGAAATATTTCCTCGAAGACTGCTTCTCAGCAGATTTCTGGCAAAAACTCTGATTATATATAAAATTGCCACTCATTGTATAAAATTAACACACACTACATTAGAGGTGTGAGCAGCTAGGTCGTAATCCTAACTGAAGGATTTTAATGACCAATTATGTAAGTATGTATGTTTGGCTAGGGCCTACCGTTTATCATCCCAGATTTGTTAAGGACTTCGATATCTTTTGCTAGAAGACTACTAAGAGAGGTTTGTTAAAAAAATCCTTTGTTTTTCTAGGCGTTAGAGCTGATGATTTAGACTCCATCTCTAGTCTTATAAGCCAACACACTACCCATAAGATTTCGACGTACACATAATCATCATTACTTCGTGTATACATACATATATACATAATTGGTCATTAAAACCCTTCAGTCAGGATTACGACCTAGTTTCTCACACCACTTATGTTGTGTGTGTTAATTTTATACGCGAGTGGCGGGACCTACAGTTTAAAGACGACTCCGAACAACAGATTTTTGAGAAACTTTTCATGGCAATTTTATTTACTCTCAGGGTTTTTGTCTGGTTTTTGTATTTTGCTTTAATGTCTGGCCTGGGGCTCGAACCCTGGTTTTACGTCTAATAAGCCAACACACTACATACTAGTCTACGGCGACTTCTAACTTCGTGTGTATGACTTAGAAAATTCCGCTTTTAAATACTGAAGTACGAACGAGACTATCATGGGATATAAAAGTGTAGTAATAATACAGGGTCTTTCATTAAGTACTTCCCATAATTAAATGTAAATACAACAAAGTGTGTGTGTGATATCAACGAAATTTTTCATTCGTTTGAAGGATCTACGGCGACTTCTAACTTCGTGTGTATGACTTAGAAAATTCCGCTTTTAAATACTGAAGTACGAACGAGACTATCATGGGATATAAAAGTGTAGTAATAATACAGGGTCTTTCATTAAGTACTTCCCATAATTAAATGTAAATACAACAAAGTGTGTGTGTGATATCAACGAAATTTTTCATTCGTTTGAAGGACCTGTTAATGCCATTATGTATGGAATATAAAATGCGTTCAAATGTCCGCCACAGCTTCTCTGCTTGGAGCGCATCTGAAATGTCAAATTTTCAATAAATCACGCTGAATTTAATCGATGACATATGCTGAGTTTGCATCGAGAAACGCTGTGGATTTTAGCTTATATGCAAGCCCCTGTGAAAATTCTGCAAAAAGAGTCAGGGTAAAATCCCTTGATTTTAGTGACATGTGATTCACAGTGTACATGTGAGATGAACATGCCTTCAAATTGTTTATTGTGGCATCAGCTGTGTGGCACGTAGCGTCGTCCTTTTGAAATCACATGTTGTTTATGTCCAGATCATCCAATTCATGCCAAAAGAAGTTGGTAATTATTGACCTATGAAGCTCGCCATTGACGGTAATGTCCCTTAGGGTCTTTCCCCTATAAGTGGCTCCAAATCTTTTAAAAATTTAAGGAGGTAGCACTGCAAATCATCAATTTTCTTATTCATGTCGACATTTATGCCTGTGACCATCAGCGTATATATTCTACAACCAGTTTTTTGTTCATCTGTGTACCTTAGTAGTCTAGTAGATAGTGTGTTGGCTGCTTAGACGTGAGACCTCTGTTCAAACCACAGCTTAGTCATCAAAACGAAAATTTGAAAAATATTCGGCGACTTCCTCTCAGCAGATTTCTGGCAAAAACTCTGAGAGTAAATAAAAAAATTTCCATGGAAAGTTTCTCTAAAAAGCTGTCTTTCGGAATTGACTTTAAACTGTAGGTCCCACCACTCGTGTATAAAATTGACGCACACAACATAAGTGATGTGAGAAGCTAGGCTAGACTGAAGAGTTGTAATGACCAACTGTGTTATGTATGTATGCATACAACAGAATGCCGATTCTATTATACTCCATATACATTTGCAGCACCTCTTCGTTCCTGTGGATTATTAATGAAGAACCTGGCTGCCAGGTAATTAATCAGATTGTGATGTCCTCTGCTGAGTCTTATGGTCGACTTTTTATACTATTTTATATTCCTTTATAGTTTTTATGTCTCTGATCTTCACAGACTTAAATTCTATAGAAACTCTAACGATGCTGCAGGAAATTTTCTAATTGCCTAGGTAATGCCAGTGCTTGACCGACTTTGTAACTTAACGCACTCCACATAAGCGATACTCAAGTCAGTTGTAGCTACCCATTTATTGGCCCAATATATCCACATTGGTATGACCCTACTAGTATACATAGAATGCATTGAACATGTTCCTGCAAACCTTCAATATGTCCTGGAAGTCAATTCCCGCCTCCTGTAGTGGCCATCTCTGGTTGTGCAAATATTTATTGTTCGCCTGTATTTGTTGCTGCAAGTAGTGTTTAGAAAGCCTGTTTCTTACTTGCAGAAGCCATTTAACTTCTTCATCATCTGAAAGAAAAACGAAAAACTATTCAATTTAATATGAAAAGCACTTCACATAAATACTTTTATAATAACATATAAAGCCTTTAACGTATTCACTTTTAAGCACACCCAATAACTCATCTCATTTCTGTTCTTTTACTTACAGCGCGATGTTATTAACTTGGAGCCCACCAGAGATGATGTTGTCAGCTGTGTTTCAAAGGGCAAAAGCCAGGTAAGTTCAATAGAATACTTTACAACGTCTTTAAAGACTTACAAAAAAAAAAGAAAAAAAAACATTAAAAAGGGGAGGCCATTGATTGAAAGAAAAGATTTCAATGAAAATCTTATAAAGCGTACTACAATAAAATCATAAAACTCGACATGAATAAAAAGAACAACAAAAAGAAACTTCTAAGCCGATTTAGTTAAACTTATAAACGTTAATACTGTAGCTGTAGCACGGGTAATAAAATATAGAACACAAGTAAATCATAATTATCATCCGCATCCACATTCGCATCAATTGAGAGGAATTATATTGTAATACATAGTAGATCAATAGGTTATCGATAATGCTTATCGATAACGATGTGTGTTAAAAGGATATATTACAGCAGGTAGGTTTCTAGGATTATGGTACATTTTATATGTAATTTAGAGAAGAGAATTATTGGTTATTGAGGAATATTTATTAGAGAAAACAAGATGAGAGAAGATATGGAGAATCTTAATAAAAATACTTTGAAAACATTGTGTTCGTTTAAATTTTATGTGTTAATAAATAAATTGCTGAGAAATGCAACGAATGCTTGTATTAAAATTTATTCCACGTGTTTCATAGAAGGATGATTAAACAGCATCATACAATGGCTAATATAGGGTGGGCCATTTAAAAGTTTAGATTTTCTCTATAGCTACTCATTATGTCGATGAGCTCCTCTAATTCAGCTACTCCGCTCTGAACTTCCATGCTGATGTTCCTTGCCCTCATCATTGCCCCTCTAAGCCTGCGGATACATTTTGGCCCTTAGCGAGGGTCTCCGCCTAGGAGTTTCTCATCTTACATATAAACTCCTGTCTA
Organism: Sarcophaga variegata; assembly: GCA_932273835.1. Lineage (NCBI taxonomy): Eukaryota > Metazoa > Arthropoda > Insecta > Diptera > Sarcophagidae > Sarcophaga > Sarcophaga variegata. The sequence goes on from OW026360.1 coordinate 18,714,477, forward strand.
GGGAAACTGTGCCCTAAAAGCGGTTCCTTTGTTCCACCATGCGCCAGTTGCGATTGCGCCCCATCCCGCACAGATTCTGGTGTCGTGCCACCCTTCTCAATTCCAGTGTTCCTCGTAGACGTGCTCTGAGAGTTCGTCGTCGTCTGGGATTTCTTCACCGGCGGTCGTCTGATTTTCGGGCTGCTCATAAAGGCAACCTCTCACTGCATCATCTCTTCCACTTCTAATATTCTTTTATTCATCTTTCTTACTGGATTCCATCTTCAAGCCGCTATCTCATATCGACTAAGCAATTGTCCTTCAAAGACCCCGAGGGTGCCTATGGTAATCAGTGAGGTCCTCGCGTTCAGAGCCAGGTCGGACACAAATTAGGAGTCATCTCAACTAAACCTGCATCACCACCTAAATGGCGACGATAATCGAACGTACTTGAAGCGCTGCCACGCATTTAACGGAACGGAGGCGTCTGCAACATTAGCCTGAAAGCCATTTCGACCGGTTTTCACCCGGTGTACTCAGGTAACAGAATGCAACAAACGTTAGCCCACTTGCGCTATCTTCACAATCGATTTCCAATGCATAGTCAAGGTCGTGCCAAATCGTCAATCTTGCCTTCTCACATTACCAAGTACCCAGCGGATGCTGAGTACCAGTACCCGGGGAGCGCCTGATCTAAGATAGATCCGATTAGGAATGGAATCTCATTTCATTCATATAGCTGCCGCGGCTGGCCACGCAGTACCTTATTCGATCACACCAATTTTCATGCACTTTTTCGAGTGTATGGGGTCGTATCTCGACAATGGCATCACGAATGTTGGCCCTTAAATGCTCAATTGTCTCTGGTTTTTCTGCATAACACTGTTCTTTCACGGCTCTCCACAGAAAATAGTTCAACGATGTCAAATCGCAGCTTCTTGGCGGTCAATTGACATCACAATTTCGGCTAATTAAACGGCCATCAAGATGGCAAGTTGCAACATCCTGGTTAAACCAAACATCGTTCACATCAAGACCATGAAGAGCGGGTACAAAAAAATCGGGTGTCATGGTGCAATAGGTGTCTCCATCGACCGTAATGGTTGCGCCGTCCTCTTTTTCAAAGAAATATGGGCCAATCATACCTTCGCTTCACAAGTTGCAGCAAACAGTCACTCGTAATGGGTGTATTGGCTTTTGTAAGACCACGTGTGGGTTTTCTGAGCCCCGAATATGGCAAAATTGCTTATTATCGTACCCGCCATGATGAGAATGAGCTTAACCCGAAAACACTACACTGTTCATGCCCGCACTGCGCCGAAAATTTTACGAATGATTTCTCTTTCAAAAACCAAAAACCTTTTCACGTTTGCTGTGACTTTCAACATCAAGATTGAAATCCGTAAAGAATATCTTGAACGTTCTGTCATATGCTGGTTTTATGACAGTGGTTTATAGCTCTGAATAGCTAATTTTCCTGATTATTATATTAAGTTTGTTTAAATCGAAAAAACATTCCTTGGTACTCTCGGAGACTTGAGTTGTCAGTTGTTGAGCCACTAAACATGGAACCATTAGTATGAACCAAATATATCGATGTGTTGGGATGTCAAACCTTGGCTTAGTTTGAATTCAAAAATCCATTATGGAATTAGGAAATTAGGAATAAATTTCAAACACTTCCTAGATAGAAGAAGGAAACTATTTAACCGTAAGATAAAGTTGACCAAATCTTTACTCAAGGAGAACAAGACAGCTTCTACTCTACCGAATAAAAGGTTTCACATAACATAACAACAGAAGCCACTGTCCAGCATTCTTGCGAACACGTGTGATATTACTGGGAACTTCGTTCTCTTTATACTATCCGTAGTTATATAATGTCGAATAAACATGATTAGAATGTGCAGGCGCCACCTAACCTAACCTATGATGTTTAGACTGAAGCAAAATAGGCTTGGAATGAATTATGCTGCTTGTATACATTTTTAGTTTTCTGCTTGAATAGATTCTGACCCTTTCGCCAGTGTGTCGTGAGTTTCGTGGAGGTCTTTATGAATTAGAGCATCCAAATCTACTAATTCTGAAGAACAAATCTTGGGTGGATGGAACAAATTCACTACAAAACTTGATGCGTATAATATAAGCTCAAATCCCAGCTGGGATGTCAATTAAATTTTTCTCTTTAAAAAAAAGATAATCTCGTTCCACTTCCTAATTTCAAACATTCTACCACCAACGTTTAAAAAGATTTTTTATTTCAAAAAAATCTCAATGCTAGTGACACAAATTCTTACGCACACACTGAGAGCAGGATGAAACCCGCTTTGTGTGTTCAATTTGAAATCCTTTTTTCTCAATTTATCTGTGGTTTTACTACGTCATTTAATTTTTTTTTGAGTTCGCCGTTCTTGGGATTGCAATTTCTTGAGATTTTTTGCCAGTGCTAGTTATTGTTGCTAGTTGTGTTGTCATTTATATCAATACAAGGGAAAATTGAAAAAAAAAATTAAGGAAGACAAATCACATACACACGCACTTAATTTTTAAGAAAAGATGGCTTAAAAATGCCTTCATGTAAAAGTACGTTTGTGGCAAGGCATGGTGGTGCAATTTCTTTGGAAGAAAGAAGAAATTTTAAACTTGTGGTACCGAATCATGGTTATCCTCTATATATGCTGCATGCATACATAATTGATCATTACTAACCTTCAGTCAGGATTACGACCTAGCTTCTAGCACAACCTATGTCGGGTGTGTTAATTTTATACTTGAGAGGCGGGATCTACAAATTAAAGTCGCCTCCGAACGACAGATTTTTGAGAAACTTTTTCATGGCAATTTACTCTCATAGTAATCTATTAGTACCCAGAAATCTGATAAGGGGCAGTCGTTGAAGAAATATTTTTTAATTTTTCGTTTTTGTTGGAGATGTCTGACCTGCAGTTTGAACTATTGTCTTACGTCTAGACTACGTAAGTAATACTTGAACGAATTTGTTCCATTTCTGAACGTTGTTCAGAAATCATAAAATGTGGTTCCTTTTTGCAGTATTCTTTGGATGCCTTATGTTGATGCTCCGCAAAACGTAATGTTGCAATATAACAGTGAAGAAATGCCGCTCAAGTCACTCTATGAATAGAAAAACAACCCCAAGTATTCAAATCGATTAGGTAAGGAGTGTGTCGAGAACATCGAAACTATAAAATGGAGGATACCATGCCCCTAAACTCAAACCGATCGATTCTTGTTCCATAAAGAAAAAGTTTTTCTTATGGTACACTTTTAGATTCATTTTTCTCTCCCCCAACAGATGTTGGTTCTATCTGCTTTAGAAATCACGGTTTTAAGTCCCAACTAAAAGCATATCCTTTAGTACGAGTATGTTTGTAGTCGAAATTATTTTCATTTCTTATTTTTTGTTATATTGTTAGCAATAAGCACATTGCCAAAGTCATCATAATACAAATATATGACAACATATTTTACACAAACCTGCACACATAAGCACATTACATGCAAGAACTTTAGATTTTCAATATTTTTTCGAATTATTTTCTCCGTTTTTTTTTTGTTTTTTCTTTCATTTCAAGCGATGGTTTTTATTTTCTTGTGTTACATTAATAGACTCAAACAGCTGAGGTTTACATTTTTCTTTTAAATTCGTTTCTTTACAACTATTCTGTATACAATGCACTCTCTTGTACAGGCACACAAATGCTCTTAAACAACCTTTCATACACGTACATACGTACGTATACATTCACACATGTACTCTTCAAATGCACTTTTTAGCTTTGTTAGCAAATATTGCTTTGGTATGGGTATACGGGTGCGAATGAGTGATGCTGCAGCAATTCAGGTTTTGCCATTATTATTACTCATACGTACATATGGTGGTTGTCTTTTAAAAATAATAACAAAGCGATACAGAAAGAGAGAGAGAGAGAGCGCAACTGAATAAGTGCATCTGCTACTGCAGCTATACATAAATGCATACATGTGTATGAATGTATGCAAGTGTGCTTGTAATATAAAGGCTTCGTATTAAATTGTTCTTTATTTGCTTTATTGTTGTGCGATTGATTTTCTGCAACATTTTAAAATTGAAATAAAAAAAATGCAATTTGTGTGTGTAAGCGTGTAAGTGCGTGCGTATTATTTTTCTTCTTACACCTCTGCACATATCTGATGGTATATTCTTCTGTAAATGTTGTATACAGAGTGGCGCCAAACAAATTTTTAAAGCTGTTTAGGCAACTAAGTGAACACAATGAATTAGAGAAGCGTTCGTAGTTTGTCAATGGACAGTTAGAGCAGCAGCTTAATCGCAAATTGATCACACAGAGATTATTGAGAAAACTGAAACGGATGCGCCCATGATCATCAAGATCGATAGAAATTAGTGAAGCTGTTAATCAGCTCGTTTGTGGCAATATTCACCATTTTCTTCGCATATACGCAAATGATTTAATGAGCAGAGATTGTCATTAGGCGACATGCGACACAAACCTCAAAAGCTTCATCAACCAGAAAAAGGAATTGCAAATGGGACAACTGAGTGCTTTTCAAGGTTTACAAAATAGTGCCTTCCGATGAACAGGCAAGTAAATAAGCAAAGCTTCCCGTTATATGTACTTTGAGGTCATAGAAGGCGTACAGAACACTCTGATAAACTCGATATTAAAATTGCTTTAGGGAGTTACAATCTACCAGACATTAAGAAACTCACTCATCACTAAGAAGGAATGGCGGAAAACCCCACAACGGGTTCTCTCCGATCTCTTAAAGACTCATGTCATGAACAAACTATTAGTGACCTAGAAATTGGTTGCCTGTAAGCGAATTATCAATATGTATGACATTATTCTTAACAATTTCAAGCAGTTTGTTGTTCCTTTCAGAGACAGAATATAATATAACTTTAGCGAGTGGGCAGCTAGTCATACGATCAATTCCGGAAAGTTAGTGATGGTTCTTCCTTGAGTTAGTAATGGAAACCTAAAAAAGAAAGTGTAGCAGTTGTCTAGTAGGTAGTGTGTTGGCTTATTAAAGGTGCGGCCACGGTTCAAACCCTAAATCAGACGCCTTCTCGAACAAAACGAAATATGAAAAAATATTTCTCCGCTGACTTCCGCTCAACAGATTTCTGCAAAAAGTAGTATAAAATCGCCATGAAATGTTTCTCAAAAAAATCTGTCGTTCGGAATCGACTTTAAACTGTAGGTCCCACCACGCATGTATAAAAATTAAAACACACAACTTAAGTAGTGTGAGCTAGGTCGTAATCCTGACTGAAGAGTAGTGTAGTGATCAATTATGCAATGCAGCGAGTGGGCAGCTAGTCATAGGGTGAATCCCGGAAAGATAGTGATTTTTCTTCCTTGAATTAGTATTGGAAAGAAACTGTAAATCACTCTCTGGATCTATTCGTAATATAAACTTTCTTTTGAAACACCTTGTCGTTGTAGTAATTTTAAACGTCAACGAAGGAAAGAATATAGAAAAAATATAGAAAAATACTGGGTTAAATCAGAGCAAAATAATAGAAAACGAAGTCGAAATAGAACTAAAGAACGAATTTTTATAACGAATTGTATTGATAAACATTTGAGACATATTAAGAAAAGCAATTTCTGCTTATCTATCATTTTTACTTAAAGAAACTAAAAAAAAATGGAAAAAAGATTCTCAGAAAAATAAATCTCATGTACTACTTACTGTCGCACATACATATGTACATACATAGCATATAAGAACTTTACAATATTGAATTTCCTGCATTGCATAGTAATGGAAAACTCAAATCTCTAACAGATACTCGTACATCCATCCAGATCTAAGGGGTTAAATTGTATCATATTGGAAAATAAGTTGGAATAAAGAAAAACTAAAAAAAAGATTGAAATGAGGATTTGAAATTTAAAATAAAAATTGATTTGTAGTCGTAATACTTGAGCTATTTTTTACAACACGTTTCTTATTAAATGCCACAGATTTTTTACGTCCCACCCCCCATTCTTTGGTGTGAGATTGATAAGAAAAGTAAAAGGAAAATTGCAACAATTTTAAGTTGATTATAATTATTGGATACATACTGAAAATACCTGCTCTAAAGGCATACATATTTATGTTCATCAGAAACGAAACTGACATTGTTAAGAAGTAAAGGAATTCTGTTTCGAAGTGCATTTACTGCAGCAAGAGCTTTGAGAAAAGTTGTTCACCAGAAAATTTTCTAATAAAAAAGTACGTGAAAAATGTTTTCAATTTACTTATTTAGTAGTGAAAATCATTGCATCGTTTCAATAGCTGGGTTATATAAAAAATTTAATTGAAGTTGAAATAGATTAGGTTAGATTAGGTTAGCGTGGTAGTTTTAACTTAGCAAAAAGCTTACTTGAGCACGCATAGCGGTCCGTTGTGATGCCACGGGTGAACGCAGTCCCTGTACTGACCAAGTTCTACCAAAATCAGGGAAGAGGAAGAAGTTGGTCAGCGCAAGGGCTGCACATCAAAAGCACGACTACCCTCCACTGGAAAACCAGCCAGAAAGTTTGATGAACGCAGCTATATCCTTGATATCAATAGATGATAGCTCCGTCAAGCTGACAAGAAATGTGAAGCCAAATAACCTATATCTACACCTAGCAAGAGACGGGCACTGACAAAGAAAGTGGAGAACAGTCTCCTCTCCCTCAGCGGATCTGCATCCACGACAAAAGTCGTTAAATGGGAGCCTCATTCTTTCCGCGTGTCTACCCATAACTCAATGACCTGCAAGCATGACCACTGTGGTTGAGATGACGTCACGACCAAGATCAAGTAATTAGTTGGTACGCCTTCTATCCATCAAGGGCCAGGTTAGTCTAGCGGTGGAGCAGGACTCCTCATTGACCCAGGATAGGTTGGCGACCCGAAAGAATTTCTGCGCAATGTCCAACTTGACCGAGGCAAGTGATATACCCAATTCAATTGAAGAGGATTCCGGAAGGAGCGCACTCGTCGGCCCTACAGATTCCCGGAATGTTACTGTGCCCATGGACCCACACTAGTGAGACACTGGTGAAGCGCCCAGAAAGAAGGCCGAGACAGCGGCGACATTCCCTAACGATCCTAGAGTTATTCACTAAATTCGATAGAGATCTTATCGCGGCCTGACTATAAGAAAAGACCGAGACGCGAGTGAAAGGAGAACCGTTGACGAGGATCCATTGAGCGGCCCGGTAAATTGCTGTCACCTCCGTCTAAAACACGCTGCAGTAGTCCGGCAGACGGAGAGAAATGTTCAGGTCCAGTTTCCCAGAGTAGACATCGCTTCCAATCCCATTATCGAGTTTAGAGCCGTCGGTCTTCCAGGACTTCCGGGGGGGACAACCGTATTAGGATTCCAGTCGTCCCTACTCGGAATCAGAAAGTGGAAACCCCTGTCGAGACAATATTCAGCAGGGATATACTCGATGTTCACGGGGGCCACTGTATCAACCTCCAGAAATGGGGGCGTGACTAGAAGGTACAATGTGCCAACGAGACAGGTCATTAAGTCTAGTCGCAGCAAACTCAGCCGCCTGCTTATTGAGAAGCACAGTACTAAGCAAGTTGAGCATTGCGAACAAAGCTTTCGTGGGGATGGTGCACAGAGCGCCAGTTATATAAATAGCCGCAGACCTTCTGTCCTTGTCAAGCAGTTTGACGTTTAAAACGTTTGCTTTCATTTGACATATTTTACTTGATAAGCTTGTCTATATCTTTTTTAACCTTTAACCTTTTTTATCTCTTTTTTAGGTTTTCGATTGTAAAAATCATATTCGTGTCATTCAAAAAATGCAAAGCAATCGACTCTATGTTTGTGGCACAAATGCTCACAATCCCAAGGATTATGTTATTCATGTAAGTATCCATTGTATTTGAACACACATATAATATCACATATACATATTCATAAAAATACACATACATATTCACAAAGACAAAATGAAAAATTTCCAACAAAAAAAAAGGAGAAAATTGTGTAACACTTTAACCACTAAGAATAAAATGTTTGTATGTATTCACAGCGAAATTATTTCACAAAAATTTTTTACTGAAACTTGGTCAAACACATTACAAAAATACTAACAATAATATTGCTTGTATAACTTAAAGCCCGGCAATTTATTTTTATTGGAAATAAATAATTTGTTAAGACAGTTTCCATCAGAAACTACGGCTTTTCTTCATCTTTTTCACAATTTATAGATTCAGCCCTAAGAAAATCATTCGATGAGAATAAATCGAGCGTATTATTGATACCCTCTTCTGAAATGATAGGTATTCTATTGAGTAAGTTCTGCTGCGATCGAAAAAAAGGTCATCAGAAGCGCCACTAGTAGTATGTTTATGGGGTTTTCAGACCACTTACTCCATACAAAATTTGGCTCATGCATAGCTGTAAAAGAGTAAAAACATTGCAGCATTGTGAAATGAATTGTGTGCGATCGGTCTTTAGGTTTGTAACATGTATTATGAAAAGGTAATGCTTTTTAATGTGTATGTGTGTGTGTGTGTTTTAAAATTTGTGAGAATGCATATCTGGAAAAGAATTAAATCATTTTTATTTTCAATTTTTCCCTACAAATTTGGGATCATACCTGCTTTTTCTTGTTCATTTTATTTGTATTGCTTTTCAAACACATGGTTGGACGGACAGAATGAGTGTGTGCACGTTTCCTCATCTACATCCCAGAGTACAAGTAGACTGTAATGTGAAAATGTATATACGTATGTACAAATGTTTGGACGGACAGAATGAGTGTGTGCGTAACATGTAATGTGTATGATCGTTTTTTTTATTTTTTTTTTTTGTATATTTAATTAGAAGGATCTTTAATTTTAAATGTGATAAGAAAGAGCGGTTATTTTTGTTATTTTTTTGTGTGATTTAATTTGAAGGATCTGTAATTTTAAGATGATAACAAATTCTTGGCACGTATTATCATACTCAATGTTGAAAAAAATAGAAAAGGGATCTACACCTGTATAGTTGTTGTGTGTTTTTTATTTTTTTTTTTTTGTATATTTAATTAGAAGGATCTTTAATTTTAAATGTGATAAGAAAGAGATGAACACCTGTGTAAAATTTTTTATTTTTTGGGATAATAAATAACATCGTATACCTAAGTAGAAACATGAGGGTACATGTTCATTGTATTTATATTGCTTTTCGAATGATTGGACGGACAGAATGAATGTGTGCATGTTCTTTTGAGATAATAATTGTGAAGAAATAGAAATATAGTTGTACGTGGTGTTGTTGTTGTTGTTGTGTTATAAGGATTTTTAAATTGATAAGAAAGGAATGTATAGTTGTGCCTGCTTTTTTTTCACGCATAAGTAGAATATCTGTTTTCTATATAATTGAATTTACTGATTGATTTACAACATCCCAGAGTATAAATAGACTTGTTTTAAGGATTTAGATTTTATTTAGTTTTTGCTGTTTTAAATAAATGAAATTATAAAATAATGAGATTAATTAAAACAAATTAGGTTTTATTTTATTAGATTTTTTTTTTTATTCTTAGGTATGTATATTTTATTTTTAGATTTTGTTATTTTGTACAATACAATACATATATCTATTGAATATAATAATAGTTAAACATTCGTTTATACATATTAAATAACTTAAGTGTTAACAAATATTGTGTATAGAATGTTTGACATCTGCAAATGTCAAAAGATTCTGAGTAAATTTTTTCACAGTTAGATCTATGTATAACACATATAAATGGATTACTTATTTTATTAATGTTGCATATTCTTAGTTCATTTATAAGTTTCATAAATAAATCTATATGATCTTTATCAATCTGATTACTATGTTTTATTAATAGTTCTTCCAATTCAGCTGATGTAACCATTTTTCCCCTTCTTTAAAAAGTCAATAGTAGGTTGCGTAAGTGCGGGACGATGTACTCTGAACAAAGAGTAATAATTAACTAAACAAAGATTTCAGATGTGGTTAAGTTTTTTTTTTTGTCATTTATTATATCATTTCTTCGTTTGAATTTATTGAAAATTACAATTTATTGAAAACACAGTTTTTACATTTAGTAAGATTATAAAAATTAATTATATTTTTAGCTTCAATTTCAGCTTGATATAGTCTATGTTTATAAAATATACAGGGGCAGGTGTCAGGACCGCATGTACTGTTTTCATTCGACCATTCGCAATCCTCGAAATGTTCACCATGTCTATTTCTTATTCTTTTCAGGTTGTCTACATACTCCAGTTGTGTTTGTATGTTGATGAGTTTAGTTTTATCTACGTCAGAAATTATGTGTGAGAATGATTTTAAAAAGTTGTATATTTCCTTTAAAATCATTGTATGTTAATCTACTGCTATTGTATGCTCATGTGCAGAATATGTGAATAATCTTTAATATTTATATGATTTCAGATCTGTTAATGGACGCTTAGGTAGGTTATCTAATAGTTTTTTGTAGGTGGACTATAGTAGAGACCATATCCAGTTTTATATGGTTTGAGGTACAACCCTTTACCCATTGCAATTGATTCCATATATCTATTATGACGGTTAGCTTCAGCCAATTGTTCTTTTCCATTTTTGATAGCATTTACTGCTTTAACAATAGCGGATCCTCCACTTACCAAACCACCAAGCGCTGACAATGCTGTTAGTACGGGAATAAGTGGAAGAAATCCTCCAATTTTCGGTACAGGTATAACTATCGGTATTATAATGTCTGCTCGCTTTTTCCCTTTAAAATTTGAATGAATAGCCTTTTGAGCTATTTTAACAGCATCATTTATATCAAGGGGTTTCTGTTCTTTCAATTGTTTTAAAGTTTTTCTCACAGTAGCTGTGAATAATTTCTTATTACAGTTATTCATTTTTCCTTTTCTCATTCTTTTTGAATTTTTTCTTTTCTTATGTGTCTGCTCCTTCAAACCTAATCCAAATTTCACTTTAGTTTTCATAGCGTTTGTCACAAACCACGCGTTAGCACGTTCTTTAATATCACTATCTTTAGATTTAACTCGTTGCCAGGCTTTTTCAGCTAATATTTGATCTGCTTGATGTCTTTTGTCTATATCTTTTGATTGTGAATATGCAATATCGTGCTCTCTACAAGCTGCGTCTAATAAATTTATACCCTTATCTCCTCTTGCTAAACGTTTTTCAAGTTTTGTACCAGGTCCACAAAACTGATAACCAGGTAGATGTAATTCAACAGGTACTTTATTTATTAAGTAGTTTACAAATCCTCTTCTCATCTTACACTGGCTGAGGTTTTGTTTTGACCCTAGATTATAACAATTTTTTTTTTTCGTTACTTTTATACCTCTTCGCAAAAATAGCTGAAATCAAGACGATCTCCTATATATACAGCAATTTATATGATTTCAGTATGTTAATTTTTTGATATTGATTTTGATCTGCTTTGTATCTGATCACGATCTACTTTACATCTGATCACGATCTGCTTTGTATCTGATTATGATCTGCTTTGTATCTGATTACGATCTGCTTGATGGCTTGTGTCTACATCCATTGATTTGGAGTACGCTATATCGTGCTTTCTACAATCTGCATCCAATAAATTATTCCTTTTTTCCTTTATTCTTGCTATTCGTTTTGAAGTTTTGTATCAGGTCCACAAAACTGATAACCAGGTGGATGTAATTCAACATATAATTTGTTTATTAAGTTGTCTACAAATCTTCTTCCAATCTTACACTGATTAGGTGTTTTTCTTTTGACTGTAGTTTATAATCATTTTTTTCATTACTTTCATACCTCTTCGCATGAAACACTACACCAGCTATACTAGCAAGCTGTACTAGCTATACTAGCAAGCTATACAGTCTGTACTAGCTATACTAGCAAGCTGTACTAGCTATACTAGCAAGCTATACAATCTGTACTAGCTATACTAGCAAGTTGTAGTAGCTATACAATCTTTACTAGCTATACTAGCAAGCTGTACCAGCTTTAGCAAGCTGTACCAGCTATACCAGCTATATCAGCTATATCAGCTATACCAGCTATATCAGCTATATCAGCTATACCAGCTATACCAGCTATATCAGCTATACTAGCAAGCTGTACTAGCTATACTAGCAAGCTATACAATCTGTACTAGCTATACTAGCAAGCTGTACTAGCTATACTAGCAAGCTATACAATCTGTACTAGCTATACTAGCAAGCTGTAGTAGCTATACAATCTTTACTAACTATACTAGCAAGCTGTACCAGCTTTAGCAAGCTGTACCAGCTATACCAGCTATATCAGCTATACCAACTATACTAGCAAGCTGTACCAACTATACCAGCTATACCAGCTTTAGCAAGCTGTACCAGCTATACCAGCTATATCAGCTATACCAGCTATATCAGCTATACCTGCTATACCAACTATACCAGCTATATCAGCTATACCTGCTATACCAGCTATACCAGCTATACCTGCTATACCAGCTATACCAGCTATATCAGCTATACCTGCTATATCAGCTATACCTGCTATACCAGCTAGACCTGCTATACCAGCTATACCAGCTATACCTGTTATACCAGCTATACCTGCTATACCAGCTATACCAGCTATACCTGCTATACCAGCTATACCTGCTATACTAGCTATACCTGCTATACCAGTTATATCAGCTTTACCTGCTATACCAGCTATACCTGCTATACCAGCTATACCTGCTATACCAGCTATACCTGCTATACCAGCTATACCAGCTATACCAGCTATACCAGCTATACCAGCTATACCAGCTATACCAGCTATACCAGCTATACCAGCTATACCTGTTATACCAGCTATACCTGCTATACCTGCTATACCAGCTATACCAGCTATACCAGCTATACCTGCTATACCAGCTATACCTGCTATACCAGCTATACCTGCTATACCAGCTATACCTGCTATAGCTGGTATAGCTGGTATTGCTGGTATAGCTGGTATAGTTGGTACAGCTTGCTAGTATAGTTAGTAAAGATTGTATAGCTTGCTAGTATAGCTAGTACAGCTTGCTAGTATAGCTAGTACAGCTTGCTAGTATAGCTAGTACAGATTGTATAGCTTGCTAGTATAGCTAGTACAGCTTGCTAGTATAGCTAGTACAGACTGTATAGCTTGCTAGTATAGCTAGTACAGCTTGCTAGTATAGCTGGTATAGCTGATATAGCTGGTATAGCTGGTATAGCAGGTATAGCTGGTATAGCTGATATAGCAGGTATAGCTGGTATAGCTGATATAGCTGATATAGCTGGTATAGCTGGTACGGCTTGCTAAAGCTGGTACAGCTTGCTAGTATAGCTAGTAAAGATTGTATAGCTACTACAGCTTGCTTGTATAGCTAGTACAGATTGTATAGCTTGCTAGTATAGCTAGTACAGCTTGCTAGTATAGCTGGTGTAGTGTTTCATGCGAAGAGGTATGAAAGTAATGAAAAAAAATGGTTATAAACTACAGTCAAAAGAAAAACACCTAATCAGTGTAAGATTGGAAGAAGATTTGTAGACAACTTAATAAACAAATTATATGTTGAATTACATCCACCTGGTTATCAGTTTTGTGGACCTGATACAAAACTTCAAAACGAATAGCAAGAATAAAGGAAATAAAGGAATAATTTATTGGATGCAGATTGTAGAAAGCACGATATAGCGTACTCAAAATCAATGGATATAGACACAAGCCATCAAGCAGATCGTGATCAGGTATAAATCAGATCGTGACCAGATAGCAAGCAGTTCGTGATCAGATATAAAGCAGATCGTAATCAGATACAAAGCAGATCATAATCAGATACAAAGCAGATCGTGATCAGATGTAAAGTAGATCGTGATCAGATACAAAGCAGATCAAAATCAATATCAAAAAATTAACATACTGAAATCATATAAATTGCTGTATATATAGGAGATCGTCTTGATTTCAGCTATTTTTGCGAAGAGGTATAAAAGTAACGAAAAAAAAAATTGTTATAATCTAGGGTCAAAACAAAACCTCAGCCAGTGTAAGATGAGAAGAGGATTTGTAAACTACTTAATAAATAAAGTACCTGTTGAATTACATCTACCTGGTTATCAGTTTTGTGGACCTGGTACAAAACTTGAAAAACGTTTAGCAAGAGGAGATAAGGGTATAAATTTATTAGACGCAGCTTGTAGAGAGCACGATATTGCATATTCACAATCAAAAGATATAGACAAAAGACATCAAGCAGATCAAATATTAGCTGAAAAAGTCTGGCAACGAGTTAAATCTAAAGATAGTGATATTAAAGAACGTGCTAACGCGTGGTTTGTGACAAACGCTATGAAAACTAAAGTGAAATTTGGATTAGGTTTGAAGGAGCAGACACATAAGAAAAGAAAAAATTCAAAAAGAATGAGAAAAGGAAAAATGAATAACTGTAATAAGAAATTATTCACAGCTACTGTGAGAAAAACTTTAAAACAATTGAAAGAACAGAAACCCCTTGATATAAATGATGCTGTTAAAATAGCTCAAAAGGCTATTCATTCAAATTTTAAAGGGAAAAAGCGAGCAGACATTATAATACCGATAGTTATACCTGTACCGAAAATTGGAGGATTTCTTCCACTTATTCCCGTACTAACAGCATTGTCAGCGCTTGGTGGTTTGGTAAGTGGAGGATCCGCTATTGTTAAAGCAGTAAATGCTATCAAAAATGGAAAAGAACAATTGGCTGAAGCTAACCGTCATAATAGATATATGGAATCAATTGCAATGGGTAAAGGGTTGTACCTCAAACCATATAAAACTGGATATGGTCTCTACTATAGTCCACCTACAAAAAACTATTAGATAACCTACCTAAGCGTCCATTAACAGATCTGAAATCATATAAATATTAAAGATTATTCACATATTCTGCACATGAGCATACAATAGCAGTAGATTAACATACAATGATTTTAAAGGAAATATACAACTTTTTAAAATCATTCTCACACATAATTTCTGACGTAGATAAAACTAAACTCATCAACATACAAACACAACTGGAGTATGTAGACAACCTGAAAAGAATAAGAAATAGACATGGTGAACATTTCGAGGATTGCGAATGGTCGAATGAAAACAGTACATGCGGTCCTGACACCTGCCCCTGTATATTTTATAAACATAGACTATATCAAGCTGAAATTGAAGCTAAAAATATAATTAATTTTTATAATCTTACTAAATGTAAAAACTGTGTTTTCAATAAATTGTAATTTTCAATAAATTCAAACGAAGAAATGATATAATAAATGACAAAAAAAAAAACTTAACCACATCTGAAATCTTTGTTTAGTTAATTATTACTCTTTGTTCAGAGTACATCGTCCCGCACTTACGCAACCTACTATTGACTTTTTAGAGAAGGGGAAAAATGGTTACATCAGCTGAATTGGAAGAACTATTAATAAAACATAGTAATCAGATTGATAAAGATCATATAGATTTATTTATGAAACTTATAAATGAACTAAGAATATGCAACATTAGTAAAATAAGTAATCCATTTATATGTGTTATACATAGATCTAACTGTGAAAAAATTTACTCAGAATCTTTTGACATTTGCAGATGTCAAACATTCTATACACAATATTTGTTAACACTTAAGTTATTTAATATATATAAACGAATGTTTAACTATTATTATATTCAATAGATATATGTATTGTATTGTACAAAATAACAAAATCTAAAAATAAAATATACATACCTAAGAATAAAAAAAAAATCTAATAAAATAAAACCTAATTTGTTTTAATTAATCTCATTATTTTATAATTTCATTTATTTAAAACAGCAAAAACTAAATAAAATCTAAATCCTTAAAACAAGTCTATTTATACTCTGGGATGTTGTAAATCAATCAGTAAATTCAATTATATAGAAAACAGATATTCTACTTATGCGTGAAAAAAAAGCAGGCACAACTATACATTCCTTTCTTATCAATTTAAAAATCCTTATAACACAACAACAACAACAACACCACGTACAACTATATTTCTATTTCTTCACAATTATTATCTCAAAAGAACATGCACACATTCATTCTGTCCGTCCAATCATTCGAAAAGCAATATAAATACAATGAACATGTACCCTCATGTTTCTACTTAGGTATACGATGTTATTTATTATCCCAAAAAATAAAAAATTTTACACAGGTGTTCATCTCTTTCTTATCACATTTAAAATTAAAGATCCTTCTAATTAAATATACAAAAAAAAAAAATAAAAAACACACAACAACTATACAGGTGTAGATCCCTTTTCTATTTTTTTTCAACATTGAGTATGATAATACGTGCCAAGAATTTGTTAACATCTTAAAATTACAGATCCTTCAAATTAAATCACACAAAAAAATAAAAAAATAACCGCACAACCAACCTACTCTTTTTTATCACATTTAAAATTAAAGATCCTTCTAATTAAGTATACAAAAAAAAAAAAAAAGCGATCATACACATTACATGTTACGCACACACTCATTCTGTCCGTCCAAACATTTGTACATACGTATATACATTTTCACATTACAGTCTACTTGTACTCTGGGATGTAGATGAGGAAACGTGCACACACTCATTCTGTCCGTCCAACCATATGTTTGAAAAGCAATACAAATAAAATGAACAAGAAAAAGCAGGTATGATCCCAAATTTGTAGGGAAAAATTGAAAATAAAAATGATTTAATTCTTTCACACACATACACATTAAAAAGCATTACCTTTTCATAATACATGTTACAAACCTAAAGACCGATCGCACACAATTCATTTCACAATGCTGCAATGTTTTTACTCTTTTACAGCTATGCATGAGCCAAATTTTGTATGGAGTAAGTGGTCTGAAAACCACTGTTTTCCAAATAGTTCTTAGAGCGAGCGCTTGTCTCGATAGGGGTTTCCACTTTCTGATTCCGAGTAGAGACGATTGGAATCCTAATACGGTTGTCCCCCCGGAAGTCCTGGATATATATACCGACGGCTCTAAACTCGATAATGGGGTTGGAAGCGGTGTCTACTCTGGGAAACTGGACCTGAACATTTCTCTCCGTCTGCCGGACTACTACAACGTCGTTCAGGCGGAGGTGACGGCAATTTACCGGGCCGCTCAATGGATCCTCGTGTCTTGGTCTTTTCTGATAGTCAGGCAGCGATAAGATCTCTATCGTGTTTCGTGAATAACTCTAGGATCGTTAGGGAATGTCACCGCTTTCTCGACCTTCTTTCTGGACTCTTCACCAGTGTCTGACTGGTGTGGGTCCCCGGGCACAGTAACATTCCGGGAAACTGTAGGGCCGACGAGCTCGCCAGATCTGGTGCGCTCCTTCCGGAATCCTCTTCAATTGAATTGGGTATGCCACTTGCCTCGGTTAAGTTGGACATTGGGCGGAAATACTCTCGGGACGCCAACCTATCCTGGGTCAATGAGGAGTCCTGCTCCACCGCTAGACTCACCTGGCCCATGATGGATAGAAGGCGTAACAACCAATTACTTGGTCTTGGTCGTGACGTCATCTCAACCACAGTGGCCGTGCTTACAGGTCATTGCGTTATGGGTAGACACGCGGAAAGAATGAGGCTCCCATTTAACGACTTCTGCCGTGGATGCAGATCCGCTGAGGAGGAGACTGTTATCCACTTTCTTTGTCAGTGCCCGTCTCTTGCTAGGTGCAGGATTAGATTATTTTATTTGCGCTGACCAACTTCTTCCTCTTCCCTTAATTTGGCGGAACTTGGTCAGTACAGGGACAAGCTTCTCAAAAAAAAAAATCTGTCGTTTAGAGTCGACTTTAAACTGTAGGTTCCGCCACTCACATATATGGTAATCCTGACGGAAGTGTTGTAATGACCAGTTACGTATGTATGTATGTAGTAGATTTTGTTTACTGACCATGCTTCACATATGATTTCTTGAGCTTGTCGTCATGAATCCATTGTTCGTCGCCACTCATAATTGGCATGCAGATATACCCTCTGGGGTTTTGAATTATTCTTGGTTTTTCAACTGACAGTCTCGCGATGCACGTTGCACAAGCATTACATTTCATTTCACAAATCTGGTGGATTAAACGTATTTAAATTCGCTAAATAACCTTTAAGCTATAGGGCCATTGCATTGACTGAAATCAATTTTAGATTGTTTTCCTCGACAGTTTTCTATTAATATGGATTAGTTGGGTGATAAAGAAAATATTTTTTTTTTATGTTTGTGGTCGACTTACCCTCAGTTTATAGTTTTTTGTTACAACATATTCCCTAACACTTTAAAAACTAGTGGTAAAATCATTCAAAAGTCTCATTGCTTTACAACACTTGAAGGAGAAAAAAGACCATCCGAAAGTTAGAATACATAGCTTACAGCTTAAAACACGAGGGGTACTTTTGTAATTTGCATGTTCTTTTTACGCTCTTTAATGCGCTTTAAATTAAAGCCATGCTAAGATAGCAATCATAGCAAAAGAATGCTTGAAAGCAAAAGAAAAAAGAAGAAAGAGTGGCAACATATTTTCTAACAATTGACACATATTTTTACGACTGCCATGGATGTGGGATTTTTTGCTTATTTCTTATTCATTTCCCTGTAGGGCACACAGCATAATTGGCGTGAAATATCAGATCGAAATCCTGAGTTAAGAATTGTAATGGCCAATAATATTTGTATGCGTCTAGCGAAAATTCAATTATCTTGTGATCTGATAAAGATTCGTCCACGACACCATTTAACACTTTTCCTTAGGGCTGTGAGATATTAGGTTAGGTTAGTGTGGTAGCTTTGATACCAAAAGCTCACTTGAGCACGCATAGCGGCCTGTTGTAACGTCATTTAACTCTTTTCGTTCTTTAAGGCTGTGAGATATTATATCCTCCATTATTTTTTCTCCATGGTTTGTTTCAATTTCATTCAAAATTTTATATTTTCAAATAATTAATGAAAATGAGCCACCATTGTACTCCCTTCATACTTTTTAGGGTATAATGCCCTATAATGTCCTCTCCAAGCTTATTGCTCTGACATATTTTAGGATACTACTCGGTGTCAACAAAGATAATTCCCGATCCAGCACTTGATTTGTACCCACGTATCTCTTAATGGCACTAATGCCTCGCAAGTTCTAGGAACGTGTTCCGATTATTCATTCTCATGGCATTTTATTGCACATCTTGTGGTTTCGAGACAACCACTGTCAAATTACCCCAAATCATCCTTGTATAGTTTCATGTACGATTCAGATCTCCTCCTTCTATTGTAATTTCTCAACAAAAGTTTTGAATGCCTTAAACCCACTTGGTTTGAGAAGCGCCTTTGCCTCTCTTTATCTTCTCTTTCGTTGAGAATATCTTCCCAAAAAATCGCTCATATTTCACAATATAGGTGCGGCTCGTTTAACGTTGTGGATGATCCCTTCCTCGCCAGTTCCTCTGCTGGCTCATAGCTGAGAATTCCCCGTTTACCTTGGACCCAGCAGACGAGAACCTTATTTTCCATACTACTTTAATGGCGGCCTGACTGTAAGATTTTATTGCTTTGTCCTATCTTTTGCACCTCCTATCCAAGTTGAATTGAGCACATCCTTCATTGGCATACACTTCAGCTTGGGAGTTAGTCGAGAGTTTGTGCATGAGCTTTAAATATTTCATTCAATTCTGTTTTTCTGATTTACACCACAAACGAGTCCCATATTTAAAAGAGCATACAGCTTCCACATGACTCCATTCATTTTTGTTAAAAAGCCTCGTCGCGAAGCACTTCTCAAACTCAAAGAGTCGATTGGTACTGTCCAAGTGAGAAAAGAGAGAGATAGCTGCCAGACAATCGATTTCTTAGGTCTCGAAATCTCCAAATAAAATTCATGTTAGATTTGTCTCTAATCAATCTCAGCATAGCCTCAAAGCTTTGGTCTTTACTGCCATGTGCAGCCGACTTATGTAAATCGAGCAGAGCTTCTAGTGCCGTTGTAGGACTTATTCCCATTGCATTTGTTATGCCAACAACATTGTTTGTTTCTATATCTTGTCCAACTCCATGCGAGCTGGTATCAAATTTGTTTTGTTTGCACAGGCAATCGTTCTAGAAGTCACTAATGGTCTGCCCAATATGGTATATACCGAGTGCATAATTCCTGGGTTGCATTCCCTGGATGTGCTTGCAGTATGTGCCATGAGGCCTCGGTTCTAACCGTAAAACAGCTCAGACAGCTCCAACTGAACGAAATAAGAAAAAATACTTTTTCGGCGACAGCGTACCAGCAGGTTTCTGGCAAAACTCTGAGAGTAAATAAAATCGCCATGAAAAGTTTCTCGAAAATCTATTGTTCGGACTCGACTTTAAAACAGTAGGTCCCACCACTAATGTATAAAATTAACAGACACAACATAAGTGGTGTGAGAAGCTAGGACGTAGTCCTGACCAGAGATCCGAGATCAAAAAGATGAGTAGATTCGGATCACACTCATAACTCAAAGTTTAAAGTACTCATCGTATTCATACTTAACAATACCAATGATGTTGTTGATTTCGACTCTCCTTTACTCAACATTTTCAAGAATCACAAAATAAGTATGATTCGCGTACGAACGCTACAATACTCTCTAGAAGGTTATTCGTTGTCTTTGTTTTTTTTTTTTTTTTGTAAATGCAACAACAAAAAAGACTTTAATACTCATTTATGAGTATTGCAATTATTTTTCTAAATTTATGAATCTGAATGAGTAGGCGTATGAATCAAACATATTTCGAATGTTATGAGTTCGATGTCAATGTTGTACTCATATCCATTGCAACCTGTACTTATAAATCAATGTTGTAGTGAGTACGAATGAATTAGAGTAGTTGAATTTCAATACTGTTGACTCACTAATACTAAAAATTTCAGGAGTACTTAGGAGTAGCGAAAAATGATTCATTGCTGATTTTTGATCCTGACTAAAGGGTTGTAACTAATTATGTGTGTATGACATAGGGTATCATTTAGTCGAGTTTGTTCATTTATATAATTTTTTTTCTGCTATCCTTGTAACAGCCAAAGTGTGGAAAATTTTATTTTTTTGTAATATTTTCCCTTTTTTTGGTCTCCATTTCGATTTGCAAACAAGGGGGAAGTATTCATACATAATGTTATCAAGTGACAACATTTCTATTAAACTGTGTGATAAAACTATGAAATGAAATTTCTATAATGGCATCATAGAAGGGACGGAAAATATTCATATGAAAACATATATTTTTTCTTCTATTTTTTCTACTTTTTTTGGGGTATAAAAATGCCAGCAAATTATCATGTTAAAGAAGAAAGAAGAAAAAAATGTGTGTTAAATTGTTATGGAGTAGCGAGAAACATATTCTGTTCCTTGTATGTTCACTTGGAGTATCTTAATCTGACATCGAATAGCTGTAAGATGATAATAAATGTTCTTCAAAAGAGAATCATTTTTTTTGCGGCATATCTTTTTAGCATATTTTAGCACATATTTAAGCACACACACACATTGAAAGAGTTAAGCGTATGAGGTATTTATGTTTTACATTTCTTTTTGAAAAGATTACTGACTTACATACATATTTTATGATAACATAAGTAATTTATTAACAGATTAGATTATTAGTTTAAAAAGTTTAAGGAATAATTTACATACAAACAATCGTAAAATACAAAAAAAATCCACAGCATTTGTAATAAACGCTGGGAGTCAATTTACTGGTGAATTATTTTGTCAGTTTTCATGTCAACATTTTGAACAGGACTATTGTAAAAATTAATGCTTAATCTTACTCCTACTTTCATATCCATTAAAATAGTGATTCTGATATATTCCCCAGTAGGTCTGTCATTACAAACTTCCGCTATAACTGACGAAGTTTAATTTTTTTTTTTCATTTGGTGTAGCTCGCCACTCTTATCGGGTGTGCAGTATTATTAGAAAATGAATGCTCTTTCTTATATAAATCATCCGTCTCACTTAGAATGCATTACGATAATGATCTTGAGGAGATCTTCTGTTATACTATCTGCTAAAATTCAACTATTCACCGCATCTCAGTATTTCTGAAACGTAGCGTAGCAGCTTTCCTTGTATTTTCGATAATTGGAATCTGATCGATTTAAGTATATCGTGAGCATTATGAAGTCCCCGTAGTCTTCTTCGGCGACTTCCCCTCAGCAGATTTCATGCAAAAACTAAAAATGTTCTCAAAAATCTGTCGTTCGTAGTCGCGCCACTCATGTATAAAATTAACACACACAACATAAGTGGTGTGAGAAACTAGGTCGTAATCCTGACTGAAGGGTCGTAATGGCCAATTATGTATGTATGTATGTATGTTATGTATGTGAGCATTCTGACCATTTGCAAATCTACCTACATTTAGGCTTCGAAACTCTATAATACAGACAGATTTCTTCCTATTGAATGCATTTGACAGTTTCGTTCCCAATAATCCTTGATGTCCACGTATTCAATACAACCGAACTGTATTATTAAGCGCTAGACTCTGCAACGTTTTATAGCAATATTTGATACATTTGGATGTCATACAACAAGAGTGAAATGCCCTTAATACCTGGAAACTTGTTAGTGATCTGAACTCCAAGCCAGTGGGAGAGAAGATGGCCAAGACATTGGGAAGAAAGTCGGAGATTATAATTGAAGTTTAGGTTTCAGTATTCTGATGATATTCACAACACGAGACGAAGAGCGAGAGGTAGATTTAAAACTTTAAAACTTTAATTACGGCAAAAACACATTAGAAGTAACTCTGCCAAAAATTTTCAATATGTTACCAATAGAACTTTTAAATATTCAGTACAAACAAAACAGAAAAAAACTTTTGAAAAACTTTTTCGTAAGCGCGCAAGGTTAACTTATGTTATTTCATTTTATTTTGTATAATTTTCACTTTTTTTCCATTTAGTTAGTAGTTTATTATTTACTTTTTATTTTTTTATTCTATTTATAAATATCACTTTTAGTGGCAAAACCTATTTATTTAATACTTCTGCAGACAAGCTATATTGCTTCGCGGAACTAGTAATTAATAAATAGTAATGAATTAATAATTTTAGTTTCTTTTTTTTTATTTTATTTTAATTTTGTTATTATTTTGATATTTATTGTAATAATTTTAAATTGTAAACCTAACCTACAAGTTGTACAAAGCATGAAGTAAATAAATAAAGAAAAAGAATACACTTCCTAAAAAAAAAAAAAAAAAAAAAAAAAAAAAATTTTTGTCCTTCAGTCAATTGCATACTGATAATGGATACTATAGAAGTTGCCACTAGAAATACGTACATGACAACATTCCCAATTGCTCGATTTGTCCTGATGTAGAAAATCAGGCCTCACAGCGTAGTTGACGGCACTATGGCTGAAATTGAAAGAAATTTGCAAATTTGAAGTGAGAGATCAAATTACTGGTAATTTTCGTAAAAATGCAGTCGCCGTAGTCTAGTAGGTAGTGTGTCGGCTTATTAGACGTGAAACCACGGCTCAAACCCCAGATCAGACATCAAAAAAATATTTCTGCAGCGACTTCCTATCAGCAGATTTCTGGCAAAAACTCTGAGAGTAAATATAATTCTCAAAAATCTATCGTCCAGAGTCGACTTTAAACTGTAGTTGTCGCAACTCATGAATAAAATTAACGCACACAACATAAGTAGTGTGAGAATCTGGGTCGTAATTTTGACTGAAGGGTTGTAATGACCAATTATGTATGCATGTTAAGTAGGTGAACAATTTAGCAAACAAAATGCTGTTTCGGTTTCCAAAAAAAAAAATTAAATTTCTTGCACTCATATAGGAGTAGTACAGAAAGGAGTTGTTTTTTGCAGATGAAAATTCAACATGTCCACTGGCATCTGACACCTATTGAAGGTCTTGCCCATGAGCCCACTATCCAGGTTGATGGCTACGATCTCTTGAAAAACAAGTATCAAAATATTTAGTGGTCATTTAGAGTCATCGTTATAATAGTTCAAATCAAACTCACTGCCACTATGCTTCCACTAGAGACGAACATGCTCTGTCTGGTAACTCTTGTCGCAGGATAGTTTAAACGTGTGTACCAGAGATCAGCAATGAATTGGTTTTTCGCTAGTCATAAGTACTCACAAATTTTTGAGTATGAGTGAGTCAACAGTATTGAAATTCAACTCCTCTGATTCATTCATACTCACTGCAACATTTATTTATAAGTACAGGTAGCAATGAGTATGAGTACAACGTTGACATCAAACTCATAGCATTCGAAATATGTATGATTCATACGCCTACTCATTCAGATTCATAAATTTAGAAAAATACTTCCAATACTCATAAATGATTTTCGAGTGATTCGAATCATTCGTCAAAATTTACAGTCTTAGTTGTTGTTGCATTTACAAAAAAAGAAGAAAGCAAAAGACAAAGAAAGCAAGCAAAACAAACACACAACCTTCTAGTGAGTATTGTAGTATTCGTACGCGAATCATACTTATTTTGTAATTCGTGTAAATGTTGAGTAAAGGAGAGTATGTATTGTTAAGTATGAGTACGCTGTAGTCTAGTAGGTAGTGTCTTGGCTTATTAGACGTAAAGCCAGGGTTCGAGTCCCAGGCCAGACATCTAAACAAACTACACAAAGTATTTCTTCGGCGACTTCCTTTCAGCAGATTTCTGGTAAACACTCTGAGAGTAAATAAAATTGCCATGAAAAGTTTCTCAAAAATCTGTCGTTCGGAGTCGACTTTAAACTGTAGCTCCCACCACTCATGTATAAAATTAACACACACAACATAAGCGGTTTGAGAAGCTAGGTCGTAATCCTGACTGAAAGGTTGTAATGACTAATTATGTATGTATGTATGTATGAGTACGATGAGTACTTCAAACTCTAAATATAAGTATAATATTAAAATAAGTATGAATGCGTATAAGTATCAGAAATTATGAGTATGATTCGAATCTACTCATCTTTTTGAATACTCATTGCTTATCTCAGATCTGAGACCTATTAAAGGTTGCCTCCAGCTTTACAAAAAAAGCAAAATAGACTTGCCCATGAACCCACTACCTAGGTTATGATCTGTTGGAAAACACATATCAATATTCATTCTCCATTTAGAGTCTTCGTTATCTAGTCAAAACTCGCTGCCAACTATGCTTCCATTAGACGAACATTCTCTGCCTGGTAACTCTTGTCGCAGGATAGTTTAAACTTTAAGACATCCAACACATGTGCACGACCTGTGTATGGTATTCAAGCACCCCAAGCTCCCGATTAAAATCTAAAAATACTATGACTTAAAAGATTCAAAATATTTCCAACAAAACAGTCAACAAATTAAAGCAGAGATGACCAAATATTGTCTAGCATATTTCCATTTTTCGAAAATCTATTTTCGCCCGTCATTTATTTACTGCTTCAAATGCTTTTAGAAACTCCTTCTATCCTCTTCATGTTGTCCTAATCAATATTGCAGTGCTCACAACACATCCACATTGGTGACAAACAGCATACAAAGCATGACCTCTTTTAAGATTTAGCAGCGTATCACTTCAAGATTAAAGTTTTACTTTTTTGCGAGTTTTTTGTTGTCGTTCTGCTAGCTTTTTTTCGCTCTCTGAAAACTGTGGCACATAGTTGTATTGATACTGGTGTTGTGCTACTTTATATTCATGGAAAATAGAGAAGCATTTTGTAGAACAAAACTTAAGCAAATACCAGAGAATCAACACCCCCCCTCGTATAGAGTAATAGCCATAGCCATTGCCAACCCGCTAACCCGCTGTCAGAGGCTTGGGATAGGATAACAAATAAAACTTTCGATTCTATTCAGAGTCCTTTTTGTCTATATTCGTTCGTTCGTTTTGTATTCGTTCGTATTTAGCACTTTGCAAAACGATTAGTAAATGGTGTGCAAAAATTGCTGGAGTTGCATTCATGATTTTTTTGTCCTGTTTGTTGTATATTTTTGTTGTTGTTTATTTAGTTTTCTATTGTTTTTCACTCGTTGTTAGTTTTTCTAATTTTTTTTTCTTTTCTTTCTTGCTCTGTTTTTATTTTTTCGATTTTGTTCACAGCAGTTGTGTTTATTTTTTCATTTTTTTTCTGAAGCAAATGTTGGCACGTTTTTCAAATAATCCTTGAGTTTATAGTTTGAAAAACTCTTTTAGCTTCCGATTGCTTCAGGAAGTGCGTGCCATGTAAAGAGATTGTTAATGTGTTTGTTTGGAAAAATTTTGATTCTCTTGTTTGCTGTTGCTGCTGCTGCTAAACTGCATCTCTATTTTAAAAAATTTTACTGCAAGAGTGAAAGAATAAACATTCGAAAATAATTTTAAAGAGTGTCAGAGAAATTTCGATTCTAATAAAATAATTTACACACAGCGCATATACGTACAATGGATTACCGATCATTAATGAGCGCATGCAGTCCAATTCTCATATGCTTCTGGCTACGTTTTTGGCATGAATCCGACTATAACAAAGCTGGTTCTTGTCTGTAGGGAATGTAGCGGGAAATTTGTATTGATTAGGCTAAACGGAGTCGATCTAGTTTTTGGCGGACGAATTTGGCTTGACATCTTTGTTGTCTTATTGAATAGGAAGCTATCCTGGGAGGAGAACATGTTGCAAAGAGCGTAGCAGGAGCTTAAACCAAACTATGCTTTGTGTTGGGATATTTTAAAGACGGCAAGTCGAAAGGATAAGGTTCAAAGCGCCATCTCTGTTGGCCGAATTGGGTCCCATTAAGAGCAGTGCCAAGGCATCATACGTGCATACATAATTGGTCATTACAATCCTTCAGCTAGGATTACGACCTAGCTTCTCACATCACTTATATTGTGTGTCTTAATTTTGTAAATTTTAATTTGTCCTCAGAGTTTTTGACAGAAATCTGCTGAATGGAAGTCGCCGAAGAAATATATTCTCATATTTCGGTTTGATCGTGATGTCAGACCTAGGGTTTGAACCACGGCCTCACGTCTAATAAGCCAACACACTACCTATTATTCTACTACAGCTAAAGCTCCATTGGAGATTATTCTGGTACCATTATTTGTGCTGGTGGTAGTAAAGCGGAAGTCGCCGTAGTCTAGTAGGTAGTGTGTTGGCTTATTAGACGTAAAGCCAGGGTACGAACCCTAGGCCAGACATCAAAACAAAATACAAAAAGTAATTCTTCAGCGACTTTCTCTCAGCAGATTTCTGGAAAAACTCTGAGAGGAAATAAAAATTGCCATGAAAAGTTTCTCAAAAATCTGTCGTTCGGAGTCGACTTTAAACTGTAGGTCCCACAACTCTTGTATAAAAATTAACACACACAACATAAGTGGTGTGAGAAACTAGGTCGTAATCCTTACTTAAGAGCTGTAATGACCAATTATGTTATGTATTATGTATGGTAGTAAAGCGACTGATGGCAGGTTAATCTTTTAGATCATTTGTAGGGGTCTGGCTAAGACAAGGAAGTTTGCCAATACCAAGATTCTGAAACTCAATGACTTGGGCATACCGATCCTTAAACTAACTTGCACAGACTAGATATATGATCAGGATATGTGATTTCGATAAGCTGTCGTCGTTGTAATGGGTTTTCTCATACAGACAGGAGATGGCTAAAACATGATAACTGACACTGCGTTTGAGAATGAGCTTCTCGTTCCACTATTGCAATTTGGCCCATGTTTCACTGTTTTATCGGAACAGAATGAAATTTGCTTCAGTAAAGTAAAGCAATCTGTACGAAAAATTGCAAATTTTTATGTAGTGTTGTCATTCTTCCTTTTTCCCTTACGGGGTCGTTTTGTCTATGAATCGCACAACTCTTGCACGAGGCCGAAATTTTTTAGTTTAACCACAATATGAAACTTCTTCCTACAGAAGTCTTTGCTGTTACTTACACAATAAACAGATTGAAATTTCTCCCCTGCTCTGTACATAATAGCACAGCTTTTTTCAACTCAATGCCTTGCTCATGTAGATTCTCTTTTGTGAGTATTCGTCTTGTATGAATAAAAAAGTTTTCAAAACATTTATTTGTAGCAAATTTATTTACGATCTGGCAACTTCTAGATTAACTTCCTGTTGATTTGTTGTGGTATATTGTAAATTGATTGTTGTTTATTATTATTTACGTAACTTCTTTGTTAGTTTTTTACTGTAAGTTTTACTTGCTATATCTTCGTGGTTCCGGACTAAACATTCGGTTCTTATTTGGTCTTCGCAACAATTTTCTTGTAATAAATTATATGGAAACTGAACAATAATGGAAATATTTGTGATCAGTTTAACGATCCAAAATACATATAAACACACATACATACATAACATTACATGCTACAATATTTATTTCTAATTCTTTACCTCTTTTTTGTTATTTTTTCAGTCAAATTTAACTCATTTACCACGTTCAGAATATGTGATGGGTATTGGTTTGGGCATTGCCAAATGTCCTTATGATCCTTTAGACAATTCCACTGCCATTTATGTTGAAGAAGGTAATCCTGGTGGTTTGCCTGGTTTGGTAAGTACATTTTTTTATAACAAAAAATTCTTTAAAAAAACAAATCCAACGATTTTCTAAGATTCTTTATATTTTTCTTATTACGGCCCATTTAATACTCTTGATCTTTAAGAGGCTAATAACCAGCATTTACAATTTTGCTTCTGTTTTATTGGTATTAAAAAAAAACTAAAAGAATTACAATAACTACAAGCCACAAGTAAAATGAAGATGTTGAAGCAGTTTGTGTGCAAAGACAAGACATTTGTAGACACACTGGCAGTAGATATTAATACTGAGGCATAGAAGGCTTGAGGCCAGGGGTTGTTTATTGCCATTTATGATGGCGTTTCTATTTTTTCGTAAAATATTTTATTTATTTTCCATTTGCTTAAGTACACTTGTTATGTATTTCTAAAGTAATATTTGTGGCTTTTTTATTTACTTATCTAAAGCTACTTAGTTTTGCTACAAACAATTCAGGATTCAGGTTTTCTTTTATGTTTTATTTGAGTTTCATTTCATATTTATTTTTAAATCTTTTTTCTCTTGATTATTTTCTCTTTTATTTTATTTGTTTGTGCAACCATAAACACTAGGCCGATTTATGCATATTTGATGCAAATGGAAATAATTTTTTTGGTAAAATAATCCATTTCTGTTTGCAAAATATAAAATTATTCTGTCTGTCCATCTATGATTCGAAAAATATAATTTTATTTCGTATTTTCATTTATAAAATAATGATTGAGGTAGGCCTTCCGTTAAAGGAAGAATAATTTGATAGCTTAGCAAACATCTCGCAGACTTAGATAAGGTGAAGGGTATACATTTCGCTTCGTAAAATCACCTTCAAGCATAGCAAGACAATTGGACGGCTTGGCAAGAAAAGCTGTGCTCAGTAAATTTCAGGCAATACTTCCGAACATTCGCAGTCACTATTTTAACATCATATTTATTCGATCTGTCAACTTCTAGAATCTCACTGTTGATTTGTTGTTGTTTTTTATTCTATTTTCCAAAGTCTCTCCATGATCCGAACCTTTTAATAATCCGAAAATTTCCTGAGAAACCCGCAATATTAATGGACGAGGTTAAAGGTTGTGGTGATGTTCATTATGGACGTTAGCATCACAGCCTGGCTTTCCGAGTAGAATAGAAAATTTTCAGAGTAAAAATTCCACCAACCAGCAAGCATTACATGGCTTCCAACATGTCTTAAGCTGGAAAACAATGCAGTGGTTAGGGCGCTTATATGAGAGTTCAATACCAGAACATTATATGAAAGTTCTAGTCGCCGTGGTCTAGTAAGTACTGTGTTGGCTTATTACAAATGAGGCCGTGGTTCAAATCACAGGTTAAACATCTCCACCAAACCGAAATATGATAAAATATTTCATTGGCAACTTCCTCTCAGCATATTTCTTTCAAAAACTCTGAGCGTCAAATAAAATTGCCGTGAACAGTTTCTCAAAAATCTGTCGTTTAGAGTCGACTTGAGGCTGTTGATCCTGCCACTCATGTATAAAATTAACACGACATAAGTGGTGTGAAAATCGAAGTTGTAATCTAGACTAAATGGTTGCTATGACCAATTATGAAGCTATGTAATACTACCGAACAACAGCTAAACAGGGTTCAAACTGATTTAAAGCCCAACAACATTCAAGCACGTAAACAGATGAGAATGAAGATGTCAACAACAGGCTCTGCAAGATTACATCTATCGGATCTTTTAACACGAACTTCTGAACGCCAAGTTTTGATAGCGGCCATTTGGTTTTTTCAAACTGTATTGCCAAATCACCATGGCCAGGTATAGCATTCAACAACATATGGAAATAAGAACATTGTTTTAACAAAATTGGTATTCTGTGTTGGCAATATAATCATCGAACAATCATTACAAGCTTTGAGCACCATTTCTCAATGAAAGGGTATGTGAACAAACAAAATTATCGAATTTAGGGCGATATCAATCTACAAGGGATCCAAAAGCGTGCAATGCATCGTAAAAATTTTATTGTTTGGTGTGGATTTTAGACTGGCGTCGTCATCTCTCAATATTTCTTTAAGAACAATGTTGTCCAAGCCACTACTGTCAATATCGAGTGGTATAGGTCGATGAATCCCAACTTCTTTTGGCCTAAATTAGATGATCTGGACATCAGCGATATGTGGTTTCAGTAGGACAATGCTACTTACCACACAGCTCAAGCCACATTGAGTATCCTACATGAAAGAATCGAGGGCATGGTTAGCTCATCTGAAGGTGATGTGATTTAGCCAACGAGATAGTGTGATTTGATCCCATTAGGGTTTTTCTTGTGGAGTTTTCTTAAGACGAATGTTTTTGTGAATGAGTCACAAACCACAGCTGTCCTCAAAGCATAATTTTACTGCCACAATAATTCTTTTAAAATATTTACTTTCCTTACAAGTAGGATTTGATAAGACTTATTATTATCCTCCAATAGTTTTTCATTTCAATTTACGTGTCCTTTTCATTTTTCTTTTTAGTATTCCGGCACAAATGCTGAATTCACTAAAGCGGACACTGTCATCTTTCGCACGGATTTGTACAACATAACGGCACAAAGATTGGAATACAAATTCAAGAGGACTCTTAAATATGATTCCAAATGGTTGGACAGTAAGTATTGCTTGTTTTTAATAATTTAACTCTGAGAATCTTAAATTAGTAGATACTTTAGAATTATAAAACAAAACATAAACATTTTTATGTTATGACATAAAAATAACCTGTAATATTGCAATGTGTTGAATTCATTTAATTTGTTTTACAATTTACGCAGCGATTTTAATTTTATTTGTTGTCAACTACAAAATATTGTTGTTTTCGTTACTTTTTTTTAATTTAAAACCAATATTTTACGCTGTCATGGTTTTTATGTTTGTAATCTCGTTAACCTGGCAAAATAATTAAGTTTACTTGCAAGAATATGATGAGAGAAGGAACCGTGTAACAAAAAGTGTAAAAAGATTATCGTAATCAAATTTATAATCACCCCCTAAATGTGTTGTAAACATCAATGCAGCATCATCGTTATCATCACCAGAGGATGAATTACAGTGGGATAGATAGGTACCTAAAAGAGGCGGTCAGCCAAAGAAAATAAACATTATGGCCTATTGTGACACCCATCATCAACACAATCCATCATTTCCCAGTTCGAAAAGGTGCAACCGTTTAACTCCAACTTGGATATCAAACATTCCCTTAAGGAAACTATTTTGGCTCCAAAGTCGAGAACAGCCTGAGAACAAGAAGTCAAGAATCTGCGTCCCTTTAATGGCAAGAACCAGTTGCTGACGTTTGACGTCAAAGATAGTCTCCTTCTTCTCGGACTTACAGCTGATGCATAAAGCATTTGAACGAATGTCTTGTCTTCCAAAAGGGCAGTCCGCAGCATACAATAGATGGCCATTTGATTTAACGAAAGTCAATCAGTTCTCTCCTTACCCCTATCAATACACTAAAGCCTAGCAATATTTGCCGTAGCCTCCAGTCTCTTTGTAAAATGAATACCAGAAAACAAGTCAGAATAGAACACCTTTGACGTCCAACATATGGAAGGTTATGAGGACCGAACCAATAGTAGCCCGAAAAACATCTTCAGAGACTTGATCCTAACTTGGCTGAAAAGATTAAGAAGTTTTCATACATACGTACGTTATTGGTCATTACAACCCTGCAGTCAGTATTATGATCTAGCTTCTCACACCACTTATGCTGTGTGTGCTACATGAGCTGCGGGGCCTACAGTTTAAAGTCGACTCCGAACAAGAATTTTTTTTTTCTGAAACTTTTCTTGGCAATTTTATTTTACGCTCAGAGTTTTTGCCACAAATTTTCTGAAAGAAAGTCGCCGCCGAACAAATATTCAAATTTCGTTTGGTTGAAGATATCTGGCCCAGGGTTTAAACCGTGGCCTCACATCTGATAAGCCAACACACGACCTACTGCGGCGACTTCGTAGACTGAATCATTGCTTTGCTTTCAATATGGTCTTCACCTCCTCCTTAGAAAATCTGCAGTGGTAGGACAGCCGATAAAAGAGAGTCTAATGGCCAAATCCTTAATAGTTTTATAACTACTACTACCTACCTACTCTATACAGGATTATGAAGGTGTCGTTACAGACCTTCAGGACATTTTCGGGAATCTCCGGATTATCTGAACAAAAGTTGGTAGTTTGCACGCTAAAATCAAATCCCAGGCAGAGAAAATTATAGAGAATCTAGGAGAGCATTTGAAAGAGATGTGTCTATGGCTTCCCAGTATTGCAGCAACTCCATAAGAATGGCTCATCTTTCATCAGTTCAACCCTCTGCTTTATTGCAGGCCACTTGGCAGAATAACAAACGATACTATGTCCTCACTGAAGTCGCCACGGTCTTGTAGGTAGTGTGTTGGAAATATTAAAAAATATTTCTTCGACGACTTCCTCTCAGTAGATTTCTGCCAAAAGCTCTGAGAGTAAATAAAATTGCCATGAAAAGTTTCTCAAAAATCTGTCGTTAGGAGCCGACTTTAAACTGTATGTCCCGCCACTCATGTATATAATGAACACACACAACATAAGTGGTATGAGAAGCTAGGCTGTAATCCTGACTGAAGGGTTGTAATGGCCAATTATGTATGTATGTACTCTGTCCTCATCTGTTTTGATATCCAATTCAACAACACAAAATTACTTATCTTTTTACTCGGATTTAAATTTAAAACCCAACTAATGCGTGAGCTTAGGAGTAATGGAGGCAGAGATTGTTGGGCATCAGCGCCATAGAAACAAGGGGTTTTAAGGGCACAGATGGAATAATGGTATCTAAGTAAGCAAATTCGTTTGTTCCACTGTCTGAACAACACTTGTGGTATTTAATTAATTTTAATATTTCGTGTTACATTTTCAATAACTCCTCCATAAAATTGCTTCAAAAAACTGACACAAAGTCTTTCGGAGAAGTAGAAAAAAACGAAGCAAAATATTCATTCTTATCCTGGATAAAAGATGACAAAATGTTTATGAATAAAACCAACAACAACAACAGCAACAGCAATATAATAAAATTATAGAAAATCTTATTATATTCCAACACAAGCTAAAAAACTCTTTGATAAGCACGCTTCCTTACTTGCTTGAAACAGTAGAGGAGGGTTGTAGGTTACAATACAAGCTTATCCTTTTGAATATTGAATAAAGGATAAACTAGACATGCAGAGAGAAGGATTGTGTAAATTTAATTAAAAATAGTAAAAGAGATAAAAACAAAAAGATCAAACCGAAAAACTAATTTTGCAACGATTTTTTTCCTTATTTTTAGAGCCCAATTTTGTGGGATCCTTTGATATTGGCGAGTATGTGTATTTCTTTTTCCGTGAAACAGCCGTTGAATATATTAACTGTGGCAAGGCAGTGTATTCGCGTATAGCTCGAGTGTGCAAGAAGGATGTGGGCGGTAAAAATCTTTTGGCTCACAATTGGGCCACCTACCTAAAGGCACGTTTAAATTGCAGTATATCGGGTGAATTTCCATTCTATTTCAATGAAATACAATCCGTTTATCAATTGCCCAACGATAAGACACGCTTCTATGCCACATTTACCACCAGCACCAATGGTTTAATTGGCTCTGCCGTATGTAGTTTTCATATCAATGAGGCTCAGGCAGCCTTTAATGGTAAGTGGTGATGTTTGGGGAGACGTATGCGCAAGAATATTTTAATTTTCCTTCTCTTTTTCTTTTTCTGTTTTGTAGGCAAATTTAAGGAACAATCATCATCGAATTCTGCATGGCTTCCGGTATTAAATTCACGTGTGCCTGATCCACGACCCGGTACTTGTGTCAATGACACCTCAAATCTGCCTGATATTGTATTGAATTTCATACGTTCCCATCCCCTTATGGATAAGGCCGTCAATCATGAACACAATAACCCGGTGTATTATAAGCGAGACCTGGTGTTCACCAAACTGGTAGTGGACAAGTAAGTATTGATTTAGGATTCTATTCTCATCTGCTATATAAATTGTGTGTGTCCTTAATCCTCTTTTGTTTTTTTTTTTTTTTTGTTCCACTCATAAGTGTGAGTATAATAAGTGTGTGTGTATGCGAAATCCTTTTTAATCTTCATAAGAAATTAAAAATTAATTAAAAAATAATTAAAAAAATCTCTCTCGCTCACACTCTTTCTCTCTCCCTGTCTCAATATTTATACGATGATTAATAATAATACTCGTATTAAAAAAAATAATAAAAAAAGAGATTTAATTGCGGATTTTTTCCAATGCGGCCATGCATATCATTGCAAATGACGATACGATAGCCGCCGCAAATTACGTTTACGACAGGAATTTTTCTGCATAAATTTTTGCATTAAAATTTGAAGTAACAGCTGCACTCACTGGTATGTGGAGTTCGTTGGCATTGGCAATGGCACTGGAATTGTAATTTTTTTTACGAAATAAAAACCGTATTTGTTGTTAATTGAAACAGCAATTATGCTTAATTAATAGGTATGGCGACATTAAATAATAATTTTTTGGAAAATTTGTCAACCAAATTTAAAAATAACTACACTTGCAAATACAAAACTGCAACTAAGAAGCCTATAAACATCGAATCTTCCTAAGGGGACTTTCGAATTTTGACACTTGATAACGGCCATTTTGTTGCAGCTATATCTGCAAAATTAGTTGTCATTCATTTAGTCTGTTTTACAAAATCACCATCATGGCCGGATATACATCAGAGGTCAGCAATGAGTATTCAAAACGATGAGTAGATTCGAATCATACTTATAATTTCTGATACATTCATACTTATTTTAATGTCATACTCATACTGCTTATATTCAAAGTTTGAAATACTCATGGTACTCACACTTAACAATAAGCATGATGTTATTGATTTCGACTCACCGTGACTCATCGTATACACGAATCACAAAATAAGTATGATTCGCGTACGAACACTACATTACTCACATGAAGGTTGTGTGTTTGTTCTGCTTGCTGTCTTTGTCTTTTTTGTTAATGTGTCTTTCTTCTCTCTTTGTAAATGCAACAAAAACTAAGACTGTAAATTTTGATGAATGATTCGAATTACTAGACCATAAGTATTTTTCTAAATTTATGAATCTGAATGAGTAGGAGTATGAATCAAAAATAGTTCGAATGTTATGAGTTTGATTGTCAACGTTGTACTCATACTCATTGCAGCTTGAACTTATAAATCTATGCTGTAGTGAGTATGGATGAATCAGAGTAATTGAATTTCAATACTGTTGACTCACTCATACTCAAAATTTCATGAGTACTTATGAGTAGCGAAAAAGCGATTCATTGCTGATCTCTGATATACATGGCATTCGGCATTTAATAGCAGCCATCTTACTGTAACTGTATACGAGCATGTCAAATTAGTAGGCACTTTTACAGCATTTGATACAGTATTCAACAATATTTGCAAATAATAAAATCGTTCTAAAAAAATCATTCATAATCCTCCCACCGAGAGGACTATACGCAATGCGGTAAATAAATTCGAGTCCGCTGGTTCGAATCATCCAACACCCGTACGTAGACTAAACGCATCAAGTTCTGTCGAAAACCATCCATGAGAGCGTGGCAGAAGCTTTTGCGTCGCTCACAAGAAGTCGCCGTAGTCCAGTAGGTAGTGTGTTGGCTTATTAGGCGTAAGGCCACGGTTCAAACCCCAGGTCAGACATCAAAACGAAAATATAGAAAAATATTTCTTCGGTGACTTCCTCTCAGCAGATTTCTGGCAAAAACTCTGAGAACGAATAAATGGCAATGAAAAGTTTCTCAAAAATCTGTCGTTCGGAGTCGACTTTAAACTGTAGGTGTCGCAACTCATGTATAAAATTAACACACACAACATAAGTGGAGTGAGAAGCTAGGCCGTAATCCTGACTGAAGGGTTGTAATGACCAATTACGTATGTACATATACACAAGAACTCGGCCTTTTAGCAAAGCACAACCTGACGAATTTCGTCTTGTAACTTAAGCCCGCATCCGTAACTTAACTGATCTAGGAACTGAAGGCAAAATCCCATAGACATCGATGTGCATTCTCTAAATGAGATCTGCAGCAGTTGGCAATTGATTCTAATTTTCATTGAGAAATCATTTTCTGCAAGGAGGCCTATTTCTGGCCGAATGGTTATGTGAATAAACAAAATTGCCGATTTAAAGTCAATACCAATACACATGAGTTCCAAGAGCATGCAATGGTTTCCAAAAAAATGTTGCTATTTGGTGAGCATTTTGATATCAAGACGTCATTGTAACATATTTTTTTGAGAACAAAATTGGCCAGCTCACTTTTACTGTCAACGACGTTCACTATACTCCGATGATTACCAACGTCTTTTGGCCTGAATTAGATGACTACGTATCGTACGTATGTTCATGTTCATGGCATGTTCAATATTCCAAACCAGCAAATTGAGGGCATGGTTTCTGCAGGACGATGCTACGTATCACACACAGCTCCAGTCAAATTGGGTATTCTAAACGAGCGATTTGAGGGCATGGTCATTCCACGTGGGGCTGATATAAACTTGCCATCGATATTGGGCGATTTGACCATGTTAGACTTTTTCTTGTGGAGCTTTTTTAAATTGCAGGTGTATGCGAATAAGCCATAAACCACAGCGTTCCTCAAAGTAAACATTACCAATGCCGTCGGTCAAAGTCAACGTGATCATCAATGCGCCATTCTGTACAAGTGTACTATAGCTCTACAGTGTCCTGTCAAAAGACCAGTTACTAACCTTAGAATATTTCTTGATAGTCGAACGCATGTCTCAAATCTACTTTATTTTAATTTTCCAACAGGAACTTTGTTTGTCTTTGCCACTCTTTGTCTTCCCTTCCATACTAAATTTGTCATTACAAGCCTTCAGTCAGGATTAGGACCTAGTGTCCATTTTTGTTGTGTGTGTTAATTTTTATACATGGGTGGCGGGAACTACAGTTTAAAGTCGATTCCGAGCGACACAATTTTTTGAGAAAGTTTTCACTACAATTTTTATTTAGTCTCAGAGTGTTTGCCAGAAATCTACTGAAAGATAAGGTTAGGTTAGGTCGAAGTGGTAGCTTTGATTACCAAAGCTCGCATAGCGACCCGTTGTGACCCACAGATAAACCCAGTCCCTGTACTGACCGAGTTCTACCAAACTATGGAAGAAGTTGGCCAGCGCAAAGGCTATACCTGCTGAGAGGAAGTCGCCATAGAAATATTCTTTCATACTTCGTTTCGTTCGAGCTGTCTGAACTGGGGTTTGTGCGTGGCCTCATGTCTAATAAGCCAATAATTTACCAACTAGACTACGGCGACTTGATCTTCCCCTTATAATTTTTTAAACACCTATATCCAGAGCATGGAAAGATTCTGGCCCTCTTAGCAGAGGGAAAACTCCTCTCTTTAGAAGCTTTTACATTTTAAACATGTATTGCTCTTAGCATAGCAAAATATTTCTTCTGTTGGCCAATGTCCATTAGAAATCCACCTCACTGTGGCACGGAAAAATTAAAGTTTTTTCCTCTACACTTTCAAACATAGAAATGCAAAGCAGTGACCTTTACACACGTAAAGGTAATTTGTGTGGTTATTGTAATGTTTGGCCATAATGCTTAAATTATGGCTTTAATTAAAGCCAAAGAATGTTTGGAATGACAGCGGAGAGGAGGTTGGTGGAAATAAAAAATCCATTTTAAACAATTATTTCCAATTGATTTTTAATTAAATTGGAAAACAAAAAAAGAAAAAGAACAACAACAAAAATTTATAATAAATTAAAATGGGAAAAAACTGTTAAACAACCAGAATTAATACGTTGTGGAATGCACTCGAACGTTTATTAGAGCAGCAGCTGGTAAAAATTTACATTTTTTTGGTTTCGTTTTTTTCAGGTTTATTTCGGTGATTTTTTAATAATGATGGCACGTAAGTAAGCATTTGATTTAGAATATCAATTGAAATTCAATGAAATCTCTAAATTATGCTGCTTTTAGGATTTTGATTGAAATGAAATTTTGGGGAATTTTAATTGTTGATGAGAATCAAATCCAATGTGCAATTAAATTGTGGGAATTTTTTAATTGTAATGATTACATGAGCAAAAGAAAATAACAAATAATTGTGAGAATTTTACCAAACAATAATTAAAAATCTATACGTGATTATAAAATAGAATAAATGAATAAAAACAGTCCTTAATAGATATAGGGTAAGCCATTTAAAAATTTACAATTAAAACTTCAACAAAACAAAAACGCTTTGAAATGTTGCAAAATTTATTTTTTTCTTGTGAAGTACAATTGTTCAGGTTAGAAATGAAATATTATTTCATTTCATATGACTGCCGCGGCGCGCCTCGCAGTACCTCATTCGATTGGTCCAATTTTCGTGCATTTTTTCGAGTTTATCGTATTTTGGCAACGGCATCACAAATATAGGCCTTGAAAAAAGGTTTTTCGGCATAACACTTTTCTTTATCGACGCCACACAGAAATATTCCAACGATGTTAAGTCTCAGATTCCTGGCGGCCAATTGACATCACCATTTCGGCTAATTAAACGGCCATCAAACGTTTGACGCAATAAATCGATTGTGGCATGAGGTGTCTACCAAGTTGCTTCATCCTGTTGAAACTAAACATCGTTCACATCAATACCATGAATAGCGTGTACAAAAAAATCGGTGTCTCCATTGACCGTAATGGTTGTCTCGTCCTCATTTTCAAAGAAATATGGGCCAATAATGCTCCACAAGCCGCATTACGTGTGGGTTTTCTGAGCCCCAAATACGGTAATTTTTCTTATTAACGCACCAGAATGAAAATGAGCTTCATCTGAAAAGATGATGTTTTTTTTTGCAAAATCGACATCACCGTGCAGCTTCTCGTTAACACATCTAGCGAAGCGAAAACGAAACGTATGGTCATGCGGCTTCAACTCTTGAACTAACTGCGCTTTGTAAGGCGAGGTAAAATGATGAGTAAAAAGTACAATTCTTGAGAACGATGACGATGTTGATGGATTCTCAAGCACTCGTTCAGCCACAGCTACGATATTTTCGAGAGTACACACTGCACGAGCATGCTCACATCTTGGCGCATTAACAATGAAACCAGTTTCATGAACTTTAGCAATAAATTTGCGTATACCGGTCATGTTGGTCCTTCTCTGCGACCAAATTTTGTACGACATTGCCTTTGTTTTGGAAGTAAATTCCCAATGAATTCCAACGTTGCTCAAACGTAAATCGATTCATTACGAAGAAGTGAAGGTAATATACTGAATTTTGTGACAGAATAACGTAAGTTTTGCCAGATTCAAAGTAACCGATGGTTTAAATATAAACCGCTAGATGGCCCACCCGATATATGCTTTCCTCCTCATATTCCTTATATTTATTTCAAAAGAAGGGGCTCATGAATATTATTTCTGCATACACCATATGCTAAAGAATACTTCAAGGATGGAATATGCATTAAAAATTGTGTACATAGGCATAAAGACTATGCCCTTTGTTAATTTATTTGCAGATCCTTCTTTGCAGAGACTTCTTAAATGAAACTTACTTTTCCAGATAAAAAAAAACTTTTCAATGACTTGATTGCACTACCAATATGGACTCTCTTAAGGACTCTCTACGCCTGTAAGTAAATATTGTTGTGGTAGAGAAATGTTAAAATTTCTTCTGATTTTA
This sequence comes from Sarcophaga variegata, assembly GCA_932273835.1. Lineage (NCBI taxonomy): Eukaryota > Metazoa > Arthropoda > Insecta > Diptera > Sarcophagidae > Sarcophaga > Sarcophaga variegata. The sequence continues at coordinate 18,754,779 of OW026360.1, forward strand.
TATTATAAAGTCACCACACTTCAAACCAAAATTATTAAAGAATTATTGAAGCACAAATTAATTTGTAGGCCTTAAAAAAGCGTCAATCACTGTGCTTGAAACGATGAAAAGACAACAAAAAAAGACGTGTGCATGATAAAAAACTGTCTGTCCTTTTATTAATTCATTTTTTATTGCACTTAAAATGGAATTAAAAAAAGAGAGAAGGAAAATCATTAATTAAATACTTATAAAATAAAAATAAAAACAAGTTGAGAAGTTTAAAAACCATGAGAAAAACAGAAAAACACAATCAATGCCTTAAAAGTCCCCAATAAAAACTACACGTACATACGCAAGCAACTACATATGTACGTGTGTCTGTTTCTGTTCTGTTCTGTTGTTGTCGAGTAATAAAAAATCAATGAAAATGCATTTTTGACGGCAATTGTAATAATAATACCACTTAATATTAAATTACTTTTTGATACTTTTATATTTTAATGACATTATGATTACATAAAACAACAACAACAACACAAACATATACACACATGTACGTTACAGGCACACGTCCACATATCCATATCTGCACAGATATCCTATCCTATTGCATTGAAAAAAGCCTACTTACAGGCTCCAGTAGTAACAGCAGCAGCTACACACACATGTCATGTTTTTAATGCATTTATTTGGCCATCGCTAGTGTTGGCAATGAAGCTGTTGAATATTGAATTTTTTTTATAATAATTTATCGCGAAAAAACGATAACAAAAACAATAATAACAACAATGCTGGGCTTAATATTAAAACAAAACGAACATAAGAATGGTAAGACAAAACAAAAAAAAAAAAAGAATTCGTTATAAAGAAAGAGTTTCAATTGTAATCAACAGCCAGCTGGCAGGCGGTTATGGGTGGTCGATATATGGACGGTGTTATGTTTGAGTTTCTTTTTAAGATTCTTGCTTCATTGTTTCATGTTCAATTTCACTTAAATAGAGTACCAAACTGGTGAATTTATGAAAGCAATATTCTGGAAAATTGTAGATATTGAAGGCCATTGTAAAAGCCTCGCTAGGACTGGAATAATAAAGTAAATTGACTTATTGTGGGGCCTAATAGTACTAAGATATATGAAAAACTAGAAGAGGAAATAACATCGGTTGAAGCGAAAGAATTGAAACTGATTAAGGCTCGTCAACAAGGCGATACTTCCTGTCACTAGCCTGGTCTATAAACATCACATGGCCAATTTTGCATAATAATGTGATACATGGGCTTTACAAGGTTCAATTGGATTAAGAAATAAAGGCAATTGAGCATCAACAAATTCGACATTTCATTGAAAATAAAGCAAATCTTCAACAGAAATAACTTTACCAACATCTGGAAGGAAAAAAGCTGTCTCCAACTTAGAAGACCCACAACCGAAAAAGACAATTCTTACAACGTCTACAGAAGATTTAATTTTTTTATCATCATGTATACAGGGTACTAAAAATTTTAATATCTAGTTATCCATTAAAAGCTCTCAAACTCGACGATTTGGCAAGGCCCTCAGCAGTTCTTATTTATTTAAAAAGTGTGCCATTCACGAATGTGGATAGTCTAGCAACAGAAGAGCATGCAAAAATAGTGAAAACTTACTGCAAAGGCTCTAATGGATACAGGACCGTTTTCAAGCCTTAAAGGTAAATTATGATCATCATAAGTAGCCTATGGTGCCAGAAATTTTTCAAAATTTTAAAGAAATTTAGAGACTGAAAGCTGATAGCTTTGCCCCACAATGTACGCACAGCTGAAATTATTGGATCTTTTATTGAAAATATGGCGGATAATCCAAATTCTTCATATCTAATGCGTTCTCAGCAAATTAAGCCAATTTTACGGCTCATGACGGCAAACTTGGCATTTGGATTTGCATCTCCATCAATGCCATACCACTGATGAAACTAAAAAAGCCGCAAGACCGTTCACAAAAGCTAGAACAACAATGTTGGCCCTTAAAACCAAATTTTCTTCACCGATAAAAGTCTTGTCGCACACTTTGTTTTTTGCATCCACAATCAAAATTGATCCAGAAATGTTTAAAGAAAAGCTATTGTATCTGGAAAAAATAACTTGTTTGGAGTGAATTAGTGCCGGAGATGTAATTGGCGCACATCGCTGTCCAACTGTACGTATAGTTAGAGTAGTAACCGACTTTTTGATATGCAATTGATGATTATGAACTAAATGGTATCTCGTTTCATCAGAGCCACAGAACATGAATGCTTTTGGCATTATTTCTCAGGAAGTTTACAAAGGGTGTATTTACATCGTTCTAGCGACGACTTTTGACCAACAACATTACATATTATATAGTTATCGAGTTATCACCCAGATACAGTCTGAAATATAAGGAAAGTGGTCCAAACTTATATCGAACGGAACGACTCATGCCAGCAATCCAGAGGCAGTCACTTAAATGATATTTTACTTCGTACAAAATGCCAACATCGAAGCATAAGAATGGAGTAAAACCTTAATCGACGTAGTTTTTTATGGGTGACTAGTTTAACTTTCCCCTGGAAACCGAAAAATGAATAACCTTTTATATGGACGACTTCAAAGAAAAAAAAAGAATGGTTAGAGGATAGGTTAGAGGACGTGTACTTGTCAATTAAGACAAGTATAGTACCTTGAGGTCGAATAGACCCATTGTACAAAAGATAAGAACAGCTTGCCTTAAAAACGGCCAGATTTCGGGGTATACAGTGAAAACATATAACACCCACAACTTAAGTAGTGTGATAATCTATGTCGTAATCCTGACTGAGGGGTTGTAATGCATACATACATATATAATTGGCCATTACAACCCTTCAGTCAGGATTACGGCCTAGCTTCTCACACCACTCATGTTGTGTGGGTTAATTTTATACGTGAGTGGCGGGACCTACAGTTTAACGTCGACTCCGAACGACAGAATTTTGAGAAACTTTTTCATGGCAGTTTATTTTCTCTCAGAGTTTTTGCCAGAAATCTGCTGAGAGGAAGTCGCCGAAGAAATATTTTTATTTTTCATATTTCATTTTTGATGTCTGACCTGGGATACGAACCCGGGCTTTACGAATAGTAAGCCAACACACTACCTACTACACCACGGTAATTGTAATGACCAATGCGTTTATCATACAATACTAGATGCCTTTATAAGTGAAGCCTCCACAGAGTGAAAATTACTGGAAGTCGAGGATTTGGATTATATGAACGACACTTGCTTACTTCAACATCCAGGTAAAAATTATACGACCTATTAGTAAGAAGTATTGAACAAATACCCACACAAACTAAGCTTAGAGAAATCAACAAAGGGCTCAGAGTAATGTCTGGAATGTTCTGTGCCATCATCAATAGCAACACAAGTCTTTGAATCCTATACTAACGCAAAAAATAAAGAAGTGAATGAATGGTATATACTATCAGAAAGAAGTCCGGTAGCATTAAAGAAGTCAGTCAGGATTACAACCCAGAGATCGGATTATTTTTCTTGTAATACTCCAAGAACTATAAGAATGTAATCTTATAAAAGTGGGGAGTTGCTATATGCTCTCGTATCATTTATAAATGTTAGACATTAAACTCTCAAAAATGTATGTTTAATTTGGATTTAAGAATAAAACTTCAACTTGCATAACCCTGTATATATATGATGGACACTATGCAACACATACCATTGCTGGCATCCTATCTATGGAAGCATAAAATCTCAGGTATTATAAAATGTAATTGGGATTTTCATTTCATATTTTATTATTGCCATTGCCCCGCCAGCATTACACCAACGCTTTCTTTATTTCAGCAGCCACTTTTTTTGTATGTAAGTAAGCTTATGTACATGCATTTATTGAAATCCTTTTGTAAAACTTTAATTACAAAAAGAGAAGAGCAAAGAGAGAAAGAGACAATGAATGGCGACGGTGACGACGGTGTTGCAAACAGTGAAGGTATCATATTAATGGCCATAAAATAAGCCATTGTTGCTTCGGTATACAACATCAATAATAACAACAACAGTAATAACAACAATAACAAAAAAACAATTATATTTAAAACAATAACGAAAACGGTAATAAAAAAAAATAATAATACATCGAAAAGGGAAAGAAAGAAAAAACCCAACGAAATGAAATGAAATAAAATGTAGGAAAGAAAAGATAATTTTGTAAATACAATCGCTTTTCCTCCATCTGCCCTCCCCTGTTAACAATTAAATAATATTTTGCGACAAACTTTCTTAATTTATATTAAAGCCAGTAGTCTGTCAGTCGGTTGGCTCTTGTTTTCCTCTCCTATTATTGTATTCCATGTAAATCTCTTTTTTTTTTGTATTGCAATTGCTATTGTATTGTTATTGTTTTTGTATTCTTTTTCTTTTTCAGAATAAAAATCGATATTTTAAATCAGGAATATACGGTATTTTATGTGGGCACCAATTTGGGACGCATTTATAAAATCGTTCAGTATTATCGCAATGGTGAGTCATTGTCGAAGCTGTTGGATATCTTTGAAATTGCCCAGTATGAGCCCATTCATGTGATGCAAATCAGTCAGACACGTAAATCGTTGTATGTGGCAACGGATCATCGTGTCAAACAAATCGATTTGGCCATGTGCAATCGTCGTTATGACAATTGTTTCCGTTGTGTTCGTGATCCATACTGTGGCTGGGATAAGGAGGCCAATACATGTCGTCCCTATGAATTGGATTTATTACAGGTAATTTAAGAGAGAAAATAAAAAAACAAGAACAACAACAGAAAAATTTGGTAAGCAAAAGAAAACATATATATTTTTTTGGGTTCTGTTTTTGTTTAGAAATAAAAGCAAACAAAAAAGCATGAATGGTGGGTCAAAAAGGATTTTTGAGTTGTAAATTGAACGTATTGTTTGGAATGCAATGTAATCTCCTTTGAGTTCCATACAATTTGTCTAATGTTTTTCAAATTGTTTATCGTTTCCAACAAATAAGATTTGTCGTGGTCATCAAACTAAATCCGTTTGTGAGGTGATTTCTTCGTTAAACTCAATTCTCTTTGAGTTGAGGCATTTTCTCCGATTTGAGCTTAAGAAATAGTCAGATTCTTCAGATAATGAGGAAGTAAATTGACTGGTCAGTAAACTATACCACCAGAATGAACTGGATGTACGCATAAAGCTAAGATATCGTAGATATGATACCCGATGACAGAGCACAACTGCCCGTGGTCTTTTTTTTTCGCCGAGGAGGGGTAAATGTACCTAATCGCACCATTGAGGAAGTCGTCACATCCTCCGTGTGTGGGGCCCTTACCCACTAAATCCCCCCCTCGTCTCCTCTGGACTTGTTTGTGCCCACTCCGGAACTACGGTGGTATTACTTCGGAGTGGAGTCCTTTTGTCCCTTTGGCCCCTTCATGTTCATATCCGCGTCCGGATTGCGAATCGAAAGTTGGGGAGTCATCTAAGCGTCTCCACTATTCCTTTCGTCTAAATCATCGTCTCGGTTACGCTTGGCACGTGTGACAGTATCACCTATGCCGACATGCCCACTCGTTCTGCAGCTTCAAGATCTCTCTTCTTCCGTCTCAGAATGCGCTCTACGTAATTCACTACCGGGGTCCAATTTTCACTACTCGCAGTCATAACCCGGACAATATTGGCGGCTGTGATCGTTCCAACTATTGACGTCAGTACAGAGCGATAGCTCTTCCAGCGTGCACACTCGAAAACAGTGTGCTCTGCGTCATCAATTACCTCCCCTTCCTCGTAAAGACAGTAAGGGGAGGCGGCCTTGCCTATTCTGTGCAGATATTTCCTAAAATATCCGTAACCCGATAGAATCTGTGTAACGTAGTAGTTTATCTCTCCAAATTTCCGACCAATCCATGGCCTTATGTCCGGGATAAGTCTCGCGATCTATCTTCCTCTATCTTCCTCGTTCCATCGTTGTTGCCATTTTGAAATGGTGTTTTCCTTGAAGTAACCGGTTATATGATTTCCAGCCGATTTCGCCTTATAAATCTCCATCCGCTCAGGAATTATACCCGCTATCACCAGTACGACCGGAGCGGACACTGTACGGTACGCCGACGCGACACGCAATGCAGCCCTTCTCTGTACCGTTATAAGAGAGTTCTACCCTCATCTTAAAATCTAGTGTTTCGGCCCAAATTTCGCTCCCATAAAGCATAATGATGTTTCCAACATCCATCAGGAGTCTCCGTCTCGCCGGTAGCGGTCCTCTAATATTCGCCATTAATCTGCTGAGATTTCCAACGATCTTCTGGGCCTTGTTAGCCGAGTACTGAATCTGATACGAGAATGTCAGTCGGGGGTCCAGCCTTATTCCCAGGTATTTCACCGAGCTCTCTGTTCTAATTGCCTCGTTTCCAATACTCATGTCCACATGCCCGTGGTCTAGCACTGATTTGAATTGTAACGGTTTCTTTGGATATGGTACGGTTTCTCTGGGTATGGTACGGTGCACAGTATTTGAATATCGAGCCATCAAAGAGTCTGGTCGTCTAAACAACATGGCTAATTTACAAATCCTAGCCTGAATGTCACTACACAACAATCACGTCCATATTTTCTTAGGCAATAATTTTGAATCACTGAAGAAAATTTTGTTCTAAAAATCAGAGTAGAATTCAATACAGATTCCAGCACACAATCTGCATATCTTCTTCGTTGAGAATGAGCAGCCGCCTTTAATAGTTGCATATGTTGTCCTTTGTGTGCTTGGAGCTGCAAATTCAAACACAAAATGCGCCTTAAATTAGCCGCAAAATGATTCCAATGGCTCAGAATGTCAGAGAATCGGATTCTTTGCTAAATTGTCTCTAGAATAATGTATTCCTTTGGTTATAATCCTCCCCTCCAATTTATCCACCTACTGCCTCTATCAGAAGCGAAATTTTCGAGGATACTTACATTCAGTCTCTTCAAATTTCTTTATTGTAAGCTTGATGAATTCCTGACACATTAGGCCGAATATGACGACCATAATCACCCGTAAGGCTCAAAAAGTGGTCACGTTTGAATTGTTACTTTTGATGTGTTCTTTAGTTGCTAGGCCGTTTACATCCATGAATGGTACACCGCTTGGATGAAAGAAATTGCGAAATTTTTAAACTGTCCCTCACCTGCTGGGTACTTGGGTACTTACTACATGGATGATCTGGAGGAACTGTCAAGGATTGACATTGGTAATCTAAATCTTCATCAGGAGCTCGGAGTAGTTTTGAGACTAGGTGATAGCGGACAACTGTGGTAGCACAATGGGCCCAGTGCGGCCTAAGTGAGTCCATTCAAAAATTTTTCTAGGATGGGCAGTCACCTCTACCTACATACCTGCCTAAAGTATCATAGGATTGTGGTCAAAATACTTGACTATGACAGGTAGAACTGGTTCCCATCCAAGGAAGTTGGATGTACACACTTAGGCCACATGGACGCATTGTGATACCAAAGTTTTCTGTCATGTGCTAGTTTCGGAACTACTCGGAGGTTTTAATGAAGCGACTAAGACTGACAATGTCAATGCGTGACAGTTCCTCTAGATCATGTACATAGTAGGCAAAAAGGCATTTTTTAACCATCCGACATAGTGTCGCGTATTTACCGAGTAGATGAAGTACAGCTTCTGCAGAAAGCAGAACTCTTCTCTATAGTGAGAGCGAAAAAGGTAAGCACACTTACCACTTATCACAAAGTGGAGATAAAGACAGGCAAAGACTCTACTCAAATCAAGTGGGTTTGAGTCAATGGAGACTTTTGTTCGGGAACTTTAAAGCAAATCTGAGGCATGAATGAGAATGTGCAAGAATAACCAGCGTTTGGTAACCAGTGTTTTGACAGTGTACTGTAGACTCAGGGTATACTTATTCCGAATAGGGGTTGTCTTCACATGTGGATTCTATGATAAATACATTCTGGAACCTATGAGGCATTGGTATCAAAGGCAAGTGCGCCTTGCCTGCTTGTTCGTCTAAGCAGATGTGTCGAGAGCCCTCCGTTCAGTTGTGTCCAGATTTTCTGCGCCATTCTTCATGTGTTCGTAGCTGACCATCTGTTGTTGACGGAATCCCTGATCGCATTGCCCACTATAAGCTTGCAGCTCCTTAAAAGGATCCCCAAAGTCGAGAATTTTTCGGAGAGTTCAATGGTTCTGCCAAGCCAGTTCATCCCCTATGTACTTACCTGGAATGTCACTGTGTCCTCGAGCCCCTATGCAATGGACATCATATCGTTCTGCTACCTCGAGTAGTTGACTATATACCCCAACCATTTTCGAAATGGTTATCAATTTTTAATACTAAGGAGCCTTTCTTGTACCAATTAATGTCTTCAAGGCCTAGTCGCCGTAGTCTAGTATGCAGTGTGTTGGCTTATTGGTCATGAGGTCATGGTTCAAACCCCAGGTCAGAAATCTACAACAAAATGAAATTTGAATATTTCTCCGGCGACTTCCTCTCAACAGACTTCTGGCAAAAAGGCTGAGAATAAATAAAATTGTCAAGAAAAGTTTCTCGAAAATCCGTCGCTCGGAGTCGACTTTAAACTGTACGTCCCTCTAATCATGTTTAAAATTAACACACACAACATAAATGGTGTGAGAAACTAAGTCGTAATTCTGACAAAAAGGTTGTAATGATGTAATGTAATGTCTTCAAGAAGTCGCCTTATGTGCATTAACCACGAATATCAAAGGACTGTGCAAGCTTAGAAGCTAAGCCCATCGTTATGCTCAAGAGTATGACCCTGTTTGCAAAGTTCTTGGAAATCTTGTTTGACAGCGTTGTTTCTATTAAAGACTATTTATTGTTAAAGGCCTACGATAATCTAAAATCCTTGAATAAGGCTAACAAATCTGAGAGTATTCTGCTAGTTTTGTTCTACAAATTTCTAATGCAAGCTCACCAATGTATGTTGAAAATTTTTTTCTCTTTCTCAAGTTTACTTATGTACTTCGATTAAATTTAGTTTAAATTTTTCATTCTCTCTCTTCCTACTCCTCTCTTTGTGTTTTTACAGGACGTTGGCAATGAGACGAGTGACATTTGTGATTCGAGTGTTTTGAAAAAGAAAATTGTTGTCACTTATGGACAGAGTGTACATTTGGGTTGTTTTGTCAAAATACCCGAAGTCTTGAAAAATGAACAAGTGACCTGGTATCATCATTCAAAGGATAAAGGACGGTAAGTTGCCAATACAAAAAAAAACGAAGAAAAAAAATTGAAAAGAAATAAGAGAAACGGAATATTTCGAAACAGTGATATATGATACACATAAAACAGATTCTTTTGCTTTCTTTTTTTTTAAATTGTTTTGAAATATTTTCTTCTATTTGAAGCTATGAAATCAAATATACTCCCACCAAATACATAGAAACTACAGAGAGGGGACTGGTTGTAGTATCGGTAAATGAGGCAGACGGTGGACGTTACGATTGTCATTTGGGTGGTTCCCTATTGTGTAGTTACAATATTACAGTGGATGCTCATAGGTAAGTTGAGAACCAAACAGGAGAAAGACAGTTTCATTATGTTTATTGCTTAAATATTTAATTTTCGTTTAAATTTGCACTTTTTTTTTTTTTGTTCTTTTCTAGATGCACTCCACCAAATAAGAGCAACGATTATCAGAAAATCTATTCCGATTGGTGTCATGAATTTGAAAAATATAAAACAGCCATGAAATCCTGGGAAAAGAAACAGGCGGTACGTACATATATACATACATTATTAAATTATTAAATTGTTATATTGGCTTGACAAACTGTTAATAAGAGAGTGTTAGTTGAAGACTTTATTGTTTTAACCTAATTTAGTTCAAATTAAATCGTTTATTTATTGATACCTTGTAGCAGTATTTACCACAGTAGCAGTATCCGTGCCATTGTAGGTCACAATACAAATTTATGTGAATATTTAAGTTCTTGTGGTTTATTTTCATGTGAATAGAAGAGCAAATTATTGCAAATATTTGTCTCCGGTTAATATTTTATTTATGATGCGTGTGTGTGTGTGTGTGTGTGATATAAAACAAACAAAAGGCAACAAAATAATACTCTCTCTGGATAATGTTTACTTATAATAATGATGGACTATTTAATGACCCAATTAGTTATACTAACAATCGGTAAACAATAGACGCTTTCATATCTTAAGGAGGAAATAAATTCAAAATGAAATTTTCTTAGAGTTTCAAATGAGATATGAAAGGTATGAATGTCGTACAAACGGTATTGCAAAACCAAGACATAAAACTGCAAAAATTTCTATTTCGGGCCCTCTGCACATAAGTATGGACATAGCATTCGATATTTGTCCAAATTTTTCTGGAGATTCAATCGCTCTAAAGCGGCATAAATTGTGGCTTTGCCTTACTGCAGAGAAATTTTTATTCATACATTTATCAACTAAAATTAAACAGATTTTGTACAAGTCCATGTATCCTAGATTCTAATACAGCAAAATACAAATACACGAAGCAGGAGTCGCCGTAGTCTAGTAGGTCTTATTCGATGTGAGGCCAAACCACAGATCAGACATCTCCATGAAAACGAAATACGAAAAAATATTTCTTCGGTGACTTCCTTTCAGCAGATTTCTGTCAAAAACTTTGCGGGTAAAATAGAATTGTCATGAAAAAGTTTCTCAGAAAATCTGTCGTTCGGAATAGACATAAGTGATGCGAGAAGCAAGGTTGTAATCCTGACTGAAGAGTTGTAATGACCAATTGTGTGTGTATGTTGTAACACACACACTCTAGCAGAGTTTAAACCTCAACTTTAACAAAACTTCCTCTCAGCAGTCTTCTTAGAAAAACTCTGAGGGCAAAAAAAAAATTGCCAATGAAAAGTTAATCAAACCTGTAGATCAGAATCCCGCCATCGTGAATAAAATTAGCTCACCAAACATGGGTTCTAGAAGAAGCTAGATCGCTATCCGGTCGATTGTGGCTGGCAATCGAATTTCATTCAACAAAATTATTCTCCATAGATAAGAGCGCAAGATAATCACTGAATGCCAAGTCCAGACTTTAAGCTCGAAGTCTTGACTTTAAGAATCTCCGATTAGACTTCTGTAGCTTCAGAAAAACCGCTGTCAATATCCGTGATAAGGCATTGAGAGGGTTTTGAGGGCAATTCTGTGACAGCATAAGCATCTAGGCTGGCAGGTTGTAGTAGATGATAACCGGTCAGTGCCTACAAAGGTATGGTAAACCAACAAGAAACAATCAATCCAGCCAATATTTTCTTTGACTCCAACCAGGCCACCTTGTGCGTATTGTGCTACAGGGTAACATTGAGAGGAATGGTATTGAGACTTTTTATATGCCCGCGAAAGATATCGATGCCTTAAGTAATACGTTTTCCTGATTGTAAAATGAAAGCAAGTGAGCAAAATAAATTTCATATTACGAAGAGAACTGTTTTAATTTTTTTTCTGCGTATTAATTTAGTCGCCGTAGTCTAGTAGGTAGTTTGTTGGCTTATTAGACGTAAAGCCAGGGTTCGAGCCCCAGGCCAGACATCAAAACAAAATACAAAAAGTATTTCTTCGGCGACTTCCTCTCAGCAGATTTCTGGCAAAAATTCTGAGAGGAAAATAAAATTTCCATGGAAAAGTTTCTCAAAATTCTGTCGTTCGGAGTCGACTTTAAAACTGTAGGTGCCACCACTCATGTATAAAATTAACCCACACAACTTAAGTAGTGTGAGAAACTTGGTCGTAATCCTGACTAAAGCGTTGTAATGATCAATTATGTGTTATGTATGTAATTTAGTTGAATGGTTTGTTAGGACTGTTATCTCTGCATAAATAGAATAACAAACAAACAAGGCTTTGTGCTGTTAAAGAAATTTGTTTTCTATCGAACAACAGCAAGATTTTTCGAATTCTATACTAATGTCCCATAAAATATGCATTGATTGGTGTGATTTGTGTGTCAACATCACCACTAGGCCCCTGCTTCTTCAAAAATAAACTGTAAAGTTATAGTTAATGAAGCAACTTAGTTAGTTAATTAGATGCTGTCCGCCCAAAGAAGTTGAATGAATAAACTGAGGCCACATAGGGCTTAGTTTTCTATTACCACCTGGTCTTAAAACCATTCACAGATTGTCATGAAGCGACTTAGGCTGCCAATGTCCAGGCATAACAATTCCTCCAGAATATCTATGTAGAAGATACCGAGTGCCTTTTTCTGTGCCGACCTAATGATGGATATGTACCCAACAGCCTCATTTCCTTTCTTCGCTTCTGCAGAAATCAAAACCCTTCTTGGCAGTGAGAGAAGATATATGGAACATGTTTAATGAATTGGGAAGATTAAGAGAGGCAAAGACTCTTCTCAAACCAAGTGGATTTAAGGCAATCGAGACTTTTGTTGTACACTAAAATTAAAGGAAATCTGTGTCATGCACGAGAATATCCAGGAATAACTAGAGTTTGGTAACCAATCTGTTGGCAGAGCACTGTATGGCACTCTTATTCAGAATGTAATGTAAATTATGTAATGATAAGAATGATGATCGAAACACATTATTGGAACCAGTGAGGCATTGGTATTCAAGACCAATACACCAGGCAAGCGGCGTGCTCATAATACAATGCCAGGTAATGAGGCCGACAACTGTATTAAGAGTTACTCTTTGCAGTTTAAGCAGATTTTTGGCTAATGACCCCGATAACTATAACGAGCGGTATTCTTTGGAGTTTAAGCAGATTATTGACAAGTGCTTTATCTAGGTTAGATTAGGTCAGGTTAGAGGACGTGTACTTGTCAATTAAGACTAGCACAGTACCCGGAGGTCGAATTGAGCCATTGTACAACGTCCTAGTTTCTCACACCACTGTTGTGTGTTTTATACATGAGTGGTGGGACCTACAGTTTAAAGTCGACTCCGAACGACAGATTTTTGAGAAACTTTTTCATGGCAATTTCATTTACTACCAGAGTTTTTGCCAGAAATCTGCTGAGAGGAAGTCGCCAAAGAAATACTTTTTGTATTTTGTCTTTATGTCTAGCCTGGGGCTCGAACCCTGGCTTTACGTCTAATATGCCAACACACTACCTGCTAGACTACGGCGACGACAAGAGCTTTATCTAGTTCTGATCAAATTTTATGTTCAGTTCCGCCTCTAATCCAAGCTGTCCAGCAATAGGAATTTAAAACCATGCGATTTGATTCGACGCTGTAATCTTATTGTTAGTATGTTGGCTTATTAGACATGAGGCCTCGTTTCAAACCACAGGACAGACATCTCCACCTAAATGGAATATGAAAACATATTTCTTCGCGACTATCAGCAGATTTCTGACAAAAAATCAGAGGGTAAATAAAAATTTGCCATGTTTCTCAAAGGTTTGACGTTCGGAGTTGACTTTAAACTGTAGATTCCGCCACTCATGTATAAAATTAACACACACAACATAAGTGATGTGAGAAGCTAGGTTTTAATCCTGACTGAAAACTATTTAATGGAAGAATCATTCAATAAATGACAACAACAAAGGAAAATGAATGAAAGACTGTGAATAGCCATAATAAATTGTGGTTTAAAGGCTTTAATTCTATAGTCACCACAAACAAGAATCAATAAATATTGTATTAAACAATCTTCTATTATACAGCCTTACAATGCCTTACAAATATGTATGTATGTACATACATACATATGTATTGTATGGTGGTGTATGCATGTGCATGAATTGAATTGTAAACACAATAATATCATCACAATAAATGCTTTAATAGGGCAATAAATGCATTTAATTTAATAACAATAAATTGATCATAATTATTAACATTGTTTTATTATAGTATAGTTATGGTTAGTTGTTGTTTTTGTTGTCATTATTATACGCATTATGATTAAATTGTTGAGCGTGTAAATTATTGTAAAATTGTTGTTTTATCTTTGTGGGATCAAGAAAAACCAAACAACACCTTTAGGCTGGCAACGGCACTTAAAGGGTTTAGTTAGTTAGAAGACAGGGGATGCAATTTTAATAGAGATGGGGGCCTAAGAGTTTAAAAGGAATTTGAAAACTAATTTTTATTTTTTGTTTTCTCTTTTCAGCAATGCTCGACACGCCAGAACTTTAGCCAACAGCATCCCAATGAGGTGTTTCGCAAAAATACAGTCTGATACGAACAAGGACTGAACGCCAATGCATTAACGTCCATAAAACTTTTTTATTAAACAAAACAAAACAAGAAAAATAATAAAAAATTAAAAACAATACATGAAAAACAATAGCAATATAACTGAAATTGAAAATAAAAAAATTAAATTAAATTTAAATTCAATAAAATAAGCATAACAAATACAATAAAAAAGAAATGAATAATTTTTTTAATAACAATTAATTGATTGATAATAAACAAAAGAAAAGAAAAAGCAAACAATTCAACTAAAGTTCCCGCATAATACATGTTTCAAGCAGATTATGAACAAAATTAAAGCAAAAAATAAACAAAAACAAAAAGAAAATGGAAATTTTTTTTTAACAAAACTATAAGCATTTATATTATAAATAATTAAATAAGTTTAAACACATAAGCAAATAGTAAGTAAATAAAAAAATATTTAAAAAATTCAACAAAAAAAATTTTAAAAAATATCATTCGAATCCTGAACCCATTATTCCAGCTGATTTTCAAAACTAAAAAAAAAACTCTTCAAATAAAATTTTTAAAAATAATTTTTTTAAATCTAAATTTATCATTAAAACTTACAGAATTAAAAATAATAAATAATTAAGTAACATAAAAACCAAATAATTACAATAGTTATCCAAATAACAACAACTTTTCAATTGCTTTTCATGCACTTTGGTCAGATTAGGCAAATATTTGGCATGAAAAAAAAATTATTGCTTGCACACCGTGTTCTTAAAAAAGATAAGAGAAGAATGCTGTAATCAACCTAATTTTTAATATACACAAGAAGATTTTGTAAGAGCTTTAGCCAAATACAAATCACTTTTGAACTTTTCTGTAAAATATTTGTGTGTTATGACTATTCGCTTTAACACCTACAACGAATATTTTTTTAACAAAATAAAAACACAAACAGTCGCACTTGACCATTTGAATGACAGCCAAGGCAATGCAATGAAATTCCATACTCCAAGCCACTTATACTTCAGAGAAAAAATCTGAACTTATTTAAAAAAATATTTTTTAAATCTTGAGCCAAAAAATTGGCCTCTGTTTGTAGTATATATTTGAATAAACCCTGTAAAGGATATTCTTTTCTGGAGATCTGAAACAGCAATCTGAAATTAGTTACAGAAATTTATTCTAAGCAGGCTTGTGGAAATAATTCAAGGTATGAGATATGTAAGTGGTTTTACGTACGTATGTATGATGGTTTTACGTACGCCAGTATAGCACAGATTAAAATTCTTACTAAGCTTTGGGTTTCAATTTCATTAGGTTTTAACCCTCTTTAAGTAAAGACGTTCGTTCTATTGTATTCGGACTCCACTCCGAAGTAATACCACCGTAGTTCCGGAGTGGGCACAAACAAGTCCACGAGGAGGAGGGGGGAATTTGGTTGATGTGGGTGAAGGCCCCACACACGGAGGATGTAACGACTTCCTCTATTGTGCGGAGGGTAACCGCTGAAGTAAGCGATTTTCTGCATTAGTTCCTTGCTGCTGACCCACTATCTATCTTTGACCCAATCGGTATAACACAGACTCATACCTTTCCGAAAAAAGTATGTGCCATAGTTGTTCCTTTCACCCTCCATTTTACTAACCAGTTCCACTGAGATGCATTTTCGGCTGTCTCGTTAGCCTAGCAAGTAGAGTATTAATGCCTCTACCATAACATATTTTCTGCTATCGTAACACAATCCATTCCATGAAAAAAATTTTGGTTGTATTCCATTAAAAATTGCGGACTTAAAAAATCTCCATGGGCCTTCACTTTACTACAACGTCTAGCTGTGTATTACACACTTTATACCAACGCATACTAGTCTCCCTGCGTTACCCAACTACACTTGGCAAAACTCTCGAATTACTGGAATATTTTCGAGTCATTTTTAAATAAAATTGACCATCGTCTGTAATCGCTTGTATTAAGGTCAGGTTAGTCAAACGTCCACAGAACATACGTTCGTTTTTAGAATACGAAAACCAATGAAAGCGATTACCAAAATATGATGTAATTTAGGTAAGCATTTACATTGCTTTTTATATTATAAAAACCAACGTAAGTTCTGTTACCTTCTGTGCGCGTTTGGCTAATCAGGGCTTTACAAAGAGGGAACGTTTTAATGTAGTTTAACTGCTCTCCTCGACTAGTTAGTGATAAAACTGAGTGAAAGATTTGTGTAATTGCTAAACTGCTTAGTATAAGAATTAGATTGCAACTAAGCAGTAAGCAATGTTAACCAGCAGTGCTACTTGCAAATTGCGAAGTAACTTTAAAAAAGTGTTCATAAATGTTGGTTGTCGTAATCGAGCTTCTGTAATTGCGTTGCCTTGGCCAAGCTGCTTGAGCAGATTTGTTATTCTAAACGAAAAAAAAATATATATTTTGTTTGAGTGTGTATACTTGCCGTTTCCAAAATCATATCTTATTTTTGAATTTTATTATTCATAATGCCCTTTAAATAACTCATAAAATTGTACCAATTAAAAAAATTAAATAAAACAACATACAACACTTTCATATCGTAATATTTAAAATAAAAAAGAAAAATAAAAAAAGTTAAAAACTTTAAATTGAATAATTTTTAGTAAATTAATAAGAGAAGTAATAAACAATAATTATGATGATAATACATACTAATCTAATACAAAATTAAATTACTAACTAAAAAAAATAAATAAAAAAAATAAGAAAAGTAAAAAATTAAACTCAGATTGTATTCGAAACCGTTAAGCAATGTGATTTTATAAATAATAAATAAAATAAAACAAATAAATAAATTAAAAAATTAAAATATTATTAAAGCATCTAAAACAAAGAAATTTATTAAAAAAGAAAAAATAAATCCCAGTTAGGATAAGAAAACAAGCTTAAAATATTTTCAATTTAAATAAGAATTTTGCAGATTGCAAAAAAATGGGATTGGGGTGTATATATGCCCTGAAAACACCGCTTCATTTTATAAACATTAAACAGTATAGTGACGTTAAACTTTATCCTGCCTCCTAAACTCCCAAAAGAACACATTTTCACATCCATCAATATTATGCATTATTATTATACAAATACAAATACATGTAATAAATATTAAAATAAGTTTTTTTTTATTTTTAAATATTTTTAATTAATTTTTTCTTTTTTTTATAAACAATAGTTTGTACTTAAAATTTATGTGTATATCTGTTAAGTTTCTCTGATTAGCATTTCTTTTGTATTGTCTAACGCCATACATAAATATGCAACAAAAATAATTTTTCATAAATTTGATTAGATTTGACTTCCGTGCATATTCTATGCATATTCCATGCATATTTTGTCAAAAATTAAGTTTTTTAAGCAAAAACTTTATCCATTATTTACATATTTAATTGAAACTTAATTATTAAACAAAACTTTATAATAAATTGAGAACAAAACAACAAATAAGCATTTAAACAAAAACAAAAAGAAAACAAATCAAATATTTAATTAAACAGTATCTTCCGTTTTAATATAAAAAAAATTGTGCATTTATATTTAAGCAATTTTAAGTTTTAAATAATATTGTATTAACAATTAATAAAGAAATAACTTTTAAAATTAAAAAAAAACAACAACAAAATGATTTGTATTGAATTCTTAATAAAAAACGGATATTAACCGAACACTCACCTTAGTCTAGTGGGTATTGTGCTGAGGTTACGGTTCAAATCACAGATCAGACAACTGACTCAAAACGAAATTTGTAAAATATTACTTCCGCTACTTCTGACAAAAACTCTGAAAAGTTTCTCAAAAATTTTTCGTTCGGGATCGACTTAAAACTGTAGGTACCACCACTCGTGTATAAAATTCGCACAGACACAACACTGGTGCTGTGAGAAGCTAGGTATTAATCTTGACTAAAGACTTGTAATGACCCATTATGTACAGGGTGGCTGATATATATTGCAACCAACTTCAGGTTGTTATCATTTGTAAACCGCTCGTCTGACAGCTGACAGATTTATTCCAGTGGCAGTTCATTTTGTTATTTACAAGCTTACAAAAGCATTTTGATCTATTGCATTCAGAAAAAAAGTTATTCATGATGGAATTCAAGCGTGATAGTGTGATTGAATTATATTTGGCTGGGAAACAACAGGTGGCTTTCGTTAGAGCCCTCCAGCATTTAAATGTGAATAAATCTTTTGTTGCTCGTACCATTTCTCATTACCATGATACTGGCAGTGTTGCATCGCGTCAAAAATGTGGACGCAAAAAAAACGGTAACAACACCAGAAATGATCCGAAAACTGAAGGCCAGATTTGATCGAAATCCACGCCGCAGTGGTAGAAAAATTGCTCGTGAGCTGAACATATCTCGAGAACGGATGCAACACATATTAAAAAATGAGCTTGGACTAAAGCCATTGAAGTACCAAAAAGTGCAAGAGCTCACCGATGGGCAAAAAAAAGTTAGACTGGAAAGAGCCAAGGAGTTACTTCGCTTGCACGAAAGTGGCCAGTTACCGAATTTGGTTTTCTCCGATGAGAAGCAAATTGAGCAGTTTGTGAACAAACAAAATGATCGGGTTTACTTGACAAAGAGGTCAGCAGGGGTCAAAATAAATGCCGAACATTATCGGGAAAATGTCTTAAAGACAGTATTGAAGCCCTGGGCAGACAAGCATTTCGGCCGCAGACCATGGACATTCCAACAGGACTCAGCACCACCGCACTCAGCACGCGTCAACCAAGAATGGCTTAAAAAGGAGGTTCCTCGCTTCATTTCTACCGCACAATAGCCACCAAAATCTCCGGATCTCAATCCGTTGGACTTTTGCGCCTGAGGCATTTTGGAGAGTAAGGTTCTCACTAAAAAATACCAAAGTGTCGAACAAATCTAAACTGATTCTAAAATTTGATGTTATTTCCAACATTTTTTGCTTTTGAACAATAAAATTAAAAAAATTATTAAAAATTATAGCGCTTTACTTTGTTGCATTATATATCAGCCACCCTGTATGTACGTATGTATGTAGAACAATAGAGGGAAACGTAGAGGCGTACTAACTAGCACTGAAGGGATCGGAGATGTCTAAGGAGGAATGTAGGTAGGTAGAAGTCATGAACGGACACACTTAGGCCGCCCACAGGGTCCATTGTGATACCACAGTTCATCATTTCCCCCTATTCTAGGGACCACTCGGAGCTTCCGATGAAGCGACTCAGATTGCCAATATCCATACATGACAGTTCATCTGTATCCTCCATGTAGTAGACACCCAGGTACCTCTTTCTTCGACCAAGTGCCGGGCATGTGCACGGTAGATGAAGAATTGTCTCTTCTTTGGAGTTTAGGCAGAGTCGCTGTGCGCCTCCTATCCAGCCTTGGCCAGACCTTTTGCGCCGCTCTGCCCTTATCCGAAGTTGCCTACATTCCGTTGACGAGATCTACGGTTGCATTGTCAATTATAAGTTTGCATGTAATCAAAGGGATCACCAATGTAGAGAATTCATTAGAGAGTTCCATGGTCGTGCCCCTTCTGGCCAGTTCATACGCTCTGCAATCTAAGGAGGAAACAGTGGAGGGAATATAGGCTGCCCTACAAGAATAATTTTTTAAATTAGAAAAATCCCAGCATAGAATTCAACATATCTGGTTGGAAAAAAAAGAAAAGATTTTTCTTCAGAAACTTCCGTTAAAAGCTTCATTGTGATTGTCCTGGAACAAAAAACCCCGGGTAGTGCTTCAATTACTTACAAGATTTAGATTAGAAGACAACAGACGGGATATATGCTTTCCTAAAAGAATACTCTTCCAAATTGGAAAAAGCCGGCAAGGAATTAAATAAACCTTGTTTGGATCAACATATCTGGTTGGCGAATTTCAAAACTGCTGTGTCCAGCAGTGGACAGCGGAGTAACCAGAACTATTGACTGTTTCGCTTTAAAACTCAGTCTGCTCCACTATGATTACTGCAGAATCTGCCATAATGTGTAGTAAACAGAATCGGTACAACACCTTTTGCAGCGCAGTGTTCCACTAGAACTCCTGTTAGAATGGAAACCGTTCTCTTGTTGAAGCCAAGTAGTTTCCTAGTTCTTCCGCTATCCACTGCTGGACACAGCAGTTTTGAAATTCTCACTCGCTGCAGAACAAGCGTAATCGGTTTTTGGGTGACAAAACGTTTGAAAATCTAGACATAGTGGCGAACGAGCCACTGAGGGCAACTGGCCGGTTTCATCCGGAGCTCGTGGTGGCTCAAATCCAGCACTAATGGATCATGACCGGGGTGCTTACCTCACACTGGATAACACAATATGCCACATTGGCCACCGAGTGAACTTGCCAAGCTAACCGCTAACCTAACCTAAATAATCGAACACAATGCAATTAATATACGACCGTTTATACAGAAAATTTCAAGTGAATGAAAAGAGTAGAATATCTCGCTAAAGATAGTAAAGATTGACAAATCAATTTGCTTGTGATGTAAGGCCATACCCTTTGCATGAATAACAGGTAAAGGTTAATAAACATCTCAATCAGTGGCCAGTTTACATCAGAGCTGATCGTGCTCTCAAAACTATTGTACAGAATATCCCATGTGATAAGAGCTGTGTGCCACATAGTGTTATCCTCTTGAAACAATATGTTGTAGATGTCCAGATTATACAATTCAGGCCAAAGTGATCGTTGACTGTGATGGCCAATGTCGTCTTCAAAGATGCCCAAAATCCTCAACAAACATTAACTTCTTCGTGATGCATTGAATGCTCTTGGATTCTTAAGATGACCATTAAACAACCATTTTTACACACTAGAACTGTTTAAATTTTATTACGACTGCAAAAATTTTGTTTTTACAATAAAAACAAGAAAAAAAATAAAAACTTTTTGGTTGATAGGCTTGTAATAACAAATGGAAAGAAATGAAGAATCGCTTACAGTGGCATTATTGGAAATCATTGAAAAAATTGCCTGAAATTTCTTCATTACCAGTCAATCAGTCAATGATATCAACGAGTGCGTCTTCTGCCATTCGCACGCTTTGCCGTCTGCCATACTGAGCTAGATTTCCTTGATGCTACGGATACGCGTTTCTTTGTATTCACTTTTGTTTTGCTCGACTCCCACCACGATGGGCCCTCAGAAAATGAGGAACTCATAATATTCTGGCTGACATTTTTGGTATCAAACGGGGTGTGATAATAGACTGTAAAAAGCGAACGAGCTCTCTCAGTTCTTTCTCTAGTATCGTAAGGTTTCACTTCCAAAGTCTCTTCACTGTATACGTTTCTTAGGAAAGGAAATGCTTCTCTCACTTCGTGTTCTGTTATTGCTTTGTCGTCTTGCTTGACAACGGTCTGAGTAGTAGCATTTTTCGTATACAAATTTTCGGGATCACCGGCAATATTGTCATAAAATTTTGAAATACGAGACAAATCCTCCTTCTTCTCCAATTCACCTTTAGTGGGCCATTTGAGAGCAGCGCCGTAACCAGTAAACGGATATTCATCGAACGGTTTGTTCAAGAAGGGCGTAAAAATTTTCTTAAACGGATTATTTGTTAGTTGATTGAAGAGTTGCTTCATAAAACGTTCAGGATTTTGCCAACTTCCCAAACATTTCAGATTATGGTCGATATGATAAGGATTCAATGTGGTGCCGAAATTGCTTGTTGCTAAAATATATTGCAGCATACGCAATTCTGGAAAGCAGGCCAGATTGTGTCTTACATTCAATTTCGTTAAATATTTTCCTTGCGGACTTCGTTGATAGTTTTCCAAGATTTTTATTAATTTTTGGCATTTAATTTGCCTGTGCACCTTGTCACATTCATATGTAGTAAATGGCACATATGGCATGTTGCAACATCTTCTTTCCATTTCTTTGGATTTGTTATTAAAGCCGTAGAAATTTAGAAAATTTTTAAATTTTTTCTATTTTATCGGGAAATGCCAAAGAGCTGAAAAAATGTTCACTATTGCACTGAAGGTGTGTAGTGTTTTAAAGTGTGACAATTTCTTTTTGAAAACTTATTTGTCTTCTAATACACCCTGTGTTAAGGGAAAGCCAGTCTTGCCAAATAAAATCAATAAGGATCCTATTGAGGCATTGGAAAGCCTCAAGGGGAGGACCTAATGCCTGTGTGACATAGTTTGGTGCGATTCAGTGATTATGGTCGCATGATGTAGGGAGTAATTGATGCGACTTGAAGACTTATGTTGGGTTATAGGCTACGTCGCAGAGTTTGTTTGTGAGGGAAACGTCCTAAACTATCAGAAATATTCAGGGTCTTTATGCCAACACGTAAATTTTAGCATTTGCTCTCATTCAGGTTTTTTTTTTTAAAGTGGACTCATTCTTTTTTTTTTTTGCTCAAAAGAAAGCTTATATAATTTCCTTTAAGGCCTTTATAATCGCTTAATGGGATGCGAGTGGGATATCTATCAAAAAAATTAATTTTTAATTCAAGAATAAGATTTTTCAATATTTGGCATGAAAACGTACTACCTAAATGATCTTAAAAAAGTATTTGCATTCTAAGGACATTCGGAAATTAGTTTTTTACAAACAGTGTTAAAATTAGGACGTGCGTTATTTACTAATTACTTACATAATTAATCTTCACAATGGCTTCGGCTTCCAAAAAGGAAATGTTTTTGTTGTAATCCCTTAAACAAAAAGAAGCACAGATCATCCGATATGCTAAATATTTCCGACAACTTATTGAAAAATTTCCCAACGCTTTCAAAACGTTTGCTAATTTGTGGATCGTGCAGGGAAATGATGGGAAAGTTGGACATATTACCGGTTATTCCAGATGAGAACAAAATCAATTCTGAAAATGATAACAGTTCTGCAGGAGATGATGGTTGTTCTAACTTTTCAGTAGAACCTATAAGACCTTATAATGAGTGCCAAAATCAACATCACAAGGATGCAGTAGAAGCTTTTAAACAAATAAACAAGAAGTACAAAACGTCGCAGAGTAGATCTGAAAGAATTCAACTTCTTACTCTTGCCCCATCGTCATGGAGTTGTTCAAAAATAATGACCGAGTTTGGAACGTCTCAACGAAAAGCAAGAATTCCTTAAAACTTGGTTGCTGAGCATGGGATTCATGCACTTCCAAACGAGAAGTAGGGAAAACTTTAGCGTGCGAAACTGAAGCTCTTGTAACTTAATTTTATCATAAAATATTGAAATAATATTGAAAAATCTTATTCTTGATTTAAAAAACAATTTTTTTGATAAATATCCCACTCGCATCCCATTAAGCGATTATAAAGGCCTTA
This sequence comes from Sarcophaga variegata, assembly GCA_932273835.1. Taxonomy (NCBI): domain Eukaryota; kingdom Metazoa; phylum Arthropoda; class Insecta; order Diptera; family Sarcophagidae; genus Sarcophaga; species Sarcophaga variegata. Next base: position 18,778,234 of record OW026360.1, read on the forward strand.
AAGGAAATTATATAAGCTTTCTTTTGGGGGAAAAAAATGGGCCCATTTTGAAGAAAGATATAAAAAAATTAATTTTTAAAAAAAATATAAAAAAATTTTTTAAAAAATTAAAAAATTTATTTTTGGAAAGATTGAAGAAATAGCTATCTAATATTTTCCTAGGACCAATTGGTGAAAAGTTACACACATTTTAAAAAACCCTGTATGACCAAAATGTCCAACTTTGGTCCCCTCTAACTCCGGCAGTTCTTGACTGATAGAGCTGAAAATTTGTGTCTGGCGTACTATCCAATAGTACTAACCTTGGTGTAAATTTCATCCAATTTTCATCGGAAGACATCGATTTTAAAAATTGGGTCACTTGACACGAAATTCCCCATTGGCATTGGCGTTGTAGTGGATGTCAGAAAGTTGGTGCTGAGTTTTATCGTTTTTATAGAAACAACTTTTTACAAATTCAAAATAATCTCAGCCATTTAAATGATCAAATTAATGCGTATGGAAAACTTTTCAATGATTTTAAGACCTTAGATGGTTTACAATCACCGATACCTTCTCCAACTCGCCGAAAAAGCCCCAGATTTGTAAATAATGAAATTGCGTCTACTTCTACATCTAGCGTCGGGTCAACAGTCAATATCCAAAAAACTCCAAATTATATCGAAAAGGAAGGTTTTATTGATAATTCTAGCCAGTTAGCAGGTTCAAAAGAAGTCTTTCCCATGCCTAAAAATTTAGATAATATACCTGATACTGATCGAAATAAATTGCTCCCCAAACAATCAATAACCATATTGCCGGTCGACTCTACCCGTTTAATTAATTTGAATGCTGCATCTCCTGTTCCATCGCCCTTAATTCAAAATGCTTCAGCAATGAATAATCAAATAGGTTCTGCTGAAAATCATCCAAAGGAGTTGCGAACTATTCCCCCTAAGAAAACAATATTTGCTACACGGTTCGCAATTAATACGAATGCTGATGATATGAAATTCTGTATTCTATCGAAAATCAGAAATTGCAACCCAGATGATATTCTTATTTTCAAAATAAATGCGAGAAACAGGGCATCATTTAAAATAATTGTTCCTGATAATCTGTTCCAGCAAAGCGTTAATCCGGAATTTTGGCCTAAAAATGCTATAGTTCGGGAATTTATCTACAGTGAAAGAAATATTGCTCGTCTTCCTCACATTGGTGATACAAATCAAAAAAACTAATTTCCATTGTTTATCAAAATGTTAGAGGTATTAACTCGAAATTATCTCCAATTTATTGCAATAGTTATGGCTTTAATTACCATATAATAATATTCACCGAAACTTGGTTAACTAGTAAAATTAATAATTCTGAAATTTTTTGCCCTAAATACCAGGTCTTTAGGAAAGATAGAGAAAGTTGTGTGCAATACAATACGAAAAATCTGGAGGCGGCGTATTAATTCCCATATCAAATGAATTCTCATCTGAAGAAGTTAGTCTTAATGAATTTCTACATATTGAGTTTTTATGCGTATTAGTTAAAATTTATAAACAATCCTTATTCATTGTTTGCGTGTACATTCCACCTAATTCACCACTCACTGTCTATGAAGATCACTTAAATGCGATTGAAACACTTCTGAGTAAAGTAAACACAACGGATCTAGTACTATTAATAGGAGACTTTAATATGTCACACACATCATGGAAGGCTGTTCCAGACTCAAACTATTTAATCCCCATTGGTTCTTCGGAGTCCTCGGCAAATATAATTAACTGTTTACTTGAGAACTGTCTTTTTCAAATTAATTCCATTCCAAATGATTTTGATAAAATGTTGGATCTTGTGTTTGTTAGTGATTCATCGGACTTCTCAGTTATTCGTCATACGCCTATCTCCAATCCCGAAGACAAATATCATCCGACGTTGAAATAAACTTCTTCCATCATCCTTTCCTTCAAACAAATAATTTAACTCATAAACAGAACACATTTTGTTTCAATTTAACTAACCACTATAAATTGCATCTTCAACTATCTGAAATCGATTGGATAAATGAATTATCTGGCTATGGCAATGATTTGGACCAGTGCATTATGAAATTTTATCAACATGCTTTCTTAGCATGTGTGCCAAAAGTTTTACCACATTCTAATCACGGTCCGCCCTGGAATACAAAATATCTTTCAAGATTAAAAAACAAGAAAAATAAATTGTATAAAAATGTTGAAAAGGATAGATCATTAATAAATTATTCCAAATACTGCTTAGTAAGATCTGAATATACCATCGCCAACCAAAGGGCTTATAACATCTACTTAATTAAGGTAAAAAACAAATTGAAGAGTGATCCTAAATCATTCTACAAATTTGTTAATTCTAAACGTCGAGCAGCGGATTATCCTTCTGTTATGAAGCTTGGTAGTCATGAATCCTCAGATAATAAGGTTATAAGTGACTTGTTTGCGGAATTTTTTGCTTCTACTTACTCATCATCTACATTTAACGTCAATAATCAAAATTATATTCCTGAAGCAAAGGCCTTTGATATATCTTTTATTGATCAACGTACTGTTTCCAAGTATATACAACAATTGAAATCTTCGCATGTAGTTGGTCCGGATGGGGTTCCTAGCAGTATTTTAAAACACCATTTTCAATTATTGAGTACTCCATTAACCTACTTATTCAATCAATCGCTTAAATTGGGCTATTTTCCTTCCTTTTTGGAAACAATCATTCATCATTCCACTGTTTAAATCAGGATCTAAAGCTGATATTTCAAATTATAGAGGAATTGCTAAACTCAACATTATACCAAAATTGTTTGAAAAACTCCTATGAGATACACTGTCATTTCAAGCATCGTCTATTTTATCTGCTTCCCAGCATGGATTCTGTAAGTCTCGATCAACAATCCCAAATCTTCTTGAATTTACAACTTTGGTAAATGATGGATTTATTGTAGGCAAACAAACTGACATCATTTATATCGATTTCAGTAAGGCATTTGATAAAGTAAATCATAACTTACTCGTTCATAAGCTTAATCAACTTGAATTTGGTTCATCTTTATTGAATTGGATTAATTCGTATTTAGTAGACAGAAAACAGTGCGTTAAATTCAGGAATACGCAATCTAACTTTATTGATATGATATTATATGTGCTTCACTCGATCATCACCAACCAATGGATTTTACACAATGAATGGTGCCTAGTTAATACCTTTAACGATTTATGGATAGTTTTCGATTGTAAATTGGACTTCAGAAATCATATTACATCAAATGTTAGCAAAGCTACATGTACCCTGGGATTTATCAAACGATGGGCTAAAGAGTTTTCTGATCCTTATGTTACTAAGCAATTGTTTACCACACTGGTTCGACCAATTCTTGAATATGGATCTGTAATATGTGACCCTCAATACGCTGTACACTCTGACAAAATTGAATCAGTTCTAAAACAGTTCTTATTATTTTGTCTTCGTGGTTTAGGGAATGGATGGGATCCTAATGAAAGGTTACCACCTTATGAAAAACGCCTAGCACTCATTAAATTACCAACTTTAAAGAGTCGTCGTAAAATGCTAAATGCTGTCTTTCTTCTGAAGCTGATTAATGGTGTTATCAACTCTCAATTTCTTCTAGAAAGACTTTCCATAAAAGTACCTGTTCGTCCGACAAGATACCATAATTTCTTAAATATGAAATATTACACAGTTAACTACGCGAACTTCGTTCCATTTCGTAGAATCTGTAATGATTTTAATAGTCTGTATCTTCATATAGATTTTAATAAAAGTATTGAATCCATTAAAAAGGATATAATTTTACAATTAAACACATTTAATTAATAATTTCAATGTTGTCTCTTTTTAACTTATTTTTTGAATTGAAATCATAATAATAATAATTCTGGGGGGTTACTCCGTAACTCGATTCGAAAAGTAAAAGTATTCGAAAGGTGTTTCCGATAAGTAAATAAAAGCGTACTCTGTAAATCGTTCGAAAATTTTCATAGTAAAACAAAAAATAAACTTGGCAGTACCTTAAGAATATAAAGAAATTTATAAAAAAAATATTGAAAAACAAAAGAAAACCGAATTCATTAAATATATATATGTATGTATGTATATCTATATACGTATGTATATCTATATACGTATGTATATCTATATATGTATGTATATCTATATATATATATGTATTTATATCTGAAACACAAAAGAAAACCGAATTCATTAAATATATATATGTATGTATGAATATCTATATACGTATGTATATCTATATATATATATGTATTTATATCTGTAAGCTAATTATTTTTGTGTCCAGACTCTAATCCCTCCTAATTTTCTTCAACTAAATACTGAGTTATCACTGGTGAACTTGATTGTGGATTTGAATCAAAGTGTTTAATTGGGCTACCATTTTTATAGTCTGCCCAAACCTAATAAAAGTTAAAATCTTTAATAACCCCGCGATAGATCGCAGTTAAATATTTGGATCTATCTAAGCTTACTTTTTTCCAAACTTAAACATCTCGCTGCGGTGGACCAAGTGAAACCAAATCTGTTCTTTGGTTGGTATATACAATTCTTTTTGACTCACTCCATTTAGATTGTTTAAAACATGTTATTTTATGTTTATTTTGCAATGTATTTGCATTAATTTACTTATATTTTAAATTTATTATTAGTTGTCACCAACACAATTGCTAACGAAGAATTTTCGAATATTTTATGCTCGTTTTCGTAATACAGAGTAACAGAATTTTTTGTTCGTACGAAAGGAAAAAAAAAAAGGTAGCACTTTCGAAAATTTTCCGTACTTTCGTATTACAGAGTACAATTTGTTCGAATACGTACATTTTACTTTTCGAATCGAGTTACGGAGTAACCCCCCTGAATTGATATAGAAAATGAATTGAAATATAAAATATAATAGTCTGTAAGGATTTTCCATAGACTTACATAAATAAAAAAAAAAAATAAAATAAAAATAAAATATATAAATATATTATATATATATATAATATATAAAATAAAAATATATATAATATATAAAACAATTATTCGGCCAAATAAATACGTAACGGTGTAACTTGAAGACCCGCTTAGCATCTGGCAACCGGAAACCGGTGATGGTTTCTCTTGGCTTAAACCAATAAGAAGTCAATAGGCTGTATAGCACTTGAAATGTGGAGATAAAGTTATTAAACGCCGTTGGACATAACCGGTAATGCCACCGAAGAGATGCCGAAGCCACAAGACTGACACTTCTGACAGCAGCCTTACTATCACATAGCATTGCTATGTTTCGTCTTTCGCACATCCTTTCCAAGCTGAAGTAAGCGAGTTTCTGCATTAGTTCCTTGCTGCTGACCCACTATCTATCTTTGACCCAATCGGTATAACACAGAATCATACCTTTCCGAACAAAGTATGTGGCATAGTTGTTCCATTCACCCTCCATTTTACTAACCAGTTCTATTGAGACGCATTTTCGGGTGTCTCGTTAGCCTAGCAAGTAGAGTATTAATGCCTCTACCATAACATATTTTCTGCTATCGTAACACAATCCATTCCATGAAGAAAATTTTGGTTTTATTCCATTAAAAATTGCGGACTTAAAAAATCTCAATGGTTCTTCACGTTACTACAACATCCAGCTGTGTATTACACACTTTATACAAAGGCATACTAGTCTCCCCTGCGTTATTATAAAAATAAGAACAAAACAACAAATAAGCATTTAAACAAAAGCAAAAAGAAAACAAATCAAATATTTAATTAAACAGTATCTTCCGTTTTAATATAAAAAAAAATTGTGCATTTATATTTAAGCAATTTTAAGTTTTAAATAATATTGTATTAACAATTAATAATGAAATAACTTTTAAAATTAAAAAAAAAAACAACAAAACAAAATTGATTTGTATTGATTTCTTAATAAAAAACGGATATTAATCGAACGCTCACCTTAGACTGAAGTCGCCGTAGTCTAGTAGGTAGTGTGTTGGCTTATTAGACGTAAAGCCAGGATTCGAGCCCCAGGCCAGACATCAAAACAAAAAATATTTCTTCGGCGACTTTCTCTCAGGCGACTTTTTTCTGGCAAAAATTCTGAGAGTAAATAAAATTGCCATGAAAAGTATCTCCCAAAAAAATCTGTCGTTCGAAGTCGACTTTAAACTGTAGGTCCCACAACTCATGTATAAAATTAACACACACAACATAGTGACCAATTATGTATGTATGTCACTTTAGTGTAATAGGTAGTGTGCTGAGGCCATGGTTCAAACTACAGATCAGACATTTGAATCAAAACAATATTTGAAATATTTTTTTTTTCTACAATTCCGTCAGCAGGTTTTTCGGTCAAAAAAAAAGTTTCTCAAAAATCGTTCGTTCGGAATCGACTTAAAACTGTAGGTTCCTCTACTCATGCATAAAATTCGCACACACACAACATGAGTGCTGTAAGAAGCAAGTTTGTAATCCTGACTACAGAGTTGTAATGACCCATTATGTCTGTACGTATGAATGTAGAACAATAGAGGGAAACGTAAAGGCGTACGAATTAGCACTAAAGGGATCGGATATGTCTAAGGAGGAAGGCAGGTAGGTAGAATTGGCTAACATACTTTGGCCGCACACAGGACCCATTCTGATACCACAGTTCCTCATTTTCCCCTTTTCTAGGAACCATTCGGAGCTTCCAATATCCATACATGACAGTTTATATGTATCCTCCATGTAGTAGGCACACAGGTACCTCTTTCTCCTCCAATCAAGTGCCGGACATGTGCACAATAATCTCATCTTCCTGTTCATCTCCACAGCTTCTGCAGAAATCAGTTGCAAGGTGTCCAAGACCAATACGCCTCGCATGCGTTCCTATAATGCAATGCCCCGTAATAACCCCGATAACAGTGCCGAGCCTACTTCTTTGGAGTTTAAGCAGAATCGCTCTGCCCTCATCCGAAGTTGCCCACATTCTGTTGACGAGAACTACGGTTGCATTGTCAACTTATAATTATAAGTTTGTAGGTACCCAAAGGGATCCCCAATGTAAAGAATTCATCAGAGTTCGATGGTCGTGCCCCTTCTGGCCAGTTCATCCGCTCTGCAATCTAAGGAGGAAACAATGCAGGGAATATAGGCGTCCCTACAAGAATACTTTTCCAAATTGGAAAAAGCCAACATGGAATTAAACAAACCGTCTGGATAACCATATCTGGTTGGCAAAAAGTGTCCAAAAGTGCACAGCAGCAGATCTAGGTACCTAATTAAGTTCGAGAAAGATTCGTATTCTAATAGGAATTCGGGACTCTGCGCTATTGCCTGTTTCGCTGGAAAACTCAGTCTGCTCCACTATGATTACTGCAGAATCTGCCATAATGTGTAGTAAGCAGAATCGTACAACACCTTCTATGCAGAGCACTCGCAGAGCCTGTCAGGGAAACTACCAATAGCGCAGTGTTCCACTAGCACTCCTGTTAGAATGGAAACCGTTCTCTTGTTGAACTCAAGTAGTTGCCTGGTTCTTCCGCTGTCCACTGCTGGACACAGCAGTTTTGAAATTCTCACTCGCTGCAGAACAAACGTAATCGGTTTGTGGGTGACACAACGTTTCAAGATCTGGACATGATGGCGAACGTAACATTAAAAGAACTGGCCGGTTTCATCTGTCGAGATTCCAGAATGCATCATCATTCGTGAGTGCCCTGCATTTCGAAACAGACATCCACGGTTTTTGGGTGACAGAACGTTTGAAAATCTAGGCATAGTGGCGAACGTCCCACTGAGGACAACTGACCGATTTCATCTGGTTCTTGGGATGGTTCAAATCCACCGCTAACAGATCAATAGAATGGGGCTTAATTCACACTGGGTCACACAATGGGCTATATAAACCATCGAGTGAACTTGCCAAGCTACCTGCTAACAACTGCAACCGTTTATACAGAAAATTTCAAGTGAATGAAAAGAGTAGAATATCTTGCTAAAGATAGTAAAGATTGACAAATCAATTTTCTTGTAATGTAAAGCCCTACCCTTTGGATGAATAACAGTAAGCTAAAGATCAATAAACATCTGATTTGGTGGCCAGTTTACATCAGAAATGATGGCGCTCTCAAAACGATTGTACAGAATATCCAATGTGACAAGAACTGTGTGCCACATAGCGTTGTCCTATTGAAACAATATGTTGTTGGTGTCCAGATCATACAATTCAGGCCAAAGTGATCGTTGACTGTGATGGCCAACATCGTCCTCAAAGAAGCCCAAAATCCTCAACAAACATTAACTTCTTCGTGATGCATTGAATGCTCTTGGATTCTTAAGATGACCATTAAACAACCATTTTTACACACTAGAACTGTTTAAATTTTATTACGACTGCAAAAATTTTGTTTTTACAATAAAAACGGATAAAAACTTTTTGGTTGGTAGGCTTGTAATAACAAATGGAAAGAAATGAAGAATCGCTTACAGTGGCATTATTGGAAATCATTGGAAAAATTGCCTGAAATTTCTTCATTACCAGTCAATCAGTCAATGATATCAACGAGTGCGTCTTCTGCCATTCGCAATCTTTGCCGTCTGCCATACTGAGCTAGATTTCCTTGATGCTACGGATACGCGTTTCTTTGTATTCACTTTTGTTTTGCTGGAATCCAACAACAATGGGCCGTCAGAAAAAGCGGCTCTCATAAGATTCTCTTTGACATTCTTGGTATCAAACGGGGTGTGATAATAGACTGTAAAAAGCGAACGAGCTCTCTCAGCTCTTTCTCTAGTATTGTTAGGTTTCACTTGGAAAGTCCCTTCACTGTATAAGCGTCTTAGGAAAGGAAATGCTTCTATCACTCCGTGTTCTGTTATTGCATTGTCGTCTTGCTTGACATCGGTCTGAGTAGTAGCATTTTTCGTATACAAACTTTCGGGATCACCGGCAATATTGTGATAAAATTTTGAAATATCAGACAAATCCTCCTTCTTCTTCTGCAATTTACCTTTAGTGGGCCATTTGAGAGCAGTGCCGTAACTAGTAAACGGAAATTCATCGAACGGTTTGTTCAAGAAGGGCGTAAAAATTTTCTTAAACGGATTATTTTTTAGTTGATTGAAGAGTTGCTTCATAAAACGTTCAGGATTTTGCCAACTTCCCAAACATTTCAGATTATGGTCGATATGATAAGGATTCAATGTGGTGCCGAAATTGCTTGTTGCTAAAATATATTGCAGCAGACGCAATTCTGGAAAGCAGGCCAGATTGTGTCTCACATTCAATTTCGTTAAATATTTCCCTTGCGGACTTCGTTGATAGTTTTCCAAAATTTTTATTAATTTTTGGCATTTAATTTGCCTGTGCACCTTGTCACATTCATATGTAGTAAATGGCACATATGGCATGTTGCAACATCTTCTTTCCATTTCTTAGGATTTGTTATTAAAGCCGTAGAAATTTAGAAAATTTTTAAATTTTTTCTATTTTATCGGGAAATGCCAAAGAGCCGAAAAAATGTTCACTATTGCACTGAAGGTGTGTAGTGTTTGAAAGTGTGACAATTTCTTTTTGAAAACTTATTTGTCTTCTAATACACCCTGTGTTAAGGGAAAGTCAGTCTTGCCAAATAAAATCAATAAGGATCGTATTGAGGCATTGGAAAGCCTCAAGGGGAGGACCTAATGCCTGTGTGACATAGTTTGGCTCGATTCAGTGATTATGGTCACATGATGTAATTGATGCGTCTTGAAATATTATGCTGGGCTATAGGCTACGTTGCAGAGTTTGCATCAGACACGTCAGTGTCACAATTTGTTGTAGGAAAAGTCCTTTCCCAAACTAAGTTAGAAACACATCCTTGCTGAGAAAGTTCATAGGCCGCTAGCTGTAGCAGTGCAATTGGTACAAGGTGTAGTTATTGTCCTAGTGCGGCTTGATGGATTTATTCCAATTGCGACAGAATGCCGCATCTTGTTAGCAATTGTTCTCTCTGAGCCAATTCTATACTGTGTGAGGACTGCCTTGTCGGATTTTAATCTGAATAGAGTTCTTTACGCTGAAAGTACAGATAACAGGTTTTAACAACCCTTCAGTCAGGACTATGATCTAGATTCTCTCACCACTTGTGTTGTGTGTGTAAATTATGTTCGCGAGTGGCGTAATTCAAAGTTTAAAGTCGACAGATGTTAGAGAAACTTTTTTCAGGGCAATTTTTTACTTGCTCTCAGAGTTTTGGTAGTCGCCGAAGCAATAATTTTTTAATATTTCTTTTTGTTGGAGATGTCTGACCTAGGGTTTGAATACCCACATCGAATAAGCCTGCACACTATTTACTGGACTACGGTGGCTACCCAAGATATATAACTCCTGACCTTTAATGCTCAACAATTCTAAGCGTTTTATAAACATGTTCTGTTTAAAAATGGGTGACGAAAAGGCTTTCGCCTGAAGTTGGAAGTATTTTGAGTAGATTAAACGCAAATACTACGTATCGACCAGAAACACGAAGACAAGTTGTTGTGAAAGCAGACATTATGCACTGCCTCGACGTATATTTTAACCATTCTATCCAGATTGGCGATTTTTTTTTTTTTTTTTTTTTTTTTGTAGCTAACGATTTCACCAAATTTTGCTCTGTATGCGATCGACTTAAATACTCAGTTATTGTACAGCTTACGCTGAATACTTTCAAGACATCCATTACTCTGTATCTGTAATCAGCATTCTACCCCATTTTAAGTTCACAGAGGGAATATACTCGATATCTAATGCTACAAACACAATAAAGACAACGCAACGCAACGCAACGCAGCAAATACAGCGTTGCCTTTAATCCATTAACGCCCAAATGAGAATCACAAACAATTTTTAAAATTCAATCTTTATTTCTAGATTTCAATAACATTTTTTATAGCACTGTAAAAGAAAAAAAATATTCTAATTTGTGTTTTTTGAGGTGTACTAAGTTTAGTACAATGGGCGGTTACGTGTGGTATTTTGCAAAACGTCCTCTTTCCAAACAAAGTGTTTTCAGGCACTTACAACATGACGTTTTAACTCGATTTGAGCATAGGACACATCCAAGTTGATTTGGAATTTTTTGGGGGTTGTGGCCATTATTTTTTTTCTTTTCCTTCAATTCTGGAAGATGTTTGCCTACATTTATTGTCATTTTTGTCACTGAGATATGTTCGATATATGTCTGCGAAACCATAATTGATCCACATGATTATTAGGGTTTGCAATGTTATATAGTCTCCATGCATTTGAAACAGTCAAGTCCACTAAATAAGCAAACAAGACCCACCACCACTTTCTACCTTTTACAGCAATTCAATACATTCCTATGGACTGGTCCATCTGATCTGCCCCTCCCATAGCCTCAGTATGTTTTTGATCTGGAGGAGATGGGAAAAACGAATAAACGGTAGCACATTTTCTCCAACTTAGGGACTAAACACTAGTTTCAATTCTTCTTTTTTTTCTGAACATTCCGTGAAGTAGATGACGCGATCGTTTGTAGGGAGGGGCTCATCGCCATCGCTACTCCATACATCTTCAACCGTAGGTCTGTAAGTAACCGACTCTATATTACCGGGCATATCTCGAAGTAGTTTATTTTCATATAATTCATCGTATCCACCTTCCTCTTCGTCAGTGAGAACATCTAAATCGGGTGGCAGCATAACTACATCGTAAGTAACGTCATTTTCATTAGCTTGGCTAATAATGCCACCTATTGCCTCTTCCAACCCAAAATAGTTTTTGCTACGTCGGTTCGCCATTTTATATCTTTCAAAGTATTTTTTAATTAATAACAAGACGCTATTCAAAAAAAAGCAATCAAAAAACCAGGAAAAACTTTTATTCTAAAGCACAATGCCGGAATGAAAACGTCTTCACTGTACTATTATTTTATCTTACCTTGAACGCCCAGTGTACTAAACTTAGTACAGCAACACTTAATATGCTATAGCTCAAAAAAATTATATACGAAGTAAATCGTTTTATATTGCTTTTATTAGTATGTGATGTCATCCAGTAAATAAACTGCTTTTCAACGTTCTTCAAACTTAACTGATGTAAAACAAACTAAATAACCATTCACAATCCCACAAGAAATAAATCGCTAGCCAAAATGGGGATTCATCTCATTGATATTTTTGAACTATGATTTACAACAGCTACTACGTGGATGTTGCATGTACTCTTATTGACTGGTAGCAAGCGTTGCCAGAATAAAAAACTACATTTTGTAATTCTTACTTCGACTTTAAGTTGTGTACTATATATAGTACAGCGGGCGGAAATGGGTTAAAACAATCATTTCCATAGACACCCATGTAAAGGTTGTTTTTTATAGAGGTATAGAACTTTAAGTTGGCATTACTTTTCAAGATGGCGACCGATTTAAAAGCTGTCAAGTGATTTATTCTCAGTTTGGTTTGGCAATTCATCGTGAATAGACTCATGCCTGAACAACGCTTGCAAATAGTGCAATTTTTTTTCGAAAATAATGGTTCTGTGCGGAAAACGTATCGCGCACTACGTCCATTTTATGGTCGACAAAATCGCCCATCAGAGCAGTTAATTCGATTAACCATGGAACGTTTTCGCACCACGTTTACTCTTATTGATAACTCGCATCCCCAGAGACGCTGTACGGTGCGTACAGAAGAAGCTATTGCTGCTGTAGAGCGTAGCATTGAGGAAGACCCGAATGAGTCCATCCGCCATCGAGCACAGGAATTGGATCTGTGTCCATCCACAAGGAAGGAAGGATCTTGGTTTGCGTACTTACAAAATCCAACTCGTGCAAGATTTGAAGCCAAACGATCATCAAGTAAGGCGTAGATTCGTCGAATGGGCCCAAAACGAGATTACCGTTGTTCCCGATTTTCATAAGCGAATTTTGTTTAGCGATGAAGCGTACTTCTGGTTGAATGGCTACGTCAACAAACAAAACTGTCCCATTTGGAGTGAAGGTAATCCTCAAGTGTATGTGGAAACACCGTTACATTCAGAAAAACTGACTGTTTGGTGCGCTTTATGGGCTGGTGGAATCATTGGTCCGTACTTTTTCAAAAACAATGGTGGCCAGAACGTTACAGTCAATGGTGATCGGTATAGAGCCATGATTACTAACTTTTTCATTCCTGAATTGAATAACCATAATGTCCAGGAGATGTGGTTTCAACAATACGGCGCAACATGTCACACAGCTCGTGCCACAATAGATTTATTGAAAGACACGTTTGGTGACCGCCTAATTTCACGTTTTGGACCTGTGAATTGGCCTCCAAGATCTTGTGATTTAACACCGCTAGACTACTTTCTGTGGTCATTGGTCTATGCGGTAAAGCCACAAACGCTTGACCATTTGGAAGACAACATTCGTCGTATTATTGCCGATATACGGCCACAAATGTTGAAAAAAGTCATCGAAAATTGGACGTCCAGATTGGACTACATCCGCGCCAGCCGTGGCGGTCATATGCCAGAAATCATATTTAAAATATAATGCCACAAGATTATCTTTCGGATAAATAAAATTCATGTCAATCGAATAATCCATCGTCGTTTTATTGCAACTTAAAGTTCTATACCTCTATAAAAAACACCATTTATTTTATTTTTGAGAGTTTGCTGTGTTTGCTGCTTTGCCAAATACCCCCATGTATTCTATTTTAAAGAGATTGCTGTGTTTGCTGCATTGCCATATACATCCTTGTATTTTAGTTCTGAAAGATTGCTGTGTTTGTTGTGTTGCATTTATTGTGTGTTTATAGCATAACTCACTTAAGCTTATCCACATGGTAATGTGTTTAGTTTAATTTTTTTTTGGCCACCACTGTAAAGAAAAATCCCTTTTTATTGTTTATTTATTTAAAAGACTTAAAAAAAGTACGAAATAAAACAAAAAGCAAAAAGAAATACTGAAACAATTATTAATTCGTATGGTGTTAGGAAATCCAAATCATTTTTCGAACATAAACAAATGCCAACACAAATACAACAATTGTTGTAGTAAAGTCCAGATATCAAAATTGAAACCTTAAGTCTTATAAATACTTATAAACACTCACTCAGGCAAACACAATCACAACAAACACTTACTCGGGCAAGTTATATGAGTGCAATTTTCTTTAATGAAAATTGAAATATTTTTCCAAAGCAACATACAGCTCGGTAAGCTTAAGAGGAAAGAGCCTTAAGCTTTATTTATTTTTAGAATAAAAATTTTCCTCTGCAACAAAAACAACAACAATAACAGAGAAAATATTATAAAATTATAGCAGAAGAGATTTTCCTTTACTAGTTGGTTGTGTTGCAATCACAAAAGAACATTCATGTTTAAGTTATTCACACACCTACTCACAGGTAATGGCCAATTAAATATGGTTGGTTTTCTTTGGTCGTAATAAATAGAAAATATTGAATTTATTTTACCTGTTTTTTGACTGCTATCCTTGGCAAGTTGGCCAATTATTTTATGTGAATTTGATTTTCTATTTCACACAGAATTGTTGCTGTTGGTTGGTATTGTTTTAAATATGATTGCAACTACGTACGTATGTATGTTATATAAACGTTAGTTGCATGGATTTTTAATATCTTTTGCACCTGTGTGAATGGAATTTCTCGATATCACTGCATCCAAAAAACACCTTATATAGGTATGTATCTATGTGCACAATGTTTCTCATATTTCTATTGTTATCATACCTATATATGCAATCTCTCTCTCTCTTCCTCTCTGTGTTTTTCGGGCTAAAAATTAAAAAAAATTCAAACGAAACATTCATAAACTGAATAGTTTAGTTGTGTTTTATTCAATTATAAAATTTTATGTTAAAATCGAGAATCTCTCTCTATGCTATGCATTAATTGAATAGAGAAATCCGCAAATTGCTTAGGACTTCAAAAATCAGGAAGTCAAGGTATTTTTTTCCCTTTTTCATACAATGAAGATCGAAATTTTTCCAATAAATTTTCCTTCATAACGCAATATGTGCCCCATTTTCAAAACCCATATTCAAACATAAGTGGCATTTAATGTGTTGTCACCTTTCATTCCTTTAAACTCAGCTGGCCGAGAAGCACTCAGTGTAGTATTACAAACAGTTACAGACCAAGCGGTTTAAAGCATCTCCATCGCCATTGCCAAACTCGGCGAAACTCTCACGCAGTATTACTTTGTATCATGATACGTCCATTGATAACTTCCTACTTAACGATCACAATTCCTTCTTTCAGCACCAGAAAACTCTACATTTTTGAGAAATTTTTTGCAACGGGACTGCGTAATACGAAACGAAACGATTTAGAAGCTACAGGAAGTTACTATCCTGAGGTATATTTATGGCAAAAGGAAACATAGAAGAACGTCCAGAGACAGTGTGTAGTATTATAGAACGAAAGCAGACATGTTTAGAATAGGAACACACACATACACAAATAATTGATCATTACAACACTTCAGGCAGGATTACAACCAGATACGCACACCACTTATGTTGCTTTATATAAGAGTGGCGGAGCCTATAGTTTAAGGTCGATTTCAAACGACAGATTTTTGAAAATTTTACAGATTTTCAGATTTTTTACTCTCAGAGTTTTTGCCAGAAATCGGCTGAAAGAAAGTCGCAGATGAAATATTTCTTTCATATTTCGTTTTGCTGGTGATATCAGACCTGGGGTTTGAACCGTGGCCTCAACTCTAATAAGCGAACACACTACTTACTAAACTACGGCGACTTCTAAGTAGGAAAGTATTTCAAGAAAGTTTCAATCTTTGGCAGTTTATATTGGCCATCTTTTTAAAGCTTCTTCTGACAATTTGGTTGTCAATTATTCACCATGATTTTATTCCTATTTATTTTGATTTGTGAAGTCTCTGTAGTTTAGTAGGTAGTGTATTGGCTTATTAGACGTAAAGCCAGGGTTCGAGCCCCAGGCCAGACATTAAGACAAAATACAAAAAGTATTTTCTTCGGCGACTTCCTCTAGGCAGATTTATGCCAAAAACTCTGAGAGTAAATAAAATTGGCTTGAAAAAGTTTCTCAAAAATCTGTCATTCGGAGTCGACTTTAAACTGTAGATCCCACCACCATAGCTGCCAGATAAATGAGGCACCAAATCGTCTAATATTTGAGAAAAAATCGTCAAAATCGTTAAAGACGTTTATTAAAATCGTAAAAAAATTCTCAGAAAATGTAAATAAATTAATTAAAAGTATTTAAAAACCAAAATTATTTATATTATAGCAAAGCATATGAAGTCAATGTATCCACATATCTGAGTTCAAAAATAAAACATTTGACAAAGAATTTATTGGAAATTAAAAGCAATTTTTTTTCCAAAAATTGGGAAATTGGGATCATTTAAGGTTTAAACAATCTATCCCAACGTTGTTTATTGAGACATAAGCATAGCAATAATATTACATCGTCTACATCTATGGGCGGTATAGATATTAGGGAGTCAGAAGATTTTGATGTTCTGTGCATGAAAATTCAGTGTAATACTGATGAATTTTTCAGTTCCTTTTTAAATTCTTATCATCCGATCTTATTATTTACACCGTTTATAACTGACAGAGAATGGAATACAACTCTCACGTATGGGTTTGTGCCTCAACGTCTATTTTGCGGTTTCTCGACCGTGTACAGGAGAGGCCATAGTATCTCATTAATGACGGTAGTGAATCCAACTCCATTGCATCATTGGAGCATCGTTGCAATGTGGTTTGTGTTTCATTGTCCTGTCGCTACTATAAAATGGTTTTGCTTGAACGAAATAAGGGGACTTTTTCCTGAAAATCATATATTCCTACATAAGGCTCGTCTTTTTCGGCCAGCACATCCGTATGTGGTCGATTGGCCGGTGGATCGCACACTGCATTACAGTAAAAATACGGCTTTTAGTCTGACTGTGTCGGTATGTGGAACTCAATTTCTGCAGAGGTCTATCCTGTTAGCTATGGTATAAATATATGCAAGCCTAGTGTCCATAAACGCTGTTCCCTCTTTCCTTGTTCTCATAACATAGTTCCAAACTCAATGCCATCCATCCCCTGAGTGTTGGTCGTACGAAAAAAAAAATAACGACGCTTGCCTTTGTTCTTCCTATGGCAATATTAGAAGCTATACATACATAATTGGTCATTACAACCCTTCAGACAGGATTGCGACCTAGTTCCTCACACCACTTATAATGTGTGGGTTAATTTTTATGCATGAGTGGTGAGCCCTACAGTTTAAAGTCGACTCCGAACGACAGATTTTTGAGAAACTTTTCATGGCAATTCTATTTACTCTCAGACTTTTTGCCAGAAATCTGCTGAGAGGAAGTCGCCGAAGAAATACTTTTTGTATTTTGTCTTGATGTCTGGCCTGGGTCTCGAACCCTGGCTTTACGTCTAATAAGCCAACACACTACCTACGAGACTAAGCGACTTCAGCTATTTATATTTTTAAAATAGTCTGTAACGACAAGTGATATATTATTCTCAACTACGAAGTTATTTAGGAGTTGTAATTTTTCAGCTTTTATTTGGTTGAAAATGAATAAAATACAGAAAAATCATCACATGTATTCGAAAGTAACTTAAAAATTATAATACTTCACTCCTCGTTATTACTAATATAAATTTCCAATAGTAACAATTGCAAAGTAAATACAAAGCTTAAAGTGGCTTTTAATGTACTAAAGTAAAGAAAATTTAATTAAATAAATTTTTAATTTCCAAAAATCGTCAAACTAAGGGCATAAATCCGCGTCAGCCTTATACATAAACAAAATAAAAATCCATTTCCAACCGGAGCAGTTGTAGTTCACAGCAAAACAATAAATTTATCAAAATTTCAAACTATTTTTGTTTTATTACATTTTTAAATTTAAACTTTTAGATCGCCAACCCATTTTATTAATTTACTCACATTATGCTCATGTCTAATACAGTGTAACATTCATAATGCAGGGGAACATATGTGACGTATGAGTTATATTTAATTCCATTAGTTTCATACATGACAAAATCGAAGTTTTATTTTGCTGCATACTTTTCAGGGTAACTATTCCAGTACATGTAATATGATGCGTATGAGTAATATATTTCAAATACAATTAAAAAGAAAGTATACCCCATAAATTTAGAATTAAGCCATATTCCAAAGGGTCCGCCAAATAACTTTTTTTTTTGAAAATGCTTTAAAAAAAAAATAACTACTGAATATTTTCTCAAACATCTTTTTTATTTGAAAGTACAATCCTTCTGGTTAATAATAGAAAATAATTTCATTCAAATGGCTGCCTCGGCTGGCCATGCAGTAGCCTACACCAGAAGATGCCGATTTTGGCAAAAAAAATCATCATTTCAGATGAAGCTCATTTTGATCTTGGGTATGTAAACAAGCATTTGGGGCACAGAAAAACCGCACGCATACATTGAAAAGTCGACGCACCCAAAACGAGTCACTGTTTCGTGCGGATTTTGGTCTAGAGGCATAATTGGGCCATTTTTCTTCGAAAATAAGCAAGGAGTGGCCCTTACAGTCAATGGTGATTGTCATCGGGCTATGTTGAACGAATTTTTGTTCACAAAAATTTAAGAGGAGTATATTGGCAACATTTGGTTTCAACTGGACGGCGGTACGTGCCACACAGTAAAAGATACACTCGATATTTTGCGCCCTGTTTTTGAAGATCGCATTATCAGCCGCAGAGCTGATGTCGTTTGGCCACCTCGGAGCTGCGATTTGACACCGTTGGACTATTATTTGTGGGGTGCCGTCAAAGATAAGTGCCGACAAGCCAGAGACAATTGGCGCTTTAAATGACAATATTCGTTGGTGAAATACAGCTGCACACTATCGATAATGTGCTTAAAAATTGGACCGATCGTATAGGTTACTGCATGGCCAGCCGAGGCAGCCATTTGAATGAAATTATTTTCCATTATTAACCGGAAGGACCCTTTGTCAAATGATATCTCAGATACTTGGCTTTTTACTATCTCGAGTGCTGAACTTCCTCGTAAGGATATAGAAAAACATTTCCCTATTCCCACTCTGCGCACTGTACTAATGTATAAAAATATTTCTATAACTGTGTTCTCTTTTTTTGGTTTTTTTTTTTTTTTTTGATTTCTCTTGCAAATATTCAAACTTATCCTGTGCTATGTGTGAATACATATGCATAGAAATGTTTGCATGTGTGGTTATGTTCCGTCATATGAATATAAATGCTAAAACTAAAAATAATATGACAAATATTTGTTAAAATAAAACAGAAAAACAAAAAAAAAATGCAGGATACATGATAAGAAATTTTCAATTAGAAATTTTTCCTTTTTGCCAAGCAAACAAACAAACATTTATTCATTATCAAAACCAAAGCAAATGCAAAAAAAGAAACGAAAAAAACAACAACAACAAATGCTTTAGCAATAGTAACGTGCAACAAATATAACAAATAACTGCACACAGCATATTCACACATCAAAATGGCAAAATGGAAGTAAAATTTTATTAAAAAATTATTTCTCAATTTCAGTTACAACAGAGAGAGGGAGAGAGAGAAAGAGAGAGAGAGAGAGAATTATTTTGAAAGTCAAGCAAATATATATGAAAGTATACCCCTTTTATGCCACTGTCTGTCTGTACTTTTTGCTTTGAAATAAATGATAATAAATGAATTCATATCTGATTTTGAGATTACAATTCTATGAGCTGAGAATATAATTTGTTTTTTTTTTAAATCAAAAAAAAAACTTCTTTTAATTCATGAAACTGTTGTTGTAATATTACACACTAGGATTTCAATCTGTCTTAACTTCCATTTGCTTCAAATCTGTATTGATTTGTAATCTTTATATAGAGAAACAAATGCCTGCTCGTTAGTTTGTTATGTGGGTTATGAAAACTTTTTGATATTTTCAGGAACTGAATTTGCACATGGTACTTGCAACATTTGCACATGGTACTTGCAACATTTGCACATGGTACTTGCAACATTTGCACATGGTACTTACAACATTTGCACATGGTACTTGCAACATTTGCACATGGTACTTGCAATATTTGCACATGGTACTTGCAACATTTGCACATGGTACTTGCAACATTTGCACATGGTACTTGCAACATTTGCACATGGTACTTGCAACATTTGCACATGGTACTTGCAATATTTGCACATGGTACTTGCAATATTTGCACATGGTACTTGCAATATTTGCACATGGTACTTGCAACATTTGCACATGGTACTTGCAACATTTGCACATGGTACTTGCAACATTTGCACATGGTACTTGCAACATTTGCACATGGTACTTGCAACATTTGCGATGGTACTTGCAACAGTTGCGATGGTACTTGCAACATTTGCGATGGTACTTGCATCATTTGCGATGAGACTTGCAACATTTGCGATGGTACTTGCAACATTTGCGATGGTACTTGCAACATTTGCGATGGGACTTGCAACATTTGCGATGCTACTTGCAACATTTGCGATGGTACTTGCAACATTTGCGATGGGACTTGCAACATTTGCGATAGTACTTGCAACATTTGCGATGGGACTTGCAACATTTGCGATGGGACTTGCAACATTTGCAACGCCACCAACTAAAATAAATTTGAAGGAAAGACATTGCACAAATGGCCAATTAATTTTGAATCATTTTATTGATTTTGTTTCCCGTTGTCCTAATGATTCAGATGAACGGGCCTGAGTAGTACGCATTCGATCTGTTTCTAATCTCACTTCTCGTTTTTCAAGTGGTTCAAGCGAACGGGTCTCAGCGGCATATACTCGAAGATTTTCCAGTCTCAATGCTCATCTGATTCTGAGGCTCGTAATGCTCTTTTCTTTCGTGCTTGAGGTGTAGGTCGACCAATTGCTTGTCATTAATTTTGAATAATTTTCAGTGACGCCATCCATCGGGAATTAATCGCACCAGCCTTCGTCGACTCATGCGCAACAACTTTGTTAAAGACACAGTTTACGATTTAATTCATTTTGAGTAATTTTCAGCGGCGCCACCTGCCGGAAATTAGACATACCAACTTATAAACCTTCGCCGGCTCATGCGCAACAACTTTGCTAAAGATCATAACATGATCAAATGCATAGTTTATGAATCTATAAAGTACACACAAACAAACATTCATTTTTATATATGTTGACTATGGGAGGTGACACGCCCACTATAGCCAATCCGCCCATTTTGTCAAAATGTAAATGACGTCAAAGTTGTCCATACAAAATTTGAGGACTCTAGCTGTTGTAGTTTATGAGATATGCGACATTAAATACTTATTGGGTATGTGGGCGTGGCACCTCGCCTACTTGAAATTTTAAAATAAAAAGTAGCCTATAGTTCCATTTCAGACATACAGGAAATTAGTCTATAGGCTTTAAACAAACCCACAAAGACATAAACACACATTCATTTTTATACATAAGAAGAGGATGTATGTAAATATAGTGACTATAAAATCGCAAGTCAGCTGCAGTAAAAACTGTGACTAATATACGGGTAGCGTAAATGGACTGCAGCTGATCAGTGATTTATTGAATTCATATACACTACAAAGTAGCAACGAAGCACATCGGTTTTGATTGGCAATTTATAATAAAATATTAAATTATTATTATACCTTTATGTTTTTTTTTTTGTAGTTGTTGTTTTTACAGGTAAACAACTACTGCTTGAAGTTAAATTTAAAGATTTTAAGATATTCGTCTGTTACAAATTGAAATTTATAAGTATGTTTTCAACAGCAACAATAAACAAAAAGAAAAACAAGAAAAAATAACACTTAAAAAACAAAAAAAGAAAAAATAATAATAATTTATTATTATTATTCATAACAAGAAAACCCATAAATGATAATGAAATATCCATTTGCAAATAAATAAATAAATGCGAATAAATTTTAAAATAATTTTTTTTTCATAAACAATTAAGGAAAGGGTAAGAAAAACAGGCATAGGTTTTATGCAAATGATGTATACACAATTAATGTTAATTTTTCTTAAAAATTCAATTAAAAAAATTTTGTACATTTCAAATAATAAAAATATTTATTTATTATTGCAGTTATTTATTAATTTATTAATACATTTACACCAGTATAGGACGTGTTGGGGTATGAGCAGACTCTCTTTATCATTTAAAAAAGAATTTGTTTTTTTGCATATCAGCCGATATGTGAGTTAATGCAGGATTTTGTTGTGAATGAAAATCTGCGGGAATAAGTGAATATGTGTATAATTATAAATTAAAGTTTTAAAAATATGTACACAATACAGGTAATAATAATTATGGACAAAAAAAGCGATTTTTATTAATATTTATGCACCCTACATTATGCCAATTTACATCAGCAGTTTGAAAATATGATTCATTTGAAAATGCAATGTGTTAATTAACACAATTAGGTTGGAAACCTATTATCACTTAGTAGTCTTGTAAATGCTGTTGGAATTGATACTAAACTGGCTTTGCCTATTAACATATATTTAAACTATAAGGCAACGGTTTAAACCACAGGTCAGGCATCTCCAACAAAACAAAATATGAAAAAAAATATTTCTTCATCGACTTCTAGCAAAAGCTCTCAGCGTAGATAAAATGGCCATGAAAAGTTTCTCAAAAAATTCTGTCACATGGACTAGACTTTAAACTGTAGGTCGCGCTACTTATGTATATAAAAATTAACACACACAACATAGGTGGTGTGAGGGTTGTAATCGACCAGTTGTATATATGATTGTAGTTGCCAAGCCCTCAGCAGTAGCATTAATACAAAATTGAGAAAATTATATTTATCTTCAGTATTAAGCCACAGCCATTATGTGTGTGGAAACCATAAAGATTATAAGGAGTTATCCACATATAAAGCTATAATGTCAAGGTAATGTATGATGTAGCCGTAGTCTAGTAGGTAGTGTGCTGGCTTATTAGACGTAAGGTCACGGTTCAAACACCAGGTCAGACATCAAAACAAAATACAAAAAATATTTCTTCGGCGACTTTCTCTCAGCAGATTTCTGGCAAAAACTCTGAGAGTAAATAAAATTGCCATGAAAAGATTATAAAAAAATCAGCCATTCGGAGCCCACTTTAAACTGTAGGTTCCGCCACTCATAAACTAATATCCACAACTTAAGTGGATAAATATATATATATATATACATAATGTAAAGGCCAATTATGTATATATGTATGTATGGCTTTTCCAGGGTCGAAAAAACCGTGCAATGGCATCTCCAGATGTAATGGCTCTTTCACAATCAGTTCTCCGAACTGATTTCGGGACAATTTTGTTAACTTTACGTAGCCCCCGAGTGTGGAATGAACTGCATTGCTTAAGAAAATTTTATTCAAAAAATTAAAATTAAAAACCTATTGCTTCAGCACTCAATCAGCAAACCTGGGTGCTTTATAATCTCATCATCTCATCGGTCAGTTTCAAATGCGCCCAATTATCGTTTGCTTATTGTCAACTAAAATCGGATCGGATCGGATCCACGTAATCGAAGTAGAAATGAAAACAGATTTAGAGTGACGACAAATTAAACTTTTGATGTCTTTTTCAAAACTTTAGTAGCTTAGCAGTAATTTTCATCGTTCGAAGTCGACATTAAACTCTAAGTTGCGCCGCGCATAGATAAAATTAACACACACGCAACCTGGTGTTGTGAGAAGCTAGGTTGTAATCCTGACTAAAGAGTTGCAATGACCAACTAGGTATGTATGTATAGACCTGTCATAATTTCGATAAACTGCAGCTGTTAGTTTGTATTTGTCAGCCTTTGATAAAAGACTATCCCTGGTTTGGATAGAAATTAGAAAAAAGTGAGGTTCGTTCTGAAATAGTAAAAACCCCATAATACAGGCTACGCATAGCTCTCCTGTCTACTGTATTTTCCGACTTTAGTTCTGAATTACAGTTTTACCTCCAAGTCTGTTGCTCTAACGAACATCAGGTTGCTGCACGGTATCAACAGCTAGTTCCTTAGCATCTGGCATGTAGCCTTTCCTTTTGGATTACTTTTGGTGAGCATTAATGATTTACAGATTCTAAGAATGTGTTCCGATGAGTTATTCTCATTAGCATAGAATCGGAATGATCGGTTCGGCATGGTACATATGGATTCTAAAGAAGTCTGCTATCTGCTCTTTAGACTTTAGTTCAGAATTACAATTTCTTTTTTCTAAAACCTAAACAGAAGGCTCGATAAAAAGAGTGTTTGTTTGTTCACTAACAAACAAACCTATTTTGGTGACCTCAACTCAATTCTTTTAAAATGTTTAGACAAAGCGTATGAAGCTCAAAGGATATTATATTGGAAATAAAGTGCAAAGAGGATTATTAGCCTATAATACAAATATTATTGAAATATTTTATCCTTTCTCGCCTACCAAGCAGCTTCAGTTCATTGTCATTTTGTTTGTTATCATTACGAACAGTTTTGCTAAGTAATAAAAGGGCATCTTTTGGTCCTGCTAGATTGGCTATAATATCCTTGAAAAAAATTATCTCTTTTATGTTTTTTTTGTTTTCGTATATGTGGCGAAAACAACATACACACACACATACTATTGCCTGCTTCTTTTTTTAAACCACATTTTATTATTCACAGTCTTTTTACTTAAATCGTTAATATTATTTAAATGCATAAATTGGATCATTTTCTACTCATTTAACTGGAAAATTAAATTTGTTACATAGACACACATATACATATACACTCATACAAACATAAAAAAGATGTCCTTATAATAAACTCATTTACAAACAATGAAGCGCCATCTGTAGTACCAATACAGACAACAAAATACGTAGGTATGTATGCAAATTGGCATTGATGATGATGGCATGTATAGAAAAAGGAGAAAATAATTGTAATTGTTATTATATTTGTCATTGTATAAAACTGCAAAATATATATGTATGTATATACATATGTATTGAAGTATTTTTATAACAATTGTTTATCGCTTTACACGGTGATTAAATAAAAAAAATAACAAACCACCGTTGCATGCATACAGCCACTCAGCAAATGACTGTGTTTTGGAAAACAATTGAAAAACAATTGAAAAGAGATTCTCAATTGAGTTCATACAGCATAAATGGACTTTAGTGAGCCATAATTAAGCATTCAAAGTTATGTCTTCAAGCTACACTATATCAAGCTCTATATGCCATGGCATGTAGAGTGTTTTCAATACAAGGTACACGAGCCATCATGAAATTATTTTTGAAAATAAATCGCAAACCTATTGCAATCTGAATGCAATTTTTTCTGCAAAAAATATGGTAAATTGACTGGCGAATGTTTTTGACGTAATTATCGGAATTGTTTAGGCTTGAATAGAAAAGAGTCTGTAATAAACGTTTTAAATAAAATGCTAAAAGTATTGGCAAAAGGTAATTCAATATAAAGATAAACCATAAAATTCATATACTGGCGGAAAGATGATATTTTTTTAATTGAAAATATCGTATATTTTTTAATGCTTAATTGATTTGGAAATTATTTCCACTATGGCTACCAGCATGGCTGTTTTTCGTAACATTTATCTATTGAAGAAGCAAAAAATAATAATTAATGGCCGATTAATACCAGTAAAGAATTCATTTAAAAATATTTCTTTACAACAATCAAGTTGAGAGCTGCAGAGTAATTAATTTCCAAACATGTGTCGCCTACGAAGTCGCCATAGCCTAGTAGGTAGTGTGTTGGCTTATTAGACGAGCGGCCACAGTTCAACTTAGACATCTTCTACAAAACGAAATATGAAAACTTATTTCTTCCACGACTTCCTTTCAGCGGATTTCTGGCAAAAACTCTGAGAGTTAATCAAAAATTACCATGAAAACTTTCTTAAAAATCTGTCGTTCGGAGTTGACTTTAAACTGTAGCTCCTCACCACTCATGTATAAAATTGACACACATAATGGTGTTAAGAATCTAGGTCGTAATCCTGAATGCAGAGTTTTAATGACCAATTGTGTATGTATCTAGCCTACGATATTACGAATCAAGGGATTCCAGTGGAATATAAAACTCTCTTTGTATTTCTCAAGCTCTTCTTTTGAGTACTGAGTAGTAGGCGTAGTAGTTATCAATTATTCCTCATTCCGTCTTACTCTCTCCCTACGATGTTGTTGATTCTATCCTATCTAGAAGGTAAAGAAATCAAAGGGCTTTGTAGGTAAATTATTTGCAGAACGTGAAAGAGAAAATAATTATTATTGTAGTACTAAGTACTGCGATCACACCATTCTACTCCCCTCATATTTTATGGAGTATCTATATAATGGCTCCTCCAAGCCTACTACTCTGGCAAATTTCAGGATGCTGCTTGGTACCAAAAATGTCATTTCCCTGATTAGCGTCCAATGTACACACACGTGTTTCCTTCTGGGATGCATTAATTCCTCATAGAAAAAGATGATGTGTGTCGACTTGTTTTTCATGGGTTTTTTATAGGATTTGGCGCAGTGTGAAGATCTGGTGGACTTGCCGCACTGATAAGGTCCAATCAATGTTTCAATATTCTGCTCCTTCTTCTTGTGTCTCACATCCCTTCTCCTAGCTCTATAGTTCTCGACAATGACTCGCGTAGCGGCTGACTGCAACGTTTTATTGTATGCGGCATTTTTCGGTGCGACTGCCTCGCGACACTCCTCATCGTACCATTGATTTCGTAGGGGTGGGCGCCCGAAACCAAGGACTGTTTCCGCAGTATTGCGCAAGGAGTGGGAGATGTTGCCCCACAGTCCACCAATGTCACTGAGATTAGAGGAAGGAACGACGAAGCTTATCAGAGAGTTGAGCGGAGAACGCCTAAGCTGCCCTTTATGATCGCAACTTCTTATCGTCCAGCTTTCGCAGTGCACTAGAGCGCGCAGACGTCGAGGCGCTAATGCGCAATCGAAATATGGCTGCAAGATGGTAGTGGTCCGAGTCGATGTTTGGATCTCTGAAAGTGCACACATCTAGTACACTGGATACTTGCCTTCCGTCAATTACAATGTGATCGATCTGGTTGGATGTTGATCGATCTGGGGACATCCAAGTGGCCTTGTGTACCATGTTACGCGCCGCGGTGAAATCGATCAGTCTCATACCAATGGAGGTAGTGCTCTCGTGGAGGCTGAACTGTCCGACAGTGGGGCCAAAGATACCTTCCCGCTCGCCCTACGCATTAAAATCTGTGAGGACGATTTTGGCGCCATGGGCCGGGCATTTATCATATACGTCCTCGAGTTTAGCGTAGAAGGCATCCTTAAACACATCGTCTTTTTCTTCTGTCGGGGCGTGAGCGTGAATAAGGCTGATACGGCCCTGATACGGATTGCGGCTATTCTTTCGTTCACAGACGTGACAAGACAAGATAACGAGGTCTCTTATTACTCACAAATCCTCATCTGAATTCGTGCTTATCGACCTGGCAGCTGTAACACAAATCGCAAGATGCTAGCCTTTTCCATCCTTGCCCTATCCATCGCATTTCCTCTATGGCAGTGAAGTCCGTCCTACATTTCTTGAGAGTATCCGCCAGCTGGATGTAAGCGCCTACCCAATAAAGGCTTCGGACTTTCCAAGTGCCTATGCGTATATCATAGTCCTTTAAAAGTTTGCCGTGGTCGTCAACTTTTGTGGGGATCTTTATAGAGGCTTGTGTATTAGTTTTCATTGAATGTTTGTTTTTACATGGTGGCTTCCAAGCCCTACGCACAACGCAGATTTAAGGCTGCGTGTCGACTTGAATACAGCAATACAAGGATCATCCAGGTGGTCGCCATGTTGACCACAGCCAGTAACTTTACCTTGTTTGCATGCATTCTATCCCATATAACCTCAAGACCTCTTAAAATCGGCTCAACTTTGCTCAACTTTGTTCGAAGATTGACTTTAGGTTAAATGCTAGAGAATCATTGCTTTTAAGCCTTTCTGCTTTAATCCCCTCAAATTAAATTGAACGCTTTTGTTATTACGGCGTTAAGGAACCCTTTTTTAATTATTTTGTATATGAAAACTTCACATTTTTTTTTTGTGTCCCTTGAAAATATTACCAAATGGGAGGGTATTGCCACTTAAAAGTGCTTCTTATTTCGGTTATAAATTATTTTGGAAAGCATTTCGTATTTCGTTTGAATCCTTTTAGTGTTTCATTGTTATTTTCATTATTATTAAGATTTAATTGTTTATTGTTCAGCATTAATTTCAACAAAGGAGAAGAGCAGAAGAAGACATTCTTATTTTCTTATTTAAATTATCGCGATTGCCATAAATTTTCCAAGAAGAGGCTACAGGAACAGGTACAAAACTAAGGGAAGCAATGCAATGAATTCAAGGCAGAGATAACAATTTCGGTTATATTTGGAAGAGACACTCATATTTTATAGTAAGAAGTTGGTAAATGAAAGGATAAAAGGACCTTTTTAAGCAAACAACAATAGAAATGCCAGCAGTGCCACACAAATATACAATGTTTTGTAAGGAGCGTAAAGGAAATAATAAAACAATTTTTTGTAAATTGTTGTCAACACTTTTATTCTCCCTCTCTATCTCGCTCTATTGCTTTACAGTATCAGAGAGAGAGAGAGAGAGAAAGAGAGAGAGAAGAGAAAAGGAAAAGAAGGAAGCAAGAAATACGCAAAATATTTTTCTTGCTTCCTTTTTGATAAAGTTGGCATAGCTTGTCTTCTTATGCCACTTCTTCTGAAAGAGGTCCTTGGGTTTTTTCAATTTCTAATGGACCCATTACATAGCATAGCCTAAAAGCAGGCCAAAATAAAAGAAGGCTTAATAATTCCATTCTATTTCTCTTTTCATTTTCTTTTTTTCCTTTTCTCTGTTGCCTTTTAACACTCTTGCCTGTTAACAAGATATTGAGTATCATTAGAATTCTTTAGTTCTCCTTTACATTTATCCTTTGGCTACACAAAGGCAACATTAAGAAAGAAATGAAAGGCAGCAATACCAGGAGGTTGGGCGTTTCATTTACACAAAGAATGGAATTTTTTTTTAAGGGAAATTTGCAAAGTTTTCAAAATTTTTTTTGCCTTTTTTTCTGACTGATTTTTCAATTTCATTGGCCTTAAGCGACTGCGAAAATAAGAAGCTGCAGACAACAGCTAAAAGAAGCCGTGGAAGTTGTAATTCTTTTTTAAGTGCACACCATTTAAATGGCAATTAAAGTTAAAAACAGTCTTGAAAATTACTTTGTTAAGCCTATATTTAGGCCATATTATAACTAACAAATTCATTGCCTATTTTTAGGGGCTGCAAGTATTATATTTACAGCCGCCAGGTATAAAATTTAGCCTTTAATAGGCAATTTTCCTTTTGTAAAACTTTATTCATTCCATTCTTTTGTATTCCCTTCTTTGGTCTTCATTTTCATTTCAATTTTTTTTTGGGGGGTGGGGGTGTAGGAATTAACAAAATTGCCACATAAAATTGAATTTCTTAACTTTAGTTTTTCGTAGGTGTTTTTCTTAACTTTCCTATTAATGTTAGCGTCTTTTGCTTTTTGTTTTTGTAAGTAAAAGTTTGTTTTAAAATCAATTTTACGAGTATTTGTTAGAAAATTTATAGATTTCATAGGGTAGGCAGCATTGTGTTTATAATCGCAAATGTTATAACACAGATAAAGTCTGCTTTCAGGATATCCTTTTATTTTTCTCGAAACTGTTTTAATTAAAATGAGTTCTTTCTTTCTCCTTCCCTTTATGGCTCTATCGATGAGTTGCGTTTTCTTATAAGTTTTTTTTTCTTGTGCATGAATTATAAGAAAGTCTATCGATTGTGCTGAGAATATGAAAGTGATTTTCATAGAACGATAAGACATACAATATCCGTTTACGTTTGAAACGTTTGCCAAAAATTTATTTTCGCTATTGAAACTTTACTTTACTCACTTTATTGTTTTAAGTGAGCTTTAAACAGTTTCTTAGGCATTTTGAATATGGTGAGAGGTTTGTAAGTGTTTGAAAAATATTTAAATATTTGGGTATGTCAGATATATTTTTAGCGTAAGTCGTACATTCTTTATAAGCTTCTTATGTGTATCAACCGGTAAAAGCGGTTTACATTTCCTTAAGGTTGGATTAAATTTCCAGCCGCCTCGAACTGCATAGCTTCCTTGAGTTCAATAAAGTCCCTTTGGAACAACGATATTAACTATTCCATCAAACAATTTTAACTCCTGGCTGGCATGTCTCAACCATACTTATAGTTTTCTGTATCATCATAGTGTGTATCATCTTTGGAGAGACACTTTCTATCAATGAACCAAGGGGTTCACAAGAAACCTTTGTCTCCAGTTTCTCAGCAGAGAAGATGTTCTGTGGTTGCATCTTTTCGCGTCATTACAGTTTCTATAGCAATCGTTCGAAATATTGCCCGCTTTCGAGCATATGCAACCTAAGATCAGTGCCTCGTCTTTCTAAGATGAAGCCTGGTCTGGATTAAGACAAATGTTGCTCCGCATATGCCAATATCGACGTAGTCTAGAAGATAGTGTATTGGCTTAGTAGATGTGAGGCCAGGGTTTAAACCTCCGGCGCAGACGAAATATGAAAAAATATTTCTTCGACGACTTCCTCTCAGTAAATCCCTGGAAAAGGCTTAGAGTAAATAAAATTGCTATGAAAATATTTCTTAAAAATCTATGGTTCGGAGTCGACTTCAAACTGTAGAAACCGCCCCTCATTGATAAAAATTAATGTACACAACATAAGTGGTGAGAGAAGCTAGGTTGTAATCCAGACTGAAGGGTTGTAATTACCAATTATGTATGTATGTACGTGTATCATATTTGGATAGACACTTTCTATCAATGAATTATGGGTGCCCAAGAATCCTTTGTCTCCAATTCCCCAGCGCCAAAGAATAACAGAGAAGATGTTCTGTGGTCGCATCTCTTCCTCGTCATTACAGCTTCTACAGAAATCATTTGAAGTATTCCCCACCTTCATGTGTTTGCACCCAGAGATCAGTGCCTTGTTGTATCTGTTATGAGGTTCCTACGATGCAGTATTTTCTGGTTTAAAGTAAATTGCGTTTTGCCTATAATAATATAGGATCAGATTTGCTTGGTCTCTGTACAAGTGGGTTCAAAAACCCGCCTTCCTTTTGCAAATGAGTGAAGTTGTGTGCGATTTGTTATGCCCTTTTTACTGTAATGCCAACCTCAGCTTTGAATTCATTTGAATTTCTCATTGTAGTAGGCTGTGCAAGAGTGTCAGCTTTAACGTTATCTTCAATGTTTCCGTATCCAGGAACTTGCATGTGATTAAACTTGGACTGTCTTGCTATCACCTCCACAGGCACGAGGCATTCTGGGGAATAGACTTGGAGAACAGATTTCTTTAGAAGATTAGGCAATGGTTCGATTATGCAACTTGTACACGAAAAGCAAGAAGAGAATTCAACCCATTTAATATACGAATGGACTTTATTGGCTAAATACAAACCCCTTAGCTTCCTCAATAGCTTAAAAGACTTCAAATCTGGATGCATGCATTAAATATTCATTAAATTTTCAGCATGGTTTTGAATTTATTTTAATAGAGTTGGACTTGCAGAATAAGCCCCCGTTTTAATTGACCAGACTGATCAACCTTAACTTGTCTGCTAACACTGTAGCTTCATGTGCTAACAACATGAGCAGCTATGGGTGCTCAAGTGAGCCTTGATTTCTCGGAAAATGTTGCTTCTAAACAAAGGTGGATGGTAGCCCAACAAAACTGGATTAAAGAAACGAAAACAATGTAGAAATACTTTGTGGCAGCCGTATGGTTCCAAGGGATGTTCTGAAAAAAAAGCTGTGTGCATTAGCGAGCTTTGATCAAAACAACTTTCAACAAAACTTCAATTTCCACGCATTCTACTCTATCCTATTAGCCTACAGTGGGTGTAAAAATGGCATTCCTGTATGTAGAAATAAACTTCTATCGAGCGATGGAATCTACGATAGAAAGATTGGAACTCTCAATATTATTATATACATACATACATAATTGGTCATTACAACCCCTCAATCAGTATTACGGCCTAGTTTCTCACACCGTGTGTGTTAATTTTATACATGAGTGGTGGGACCTACAGTTTAAAGTCGACTCCGAACGCCAGATTTTTTTGAGAAACTTTTTCATGGGAATTTTTATTTACTCTCAGAGTTTTTGCCAGAAATCTGTTGAGAGGAAGTCGCAGAAGAAATATTTTCATATTTTCGATTTGATGTCTGACCTGTGGCTCGAACCCTGGCTTTACCTCTAATAATCCAACACAGAACCTACTAGACTACGGCAACTCAATATTATTAACTTTATCTAAAGCGAACACTGCACGTACCTTCCTGTTGCCAGTGAAGTAGGGCTTCCCAGTAAAGGGACCGAAATACCGACGCCCAGTACCACGTCATTAATTGTGAGCTTCTCATCAAGCCTGTCATTCCTATTAAATAACGAAATTTTCATGGGAAAATGCGCTGCTTTTAAAATAAACATGACTTCCAACTAGAAAACATTGCAGTGGAAGGCTTGTTACTTCTAAGCTGGGATTATTACTCGTTGAGCTTGATTAAAAGCCTTCAAGCTCACTCTCTAAATGAAATTTTAGCTCCCTTTTGAAAATCGATTTCAATGCAACATTTTCTTTATTGAGAATACTTTCGAATACTCATTTCACTTATAATTTTGCATTCTCACTATCATATCTTTGTGGTTTTGTAAAACTAACGAGAAATGAAAAACGAAAACAATATGCCACGAATATGCTTTAACATACAAGGAAAAGTTTTCCATTCTACTTATTATTTGACAAACAATGTGTAGTGGAGAAGGGCATACAGAGAGCGAAGAATGTGAGTTTCACAAACAACATTTTCATTTCAATTAAAACCTCTCTTTCTCTCTCTCTCGACAATTCATAAAAATGGAAATGGATTGTAAACAAAAAGAAGAGAAAGAGGCAGAAGAGTCATACGCAGTTGAATTGAAATAAAAAATTTTAATTTACGCTGACTTGGAATATTTTAATTGGCATTGGTACGTTCGTTTTTATTATTTCAAATGCTGTTACATACCTGCAAGCATACACACATCCATACATGCATTCATGCAAAGAAAGTGTAAAGAAATGTCCTTTGATTGTATTATAATTATTTGCAACTGAATATTTTGTGGCCAGAAAAAAAAAGAAATTGAAGCTGGAGAAAGGTAGCAAAAGAAAGGGAATACCAATGTAATGTTTTAAGTACATCGGCAACAATTGATTCTTATATGAAAGGAAGAATTTTTGAATGGATTTAATTGTTAAATTCTTATTCTGATTTCTCAAGGTAAACTGTTATTGAGAAAGTTTATTGTCATTTCATATAAAGAGCAGCGAAAGTATTTCTTTCTTTTATTATAATGGAGGTATTGTTCTCCTTAATGACATAATTTTGCGTTGTTACATATATTGAATGAAAGAAGAAGAGAGAAGAGCACCAGAATAAATATTTTTAAGAGCCATGTGGTTATCAGAAATGGTGTTTTCATGAATATGGGATGTTCAAAAGAGTTTTTTCTGATAATATTAATTACATCAGCCAGCACTATAGATTGACAATTGCCAACATTTGCCGGCTTGATGATGAAGTAGATGATGATGTGGGTTCGACAGGAGTAGATTTGAGGGCACGATCATCTTACGTGCGAGTAATGTGATGTGTGTGGCCAACAAGATCGTAGGATTTGGCCCTGTTTGACATTTTTTGTGAGATTTTCTTAATTCGCTTAGAAGTTAAGGCGGAAGTCGCCGTAGTCTTGTAAGTTGGGTGTTGGCTTATTATACATAACAAACCTCAGTTCAGATATCTCCAACAAAATGGAATATAAAAACAAATATTTCCACGGCGACTTCGTCTCAGCGGATTTCTGGCAAAAACTCTAAGAGTAAAAAAAATTGTTGAAGTCGCCATAGTCTAGTAGGTTGTGTGTAGGCTTATTAGACGTAAGGCCACGATTCAAACCCCAGGTCAGACAATCTCCAGCATAAGGAAATATGAAAACAAATATTCCGTCGGCGACTTCCTCTCAGCAGATTTCTGGCAAAAACTCTGAGAGTAAATATAATTGCCATGAAAAATTTCTCAAAAATGTGTCGTTCAGGTTAACATTAAACTATAGGTCCGGCCACTCATGTATAAAATGAACCCACACAACATAAGTGGTGTGAGAAGCTAGGTCGTCATCCTAACTAAAGGGTTGTGATGACCAATTATGTACGTATGATTACCAGCTTCTTGTGGCGTGAAGTAGATGATGTGAACACGAACGACATGGAGTTTCATTAGGACGGGACTTCATGCTACACTACTCATGTCATATTATACACGAGCGATTTGAGGTCACGATTATCTCACGAGGAAGGGTTGTGAACAGCCCAACACATCTTACGATTTCACCCTGTTTAAATTTTTTCTGTGAGATTGTCTTAATTCATAGGTTTTTGCGATCCTCAAAGCCAACATAACCTCTGCCAACTACCCTGTTAAATTCACCCTGATTTATATGTCAAATACACGATGTATATTCGTTTGTTCTCAACCTAGAGAAGCATTGGCGGGAGGGATGGCATCAATAGTTCTTTCAAACGAATAAAAAATTTCAAAAAGATCTCACACTTACTTTGTTTTATTGAAATTTAAAGGTAGGAAGCGCTTATTGAAAGATGATGTCCAATAGAAAAAGTAAGAAAGCAGCATAGATTGCTGAGTTAAAAACCGACTGTAGTGAGAAGGTTAGTGGTTAGAAGGTTAGGTTAGTGGGTAGCTTGCCATGCGCAGGCAAGTTCACTCGAAGGTCCATATAGCCCATTGTGTTATCCAGTGTGAAGTAAGTCCCATTGTCATGATGCGTTAGTAGTAGGATTGCAACACCACGAAATCTACCGGTTTCCTTAATGGCACGTTCTCTACCACGCCCGAATCTTCAAACGTTCTGTCACCCAAAAACCAATGACGTCTGAGTGTAGGCCGCTCTTCAAAATCCTGGCAACTTCTGCCATAATTCTAGTGGGGTAAACCGAGATTGTCATCGAAACTATTAGAAAAACATCAGCACAATATTTAACTTGTTTTTAATTTAAAAATTTTGATCAATAAATCTCTCTAAAGTAGAATAAATCTTGACAAAGATTTGAGCAGACAGGCCACACATAAAAAGGGTTAATGTAGCGATTGAATTAGGCATTCATAATCAAACTACTATTAACCATTTGGAAAGACAGGAGACATGAAGAAGCTCGAATTATGGGACTCACCTAAGCTGATACTAATGATGGAATACTTACAATGATTGTTAGGGAAATTAATTTAAGGATATTTGTATAAATCAAGCTTCATAACGAGATTTACGGAGTAATGCTTGGTATTGATTTATGTTTTCTTTCCTTTTGTTTTGTTTTATCAGATTTTCAACTCATATTTAATTTTGTCGCTGTAGATTAGTAACTAATTGAAGTTGATGGTCGTTATAAATTTCGTGGGCCACCGAAGTCGAATTGTCAGTTTTAGACTCAAGAACATGCTACGTGCGTAGCAACTACTTACAGCAGTATTTGGAGAAACCCGTTTCCGGGAAACCAGAGAGGAATCAAAGAGAGAAAATTGTAATTGTTATTATTAAATCGATGTCCTATTGCAACTGGAAACTTTTTTACCTCACATGACGTTGACACCAAATATTTCTAACGAATCACAAGAATGGTTTGTACCATCAGGTTTCAGCCAGCACTCCGCTGAGAATGTTACTGATGCGAGTGACAATAAGGTGTCTTATCTAAGCAATTGGAAACTTATAAATCGCCACAAAACAGGGTGCTAGACGTGAAATTATTACAATTTAGAAAGAAATAAAACCAAGCTGACATGAAGTGCTTGACTTTTATGTAAGGAACCATGCCAATGTATATCAATTCAAAAATTTTGGAGCAAATTTCATAAAAGTTATAATAAAATTTAATAATAGTTTTCATTTTTAGTCATTCCGCCAATTGAATTTGGACCTATAATGCTCACCATTTTCATATTACCTGAACCCATTTGTGCTCAAAGTCACCTCTGACTACTCCAATGTCACAACGGGGCACATTTTTCAATTGTTTTATACGGTATTTTAAGAATTCGTTTTCCAAACCTGGCCATATCTTTTAGTAGAGGTATAGCAATGCACATGGTAAGGAGGCTTACGTAAAACTGGGTAACACAATGGGTCATATAGGCCACTAACCTAACATTGCCTAATCATAGCACTGCACACTTGCTAAGTTCAATGTTTTCTTTTGGGTATCTTCTAACCATTATTACTGTGTTATATACTGAAGAGATTGAAGACAGTAAACGTTTCTGCGGTAATTTTTTGTATTAATAATCGAAATCATTGTTGAAGAGGCTTCAAAACGTAGCATTTTCTAGGCTTCTGTTTCAAATTGCTGGTCATATCAAGACCTTCAAATTTATAAATGCGGCGTGGTATAGACGTTAAAGGGCTTTTCTATAAATCACACAAGGTTAGGTTAGGTTAGGTTAGGGGAGAGGACGTGTACTTGTCAATTAAAGCAAGTACAGTACCCGGAGGTCGAATTGACCCATTGTACAAAGACCTAGTTTCTCACACCACTTATGTTGTGTGTGTTAATTTTTATACATGAGTGGTGGGACCTACAGTTTAAAGTCGACTCCGAACGAGAGATTTTTGAGAAACTTTTTAATGGCTATTTTATTTACTCTCAGAATTTTTGCCAGAAATCTGCTGAGAGGAAGTCGCCGAAGAAATACTTTTTGTATTTTGTCTTGATGCCTGGCCTGGGGCTCGAACACTGGCTTTACGTCTAATAAGCCAACACACTACCTACTAGACTACGGCGACTTCTTAAATCACACAAACCAGTTTCAAATCTGCAAGAGGTTGAACTCTTTCTGTCCTTTGTTTCTTATATTATTCGTAACCTTGGTTTACAGCCGTCTTAAAATATCATTGAAGTAAACCCTTTGTAAAGCTTCCATATTACGGCTGGATATTATAAGAAAAATACTCCATTTTCAATGATTTTTATTAATTTTACTCAAATCCCGAATTTCTTATTCAAATTATAATTCAATAGAAATACAAGTGAAATAGAAAAAGAAATCAAATCAATCATACAATATCTTGCTGAAGATAACTGTTAAGCATTGAAATATAATAACAAGCAAACATACTTATGCGGATTATATTTCAATTTCAAAACTAAACTCTACTCAGATGTCTAGTGTTTGTGGAATTTTATTATTTTTACAACAACAACTGACAACTGCTTGTGACAAGAATAATCAAAAAAAAAATATTTTAAAAATAACATGAAAAACAACAATACAAAGCATATATATATGCAGGCAGGAAGGCAGAGCAGGCAGAGTAGAACAGAGCACAGGAATGACAATCTTTTAAGGAAGTTTAAGTAACATTATACGGCCACTTGAGAAAATAAAACAAATATCCATGCACACACAAATTTACTTACATACATACATACATTCCTGTATTCATTTCATATATTAAATAAAACACCTGAACTAGAGAAATTCATTCTTAAAGTCAAGGAAAAAAAGAATTTTTCAACACACAGATCCATGCATATACATACATGAGAGAGAGAGAGAGTGAGAGTGAATTGAGCTTAAATTTAAAATCTATTGATCTCAGGTCTAATGTGATAACATTTATCCAAGGAATTATCAAAAGAAATTGAAAATCAGTTTCTTCTCAATCCAACTCAAGTCAACTCAACTCAACTCAACTGAATTTCTTTTACACACACACAATCAATGTAAGTGTGAGTATAAAAAGGGCTTATAAAGTATGCACCCCTAAATGTGTGTGTGTGTAAAATGGTTTAAATAAGGATTTACGTGGGTGAAATTGTGAATCGGAATATAACTTTATTAGGAGGGTGTATATTTGAGAGAAGAAATTTCAATTCGCAGTTGTAAGACAAGAGCCAGTGGTTCAAATCCCAGCTCAAATATCGTGAACAAAACGAAAAATTAAAAAATATTTCTTTGGCAACTTCCTCTCAGCAGATTCTGACAAGAACTCTGAGAGTAAATAAAAATTGCCATGAAAAGTTTCTCAAAAATCTGTCGTTCAGAGTCGACTTTAAACTGTAGGCCCCAACACTCACGGATAAAATTAACACACACACAACATAAGTGGTGTGAGAGGCCAGGTTGTAGTCCTGACTAAAGCGTTATAATGACCAATTATGTGTGTATGTATGTATGTAGGTGGGAGAGAAAAGTCATTAAATTCCGTTTGTAAGATTTATTGGGTAGGTAGACAAACCAAAACGTTGATCAGTATCAGCCATTGTGATATCACAATGAATCTTTTATCTCTGTCAAGCTAAGCTTGCAAGTGTCTAATAGGATACCCAATATAGAAACTGGCTCAGCCAAGTCGTTGAGAGTTTTGCGGTTGCCTAAAAATAACTTTAGTGTTTTCATATGAGAACCGTAATAGCCGTAGTCTAGGGTGTTGGCTTAATAGACGAGAGTACTTACTTACTTACTTACTTACTTAATTGGCCATAACAACCCGATTAACGGATTTCGGCCTGCCGCAACACATCCTTCCAGTCGCCTCTGCTTATTGCACGCCTACGCCAGTTGGTCACACCAAAAGATGACAGGGCTTCCTCGATTTGGTCCTTTCAACGGATAGAAGGTCGTCCTCTTCGACGACTTCCGCAGATCTACGCATCAAATACCCGTTTCGCCGGAGCATCCTCCTTCATTCGAACGACATGCACAACGTCTATGTCGTTAAGGAGCTCATACAGCTCACTGTTCTATCGGATGCGGAGATCATCGCCAACTCGTAATGCTCTCTCGGTGCTTAAATAGACGAGAGTCTGTTGTTCAAATCCCAGCTCAAATATCTCAAACAAAACGAAAAATGAAAAAATATTTCTTTGGCGACTTCCTCTCAGCAGATTTCTAGGAAAAACTATGAGGGTAAATAGAAATTTCCATGAAAAGTTTCTCCAAAAAAATCTGTCGTTTGAAGGCGACTTTAAACTGTAGGTCGCGTCACTTATGGACCAAATAAACAAGTATAACCATCAGCAGATTTCTGACTCTGTGAGTAAATAAAAATTGCCACGAAAAGTTTGTCGAGTCGACTTTAAATTGTAGTTTCCGCCCGAACAAAATTATCACACACACATATAGGTGGTGTGAGAAATTGGTTGTAATCCTGGCTAAAGGGTTGTAGTGACTAATTAAGTAAACAAGTAAGTACGCTTAGCAACAGACAGGTACAGATTGAGAGTCAGAGTTTACAAAACCCATCATCATTATCTTAACGATGACGAAAAACGAAAGTACGTCTAGCTCTGCCTCTGCTTGAACGAGCCAGGGCTAATTGCACCATCACAGGGACCGGTGAAGATGGCGTTGATTCATGAAATAGACTTCAGACTACCGGCCCAATGAAATGAAGAAGCTGTAATGCCGGCGTTACTTCGGGAAATACATTATAATCACCAGCGAGGGGACTGTAAGGCCGGCGTTGCTTCGGGAAATAGACTGCAACCACCAGCGCAATAAAATCAAGGAGTTGTAATGCCGGCATTATTTTAGTAAATGGACTACAACCACCAGCCTAAATTGTCATAATCAAAATGTGGATAAGAGAAGAATCAGCCGACATAAAAGGCTATCGTGCCAGAGAGTGCAGAGAAAAACATTTGTTTGTGAGTCCCACTAATATTTCCAAGTATTCCCTAATTTACCATCAACATTCAATAAAATAAAGGTGTTTAATGGTGAAAACATAAAGAGAGAGAGAGAGCGAGAGAAATAATGATAATGATGTTGTAATAGAAATGCTTTATTTGAATACAAAGACAGACAAGAGATTGAAACAGTATAATGATGATGATGATGAAATAAAAATTATTACAGAACATTGGATTTGCGCTTCAATCAACACCATTGCGTATGGAACACATGTGAATCCTTTAAATCATATGCGATGCAATCAAAATCAAATTCAAATAGAAAATAAATCGAAACGATACGAAAAACAAATTGCGAATATATCAGAAACACAGACACAAACAGAGTCAGGCAAATAAATAAAAAGAAAAATAAAGAATAATTTGATGTTTATCCATCACATTGAATTTGTAAATAAACAATTTGACAAAACACACACACTCGCGCACACCTACACACTTTTAAGGCTTTAGAAGCATAAGACAAGTCTATAAAAAATTATCCTGCCACCACCACATAAAATCTCATAAAAAAAAAATTCCAAAAGAAAGAAGAAAAAAAGTTCGAATATTTTTTCAATTTATTGAGATTATTTGTAAATCATTTTTCCATTATCTTTGTGTGTGTTAGTTTTATTGAAATATTTTATTTTTCTAGAATTAATTTTTGTTTTGTTGTACAAATAAATTTAACCCTGAGTATATGTATGGCAAGTGCTGCTGGAATATATTATTTCTTAGAAGACTAGAAGAGTGGCTCAATGTGTTGATATAAGCAGAAGTTAAAATGCGCTTATGCGTATAAGTAAACGTAAACATACATACATGTATGCAAGTGTCTATACGTATGTCTTCTCCTTGTCTTTGTCTTTGACTTAAAATAAATTACCTGTTCTCGAAACTTTGGCTTAAATTAACTTTTCGTAATTCATGGTACCCAATTTGTTAGAAATTCCTGTTTGACTGAATGACTGACTGCCTGACTGCCTGACTGCCGGGCTTCTTGACTTAATGTTTGAATCTTTGCGTAAGAGAAATTTCACAAGAATTTCAAACTTCATTCGCTTGCAGACAACGACAACAACTGACGAACACAGATATCTTGTAACCTGCTAAGAACAGTAGAATGCGTTGATTACTAATTGTTATTAAAGCAACAGCAAATAATCTGTATAAGACACAGTAGTTTTATCAGGAGGTATTGAATAATAGAAGGTTAGAGTGTAT
Source organism: Sarcophaga variegata (assembly GCA_932273835.1). Lineage (NCBI taxonomy): Eukaryota > Metazoa > Arthropoda > Insecta > Diptera > Sarcophagidae > Sarcophaga > Sarcophaga variegata. The sequence goes on from OW026360.1 coordinate 18,819,315, forward strand.
AAATATGAAGTAAAATTCTCAAAGCCCAACGTGGTCCTAACCCATTGCACTTTAGGTCCACTCACAAACCTTCAATTGGCGGCTCCTGGAATAAGAATATCACACACATGACGTATCGGTGAGTTGCGATAGGTGATTCCATCTTCAATTCCACAGTTATTAAGAGGAGAGAATTATATTAAGAGCAGCACTATATATGTGTGAATTTGGTAACCAGTCTGGTGCTGGACAACAGCATAATAGTGCCATTTACAGGATGGAGAGGACTTTCTTAATGGAAGGACATTCGACTCCTGGATGAGAAAATATCATAGAAAATGAAGGTAAAATACTTGATAATATCTCTGGATTGTAAATTAACATGTAGGACTCATAAAGAGAGCATCTCGTAAAAGACTAGACATGCAATAATGATATGCATAAGGCTTGCAGGGAAATCCTGAGGATGCAGTCCATGAATTATGCGCTGGATGTATATCATAAAAATCAGATCAATATTGAGCCATTGTCTGGGTAGACAGAACGAATCTGAAAACGATTTAATTGGAGTTGGACAAGAGCGTAACATAAGCAATGAGAACCAGTTCTACAACGGCTTTGGAGGCTCTACACATGGCAATGAATACCGAAGCATGGGAGAGTATGGTTACGTTGATGGGATTTCTAAATAAAATGAAATGTCCTTTGTACAAAATCAATAGATTCAATGGTTTTAAGAAATGCTTCACAACGAGACTTAGTAACAAAAATGAATGGAGTAAACTGGAGGCAAACTCTTTAAAATTGGGAATTATTTTGTGGTCTACAGATGGGTGAAAAACAGATCTTGGAACAGGCTATTTTTGGTCGCAGAATGTGTCTGATGGATATCTTCCAAACGGATGCCTATGCAATCCATAGATGTGCCCAATTCAACTTGCATTGGAGGTACAAAAGATGGGACATAGCAACACAATCTGACAGTCGAGCACTCGGCTCTCTTGATATTAAATCGAAAAAAGTAAGAGATTGCCGGAAGACGATGCATGAGCTAGGTAGACAGAATAAGGATACCCTTGATTGGGTTTCAGGTCATATGGCCTTCTGCGGTGTGGTGACGGATTTGAAGGATAGTCAGAGAATTTTCTCAAACCTAGTACATTTAAGGCAATCAAAACTTTTGTTAAAAACTTACAATAAGAATATATCTGAGTCATGCGTCAGGCTGGTATTTGTCGTTCATTGTTCCAGATGGTTCGTGGTAAGAATATTAGAAAACTCTTCTAAGTCATCCTCAATATGAAGGCTTCTTCTTACTTTGCCATACCACATCACAATGGTCTCACATCCGAGGTAGCTAAGGTTAGTAACATAATCATCTGATTGGTCTGCTGGAAGCAATGATGTTGATTGTAATGGTAAGGACTTTTGGTTTGCCTGAGCTTATCTTGAGACTTATATTTACGACTTTTAAGGGAGAGCTCGTATTGTACATGGGAGAGTAAACATATATTATTTGGGTACGACAGATAATTAAGGTATCTGTTATCAATTTTCCATTCAATTTGTTTCCTCCATGATTCTTCAACACAAAGAACAGTTCCGTTACTATAAAGAGTACAAAAACAGACTCCAGCTGTGGTTTACCACAATTTTAACCATAGACAGACCAGAATGTTATCCTTTTGTAAGGATAAAACATTTTTCACCGTGTAACTCTCTTACTTATTGAGTTGTGGTTTCATTTGGGACATCTGCATCCATATCCGCATATCTAAAGTATGTTTTTGGCAATAGCCTAACCAGTTCACAGAGTTTTTATTGCTAATACTTCAACCTGTCAATCCATCAATAAAACCTTTTTATAGTCTTCCTTTAGGTCCCTACTAAAATTTCATTTTCAAAGCAAAGAAAACATTCATTCATCTCCAAATTTATCACCATTTCGTTACACTGTTATCACCATGCGTTGTTATTTTAAGTTTAATTTGAATATTTGGAAATTTCTTAAAATGCCTTTCAGTTGTTTACTTGTAAATCTATCCCGTTGCGTAAGTTCATATGTACAAATGTAAGAGTATAAGAGTATGTATGTGTACATGCTCCAATATCTTTGTTAAGTTAGTAACTTTTGTTGTTGTTCTATGACATGTAAATCCTTAAATTAGCAGGTTAATTTTCTTCGTACAAACTTTGCTTTCGCTCCTTGAATTCATACACTTGACTTTAGTGTTTCAAAGAATTCGCCAATATTGGCTTAAAGTATATACGAAATACACTGTGATTGTGGAAATAGTTTATTTGCAAATATGTATAGGACTGGTATTCGCTTCAGCATTATAGAATATTTCCAAATAAGTTTCTAATTTTGTTTTTAGAGTTTTAAGGGCTGTATACAATGATAATTAGTGAAAATCGCAATTTTTTCGTTATTGATGACCATTGAGCACTCTTTGGCTAAGGGTTCAACTTTACGTTCACAACTATGGATGCGTCTTTTGGACTGCAATCATCGCAAATCTTTACGACATCGTACAGCTTATCAACTGTCCTGAATGGCTGGAGACTATTTTGGATACCAAACTCCCATGGGGAGACACCATAAATGAGAGGGTAAACATAGTAACCCTAGCGCTTTACACAACTAAAAGCGTGGGCAAGATTTGTGGGATTAGAATCGACATCATACATACATACACACATACAAACATACATAATTGGTCATTACAATTCTTCAGACAGGATTACAACCTGACTTCTCACACCACCTATATAGTGTGTATTAATTTTATACATGAGTGGCGGTACCTACAGTTTAAAATCGATTCCGAACGACATATTTTTTGAGAAACTTTTCATGGCAATTTCCATTTACTCTCAGAGTTTTTGCCAGAAATTTGCTGAGAGGAAGTCGTCGAAGAAATATTTTTTCGTATTTCGTTTTGTAGGTGATGTACAACCTGGGGGTTTAAACCGAGGCCTTACGTCTAATAAGCCTAATACTACCTACTAGACTACGGCAATTTTAAATAATACAAACCATTATTAATTCAAAACCATATTTAATGCTTGAATCATTAATATTTTCCCTTTTGTATTCTTTTTATCTTTAATCATTAAAAAAAGATTAAACATTATTAACAATACCATGGGCTGATAAAATCCAAAATAATTTCTTTAAACTCTAGTGCTCTCTCTAGTGCTTATAATTCAAGTCATAAACACTTCCTGGCATTTCATTCCTTGTGTTTATGGTGCATCACTCTTTACTTATTATCCCTCATGCCGAGACATCATGTAATTCAGGCCATTAATTAATAAATAATAGGTAGGCTCCCTTAGGGTCATAATAAATATGCATTTTGAAAATGCAATTTAATGTTTCGATTGTTCTAACATATACATGCACAGCACACTACAGCACACCAATATACATTTTAACAAATACTCATACATACATAGACGTATACTATTACTAACGCATACAAAGATTTGATGTAACAGAAATAGAGACAGTGAGAGAGAGAGAGAGAGGAGAAAAAATTAAAAGGCCTATTATTGGGTTTGCTTATTTGAAGAAATTATATTAAAATTAATGGGTAAGAGCAAAAGTAATTTCAATGAAACTTCAATTTCATATAGGGTATTTTATTAAGCGCTTCTTATCTTTAAATTTAAATAAAACAAAGTGTAAGTGAGATATCATGGAAATATTTTATTCGTTTAAAAGTTCATTATGCATGGAACTTAACATCGTTCAAGAGTTCACTACAATCACAATGCTGGAGGCTCTGTTAGACTCTAGTACGCTGCACATGGTAGTGCAGACCCAAGATTTTGGGTTTGTGAAAAGGTGGATGGAAGACAAGTCTAAATTGAAATCTATTAGGGACTATCGGGACTTCAGAAATCCATTGGTTAACAGTTTGTTTGACTAACAGTTCCTCTGGACATTCGTTGGTTTAAAAATCCTATGGATTCTATGATTTTTCAAAATGCTTTGCATAGATGAATGAACTAATCTGGAAGCTTTATACTATTTTAAAAGAGCGACTATTTTGCAGTACACATTTGGATTAAGAATAAAGTTTAGAAAAGTAGCAGAAGGCATTGACCCAGAACCCTTCTATGAAAGATGTGTGAAGAGGTAAGCTCATCGAAATGAAAGACAAAGTGAGGTACATGGTCATATTGAGAACAAACTTTGAAACAAAAGTAGAAGTAATGGGCCCAGAAACCTTCCATAGAGTGGGAGCGGAACTATGAAAAAGTATTCTCATCGAAGTGAAAGATAAAGTGAGGCAAAGACTCTTCTCAAACCAACTAGGTTCCGAGAAACCTAAACTTTTCCGGAGAAAATACAGTAAGAAGAGGTCTAAGTCACACATTAGTCTATCCTGGGCTAAACTGAGCTTGCTAACCGGTCTTTTGAAAATGAGGTTTGTCACGAGCCCCTAATGTAGATCCACATGTAGATCATGAGAATGAATGCTCAGAACTCATTTATGGAACATGTATGGCACTAATGCATTACAGGAAAAATATCTGGTTGGGTATCAAATATCAGACAGGGAATCGTCATTGATGACAGCGAGCAACATCAAATTGGGATGAGTTGGCTACTACTTTAGAGTTCATTTAGCAAACCCATGTCGCCACCTATAGTCATTCATGGTAATTAGGTAGAACACACTCAATAAATAACAACCACCATCGACATATGTATGTAGCTCTAAGCAAAAGGCCGTTATAAATTCTCAATATTCGTAAGGCCCTGTTGAAACAGACTTTATAAGACTTCTCGAGTTAAAACGCACAGTTCTTGATGTGGATACTTAATTGTCATCAGTTTGAGGCATAGCAAGCAGATTTAGGCAATACATTAAGATTGTTTTGAATCTAGATTAAGATTCTCGAATGAATTTTGAATTCTTACTCGAGATCGATTCAGAAAAAGTTTTTGTCCGTAGACAATATTGTGTCGAAATAAATAGAATTAAAAGAAAAAAGAGTTAAGCATTGTTTACTCGTACAACAATTAGAAACAAAAGTAGAAGCCTATGCGTATGCATTTGTATATATTGCTACGAGTATTAATCAATTGGGATTATAAACAATGGCTCTCTAAATGAATGTGAATAAGATTCTCACAAAACATTTGCTAGCAAAACAAAAGTATGGCAACTAACACAAGTACCTATGTATGGAACTAATATATACAATTAACATTTTGAATAATAACACTACAAAACACACACACATACATACACACATGCAAAGAAATGCATACAAGTCGCTCTCTCTATCCCTCTCTCACTCTCTCTCTTCCTTATATATACAACACCATACGTATTATTAAAATTAATAAGGATAAAATGTATTAACATAAACTCACACAAAGAGTATAACATACCAATGCAAGAATATCGTATGCGTGTGCGTGCGTGTATAATATTAGGGAATAGGCCTTAAGGCAAATAAAAGGTGTGTTAAGTAAATAATTGCAACAGTAACTGGCCGCATGCTCCTATGGTTGCTTAATAAAATAAAACAAAAACGACAAATTATTACAGGCATGATGTTGCAATTAATGTTGAAAATGTTGTTGCACAAACAACAGATTTACTCAAGGCATTGTGTTACTTTGCAATTTACAAATCAGAGTCAGTTTTAAGATTTAAAATCATGCCAACCAAAGCAAAAATTATAAATCAATAAATACATATGCTAACTATGTAGGTATGCATGTATGCATGCATACATGAAATGTCTCAGTTACGAGTACTTTTTAGAAGGACTTTTAAGATTATAAACGAGTATTTATGCTTATGCTTATAGGCTGCATGGATTGGGAAGTTTTGGATCCTGAAATCAAAACAGATCTCAACAATCAACATTCGGGTGTTGCATTAGGGAGTTGCCTGAGACTGAAATTAGTGATGAATCTTGTTTCAAATAACGATGGCTTTGTTTATGTCGGGTGACAGACGAATATTGACATAAATAGTAAACAATACCCTCTCATTCTTCAACCAATATATTTCTATTCTAGTGAAGAAGTGCCTTAGTACTGAGACCTTACGATCTATTGCACTCTCCTCAAGGTACCTCTATGTGTTCTCCAAGCCTATTGCCCTGACAAAGTTTCTGAATAAGTGTATCATGACCCTACAGTGCCTTGTCAGAAGACAGTAAACAACCTCAGCTTATTCCTGGATAGTCTTATGCACACCTCAGACCTCCTTCTATTGAAGTTTATCAACAAAAGTTCTGATTACTTCAAACCTACTTGGTTTAAGGTATTCGCCTCTCTCTATATCTAACCTTGTATTGAGCATACCTCTACAAATATCCACTCCTACTCCGCAGAAGGTTTCTATCCTCATTAGAGGCATGAAAGCTCTTCATCTGCTTGCTCATTGCTTAGAATTGCCACATGATCTGAAACCCATCAGAAGATAACCTTACTTTCCCTACCTAGCCGATTGAGCCTCTCTTAATACTCCCGTACTATGCTCGATTTAACTTTATAAGAGTTAAGTGCACGAAGAGCGACCTGACTGTCAGATAGTATTGCTATATCCTGTCTCTTGTACCGCCTATCACAGTAGAATTATGCACATCTTTCGATTGCATAGGCCATCGCGAGTTTCCCGTGGGCTCGATATATTTCATACTGGGATGAAAATCTTCTGATCTTGTTTAAAGAAACTTTCCAGGCCCAGTTGTATACCAAAAAAATTGTTTCTCTTTTAAAAGCTTATGCAGCTGCTAGATTACCTACACTAAGGATCAACTCTTCAGTGTGATTTACTACTATTACTTTAGAGTTGATAGCCAACGAGTAGGTTATGTTAAGTAAGGTTAGGTTGGAATGGTAGCTTTGCTACCCAAGCTCACTTGAGTATGCATGGCAATTCGTTGTGACGCCACGTGCGAGTGCAGTGGCCGTACTGACTAAATTCCACTGAACTCATAGAAGAAATTGGTCGGCGTAGGGGCTGCACTAGGCTGTACTATTAATCTCTTTGAAATCATGACACCTTACAATCCTGATCCTTCAGCAAGGTTTCCATTACTAACATGACCATCACATTTTGAGAAATTTTAATGTTGCATCAGGTGTTGCAAAATGTTATACAAATTAAACTTTTCCTATGCACATGCTGGCTAAGCATACAAAAACAAAAATCTTTGGCTCAGACTAGAGGAAAACCTCAGAAACTGTAGTTAATCCTATTAAGGTTTTGCTGCAGTATTAAATCGGCCAAATCTCTGGCCAACATTTGAATGTTGGTTGGTTGGGCCCAGTAAAATGCGTATTATTTACTATATTTTAATTATTTATTATAAATATTGTTGTTGTTGTGTAAATACTTACTTAAAATTTGTTTTAAGCATTTGTAGACAGTGTTTTTGGTTGTTGTTGTTGCCATTTGTTTGGTGTATTTTAACACCATTTGCGATGTCCTTTATGTTACAATTTTTTTCGTTTCTTAATTTCCTTTCTTTTTTAACAATTTTAAGCTTGTGGTTTAAAAAACAAACAAAAAGAATTAAAAAAAGAGAAATTTGCAAAAGAGTTGCAGGCAGACAGGCAATGGAAAGTAAAATTAAAAAGAAAATCTTACTACGGCACACAATTAATTTTCCAACTCAGTGATTTAGTTTGTTGTTCGCATTATGGTTGTTCATCTTGATGTTGTTGTTATTGTTATTGTTGTTATTGTTAATAGTTGTTTTCTAGTGCAGGCAAAAACAACAAAGAAAAAACACAAAATGGGGTTTACTTTTTAAGCTGATTTTTCATTAATTTTTTGTGGTTTTTTCTTTTACTCCTGCAGTTACATTCAAGCCGTTTCAACGGTACCCTTAAAATATTGTGTACAAATAACGTGGCAAATAATACTCATCTGCCTCCTGTCGCTTTAAAACGTATAGCTTGTGGCAGCAGAGAGAGGCTTAATTAAAAAGTAGAAGTGGAAGTAAATACGATTAAAAAAAATCTTGCATGTTTAATAAACTTTAACAAGTAAATTTTAAGCCAAACTACTGCAGCATTTTTAATGAAAATTCGTAGATTTTTTAATTTTTAAAATAATTTTTTTTTAGCGACAATAATTATTAGAGGATTGGAGTTCGAAACTTATTCACTGTTGTAAGCATAGATGAAAGGACTATACATACATATATGCACTGGTGTTATATCCAACATTGTGATTTAATTATTAAAATGGTTTCTAATTGTTTACGTACTTATTTTAATTCATTAACGTGAATATCGTATTCATAGTCTCATATATACATAGTTTTGGTTCTTCCATGACGAATGTAGAACGGTGTATCACAATAGGCTTTGTGTGGGCTTAACTAGTTTTTTCATCACTTATATATGGGATGAATAGACAGACCATTATTTAAACGAATTTTTATTCGCTTCATCGGCTTAACCGAACTTAAGCCATCGCAGCCACAATTTTATTGTCCCCAATGAGAAATTCCAACACCGTAAAATCTATATCGTTTATATTTTCTCCAATTTTATCCAATTTACTGCTCTCATATATCTAATAATTGATAAAGAATGTGACACAAAATATTAGGACCCCATGTGACCAAAACCTGGGCAATGATAGAAAGTATTGCATCATTCCATTGACCTCTTTTATGGGATCTACATACGCTGCTAATTCTGTGTATTACTTCACTCGATATACTCTTACACCTGAGGTGTTCTTCGTCGAATATTATTACTCAGTGTTATGTCACGTGAATTACATTTTACGTCTTAGCATTTACCCGAACCTTTGCCAACCAGCAACTCGTCAAAAGATTTGTTAATTTATTTGGACAATGCCGTTTAGTTGTAAATTTAACTCATTTAAGACATTTCAAACAAAACGAAATGTGAAAAAATTATTCATTCGGATTCGATGTTAAACTGCAGGTCACGCCTCTTATGTATAAAATTATATACACAACATGGGTGGTGTGAGAAGTTAGGTTGTAATCCTGACAAAAGTGTTAGAATAACCAATTAAGTAAGTAATTAGTATTCGTCGATACTGCTGTACTTAATGTTATAATGGACTTAAAAAACAATACAGAAGAATAAACTGGAAGATGCATCCAACGCTGAGATTGAACGTCAAATACTCATACCACCAAAGCATACACGAATAAAAGTACAAATTTGATGTACATATACACCCAACAGCTAGTGTGTTGGCTTATTAGACTTCAAGCCACAGTTCAAACCCCAGGTCAGACATTAAAACGAAATACGAAATATATATCTGCGACGACTGCCTCTCAGCAGATTTCTGGCAAAAACTCTGAGAGAAAATAAAATTGCGATGAAAAGTTTCTCAAAAATCTTGTCGTTCGAAGTCAACTTTAAAACAGGACCACTCATGTATAAAATTAACACACTCAACATGGTGGTGGTGTGTGAAACTAGATTGTAATCCTGATTGAATGGTTGTAAGGACCTATTATGTATGTTGTAGGTATGTATACATATGTACATACATACATACATAAGTGGTCTTTACAACCCTTCAATTAGGATTACGACCTAGCTTCTTACACCACTTATGTTGTGCGTGTTAATTTTATAGATGAGTGGCCAGACCTACAGTTTAAAGTCGACTACGAACGACAGATTTTTGAAAAACTTTTCATGGCAATTTTATTCACTTTCAGAGTTTTTTCCAGAACAAAATAAAATAATGACGGGACATTTTAAAACAGAATTTAAATTAAATTCTAATACACTCGAATTCTGATAAAGGTGTAGATAGTGAGAGAGAAGAGAAAACTTAACGTCTTCAAAAAATTTAATTTAAAAATATTTTAAAATAATTTTTAATTTTAAAATACCCATCGTAAGTTCAAAACTATTAAAATAAATAAGAATTATTTAAATATGCATGCTTTCCATCTACACCTTCAAACACATATTATTTTTGAGTAAAAAATAAATTATTTTTATGCACATAAACTTTAATATGAGATCGTATTCGTATATACAATTAGAATCATATAATATATGTGTCTGTATGTCTAGATTTAAAACAAAAGTAAATTACTTACAAGTTTTTAGCAAATTCATCGTTCTGCATCATGGTTACATGCTGAGCTTACAATTAAGTGTTTGAGTGTTGTTTCTGATGTTCTGCTCTGGAAAACAGCAAACGAATGTATGACTTTTTCTCTCTATTTCCCTTTATTCCTTGCCTGCCTGCCAGCCTTCCTACTCTACTCTTGCTATACTCTGCTGTACTCTACTCCTTTTTAAGGTCCTGTTTAAATGGTTTAATTTGTTGTAGTCATATTGTTATTGTTGTTGTTGTTGTTGTAGTAAAGGAAACCATTTAAACAATTTCGTTAGCAGCTAGATTTGTTAGTTGGATATTTCCTTTGCAAAAATATATGTATTCTTTTTGGTATTGTTCTTATTTTTGTTTTTGTTCGAGTTCATCTCCTTTTTGTGTCAGTATTTTTGTGGAAAAAAAAGAAAAAATAAATAAAGGGGTGTTGTGGTGTAGTGCTTGCCTTTATATTTTTCGTTTTCCTTTGCTTTTTTTTGCCTTCTGTTATTGTTGTATTAAAAGTTACCGCAAAAATAAACCGAAGGCTATAATTTACACATACGTTTTTAGGTTTGGCAGTTAAGGCACCGTTTACCTAAGAAATTTAAGATTTATTTCAATGGATTCATTAGTTTTGAATGCAATGAATGGACTTAGACACTGGAAGCTTATGCAGAATATGCTTGATGTGAGCAACATGAGTCCATTAAAGAAGAATTCCAAATAGCAACGACCATATATATTCGATAACAAATCACATGAAAACTTTAGTGTTTTTTACTACAGGTTCGCAGTGAGCCTTGGTTGATGAATGGTTTACATACATATATAATTTGTCAATACAACGCTTTAATCCGGATTACGACCTAGTTTCTCACTCTACTTATGTTATGTGTGTGTTAATTATATACATGAGTCGCGAGACCTACACTTTGAAGTCGACTCCGAACGACAGATTTTTATGAGAAACTCTTCATGAGAATTTTTATTTACTTTCAGAGTTTTTACTAGAAAGCTGAGAAGAGGAAGTGGTCAAAGAAATATTGATTCATATTTAGTTTTGGTGGAGATATCGGGTCTGAGATTTGAACTGAGGCCTCATGTGAAATAAGTCAACACACTACCTACTAGACTACGGCGAATAAAATGAATGGTTTACGGATAGCTCAAAAACACAGAAGCATGTTCCCTGCACCCAGGAACAAATGCCTAAGTGTCGTCCAATTTAAGATAGTTTACAGGGAAATCAATCCGTAGGGGGCTCGTAGGGAATATTCAGACTGTACTGCGAACATAGACTTCATGTTTAATGGGCTAAAGTGTGTTGGGATAGTGGTTTGAGCAGCTTCAACAAATTGCTGTAGCCAGCAAACTTTTGAGGCATAACTTCCAATTCAAACTCCGTCAGCTTCTATCGGGTTATGATAAAACACAAGAAAGTCTTGATGTATAACTTTATAATAAAAATTTTGTCCAATTCTGCCGAATCGTAATGAAACCATTTGAATGGTCGTTTTGATTGAATTTCTTGCTATAATTGCGATAATGGTTGACTACGGGAACTAGAATCAATTGTTTGATGATGTTGTAAAAGCTATGCCGTATCGAAGGCGTAGTGGTCTAGTATGCAGGGTGTTGGTGTTAGACGTGAGGTCACGGTTCAAACCCCAGGTCAGACCTCTCCAACAAAACGAAATATAAAAAAATATTTCTTGGGCGACTTCCTCTCCTGAGATTTCTGGCAAAAACTCTGAGAGTAATTATAATTGCCATGAAAAGTGTTTCAAAAATCTGTCGCTCGGAGTCGATTTCAAACTGTAGGTCTCACCACTCGTATAAAATTAACGTACACAACATAAGTTGTGTGAGAAGCTAGGTTGTAATTCTGACTGGAGGGTTGTATTGAGCAATTATGTATGCATTGTCTACGAAAGTCAACCCTGCTTTGCCCAGGGTTGGTTACAAATTATTGTTGTATGTGATCGCATGATCGGAGTCAATTGTTTCATTTAATTCATCTGCGGCAAATATTAAGCTTCTTTGTGTATCAAACTTTCCTCAAATGGTTGCCAACTGTTTAATGATGAGGGCTTAGTTCGAGCACGTTGACTAAGTACCAATCATTTGATATTTCCTTTTTTAATTCCATTGACATTTTAGCGTTTTCTTGACCAAAGCGAGTTCAATCTTTAACATCAAACTTGTCAGATGGAAAACAAATAAATAATTTTGTTGCTGTTGTAACAGCTCTGCTGCTATGTCTATAAGTGTTTCACTTGGAAAAAAGCTTCCGGTTGAAACAGCCTTCGCTGGGTTGACAATACTTGGCAGTAGCGTAGAGCCGATTGTCGTGTGAACGCATTTAGTTGTTGTTGCTACTGCATCATCTTCGCAAACTTCACAATATTTTTTTGCCGCCTAGGAAGCTAAGAAGCAACAATAGACAATGGTAGTCCTCAGAATCTTTTGTCATTTGTAAACGTTGATAACTTTTCACCGAATCATGTGATTTTAAAAACGTCTTCTAACAAATTTAATCTTGAAGTGTCGACTTTCAAACAAGCTACCGTGTAGTCTGGTGCACTATATATTACCAAAGTGATTGCATTTTAAAGTCATCTACCAGCGTTTTCGGATATCCAATATTTTTACAGGATTTTGAATTTTTCCATTTGTAGGCTTCAAATGGATACAGTGTACCTAACAACAGTCTATTTTTAATCACACACACACACAACATGTAAGTAATGCAACAAAAAAAAATCAACAAAAATCTTAAAGAAAACCACATGAATATACACAGGCTCTCTCACAAGACAAGCAGCACTTGCACCAAAAGAGAAACTTAAAATCCAAAAAAATTAAAAAAAGAAATAAAATGGAATGGAATAGATTGGAATGGAATGGAATATTCCCATAAATGCTATAAATGTTTAGAGTATTTGGCTTTTTCTTGGTCACTATTTGTTTTTGTATCTCAAACTCCATTCAAAACATTAAAAAAAAACGCCTTTTTGCAACAGACAACTACGATGACATGAGGAATGGTTATGATAGTCTCCGTTAGGAATATGTGTAGATTTGTGAAAGAATATGCTGCCTCTTTATATCTTCTCCTCTAAACATGTTCTATTTAAAGTTCAAATGGTTTCGTAATATCTTGTGTATGTTTGTAATTAAAACACTGCGTTTCATTATATTTGTTGTCTGCTACAACTACCATGTGGCTGTCTACATGTCCTTCTTGCATTTCTATCTGCATAGCACGTATGTACATATGCAAGCATTTTTTGTTTGTTTTTTTTTTGGTTTTTAAATACCTTATTAAGCAGATTAAAATGTTTCCTGATTTTAATTGTCTCATATGCTGCTCTCTAGCTGGCTGTTATCCTTAGAAACATTTCAAAGCCTGCTACTCTTGCCTTCTAGTCTTTTGGTTTCTTTAACAATATTTGAAAACTTTTCCCTTTACTCACAGTTGTTTGTTGTGAAACAAATTTTGCGGACAGACATATTCGTACACAAAATGTCTCCTTTTTTTCCTGTTCTTTCTGTTTCTAAAAGTGACACCAACAACCAAAAGTTTCTACAAACAACTCAATGCGAACAGTTGAGTTGAGGTTGTCTCTCAATTTTGCAAATATATTTTGTAAAACAAAAAACTGTATTTATATATGTATATGTACATATCTACTTCAATATATAACTAAAATATCGGATATGAAGTTATTTGTAATACCAACGAAAACCAAAATAAAATGGAATGTGATGTGCAAACTTCAATTTTGTGGACTTAACAATGATTATATGTACATAAGATATCTTCATCATGAATAGAGCAGCGCAAAAAAGCGGCAAATAATAGCATAATAAAGTTAAGAAATGTTTAACATGGTAGTTTTTAGAATAAGAGAAATTTACTGAATCATAAAAGTTATGCTTCTGCATAGAAATGTTGTGATATTCCATTATGGATAAGCACACGAGCCGCATTGGTGAGCAGCACCTCGCAAATGATTTTTGTAGAAGCTGCAGAGGTGAAAAAGAATATGAGACTATTCTTCACCTATTGGGAATATGCCCGGCACTATGTCAAAGGAGAAAGAGGCATCTTGGTGCCTGCTGCATCAATGATCTTACCATTTACATCGGCAGTTAGAGTCGCTTCATTGGAATTTCTAAGTGGTTCTAGGGCTAGGCGATAATTAATGAAAATTGTGATATCACAATGGGCCCCAGGTGGGCTTAGTGGGTTTATACGAATTCCTAGTGGGGACGGTCACATATACCTACCAACCTTCCTATGCCAATAACGGCAATTGCCCATGGAATCATATTCGTAATAAGGCGGAAGGTTAGGTTAGGTTCAATTATTAGCCATCTTAAGCATACCACACTTTTTATTATTGTTGTCGTGAAGAGATGCCTTAGTATTGCATTCATACCTTAGTATTGTATCGATACCCCCTATAGGGTATCCATATAATGTCTCCTTCGAGGCTACTGTCCTTTCTGGATGCTGCTCGGTGTCAAACATACCAATTCCCTGTCTAGCTTATGATTTGAACCCAGTTGCAGAATGCGTAGAGAACCTACATATTTTGCCCGAGACTACAGTGCCCTGTCAAGAGATGGTTACTGACCGTAGGTTATTGCTGGATAGTCTGATGCATTACTCTGACCTCTGATTGCCTCAAATCCATTTGGTTTGAGAAGAAGCGGTGAATCTTTTTGTATTCCTTTTCATTGACCATACATCTGCAAACATCTGCTACCACTCCACAGAAGGGTTCATTAGTGCCGTGACGGCGCTCCTCCTCAGACGTTCGTCTGCTTACTCTTGCTAAGAATTCCCACATGACCAAGAACCCAGCTGAGTCTCTCCTTTTTTCCCCTATCTAGTCCATTCATCTTCCCCAAATATTCTCATACTAACTTCAATTTAACCTCATAAGAGCGGTGTGCTTGCATGACTGCCTGACTGTCAGATATATCCTGTCTTTTGTGCCTCCTATTCCAGTTGAATTGAGCACATCCTTTGGTGGCATATGCTTCCACTTTGAAGATACCCACGAGTTTTCCAATTTGCTAAGAATATTTCATTCTGGAACCAAAAAGTAATTATGGTCCTGTTCCAAGATCTGTTCTTGATATGCCTAAATAACACAAAATATTTCCTCTTTTAAGAGAGTGTGCAGATACCATATCACTTCATTCAATTTTGTTGTTAAATCTCGTTACGTAGTACTTCCCAAAATTATAGAGTCTACTGCTTCTGTCCAAGGGATAGTTAAGGTGGGAGCTGTTAGCAAATAGATTCCTTAGGTCACGAATTCCTTAATGAATTTCTTGTTAAACATGTCTTTACATCAACCGAACCATAGTCTATAAAGCTTTAGTTTTCACAAATGAAAAATGGAATGGAATGTCCACAGTTCAGACCCCAGGTCAGAAATCTCAGCAGATTGGCAAAAACTCTGAGAGTAAAAATAAATCTGTAGTTGGAATCTGTAGGTCCCGCCACTCATGTAAAAAATTAACACACACAACTTAATTGATATGAGAAACTAGGTCGTAATCCTAATTGAAGGGTTGTAATGACCAATTATGTATGTACATATGTATGTATAATCCTCACTTAGGCTTTATTAACGTATGGTATACAACATGTTAGTTTCGTTTGCATTGAACACAGATAGTAACCGAAACGATATCGACAACTTTTATTACGACCATGTCCTGTCACAATCATTAGATTTCATATCAAAAAGGATTCATGCTCTGGAAGTGCAGTTGTAGAAAATCTCTCTTTAATAACGAATTGATGAATATCCCGACTGAAGAGTTTTAATGTTCAATTAAGTATGTTATGTATGTATAAAGAAATTTGGAGATACTAGAAGCCTTACAGACGTTATGAGTCCCACGCTACATGAGACATGGAGTCAAACATGCGTTTCCCGTAATTGGACATGTCATACGGCAAATTTTGCAGTATTTTGAACAATTTTTTTTCAATCTCCATATAGAATTTCATTCATTCTTTCTATTCTGTTTTCGTGAAACATAGTGTTCCAAATTGATAGAAATGCATCCGTCTTTGGTTGTACATCTCAGTGGGTTGTTTGCGTTACGCAAACCAGTATGTTGCCCACAGTGGGTATTGTAAATATTAAAGAAATTCTAACGTTATTTATATCGTATTGTCGTATGTGACAAACATATAAATTACTTAAGCCTAATGTCTGCATTTGGTTATAATTTTTTAAACAACCAAACCACTCAACCCCGCAAAACTCACCACTCAGCGACAACATCACAAAAAAACTTTTACAAAAGCAGCATGAATGTTCATTCATTTTGTATTCGACTGGGTATTGATAAGTATAACTCGTGTTGTATTTGTAGATGCCATCCTATTTATCCTATCTATCCATCTATCGAAATGATTGTTAGTATTTGTTAAATGCTGTTGTTTATTTACAACCTGAGGATATTTTTCCTGTTTACAGGGTTACACACAGTACTCCTTACATGCCACCTTTAACCACTTGGTCGGTCGCATGACATAGAAAATTTCAATAAAATGCAATTCATGTGTTAATCTTTAATCTTAAAACACAGACTATGATGACTTGATGCTAATGAAAGTTTTTTTGGCTTTGATTTTAACAAAATCAGATGCATTCTAGAACACCTCAAGCCATTGGACATGAAATCTACATTGTAGGGCTGTTAGTAAACGAATTAACAACAACGATAAGTGTTTAAATGTTTCTTTGATTATCAATTTTACTTTAAATTATTACAGTATTTACCATATTTAACCAAAAAACCATCTCTAAACCCCCCACCTCTTTGCTATCTTAAGGTTTAAATATCCTCGTATTAACTGCTAAACTCATGTGAGTATTGGAGGCCATAAATTTTGTTACACTTCATGAAAGCCCATCATTATCATCAACACCCCAATACCTTATTTACACATATACGAGATATAAACTGAAGAGAGAGAGTAAGAGAGAGAAAGAAAGTTAGTCTCGTCCTTGGTATGTGTGTACATATATTGGAATGTTAGTTAGACATGCCGTTTGTCTGCTTTGGAGAAATGGTCTCTTCAACACAACAGTTTAACTGTGATATATCTTATCTTGTTGTGACAATCGCGGCGTCATTGTCACAGGCTTTCAGTTTTTATTTCTTCTTCTTTTTTTCTCTTCATGTTTGTTAAGCATTAAATCAGAGTTATAAAGCAATGAAATGATTAAAAACTATAAAAGCCTACACTTAGGTAGACATAGTTACTGTTTCCAAAAGGTTTTATTACGGATTTGGGAAAAGGATTTTTCCAAATTTTGTGGTCACTACTTGGGCTTTAACTCGTGTCTTACTAGCCTTATTCAAGTAGTTCCCAATGCTTTGTTTAATGTTTGGTTACGAGGAATGTATGCTCCAAGCAATCAGCTTTAGAAGAAGCATCACATGGGGTATAAATAATCGAATAATGGCCCAAGACTACACCTTATATATCAGTCTACTCGTTTATTTCTTTACCGATACATCCGCCAAAATGGATCACATATTCCCGACAGCAATCGATGTTGGTCTGCCTATTGACAGACTACTCGAATTACTACCAGCAATTCTTTTAAATACTTTTAGTCGCCGTAGTCAAATTCCAGATCAGAGATCTCGTTCAAAACGAAATGTGAAGAAAATATTTTTTTCGGACTCTGCAGCAGAGAAAATTGCCATGAAAAAATTTCTCAAGTATCAATTGTTCAGAGTAGACTTTAAACTGCAGGTCCTGCCACTTATCGATAAAATTAACACAAACAAAATAAGTGGTGTGAGAAGCAAGGTCGTAATTCTGACCGTAATCCAGTTCGTAAGTATGACGATTAGGATGTCTTTGTCCAGAGTTTTGCTATCTGGGGAGCATCATAACTCCTACCGGAGTTTTAAAAAGGCCAATTAAAAGGTATGGAGTTCTCTACTTTTCCTCTTCATAAAGGCATGCCCCTTCTTCTTAAATACGAAATCTAACCAATAGGAATGTTGCTTTTATTGCCAGTTATTTACAGAGAATATTGAAAATACTTAGGTTGTAGGCACTTTCAATATATGGCTCTGGCCGTGATCTTTACAACGCCAATTTACAACGAAATTGTGGAAAGATTCCAAGAGTTTACACCCAAGATGGCAAGATGGTTATTGAAATCCAAGATTAAAGAAATCGGAACAAACTGATGCAAAGAAATCATTTCATCCTTACATACATACAGACATAATTGGCATTTACAACCCTTCAGTCACGATTACCACCTAGTTTCTCACACCACTTATGTTGTGTGTGTTAATTTTATACATGAGTGGTGGGACCTACAGTTTAAAGTCGACTCCGAACGACTAGATTTTTGAGAAACTTTTCATGGCAACTTTATTTACTCTCAGAGTTTTTGCCAGAAATCTGCTGAGAGGAAGTCGCCGAAGAAATACTTTTTTTGTATTTTGTTTTGATGTCTGGCCTGGGGCTCGAACTCTGGCTTTACGTCTAAGAAGCCAACACACTACCTACTAGACTACGGCGAGTCCATTGCATCCAAAATAATTTATTCTAGTCCTGTGCTCTCACAATAATCCAAACACGAACTTCAGCAATTCATTTTTGTAGAGAGATTTTCTACAACAGGGCTTCCGGAGCATGAATCCTCTTTGATATGAACTCTAATGATTGTGACAGGATGCGGTCGTAATAAAAGTTGCCCGTATCGTTTCGGTTACTATCTGTCTTCAATGCAAACGAAACTCACATGTTGTAGGACTAAGGAAAGCATGTATATACATACATACGTACATAATTGGTCATTACAACCCTGCAGTTAGGATTACGACCTAGCTTCTCACATCCCTTATGCTGTGCGTGTTAATTTTATACATGAGTGCCAGAACCTACAATTTAAAATTGAATCCGAATGACAGATTTTTAAGAAACTTTTCATGACAATTTTTTTTTACCCTCAGAGGTTTTGCCAGAATTCTGCTTAGAAGCATTAGCCATAGAAATATTTTTTAATTTTTCGTTTTGTTGGAGATGTCTGACCTGGGATATGAACCATGACTTCAAGTCTAATAAGCCAATATACTATATCCGTACGATAACCGATTTTTTTTTTTGGCATCCAATTGAATTTTATGAAATGGGTGGTCTATGGCTTCTACAAGACGATGACTCGAGCCCTTACACATCTCAGCTTACTTGAAAAGTTCCTTCATTAGGCTACTCTGGAGGCCTCATACATTACAGATAATTGGATTGATATTAACTACTGAAAGCATCAGTAGTGAAAGCGCAGCGTATCAATAGTAGTACCAGAAAGTGCGACCTTGTCATTGCAATGGTTTACCTTAATTTGATTTACATATGATAGGCATTATCAGATACGATACGATCTACAGAGTTTAAAAGTTTTTCAGGTTTCAATTCCATATATAAAGATTTCAAATCTGGTTTAATTTAATTTAAAAATGCCAAAAATTCATTGCATTCTTTCAAGACTCTGATTGTTCATCATTGCATACACTTGTTTTATTTTTTTTTTTTTTTTTTGTTTAAGCTTTGTAGACTTGAACTTGGGCGGACTTTAAGCAGCTTGCCAGTGTTGAATTTTGCTGCCAGTTTCATTATTTTATTTCAATTCTTCTGTTTTTTTCCTCCTTGTTTTTTTTTTTTGCTTCGTTTTTATTCAGCCTGCAAAAACATTTGTATCATCATGTCTAGTTGTTCTGCATGTGCTTCATTTGCCCTTTGGCGTCAAAAAGTTTTTCGCCATATCTGGTAAGTTTCATTTTGTAGCTCATTTTCCTCTTCTTTTCACTCTCTTTCTCTCTATCACTCTTTTACTCTGTTTCATTTTCCTTTTAGTTCATGTACAATTATTTTCTGTTCTGTTGTTTTTTTTTTTTTGTTTCATTCATTTTGATTTTAACTTGGTCTTTAACAGAGTGTTGATTGTTTTGTAGTTGCTTGTTTTTATTGCAGGTTTCAGCATCGTATCTGTTCTAAAGTGTCCAAGAGTGGCGTAAATATCTATGACTGGTTATACGAGGCTGTTTTCTTTTTGTATATGTACAGACCAAAATGTTAACATTTATCCCTTTGAAGGTCTAAAAATTCTTCGAATATTTCTTTTTAAATTTTAAGCCCGTAAATCATGGTTGAGGTGTTTGTTTCTGATAAAAATTTATATTTTCGCAAGTTGTTGATTTTTAATTTTGCCACTGTTTTTGATGATCTGCTACATGTCATTGTCTTTGGCCAATTGTATCTCCCGCTTTCTCTCTCTCTCTCTGTGACCATCGCTTGTTATATATTTTCTGAATTTTGGTTTTGGAGCTTAAGGGGTCAATATTCTATGGTTTTCATCGAACATGAACCTGAAATGGAAATTGAAAATGATTTCGAATGTGGTGAAAACAAGTGATAAATATTGTTCGGTAGATTGCATTTTTTTCTTGAGCATTTTTAAAATTAATTACGCTGTTAAAAAATTTAAGAAAATTTTATAAAATTTATTACGTTTTTTAGCTATGTTTTTTAGCTACGTTTTCTTTGTTAGATATGAGCTGTTCTCTTCTTGCTTGCAATATATGGAATGGTAGGTCCTTGTAGAATCCTCAAACGAATCAAATTGTTTTCTAAAGTATCCTGTAAAACGTCTTGCAATGTACGGTCGAACCAAGATATAATAGAGTATTACAGTGAATGCCATTTTCTAATATTTTTCGAGCAATCAAGTAATTGAACTGCGTTCGTGCTGATCGCTGATATAGAGTTCAGCAGTTCTTTTGGTTTCCCAGAAAATGTGATCATTACCATGATTATCATGAAAATTCGAATAGTTGTTCACTTAGCCAGTGGCTCGAAAGCAAAAAAATATATTTGAACACTATCCAGATGTGTTGTGCTAAAAACCTATGCTTCAAAAGATTGATAAATGGCAACATTAACTCCACTTGTTGTTTAACTCTACAGTAGTCTGGTCTTAAGCAGAAAAAGGACTGATGAAATTGTTTACAGTCTCCGTAGTCTCCGTAGTCTCCGTAGTCTAGTAGGTAGTGTGTTGGTTTATTAGACGTGAGGTTACTGTTCAAACACCAGGTCAAACATCTCCAACAAAATGAAATATGAAACAATATTTCTTTGCCGACTGCCTCGCAGCACCTTCTTTCTGGGCGCTTCAGTGTCACACTTGTCTGTGTCCCCGGACACTGTGACATTCCGGGAAACTGCAGGGCCGACGAGCTAGCCAGGGCTGGCGCACTACTTCCGGAATCTTCCTCAATCAACGTGGGAATGCCACTTACCTCGTTCAAACTGGCTATTGCGCGGAAATTCTCCCGGGATACCAACCGGTCCTGGGTCAACGAGGAGTCCTGCTCTACCGCTAAACTCACCTGGCCCCAGATGGATAGAAGGCGTACCAACCAGTTACTTGGACTTGGTCGCGGCATCATCTCAATCGCAGTGGCTATGCTTACAGGTCACTGTGTTATGGGTAGACACGCGGAGAGAATGCGGCTCCCATTTAATGACTTCTGCCGTGGGTGCAGATCCGCTGAGGAGGACGAGACTGTTATCCACTTTCTTTGTCAATGCCCATCTCTTGCGAGGTGCAGATATAGGTTATTTGGCTCTCCAACACTTGTCAGCTTGACGGAGCTATCGTCCATTGATGTCAAGGATATAGCCTTATCAAACTTTCTGTCTAGTTTTCTAGTGCGGGGTAGTCGTTCTTTGGATAGACAGATCTTGCGCTGACCGACCTATAACTCCTGGGTTCGGGGGAACTGCATTCACCTGTGGCATCACAACGGGCCGCTATGCGTGCTCAAGTGAGCTTTTGGTATGAAGCTACCACACTAACCTAACCTAACCTAGCCTCTCAGCAGATTTCTGGCAAAAGCTCTGAAAGTAAATAAGGTTTCCATGAAAAGCTTCTCAAAAAAAATTTGTCGTCCGAAATCGACTTTAAACTGTACGTCCCGCCACCCTTGTATAAAATTAACACACACAACATAAGTGGTGTGAGAAACTAGGTCGTAATCCTGACTGAAGGGTTGTGATAACCAATCCTGTGTGTATGTATTTATGTTCAGAAGCTATCTCACATTGCATAGGTCATAATGATAATTGGTTCCTTAACAGCCTGCTACTATCAAATGTAAAATCCCTAATGGGTAACTGCAATGAAGGTGAACAACTGAATATGAATGCGTTGAGTTTGAAAAACATTTGAAGATGAAGGTGTATGGATTACTTCCTTGCGTCAGAGCTGCTACAAAGGCTAGCCTTCAAACACATTCTGGCATCCTTACGAAGAGATGAAAATATTATTTTGAGAACTAAGGCGCTACCTGTATTTAAATTTAAAGAAAACAAAGTAGATGTGAGATATCATTGAAATTTTCTATTCGTATTAAAGACCCATTGATGCCATTATAGCGTGGAATATAATATCGTTTAAATGCACGCCATTGCTTGTCTGGATGAAGCATATCCGAAATGTCTAATTTTCCATAAATCTGGAGCAAAATCAGGCTAAATTTGAACAATGGCATGAGTTATGTTAGCTTTGAAGACAGCTGTGATTTATGGCTTATTTACGTCCGCCTGCTACTTAAGAAAACCACACAAGATATTGCAACATATCTTCACCACGTGAGATCACCATGCTTACAAATCGCTGCTAAAAAATATCCAGTGTGGAGTGAGGTGTGTGGCACATAGCTTCGAACACATGTCGTTGGTGTCCAAATCATCCAACGCAGGCTAAAAGAAGTTGGTAATCATCGACCAGTACTGCCCCCCATTTGCAGTGATGGCCTAGCTAACATTACTTTCAAACAGATATGGAACGATAAGGCCGCCAGCCCAAATTCTACAGCAAACAGTAAATTTTGCGGCATGCAATGGATGCCTTTGGATCTCAAATTCGACAATTTTGTTCGTTCATGCAACCATTCAGCAGACTTCTAGCAAAAATGCATACATAATTGGTCACTACAACCCTTCAGTCAGGATAACGACCTATTTTCTCACACCACTTATGTTGTGTGTGTTAATTTTATACATGAGTGGCGGTACCTACAGTTTAAAGTCGACTCTGAACAACAGATTTTTGAGAAACTTTTCATGGCAATTTTATTTTCCTCAGAGATTTTGCCAGAAATCTGGCCGAAGAAATACTTTTTGTATTTTGTCTTGATGTCTGGCCTGGGGCACGAACCATGGCTTTACGTCTAATAAGCCAACACACTACCTACTAGACTACGGCGATTTCTAGCAAAAATTGCGAGAGTAAATAAAACAACCGTAAAAAGTTTTTCATCCAGAAATGTATTTCATTGCTGAATGCTATAGTCGTTTCCAGACCTTGTTTTTTCGAAAACACTATAGACCGTGCGACTATTTGAAACAGTGAACAGTGCAGAAATCTGCTCAACGACATTCTTCGACCTCAACTGTGCTAAATGAAACTTGAGGAACGTGTGATTCCAACAAAATGAAGCCAAGTTGAATACTGCATGACCTAGATCGCCTAAGCTCATGTCTTGGTGTTTTGCACCGGCTGGCAAGAGTACCTTGTTTAGCTATTGTAGACTTTTTTTGTGGATTTTTTTCTTCTACAAAAGCAGTTTCATACTGATTTTCAATTAAATTGTATTGGGTTTTATAATACTTTTAACATCATTAGCCAAATCCAGTAAAAAGAAAAAAATTATTATTTCACCATCAAACAGACCCCAATTAAAACAAACAACAAAAAAAACAAGAGAAAGGAAATGCAAATTCAACTTAAAAACTAAGCATTTAAGTAAATATTTATACGTTTACTTTGTGCGATTGTGAAAATAAATTCAATTTACACAAATATTTACATAACATTGCCTATAAATCAGCTAATTTGTATATTAGCTTAACGCTTTACTCACACCACTCTACTCTACCGCCACCTCCCCCCCCCACCCTGCTCCAATGACAGAGGTTAATAAAAGGCAAATAGTGCATATAATTTTAATTATTACGACGACGACACGAGTATTTACATATGTAAAGTTGTAAATATTGTTGAGATATTGTAGAGCGAAGATATACACCTATGTATGTATGTACGTACGTGTGACTTCATAAGCCTTCTGTTTGCAAGTGTGTGTTTGTTTATAACAACAACACACTAATGAATCAAAGTGCAAAAAGATGAAGGATTTAAATTTTAAAAGCCACACATGCAATCACATAACCTCATATGCTCAAGCATATGCTTACAATTGTATGTATGTATATACAAATGTAATGTTTACTTACTAATACTACATGCATGGGATTCTCCTCACTCATACATAAATACATACATACGTATAGTATTTATCAATTTAGCCACACAATTAAGATTATCAGTCAGGAGATTCAGCATTGCCTACGATTACTTGTTGGTGTGGCCTCAGTTACAAGCCAAAGATAAACGCAATTTGTGCATCAGTGTGTTGAAAGGTATCTTTAGTGCCACAACTTAAAGAGGGAGATTTCTATTTTTAGTTGTAAAGCAAAAAAATAGATTTTTTTTATAAAATTTTAATGCAATTTTACGTTGTATGATTGCAATATGTTTTCCCGAAATGTCTTAAATAAAGTTCATGGCAAGTTGGTGGCTAAAGAATACGACAAAAGCAATGAGTAATTGAATGGTCACTCTCATTGAAATTACACCCTATTCCACTATTTGGCTATGAAGCGTACTTAAAATATTCCAAGCCTATTTAAAACTCTAAAATCGTGGCCTGTGTTTTACAGGACAAGGATGTCAAACTTGAAAGCATTCCATACATAGTCCTTATCAACATCACCAGTTTAGTTTTAGTAATTATCAGAAATTACTTTTCCTGATACTTAAAGTTGCCATAGTCTCGTAGGTAGTATGTTGGCTTATTAGACGTGCGGCCACGGTTCAAACCCCCAGGTCAGACATCTCTAACAAAACAAAATATGAAGAAAATATTTCTTCGGCAACTTTCTCTCAGCAGATTTCTGGCAAAAACTCTGGAGAGTAAATAATATTGCAATGAAAAGTTTCTCAAAAATCTGTCGTTCGGAGTCAACTTTAAACTGCCGGGCCCGCTACTCATGTATACAATTAACACACACAACATAAGTGATGTGGGAAGCTAGGTGGTAATACTAACTGAAGGGTTGTGATACTAACTAAAACTGAAGAATAACAAATTAGACCTATACACCGATTTGTGCTGGAGTCATTGCATTACAACAGTCAAACCATGGCCCAATGGTTATAATCCTAACAATTTTACCCAGATGACTCTTCGGAATACAAGTACAATTACAAGAGAAAGACATCAAGAAACAGATCCGCTTTGTCATGTAATGCCGTGATCATTATCATGCAAGTGAGATAGTCATAAGCCCGCACCTTGGCAATTGGATTAGTTACAACAACACCAAGACATTAGGCCTTTAACAAGGCAACGTTCATGGCGTCCATAGCCTTATAGGGAAAAATACAAGTTTTAATCCAGAAAAAGAGGAAGAAACGTTGATCTTGGTATTCAAATTTCAATCTCATTTATCTGACATAATTAATCATAACAAACCTTTTACTCAGGATTATATCCCAGTTTCTTACACCACCCACGTTAAGTGTGATAGTTTAATGTATGATTTGGTTGAACCTATAGCTCTACAACGACTTTGAATGTCAATCAATTTGGAGAAACTTTTCATGGTAGTTTCATTACCTCATAGAATTTTTGCCAAAAGTCTGCTGGGAGGAAGTCGCCATTCCACGTCATATTTCGTTTTGTTCGAAATTTCTAAGGTGCAGTTTGAACCACGCCTGCTCATTTAATATGAAGTTTCTACCTGGTGTTTCTTCCTGAAATGTATTAAAGCTCCTTAGGTTCCAAGAAAATGTTCCGATGATTCATTCTCTTCGTCACAGAATCAACATGTTGGGCTCGTGACAATTCCCATGCTATACAAGTGGACCCTGAGTCTACAGCGCCCTGTTAAAACCTCAGATTATTCCTGGATAGTCTCAGGCATGACCCATATCTCCTCTTATTGTAGTTTCTTAACAAAAGTAGCGATTGTTTCAAACCCACGTGGTTTTAGAAGAATCTTTGCCTGTCTTTACGTTTCCTTTCGTTGAGTGTAACTTTCTAGCCATTTAAGAAAGAGTATAAGTTAATGAACGGTCTACACTCAATACAAATAAATATATCAACCCCATTTTCATAGGACAAGTTGCAGTGCATCAAACACTCACCAAACACTGAAGAAGCTTGAAATATAAAACTGCGGAATGCAAAAGAATAATAAGAGTGTTTAGCAGAGGCTTTACGGAAGCCCCACTTGACTTTAGATGAATGAAAAGAATACACAATACATCGGCACGCCTTCCATCACAGTCAAACCATCAAGTAGTGTTCATTACATATGTACATAATTGGTCATTACAACCCTTCAGTCAGGATTACGGCCTAGTTTCTCACACCACTTATGTATGTTAATTTTATACATGAGTGGCGGGACCTACAGTTTAAAGTCGACTCCGAACGACAGATTTTTGAGAAACTTTTCATGGCAATTTTATTCACTCTCAGAGCTTTTGCCAGAAATCTGCTGAGAGGAAGTCACCGCAGAAATATTTTTTCATATATCGTTTTGTAGGAGATGTCTGACCTAGGGTTTGAAACGTGGTCTCACGTCTAATAAGCCAACATATTACCTACTAGACTGCGGCCAATTCATTTACAAATTCAAAGTGTCTTCCAAAGCCTATGAAGCTAATGAAAGCATGCATAAGACAATAGTCTCCTGCTCATGTATATTAAAAGGACCTATAACACCAATTATACCACACCTTTGTGTCACCATCTATCATTTACTTCAAGCCCCAAAACTTTTACAATAATAATTACGGGGCCCAATGGCAATACTTTAATTTCTTTATGGCCTACAGCCGTTAACCATTCTCAGCGTCTTGGTTACAAGTACTTCAGTCTCAATCTTCTTCTATTCATAATAATTTTTTTTCAACATTTTATTTCATTTTATTTAATTCTCTCTCCTACCCTCTCCCTCTCTTTCTGCCACACAATTTGTTATTTATTTCTGCAACGATTTTAATATAAATTTTTAACTTGATTTTAGATTTCCGCCACACCAAGCCATGATTGCCTGCCTCTTACTGTCTTAATGTCCTCGTTAATGTCTTCGTTGTCCTCCTCGTCGTCATCGTCGCCGTCGTCATTTGTGTCGTTGGTTTGTTTATTTGTGTTAGGCCCCGCTCGGTGTGTGAAAATAAAATGTGAAACTTTTCAATTGGACTTTTGTGGATTTAGTGTCTGGCACAAGGCAAAGTCGAAGTTTTATTTGCCTTTCGGTTGACAGTTGCGGCAAAAGGTAGAATTTAGAAAAACTTGGTCCTGCTAGTTATCGCACAAAGAAAAATACGTATTAAACTTTAATACTCCTTCTCTGCGTCTATATTAAGCGTGTGAAAAAAGAAAAAAGAAAAACAAACCAAAGCGAAAAACAATTCAATTCAATGTTTTTGAACGCCGGCCAAGTTAAAGTTGAAAATTATTAAATATTTTCGCAAAAGGTACAGTGGGCCAGGCAACAAATTAATAAATTATATAAAATTAAATAATAAGGCTTGGTTTCTAGATTCTACAGCCACTTTCTTATTCTGAAAACGTTTCTTCATTAAACTGCAGTTGTAGTGCTGACATACGTCAATCCCAAGCTTGCAGGTTCTCAATGGTATTACCAAAGGAGAAAATTCGTCTGAAACTTCAATTGTGCTATTACATCTAACACAACTGTGTGCCACGTGGTGACGTTCTATTGAAACCACATGTTTTTAGTGTCCAGATCATTCAATTTAGGCCAAAAGCAATTGATAATCACCGGCCTATAGTGCTCGTTGTTGATTGTGATGGCTTGGCCAATGTAATTCTCAATGAAATATGAGCAGATGAGGCCGTCAGCCCAAATTCCCCATCAAACTGTAAATTTTCGGAATGCATTGGCTACTCTTGGATATCATATGATTTGGTATTGTCCCCATATTAATAAACCTGATCGCTGAAAATGATTTTTCGATTAAAATTAGGGTCGGTTGCCCCCCTACTTCAGAGTCCATTCAGCTATGAGGTGATTTGGACAAACAGACGCAACTAACTACAACTAATTTCTCAGATGCAGCTTTAACAAGATGGTCATGTTGAGCTCCCATAATTCTGAAGTCCATATCTCTATTTCTACTTTAGTACTTGATCGTTTTAGATAACATCAAACCCTTTTAAAGTGTTCTAATATTAAAATTTAAGCTCTCAAAGAATAATGTTTTGTTTGAAAGTTGGCTTATTAGACGTGAGGCCTCGGGTCAAATTCCATCTCCAATTAAAAAGAAATATGAAAAAAATTTACCGGGAAAAACTCTGAAAGTAAATAAAATTGCCATGAAAAGTTTCCTAAAAACCTATCGTTCGGAGTCGACTTTAAACTGTAGGTCCCGCCACTCATGTATAAAAATTAACACACACAACATAAGTGGTGTGAGAAAATATGTATGTCGGTTGTAATGACTAATTATGCTATGTATGTTGAAACCAAAGCAAGCCGAATGTCTACAGTATTCTCAGTTCTCTGAAAAAGTAATCGATAAGTTGCCACAAAGTGCTGAGAAAAAGTTTGTCAAAAAATTTGTTGAAATGCTTACAAGTCCTTCAAACAGCTCATCCTCAAATACAGCTGATGAAGAAATATTACATACATACATACATACATATATACATAATTGGTAATTACAACCCTTCAGTTAGGATTGCGACCAACACCACTTATGTTAAGTGTGTTAATTTTAAACATGATTGGACGATTCCGAACGACAGATTTTTGAGAAACTTTTCATGGCAATATTAATTACTCTCCGAGTTTTTGCCAGAAATCTGCTGAGAGGAAGTCGCCGAAGTAATATTTTTTCATATTTCGTTATGTTCGAGATGTCTGACCTAGGGTTTGAACCATCACCTCACATCTTAGAAGCCAACACACTACCTACAAGACTACGACGGCTGCAAGCACTTTAAACAGCTCATGTTCAAATGCAGCTGAGGAAAAAAGAAATTTCACCATGGATTTTGCAATATTAAAAATGTAAAAATACTTCATTCTCCCTCCAAATCAGAGAGGCTTAATCCAATAAAATTCATAGGCTAACAACAACAACAACAACGAACGACAGATTTTTGATAAACTTTTGATGGAAATTTTATTCACTGCGGAAGTATTTGCCAGAAATCTGCTAAGAGGCAGTCGCCAAAGACATATTTTTCATATTTCGTTTTGTTTGAGATGTGGTTTGAACCGTGGTCTCACGTATAATAAGCCAACGCACTACCTACTAGACTACGGCGTCTTCATTTACCAATTTAAAGTGTCTTCCAAAGGCTATGAAGCTAATAAAAATATGCATAGGCTAACAACAACGAAAATTATACCGCCTCTCAATAAGTAGGTCTTTAGTTACCAACTTTTCCAAGCAAACCAATATAGGTTCATGTAAAGCGCTATTTTTGACGTTGCAGGGTAACCCTACTATTTTAGAAGTTGCTATTTTAGAACCAGGACTATGTTTGACTGGAAAAAGACTTGATTTATGAAACTGGCATAAGACACGTAAAAGCTGAAATCGAATAAGCAGATGGGGAATATGCTTTATGACTGCCCTATGCCTCCTAAAGGACTAAAGGAATTAGAATTACTGGAGTATTATTATTCTTTCTAATTTTTGTCCATTTTATCTTTCGTTTTTGAACATTCGCTGGCACTCGATTTAATTATTTTTTGTTTTATTTAAAAAAGGTTCCTCATTTCTTTAAATCGAAAATTTTTGTCACTTTGAATTGCTTATGATTGTTAACTGTTGCTGCTGTTGTTGTTGTTGTTTTTCATATCCAATTAACCTACAATTTGTTGTTTTATTTTTCATTTTCATTATTTTGTAAATGTTTTTGTTGTTGTTGTTTTTTGTAACATTTTCATAAAATATTAAAAAAATAATTTCTTAAAGAAAATTCTTCTCACCTGTTGTGTATGTAAGGCGCCTTTTTATATGCTTTAATTTCTGTTGTTCGTATATTGTTGTGTGTTTGTATGTGTATGTATGTTTTTATTTTTTAAATATTCCAGCGTTTATTTGCCGTTTATTTTTTGCTTATTTTCATAATTTGCTTTTCCGTTTTCCTTCTCGCCATGTGTAGTAGAAGTTATTTGTGTTGGTTGTTGTTGTAAATATTAGCGTTTCCTTTATGAAATTCGTATGCCATGTCTTTGTTATAGCGTCTTTGTTGTTTTTGTTTTTTATTAATATTTTATAATTCCTCGTAGCAGGTGTTGTTTTACAGTTTATTGCAAGAAGTGTCAACGATTTGTTACACACAGAGAAATAAGCGGGTAAATTAAGTGCCATAAATATGTAAGTTTCAGGAGCTATCGAACATACACAATAGACAGACGCAGTTAGGACACGTATACTTCTTTAGGAAATTTTTTTATTTCATATCCAATGCCTCTAAAGCAGCTATTTTCACTTTCAATGTCCATACTTGATAGATCAGGAAGATTGCGTGTTTTTTCTTCTTCAAAATCCAAAGCTTTTTTTAATTATTTTCTCCGTGTACGTACTTGTTTATAAGTATTTAAACCCCAGAAAAAACTTACTAAATTTTTGCATTCAAACAAATTGTATCCCAGTTCAAATGGGGGGTATGTCTCAGAAAGAACCCCCTGTGTCTTTATATCCTCCGGAATAAATGTAACACTTTTGTTTTTGAAGAAAGTAATAAGAAAATCAGTAAAGTAGCACAACAACAGCAACAATAAGAGCAAAAAAACTGCATGTTTAAAAAATTTCACACAACATGTCGTTGTTTATAAAATCATTTCTTATTTTCCACCTTTTTTTAAAAGGCATTTTGACTACAATACAATGTCTTTGAAATGTTTGAATCCAGAAGAAATAAGAAAGCTCGACCTCCACTAGAACTTTATATACAGATTAAATAAAGTTTGAAAATTTGCTTCATTCGTGTTTAATTTTAATGAAATTTTGAGTAAAATTTTGTATAAAAATCATCCAAACGAAAGCCATAATTTGAACGCGTATGTTAGAACCAGATTTTGCGTTGCAAAAATTATGCCACTGAGATCACATACATATGTATACAGTCTTCGTTCTTCTATGCTACACCAAGAGCTCTATTCCTCATAGACACGAAAAAGCGGTAAACAGTTGAAGATGAGACATGCCATAATGGAATGCAGCTTACTGGCAAATAAATCTGTCATGAAAAAGTTTCTCAAAAATGTTGGCATAACAGGGGCAATGAAAACCAGTCCAACAGTCTCTTGGATTTAAGTTTGCTGTACATAGTGGCAAAATCCAAAGCGAGAGAAATATTACGGAATCTTGTAGCCTAAGTAATCGATTTGCTGACAGCTTCTTATTTAACTGGTTCCTGAACAGAACCAGCAAACTCCATGACTGGAGGTGCTTCGCCATGAGACATAGTAATGAATAAAAAAGTAAGCCTGAATTTGCATACTCTTTTAAAAGACGAACAGTTTTAATATACAAATGAGAGTGGAACGAAACCTGGAACAGAAGCAGGAGTTTTTGGTCTCAACAAAAATATCCCAAGGCCATGGAGAAAATCGCGGGTGTGTTCCAAGCGGAAGTCTATGCCATAGAAATATGTTCTAAATTCAACTGGGATAGGAGGTACAAAAGACACAGAACATAGCAATACTAACTGACAGTCAGGGCTCAGATATTCTAAGACAAGATAATCTTCAAATGATTATGAATGTCTGTGGCTAAGTAAGCCAAATAAGGTCACCATCTGCTGGGTGAGGACATATGAGAATTTTACGCAATGAGCAACCAGGCGAGCTTAATCGGAAGGGTGCTTCCATGTCGGCTGCGAATAGGTATGCCCATTGAAAGAGAAGATAAAGAGAGGCAAAGACTATTCTAAAACGAAATATGATTGAGGCAATCATAAATTTTGTTATCAAATTAAAAAACAGTAGGTCTGAGTAATGCGTCAGACCATCCAGGAATAACATGAGGTTGGTTGTCAGGGTAATAGATTTGGAGGAGACATTGTAGCCATACACCATAAATTTTGAGGGAAATACAATAGATCATATGGTCGCAGTAGTAAGGCACCAATTTTTCAAGATCCCAATCAAACTCCTACAGCAGTAAGTCGATGATATGCTTAGAACATCATTTGGAACTTAAGCATGAGTACCTCATTCGTTAAGTAAATCTAATGAGCTGAATCTATATGTATATATAGTTGTGAAAATTGGTGAAATTGTGATATAAAATATGTCACATACTTGACGGTAATAGAAAAGTTGCCTTGGCCAATGCAAGGTTGGCCGGTCATCGAATAAAAACTCTCTTCTACTAATTTTTTTATAAAAAAAATTTTAAATAAAATTCAGAACAACGGACATATTTGTTAAAGTGTTCTAAGCATCCATTGTAATACTCTGGTATGTTGTATTATCCTACACTATACATATAATTTTGATAGTTTCACTAGCTGAAAAGCATTTGTGTGAGATGCTAGGATGACAGGTTGCCAACTGTTATTGCCTATAAACAACACCCGCTGCGGAAATACTGTGGACAGCAAAAGTCTTAGTACTCCAATATATTTTAGCAATTTAATTAATTTTATTAATTTATTTCTGCTTTTTTATAAAACAAACAATTCTTTAATGTTTTTCATAAAACAAGAGAAAAATAAGGAAAAGTTTCAGATGACTCCATAAGTACCCCCAAAGAGAACCCTGAGTAAATTTAAATATGAAAATGTTATCCCTTGTATTTAGTAGAAAATCCCTTAAGGTCAAGCACTCCATTTAACCCATACGGAATTGAATGTACAAGTTTTGTTTAATGTTTTCTGGTGGCACCATGAGCAAGTTTTTCTGCTGACTTGTTTGAGCTTTAGCGATGACGTAACCGATGTTTCAAATGGTCTCCTAAACACTCTCTTGAAGTCATATCGGGTCTTTGTGCAAGAATATTAAGCCTGTGAGGACTTTTATGTCAAAATATATTGCCGTACTAAAACTTTTGCTGCCCACTGTATATCCGATTCTTTTTCATGAAGTGTCTGAGTTTTTTATAATATTCTTTGTAGATGCTATCACCTTTAGATGCAGGAATTTTTTAATTTAAAAAAATCATGATATAAATTTGTGCTAGGTTCGAACCTAGAGGACTTTACCTACTACACTACTACCCGAATTAAATGTTATGTCCTTCTCATTAGATGACCAAAAGCTGTTTCTACCATACAGTAAGAGGATTTTGAATTCTTTTTTGATTTAAAATATTTTAAACGATTTTAAAAATTAATTACACTAGTCTGCCTGATATTTACGTTTCAAATTTGACTTAAAGTCCCTCTTCTATTGACTTATTACGAGTAAAATGAAAATATTTTTCAATTTCCTTGAAAGTAGTATCCCGATACGATACTCTTTACATAGTTTTATTAAATATTTATACTAATCACACTATAAAATCAATTTGTTGTTGTATTTGAAACAAGTTGTTATTGTTGTGGTTGTTGTTGTATGTAAAAACAATAAAACCCAAGAAATTGTTGAAACCAAAATAGAATAGAATTGTGTGGGTGGTTGAATGGTTGTCTGGTTACTTGGTTCGGTTGACTGTGTTGTTTTCTTAATCTCAAATCATATCAGAGTCATGGTTGATTAACTTTTTTCAAGCCATTTAACAAATAAGCAATAAAAATCAAAATATTTTCATTTGGCTAATAGTAGTGCCATTTTAAAAAGGGGCTTACACACACATACAAGAGGCAAGAGGTCATAGGCACTTGTACATGCACACAGCCAGATCCACATCTACATTCACTTCCACAGCCATAAACTGCAAATATTTCAATAAAAATAATGCGAAAAACATTAAAATCATGGCCCCTTTTTTATTAGCTGTACGCTTAGCAATGGATATTCAAACGGCAAAACAAAACAAAAAACAGAGAAAACACGAAAACAAATCCCGAAGGAAGATCAAGAATAAAGGTTAGATTTTGTTTCGTTTTATATTTTTATGGCTGTAAGGAGCACAAAAGGAAAGGACACGTTTCTTCTAAGGAAATACATAACACCTTGTAAGGATTTGTTTTGTAATTTTGTGTTGCCTGTTTGCAACACACAATATTTTTCAATTAAATTAAATATTTTTCTGTTCTGTTCTGTTTTGCTTTTAAATTAACATTTTTATTTCTCATTTAACACACAAACACACACTTACACACAAACTTCTCTGAATGCCTGCGTATGGTGGCAACAGAAACTAATTTTGAAAATGAGTCCAAGGGAAGAAAATGTAAAAAAAACAAATTTTTTGGCTTTTTATTAAGAAACTTTATTAGAATTTGTTGAGTGTCTTGTTCTTTTCTTCTTTCATACAATTTAGCCTCAACATATGTTGCCAGCAATTTGCAATTGTCAACGTTTGTTTAAAATTTGTCGCTTTTTTTTAATTTTTTCTAATAGCCAGAAAAATATGGAAATTCATTCAAGTCGAAAATTCATTTCCATAATTGGTCGTGATTTTCTTTTACAGAAAAATTTATTAAACCATATGGCAAAAGGTCAAGTGGAATGTAAAAAAATAATAAGGAAATATGACGAACAAAGAAATCTTAATGAATTCATAAGAAATGGCTTTAGATAAAAATTTTCTAGACACAGAGCTTAATATAAGCAAGGGAACATGTAAAATCCATTATTTTTCCATAAATTTCATTAATTCTTCACCAAATAAGCACCATTTTGTTGGACATTTTGCTGTCAATCAAAGTATGTGGCATGGCATTGTTTTAATGCAACACTACTGGGTGGTCAAAGTTGGTTATTTATAGGCTTCCTGACAGAATAAGTTCGAAATAAAAATTCCATCATAGGATTCCAGTTCACAGAATAGGATTCCCT
Organism: Sarcophaga variegata; assembly: GCA_932273835.1. Classification (NCBI taxonomy): domain Eukaryota; kingdom Metazoa; phylum Arthropoda; class Insecta; order Diptera; family Sarcophagidae; genus Sarcophaga; species Sarcophaga variegata. Next base: position 18,854,526 of record OW026360.1, read on the forward strand.
ATTACTCCCATGCTAGTCCTTGACTTGCGATCCCATTTTCAATTGTCTCTATACAATTTTGCTTATTTACGATTGAAAGCATTTCATCATCTGACCGTTCTTAACACATCAATCAATTTTGTTGGAATTTAAAAGCTGTTAATACAAGATCGAAGCAATAGGCCCCTAACTTTTTGAATTCCTCAACTCTTAACAGAAAGACCAATACATACATACATAATTGGTCATTACAACCCTTCAGTCAGGGTTACGACCTAGTTTCTCACACCACTTATGTTGTGTGTGTTAATTTTATACATGGGTGGTGTGACCTACAGTTTAAAGTCGACTCCGAACGACAGATTTTTGAGAAACTTTTCATGGCAATTTTATTTACTCTCAGAGTTTTTGCCAGAAATCTGCTGAGAGGAAGTCGCCGAAGAAATACTTTTTGTATTTATTTTGATGTCTGGCCTGGAGCTCGAATCCTGGCTTTTAGTCTAATAAGCCAGTAGGTAACTAGACCACGGCGACTTCAAAACAAACATATACCTTTATTCCTGCTTTTCATTCTTTTGTCCCCCCCATTTTCCCATTATTGTCTCACTTTACTTCACAGATCCATTAATCAAGTTTTTCAACATAAATACGTGCTATTTTAGGCTGACAGAATTGGCCAGAATTTGGCTAAAATTTGGCTAAAATTTGGCTACAATCAACATCCTTTACGAAACTATCTTGAGATGGTTTTATAAGTTTAAATGTAAAGCGAGAACAGTGCAGTATACTTGCGTAACATAATTGGTGTTTACAACCTTTCAGTCAGGATTACGACCTAGCTTCTCACATCACTTATGTTGTGAATCGTTAATTTTATACATAAGTGGTGGGACCTACAGTTTAAAGTCAACTCCGAATAACAGATTGCAATTTTATTTACTCTAAGAGTTCTTTAGAAGTCGCCGTATTCTAGTAGGTAGTGTGTTGGCTTATTAGACGTAAAGCCAGGGTTCGAGCCGCAGGCCAATCAAGACAAAATTCAAAAAGTATTTCTTCGGCGTCTTCCTCTCAGCAGATTTCTGGCAAAAACTCTGAAAGTAAATAAAATTGCCATGAAAAAGTTTCTCAAAAATCTGTCTTTTGGAGTCGACTTTAAACTGTAGGTCCCACCACTCATGTATAAAATTAACACACACAACATAAGTGGTGTGAGAAACTAGGACGTTGCACAATGGGTCAATTCGACCTCCGGGTACTGTAATTGTCTTAATTGACAAGTACACGTCCTCTAACTTCACCTAAACTAAGAGTTCTTGCAAGAAATCTGCTGACAGGAAGTCGCCAAAGAAATATTTTTTCATATTTCGTGCTGTTCGAGATGTCTGGCCTGGAGTTTTAACCGTGGCTTCAAGTCTAATAAGTGAATACATTACCTATTAGGCTACCGCGACCTTATAATAAATATTTTGTCTATCAAAACTGCCGTTGGATATGTTATTCAGATTATATGCAGTGCTTTAGCTCCAACAAGTAGTGCCCTATCCGCCTGAGTATTCCAGTAATTTCATAGCACCTAATTAACTTAGCTTAGGATGGTTAATCCCTTCTATTTTTACATCGCTTTGGCTTTACTTATAAATTGTATTCAATTTCAATCTACAACCTGTAATTTTTTGGCATAACTTCTGTTTTACTTCTGCCAACTGCGTTTACCATGGGAACCTAAGTGCCACAGTATTTATGGTTATTTAGCCTTACTCGATCCATTGCTTCAAATGTAAGGTTATACTCGTACATATCCTAAACATCTTTTATGGCGTTTGGAAAATATGTAATTTTCAACTACCCATTTCACTATCCATATTCGACCTGCAAGACAGTACAGCACTCAGCTTTTCTTACAATAAACGAAAGTGCGGGAGTATAGGCAGGATAATAACTAGTTTCCATAACCTTCCTTGAGGCACTCAGAAAGATTCGGAATATATTTTATCTGCTGACAGGGACTATATTCTAGACGTCTCAAGTAAAACTACAATTTATGGCCGTCTCCTTGAATGTATAAAATTTACAAGAAGCTTAACGTTATCTGCTTATTGTTAACCGTAATATAAAGAGGACTTAATTTAGTCGAAGATTTAATAATATTGTGGTAAAATGACAGGAGTGTCCACTGTCACTACATTCCTTATCTTTACATTGCCTAGATTGCATATCATAATGATGTTATATTCCATTATAATTATTCTTTTATTATTTCCAAATTTTTTTTGTTTTTGTCTTTTTAATCTATTTTTCTATGTTATAGATAATAATTTATTTTAATTTCAAAAGAAATTCTATTTGGAAAATATTTTTGATAATTTAATTTTGAGTCCTTTAAAAGCCTCAAAAAAATGAGGAAAAGAAACTCAAATCAAATCAAAGTAATAACTGTTAAGCCGTAATTGATTGATGGAAGAAAGGAATGAAATGAAAATCATACAGAAACTAAATATTAATTAATCACAAGTATAATTAAAAATTCAATATGACAAGTGAAAAATACTACGAAATCAAGAATGTGTTCACTTTTTGACAATTGATTGCATGAAAAATGTAAAATATCCTACAAAAAATGTTAGGGTGTCCAGGACAGAAATAAAATAAAAAAATTCGATGGGGTTTTTATTGCATTTTTTACCGGATTTATTCCGATTCTATGTAGAATGATTTTGGGGGAAAACTGTATATTTTATTTTGCCTTGCTATACGGCAACTTTGAGTAGGTCTATCTTTAGCTGGAGGAAGGATAATCAACCAGTACACTCGCTTAAAATAGTTTTGTTGCCTTTGTTCGATTAAACTAAAAAGAATTTAAAACTCTTCGCTTTTCTTTGTGTTCTTTCTGGTCTTGCTTTATAATTATGGAAAATAAAAAACAAGTACGACAAATTTTAATTGAAATTGTGCGAAAATTAGTCTTCTGTAGACAAAGAAGCAGGAGGATATTGTGAACATCCATTGACATTTGGAGTATAATATAGACAGAGTACTCTGAATGCACAGGAATGGTTCATCCAGGATTATTTTCAAACAAATGCAGGCAAATGACACCTCCAGGACTCGGGATGCAATGCTGTTTTCACACTATTTCTTGCGAAGGTAAACATGTCTGACTAAATCTGTAACACTGCCAGTTGCTTTAAATTTTTTATGTGATAATAATAGCCAATTATGATGATCATAATCTCTCCGTAATACTCTTAGGTTAATAAACTATCCAGTTTGATAACTGGAAACCTCTCACTGAATAAATGACATTCCAAATGAAAGGCAGCTAACAGTCTTGCCTTATCTGAACCAGAGACTTGTGAGAAAAAGCTGGCGAAATGTGTAACTGAAAAAAGAAAACCAGAAAAAAGTACAAAAGTATGGACCACATTTTGCAAATCAAAAGTATTACTCGGCATGTAATTTCCAGAAGTCGGCGTAGTCTAGTAGGTAGTCTGTTGGCCAGGGTTCGAGCCCCAGGGTTGTTATCAAAAAAAATACAAAAAAGTATTTCTTCGGCGACTTCCTGTCAGCAGATTTCTGGAAAAACTCTAAGAGTAAATAAAAATTGCCATGAAAAGTTTATAAAAAATCTGTTATTGGAGTCGACTTTAAATTGTTGGTCCCGCCACTCAAGTATAAAATTAACACACACAATATAAGTGGTGTGAGAAACTAGGTCGTAATCCTGACTGAAGGGTTGTAATGACCAATTATGTCTGTATGTATAATCTCCAAAGAAGTAAAAAAGCAAAACACAGAACACGGAAAAGAGAATAAAAATCAGAAACAAGGTTATCTGGGAAGACTTAGGTTTTAAATGAAATTGGTAGCTGCTCTTATAAAGTTCATAACACCTAATCTAACATATATATCCACACGTACATAATTGGTCATTACATCCCTTCCGTCAGAATTACGACCCATCACTTATGTTCTCACACCACTTATGTTGTGTGTGTTAATTTTAAACATGAGTGTTTGGACCTACAGTTTAAAGTCGACACCAAACTACAAATTTTTTTAAAAACTTTTCATGACAATTTTTTATTTACTCTCAGAATTTTTGCCAACAATCTGCTGTGAGAAAGTAGCCAAAGAAATTTGTTTTCATATTTTCGTTTTGATGTTAGACCTGGGGTTTGAACCGTAGCCAACACACTACCCACTAGACTACTCTGACTTCTCAACATATATAATTCCTGGCCTTTAATTCTCAACAATGCTAATCGTTTTATAAAAATTGAAATTGGGTGGCCAAAAAGCTTTCCTCATAAGTTGGAAGTATTTTGGGTATATTTAACACAAATGTTGATCTCTCAGGGATGGCAGGGGTCGAAATAAAGTCAATGGCATTTCATTTCAAAAACCGTTCGGGTGATAAAATATTTATTTGCGGCAATAAATGTAGTCCCGCAGTCTAGGAGGTAGAGTGTTGGATTTTTAAACGTGAGGGCACGGTTCAAACTCCAGGTCAGACATCTTCAACAAAACGAATTTGTATGTATGTCTACTATCTAGGTTTTAAAGGCTATTTCATGTAAAAGTTGCCTGCAGCTAGAAGATCCGTTTATCGTTCGTTTGTTAAACCACTCGTGCTGAAATAAGAAATCTTACTGAGCACTTTTAACTTCGCCACATGCAAAGAACCTTCTCATCATGAAACCGATAGTCGACTGTAACCAGTACATTGCTTCTCATACAATCAATAACCTAAAACGGATACAATTTAAATTTATTCGTTATTCTTTAATTACGGCTTACCCTTAAGTCCAGTTACCTTGGCATGTACACACACATGCATACATACATAGTTTCGTATCCAATAAATTGAAATCTTTGTTACTTTTATTCTATTTATTCTGTAAATGCTCAACTTATTTCAGGAATAAATGTAAATGGATCTACGCATACATATATATGTATGTATTCATATATATATATGTGTGTATGTTAGTGTATGCATTACAATGTAAATTTTAAATTATAAACCATAAAATCAGGAAAACTTGAAAGATGAAATATAAATATCAGTCAGTAATAGCATTAAAAGTGTATTTATACACACACTGATGCATACATATTTCAAAAGAATTACTTTGCATGAGAAAGAAAGAGAAAGATCTCGAGAGAGAGAGAGAGAGAGAGAGTCGAAGTGAGATAGTGTGAAAGCAACATTTTACCACACACACACACACATACACACAGTTTAAAAGAGAAAATACAATTGGTTCATTGCTTATCAAATGAAGCAGTAGTAACAGCAACAACAGCAACAACAGCAACTACAAATATTACAACAACAACTAAAATAATATAATAAAAATTGAAATCGCATAGAATGGAAATCAAATGTAGAAAGAGATACGTTTGACATTAAACCAATTGCATTTGATGCAATCAAAGTCACACAACTAAAAATGTAGCAAAAAAAAACGTTGCAAAAGTGAGAAACAAAACGAATTCGAGGGGAAAGAAATAGGGAACTTGAAGCTAATGTTTCTTAACAACTTGACATTTAAATATAAAATTCAATTTGATCAAATAAACCAGACATATGACTAAATACGTACATATATACATACGCTTACACATTTACATGAGCTTGCAACTATTGCACACACACACACACATTGACTTATTCATCCATCCATTCATACACTCCTCTTAAGTCATATAGACACTGTGCTGTATTAGTTTACAGCGTACGTGTATGGGTGCACGTTCGCCTGTAAAGAGAATTGGAAAATTACGATGGTCCTTCAACAATATTGCTTTAATTGGACGGATGAAAAAGTAATTTCTATCAAGAATTTTGCAAAGAGTTGGGGGGTACCCTACCAGGGAAATTTCTTAAGTGCTCAGCTAGTCAGTGAAATATTTAATGCCAATAAATAACCATAAAAGGAAATTACACAACACTTTTACAGGGTCCAGCAAAGTTATTCATTCTCCTTTTTGGATAAGCAACTAATTATGACTCTCTTTAGCAATATCCACGTTTTGGCGAGATTTCGTTTGCTTGTTGAATTCTCCGGTGAGCACATACATCACATAAATGGTCATTACAAGCCTTCAGTTAGGATTACAACGTAGCTTCTTACACCACTTATGTTGTCTATGTTAATCTTATATATGAGTGGTGGGACATACAGTTTAAGGTCAACTCCAAACAAGAGATTTTTGAGAAACTTTACTGATTTTTGCCAGAAATCTGCTGAGAGGATGTCGAAGAAGAAATATTTTTTAATATTTCGTTTTAATGTTTGACATTGGGTTTGAACCGTGGCTTCACGTCCAATAAGCCAACACACTACCTACATACTAGACTATGCGATGAGAATGCGCCACAGTGTATCGAGTGACTTGTGCATTTCCAAAACAAAAAGCGGAAGCATACCCCGATCAAGATTCATGTCAGGTGCATTAAGAGCTTGACCGATCATTAGACGAGACTTATGCAAACGTTTTAAAGCGTTTAAAAGCAGCAGCATTCATTCAAAAGCCAGAAAATTGTACGCCACATGAGCTGAAGACGAGAGATATTGAAAAAAGACTTTGCATGTCTGAAATCCTGTTTGGTCACTTTGGAAAGAAATCCTTTTTACATTGCCTACCATTACTGGTGACGAAAAATGAATTGAAGCTGAAGGGTGCGAAAAATATGAAAGTCTTCTAGCAAAAACTCTGACAGTAAAATTAAACTACAAAGAAAAGTTTCTCAAATCAAATTAAATTGGCCATCTAACGGGCTGCTCAAAGGATCCTCGTCAACGGTGTTCTCTTCACCCGCATCTCTATCTTTTCTGATAGTCAGGCTGCCATAAAGTCTCTGTCGAACGTTGTGAACAAGTCCAGGATCGCCAGAGAATGACCCGCGGTCTCGACCTTCTTTCTGTCATACTTATCTGGGTCTCCGGACACAGTAATCTTCTGGGAAACTGAAGAGCCGACGAACTCGCCAGGACTGGTACACTATCTCCGGAATCCTCTTCAATTGACTTGCAGTTTTAGCTTACCTTGGTCAAGCTGAACATCGCACGGAAATTATTTCCAGACTCCAACCTATCCTGGTTCAATGTGGAGTCCTGCTCCCCGCTAGGCTCACTTGGTCCTCGATGGATAGAAGGCACACCAACCAATTACTTGGACTTGGTCGTAACGTCATCTCGATCACAGTGCACATGTTTACAGGTCATTGTGTTGTGGGAAGACACCATCTAACAACTTCTGCCGTTGGTGCAGATACGCTGAGGAAGAGGAGTCTGTTATCCACTTTCTTTGCCAATATCAATCTCTTGCGAAGTGCAGATATAGGTTATTTGGCTCTTCAATCCTTGTCAGCTTGACGGAGCTATAATCCATTGATGACACGGATATAGCTTCGTTTATCAAACTTTCGGGCTGGTTTTTCAGTGTAGGGTAGTCGTGCTTTTGATGTGCAGCCCTTCCGCTGACCAACTTCTTCCTCTTCCCTGATTTTGGTGGAACTTGGTCAGTACAGGGACTGCGTTCACCCGTGGCATCACAACGGGCCGCTATGCGTGCTCAAGTGAGCTACGTGATATCAGAGCTACCACTCCGACCTAACGACCTGACCTAACCTAAGTAAGCAAGATAACGTATGTCCGTATATTGTGGTCCCAATTAAAATCTATTAGGAAAATGGAGAATGGGATGGGCTTACCTCATCCGCAGTATAGCTTCAAACTTGCCCTTTGATGCAAAGTACGCTTCATTTAAAAACAAGATGTCAAATATTGTCTCGATTCAATGCTTACCTCACAAGACAAGCAGTTTTGTTCGGTCCATATTCATAAATTTTTGCTTGACCTTTCCGTCAGATTTTGACTTAATTTTGACAAAGATTTCTTCCTGTAAATAAGCGCGTAGTCATAAAATTTTCTTATGCAGATTTTCTAGCCAACCTTTGCACAACCCTTGCTCTAATGGCAACGTTTACCATCAAGAAGTCTCTTAAAGGCATTAATACGTTGACAGTCTTATCAAATACCACGTATAGTTCGATTTAATTTGTTAAAATCCCTATGTTTCCTCCCAAAGAGTCTACTGTGTCATGTACATAAGCAGAGTGTGAAGCCAACCCTTCTCCTTTTATTAGTTTGCCTACGAAATTATTTTTCCTCATAGCTAATATAAAATCCTTTAACTTTAAGAGGTATAAATGATTTCACTCTCTCATGGGTTTTGAAACACATGCTAAAATATACACACATACATATATGTATATGTCTGTCTGTATATCAATCGAGTATGTTTTATGGGTATTGGTACCACAACTTTACCAAGTCTTCGTATGCAATCGTATAATAACGTATGTTAAGTAGTTGGTGGTGGTAAACAATTGGTGTTTCAGGTGTGTTTCAAATATCTACATACATACACAGACATGTATACATATATACATATATATGTACGTAGTACATGCAGGCATGCTTAGATTTCTGGCCCAGGTGTATATTACAGTACAAATGTGTGTGTTTATTTTTGTATGTGGTCTCGTATAAGGATGCATAAATACATACATATGTATATGCTTGTAGACTAGCATTACTTGATATTTGTAGTGGTACTTGTATTACAAACTATACCCTGTATTTGAATACTACTTTTTGTTGTTGTTCTTGTGTTTTTTGTTTTGCTTTTGTGGAAATAATAGCAATACTTTTGATACTCTTCTCTTAATTCTATTGCCATTGCTATTGCTATTGCTATTGCCAGTACTCGAGCAGATGAAAAACAATCTACCTTGACTAGAGACAACAAATAAAATAAAAGGAAGAGTAGAAAGACAATACAAATGCAAATATAATTCAAACATATGCACAGATACATACGTATATAGTGTACAAGTATATTGGAATTATTGGTACAGTACGTGGCAGAATTATAGAAACATGAGAGCCAGCTTTAGGCAACTAAACTACAGTGTATACCCACTAACTTGCCATTTCAACATTTGTTCATTAATATAAGTGTTCGTAATACAATTACAGCAACTGTTACATTATTTAACCCACTGTGGATTTAAATAAAAAGACGTCAAATAACTTACTTAACAGAAGTGTATCAGGGCTTGTTATTTAAAAGTTACGACCTCTACTCACGCAGTGCATTGTGTTGGAATTAGGAAAATAGATTATAGGAAAGAGGACAGAGGGAGGAGTGTATGTGGACATTGGATTAAAATCTTTTTATGTTGTAAGTGTCAGGAGGGAGTTCCACGTACGCATAGTCCGGCCAAAGAACGAATTCTATCTGTAATGCTGTGTGCGACCCACTGGTCATTCATACATACATAATTGGTTATTTCAACAATTTAGTCATGATTACTACCTAGTTTCTCACATTTTATACATGAGTGGCGGGACAAGTCGATCCGAACGACAGATTTTTTGAGAAACTTTTTCATGGCAATTTTTATTTACTCTCAGAGTTTTTGGCAGAAATCTTCTGAGAGAAAGTTGCCGAAGAAATTTTTTTTCATATTTCGTTTTTTTGAAGATGTCTCATCTAGGGTTTGAACCGAGGCCTCACATCTAATAAGCCAATACACTACCTACCAGACTATGGCGACTACATATCGATAGTCCGGCTAAAGAACGATTTTTGTCTGGAATTCTGTATGCGATCCACTGGCCAATCGTTTACGTTTGGATAAGCCCTGCTAGAAGGAAAGATGTTATGTAAGACACGACTTTCGGCAACAAGATCGTTCAACTCGCTAAAACAAAGTCCGCAGTAGTAGCGATAGAACAGTGACACACAGGCCACAGTGCTACAATGCTCCAATCATGCTCCTACCGTCATTAATCAGCACCTTCGCCCTCTTCTGTACTTAGTCTTTGAAGCATCGGCCAATACATGTGATTTATCGATCGGATATAAGTGATTTAAAAAGTAAGGAGATCAGATCAAGTAGAGGATTTCTTGCACGTCTTGAACGAAATCGAGGCACTTGAATTCTCCTTTTGATGCTTTGATGTACTGGTTCCAGTGAACATTACACTGAATTATCTAAGGACAGAACCTTGCGGTGCCCCTGAGTTTAACCTGTTACCCAGTATCTTCTTATTAGTTCATTTGTATTGTTTCAGTTTCATTTATTAAGTTCCGGTCGGTCTACCGTACTATGTCGTAGGATATTAGGATTGCTATCCATTGACTGACGTTTTTTCCATGTTCGCTTTTGACTTCTGGGGGCCATCTGATTGAATTATATAGCGGAAGATAGAAAATTTATTTGTCCACAGCTGGATAAGTGGAGTTTTAGTCGTGTTTATAGTCTCAGTAGACACAATTTCATATGTAAGTTAATCCATAAATTTATACAAAAACAGGAGATGTTTAGACGTTTCTTACACAACCAACTTACAAGCCTAATTGGGCGCCAAGTGATTATCATCTGCTTCCGGCTAGACTAGGTCAGGTTTGATTTGAAGCCACCTCCAAAAGCATAACTTACTTTGGTCCTACAAGGTTACCTTATTCAACCACAGTTCTACGCTGTGTCATCATCTGGATAATATTCTGAAGGTTCGGATCGTATCGTGATTACTTTTGACTTATGTTGTGTGTGTTAATTTTATACATGAGTTGTGGGACCTACAGTTTTAAGTCGACTCCGAACGATAGATTTTTGAGAAACTTTTCATGCAAATTTTATTTACTCTGAGAGTTTTTGACAGAAATCGTCGAAGAAATATGTTTTGTTAAAGATGTCTGACATGGGGCTTGAACCGTAGCCTTATGTCTCAACTTATTAGACTACGACTCGTCATTATACCCTTTGCAAAATTCTCTTCACAGCTTCCCGGAGCGTACACATAAGCTGTTACCGCGATATAAAACGCAAATTTTGATCCAGATTTGTTTGGCTTCTATGCAAGTCTTATTCCATCTTTTCTTTGCAAATGTGTGTTTGAGATCATTTGTATGCTCCTGTGCACCAGAATGGTAATCATACAAATGAATTCATTCAAATATTTCAGTTGTGCCAGCCTTTGCAAGATTTTCAGCTTTGTTGTTACCTTCATTATCGCCATCGAATACCCTTCACTTTACTCCAGAGGCGTCCAGCAATCTTGGATAATCCCAGATGTGACGTACATAATCTCTATGGATCGAATAGCCACTCTACTGCTAGTAAATATGGGTACATCTTCTATCGATATACTCTGATACTGAATTCGGGCAACCATTATTTCAGCCTGCATATGTCTAAAGCGAAGAATTTTGCACCCAAGCGTACGCTTCAATAAGCTGGTAAAAGAATGTTTGCAATGCCTGGACTAACCAAACTTCTCTGTGTTTCCAGCAAAAACTATGCCAGTCCTACAGAAAAAAATCTTTTTCCAAAAGAATACAAAGAATTAATCTCTCCCTGCATTTAATGGGTTATAAATCGCCTCATCTCCTACAACCCAATATTTCATATGCATTCACATACATTAACATTTCCTTGCTTATGAAAAATTTCACTCACACTTACATGCACACACAAAAAACTCTTTAATACCCAAACTTTCTCTCACATATCTATGAATGTATGCATCTATGTATTTGTGTGTGTATGGGCAAGCAAAGATTTCTCCAGCATTCGGGTTTGTCTTTTAACCCCAGCCGAAAGGTATTCTTATACTTTGATTGTGGCTGTTGTTGTTGTTCATTGCAACTCTCCTGCCATGGGTGTTATTGGTAATACATGTACATGCCGTGTTGGATACTTGAGGTACTTTCGTACACTTTTTCGTAAATTAAATATTAAGCCCGGGTATATTATTGCAGTCTTTTGAATTGTACCCACACACACACATACACATATACAGTTAGCCAGTGGTAATGGTGACTGTCGTTGCTTGTAATGGTTGCCAACGTTACTTAGACTAGCATACGCTGTATGGACGTACGTACATATGCTTAACTAAAGTTGCCATTGTTGTTGTCATTATTATTATTGCTAACACTATAGTACTTGTTCTCGTCGTTCTTCATCTTCTTGTTTTTGTTGTTGTTGCAGTTGTTGTTATTTAAGTTAATGCACAAAGTAGAACTTTGAGACACAAAATATTAGCTGGAGTATGTGGAGTAATTAGTTAAAATTGAAATTCCAATGATTATTTATTGTACATTCATGTAGGTAGGTGTGTATATGCTCGTGTGTATTGGCATTTAATACGTGTGCGTATAAGTATTTAGGATTATAGTAGTGTTTGCATGCGTGTGTGTATGTGCCATGTTTTTGGATAATTAACGAAAATTGGTTTTAAAGTTGATTGGCAAAGGCATTCGAAATTGAAAATGGAATGTTTTTCTTAATTGTTCATACATGTGAATAAATCGAAATACGTACAATGATACAACACGATACAATCGCATTCAATTCAATTCGATATTTGGTTGGCAAATATTTTTATTTATTAAGCCAATAATCCATATTAGCAATTGCTAATAAGGGTTGTTGTTGTTATTGTTCGTAGACAACTTCATGATGTATGAACTTATGCTTGCATACATGCGGAAGTGAAATAAATAAATTGATTAAGGAAAGGATAAGAAATTTCTAACTATTCAGTCAAAGAATGCATACCCTCATTCTGTGTAGTGGGGTTTTGATAAAACACTTCAAAACAATAGTTGTTGTTAAGAAAATTGAGGAAATAATTTGAGAGGTAAGTGTGAAATAAAAATAATTTTTTATCACTCCTTTTATCTCTTTGCCCTTTTCATCATAGCAAAACACCTCAACTTTAGCAAACGAAATAGCTGTGGCAACTACAGGCTAAGATCAAAAGCTAGTTCTAGAATAATAGGGTTACCATCTACAATTGCCTAGAAACAACATTCTACACTCTTGGTCATTACAAACCTTCAGTCAGGATTACAATCTAGCTTCTCACACCACTTATGTTGTGTGTGTTAATTTTATACATGAGTGGTGGGAGCTATAGCTTAAAGATGACTCCAACGAAAGATTTTTGAGAAAATTCTTCATGACAATTTTTGTTTACTCCCAGAAATCTGCTGAGAGGTAGTCACGAAGAAATATTTTTTGGTATTTCGTGTTGTTATTGATGTGTGATCTGCGGTTTGAACCGTGACCTCTCGACTAATAAGGTGGAGTGGCGTAACCACACGCAGTTACAAGAGGTTCTCACATATATCAGCATAATGGGCCTATTGCGCCTATTATGAGAGAAGATGCAAATGCAGTCTGTAGGTAAAAGTCGTTTAGCTTGCTCCATTTTGATTCCTTTATGTTTTAGACAATATCCTTCAATTTCATTTCCAACAGTTTCAATAAAGATGTGAAGGATGGGCTTTTAACGTGACATCAATGTGGGAGAACGCTTAGCCGATGTGTATGCATGCCTTGGTAGTAGACATAGACTTGCATGGATAGATACAACGAAGTGAATTTTTAGAATGAGATTCCCACTGTATTTAGGCTCTCTAGCGTAATATCTACCGAAATCAAATAAGAGGGTGCTTAGCCAATGGGCATGTCTTCCTAGTAAATATAGATCCACATGAAAGGGTACAAGTAGTGATTTTTTAGGCGAGTATTAGAAATAAACGCTGTTGTCATCCTTGAATTAATATCCAAGTAGCTCAACATTGTTGTAGAACATGTTCGTTTCTTCTACCCAGCAAATGTTAGCTGTGTAGTGGAATTTACTCCTAATTTGTGGCCTTATAATGGCTTACGTGGCACAGAAGTTCCAGTTGCCTTAGTTAAACTAGGTATTTTCAGCTCCTTTTATAGGGACACACAATTTTCGTTGGCAGCAGGATGTTAAGTGCAAAATTATTAGACTTTCTTGGCTTCTTTTACATCGTATGGTAGAGCTTGTGCCATGAAGGTGTTCCTAACCTATCATTTTCTGTCATCCTTGATTGATCTCGGCAATGTAAAGATTGCTGCAATACCAAGATTTATTTGGATTTCTTTGGGAAACGTTTGATTCCCCAATTGGATATTAATTTTGGTATCACAATGGAAATAAAAGCTGGCCTAAAATGTCCACCATATAACCCATGACAGCGAAGACGTCTACGGGAGATAGGAGTTATTGAGCTTGGTAGCAGTTCTAGCTAATTCGTTGTATGTTCAACCATACTTTTTGAAAAAAATTCTATCTTTCGAAGAGATTCATGGAAATTGGACTCGCATAGGACTTTATAACATCCAGGCTGTACGAGCAGATAAACATATCCTCAGGGAATATTCTGATACTGGGCAATCATTTGATCGCTTTGAGTATAGTCGTGTCTACCACCAGAAAGCCGCTGCAATGATAAGGGAGTTCAAACGAGTGTGTGGTGTCCAAGTCGCCAAAAAGAAAGTTATTACTAAGGAAGTCAAAGAAAAACATCAAAATTTAAGGTATGGAGACAGAACGTAAGGCACGAGCTATGTATGGCATACAATTCTTAGCTGTCTACTGCATGTGTGCTGGAAGATAAGATGGAAAGCCAGAAAGTCACTGCAACGGATTCTACACAAGGTTTAGTGTTCAAGTTGTTAGAAAGCCAGTAATTATTAAGCGAGTCAAGAAGAATATCAAGATTCATGATATAGAGAAAGAACGCAAGTCTCGAGCCATGTATGGCATACGATTTTTAGATGCCTACAGCATTGGCATTGGAAGTGAAGATGGTTTTGCGATTAATAATCGATCTCTAGTAAGACTCACTAATAAAATCTTGTAACTGACTAGGCAGTGTATTATTCTACGTATTATAACAGGTTCCTGCTACTGTTTATACTCAATGGATTGCAATTAATTTCACAGCTTCTCTGACCTAACACAACCAAAAATGTTATACAGTTTTCTGTAGTTACCCATACTAACATGCCTACTTTCTTTAAATACCTTTTAGTTATTCTTTTAATATTGTGTTGCATTCATGCCAAATATTCCCATTCTCTTGTTGAGTTCATATAATTAACTTACTTTTGACTCTAGTAAAAGTTTTATTTCTTACTGTCTTTGTTCCTGTGCCCATAACCTCATGCCTATTGCCTTTGCTTTCGTAGAACTAAGCCAATTTCAAAGTTTTCTTTTATATTTCTACTTTAACACCTTTCGGTGTATTTTCGTAAAGTCCACCAACAGCCTGGTAGGTCTGGTGGGGGGAGGACTATAAAATAATGGCAAATGTTTTTATGTTTTTCCCAATTTTATTCCTTTAAATTCAATACCGAAAACAAAACAAAACAAAAATATAATTTCTTAAGAAAATAATAATAAAAATCCCAACAACGGCTATCCAAAAAAATAATAATAAAACAACAACAACAGCAACAACAAAAAATTGAAGAAAAAAGTAACAAGAAATCTAATAAAATCAGCAGATGATGGTCATTAGACCGGAAAGTAATTTCATTTATTTGCAAAACTCGATTTGTTGTTCTGTCTCTATCGCTCTCTCTCTCTTTTCTGCCTAATAAAATATAAATACCACCAAAAAAGATACGCAAATACATATACAGCGTAGCATACACGCACGAATTCCTTGTTACTTTAAACGAGTGATACTTTAACTGTGTCTGCATGCATGGAATATAGGTGAAGTTGTAGAGATTTTGCGAAGCTACTGTTTGAGAACCTCTGTCTCAGTGCATTGTTATGGGGTGTTGAAACAAAGCAAAATATCCATAGAACTGTGCAAAAAAGAGGAATCAAATTGAAGACAGAAAGCAAGAGAGAGAGAGAGAAAGAATTCATTGTACTTTACATACATATGTATACACAAGCATAGGCCGCTATACCATATTCATTCAAATCCAAAAATTGGTTTAAAACTTCAGTTACTCGACTTTGAGTGGAATAACACTGTGAACTCAAAATTGTTTGCTAGATACGGTGTATTACGTAAACTTTATTATTCAGTTTATTAGACAAAAACTATCCGTTTTACTCATACCGGGGGCCTATCCTCTATGTTTCATGACGCCTTCAACTGCCGCTTTCGGTTTCACTATTTTTTTTTCGCGGGAAGGAGGGAAAATGCTTTATGCATTCATGAAGGTCGTCAGCATACATGGTATGTTGGACTCTCCCACAGGGTATACATACATACATACATATGTACATACATAATTGGTCATTGCAACCCTTCAGTCAGGATTACGACCTAGTTTCTCACACGACTTATGTTGTGTGTGTTAATTTTATACATAAGCGGTGGGACCTACAGTTTTAAGTCGACTCCGAACGACTAGATTTCTGAGAAACTTTTCATGGCAATTTTATTTACTCTCAGAGAGTTTTTCCAGAAATCTGCTGAGAGGAAGTTGCCGAAGGAATACATTTTGTATTATATTTTGATGTCTGGCCTGGGGCTCGAACCCTGGCTTTTCGTATAATAAGCCAACACACTATCTACTAGACAACAGCGACCCACTGGGTATACCTACTAAAAACACGGCTTCTCTCCTCACCGGGGTATCATTCCACCTCGGAACCACGGTTGCTTTAATTCGAGGTGGACCCCTTTTTGTCACATGTACCAGTTCCATCATTGTCAGTCTGTGTCCAGGCTCCGCTCTTCCTTTATTCTACTGCGTCAAGGTAGGCCGCTTTCGGTTTTACTATAGCAGTTCAGATTTCGCAAATGTCATCTTATGGCGGTGCCTGACTCCTATTTTATGCTGCAACTGCTCCCCGTATATTTAGGAAATCTTTTCTAAGCTCAAATAGCATATCACACCCTCATGGCTAAAAGAAGTGCCGTAGTATAGTGGGTAGTGTGTTGACTTAATAGACCCCGGTTCAAACCCCAATGAAATATGAAAAAATATTTCTTCGGCGATTTCCTCTTAACAGATTTCTGGCAAAAACTCCCTGAGAGTAAATAAAATTCTCATGAAAAGTTTCTCAAAAATCTGTCGTTCGGAGTCAACTTTAAACTAGAGTTGCCGCCACTCATGTGCAAAATTAACACACTCCACATAAGCGGTGCAGAAAGCTAGGTCGTAATCCTAATTGAAGGGTTGTAATATCCAATTATAAATAATGTAATATCATATGCTTGAGATATGCTACCAAGTTCCTACCAAGGCAAAGTCTTCTTTAAATTAAAAATAATTTAAGCCCCCAACATCTAAAGAAAAACTTACTAAATGTGATCAATTCTAGGATTAATTTTGGTGCAGATATGAACTCATTCATTAGTTAACCGCCTTTATGGCATTT
Source organism: Sarcophaga variegata (assembly GCA_932273835.1). Lineage (NCBI taxonomy): Eukaryota > Metazoa > Arthropoda > Insecta > Diptera > Sarcophagidae > Sarcophaga > Sarcophaga variegata. The sequence goes on from OW026360.1 coordinate 18,871,760, forward strand.
CATAGTCAACTTTGCCTCTACAAATATTCAATTTTGTTCTCCTTTTTTCGGTTTACGCAAAGCAAATGGAAAATATACAAAAACCATTCACTGTTTTCGTCCCAACTGTGAATAGTAGTAGGAGGCTCATCTAAAAAAGGTGAAGAATCGAAATCGGAAAAAAACAAAACAAAAACATGATGATTTTTATAGATTTCTTAAACAAATTTTTACAGTCAAACATGAGAGAACAAAGAAGTTAAATGAAAACGTGCAGAATTGCACACGGGAGTTATAAAAGCAAAAGAATTTTTTTATATTTTCTTTTATTTACTGTGTATTTATTTTCAAACCCAATGATACACTGCAAGAAATGAATTGTCACAAATCCTATAAGAAAAAAAACAGATTTAGAATCTTATGGTACTAGAGAAGTTATTACTTCTGTGTTTTTTAGGGCTTTTATGAGTCATTATACCCCATAAAGCTATGATAGATTACCTTTAGTACCCTATATACTCGTATGTATGTACGTAAGGTAGGTGCAAGCGGTCGTTAGAACGAAAGCCAACATTGGTACATGGTAACAATAAACTTTTTTAGGTAATTCTACACCCATCCAGTTCGATTTCCAATTTCTTGACAATTCAGTGGAATCAATCGTGTTGAAGAAGCTCAGGTGCTTTCTTCTCCTGTAACTTAACATTGGCCATGTACCCAGTTTTTAAAAAATCGCTTCCCCGTTCTCCCCCTTTAAATTTTAATCCGAATTTCAGTGACCCATTCAGCTAACCTTAGCTAGATTTCATGCTTTATTTTGCCTGTATCCGAAAACGTCTATGTGGCGTCACCAAACGTCACTCTCGAACTGTAGTTGAGCCACGTATAGAAAATTTATCCTCTTTACAGTTTCCTGGAAAACCACTGTGTTCTGGCACCCATATGTTGTCATATGCGCCTACTTTCTAGTAGGCATGCTATTAATTCTGCCAGAGACATTGTACTTTCCAATAATCATCACAGCAGATCGTATGACCGATAATTGCGCCTGGAAAACACTGAAATGGCTTGATTGCCTTAATGGCTTGATTGCCTTAATGGCTTGATTGTCTTAATGGCTTGATTGTCTTAATGGCTTGATAGCCTTAATGGCTTGATAGCCTTAATGGCTTGATAGCCTTAATGGCTTGATTGCCTTAATGGCTTGATTGGCTTAATGGCTTGATAGCTTTACTGGCTTGATGGCTTTATTGTCTTGATAGACTGCTGCTTCTATTCAACCTTGAGCTACCAATGGTGATATATACGGAATCGTTACGAGGTTCAACGTAATATTTTTCCATTCCCTTTAATCGTATTGGTGGTCTTGAACTCCCCTGCGAAAAGTCAAAGTGTGGTGCAATCATATATTTTCGAGAGTATCCAATTCCATCAAGGGAACAGATCTCTATACGCTCTGCTATTCAGGGCCCGGACTAGTGTTAGCCCACAATAAATATTCAACGAAAATAGACGTAAACTTGTCTCCAGCACCAAAGTGCTATTACCAGTGTATTGCAGACCTTTGAATAGGTCCTAGAAGGTTGAGGTTAATTGCCATTACTAGAATTAGACGTTTAGGCAACAGTACAAGAGGCAGTGAATCACCTTTGCCTTATGTTCCCATTAAAGCCTTAAAAAACTTCATAATACTAGCTTATGTATGTATCACTTTTGATACATACTTGTAGTACATCGAATTGTCACGATTATTGATAGATTTTATTACAAAATTTTAATATTTTTGCTTATTTTATAAAACTATTTATTTACTATTCTAACATTTTATTATCACTTTTATGAAATTTTGCGATAAAATTTTGGGACATTATGTACATTGGCATGGTTTTTCTACATAAAAATCAAGCACTTCATGTCAGCTTGGTTTTATTTCTTTCTAGATGGTAATAATTTGACGTCTAGCACCCTGCTTTGTGGCAATTTATAAATTTCCAATTGCTTAAATAGGACGGTTTATTGTCACTCGCATCAGTAACACTCTCAATTGAGGGCTGGCTGAAACCTGCTGGTACAAACCATTCTTGTGATTCGTTAGAAATATTTGTTGTCAACGTCATGTGAGGTAAAAAGTTTCCTGTTGCAATAGAACATCGATTATGTCAATAATAATTTTCTCTCTTTGATTCCTCACTGTTTTCCCTGCTACAGGTTTCCCCAAATAAGTAGTTGCTACACATGTAGCATGTACTTGAACCTAAAACTGCTAATTCGACTTCGGTGGTCCACGAAATTTATTACAACCATCAAATTTAATTAGTTACTAATCTACAGCGACAAAATTAAATATGAGTTGAAAAGGTAATAAAAAAAAACAAAAGCAAAGAAAACATAAATCAATACCAAGCTTTACTCCGTAAATCTCTTTATGAAGCTTGATTTATACAAATATTCTGAAATTAATTTCCCTAACAATCACTGTAAGTATTCCATCATTAACTATCAAATTTCAATTAAAATCACTGAAGGTAATTTTCATTTTCCACAATAAAACTAAAAAGGTTTTGAATTCTGTTGCTAAAAAACTTTAATTTGAGATGAAAATATATCAAAAAAAAAAAAAAACATAAAACCATAAGCATTATTATTTAAATATATTTTTTTATTTTTCTTACATTTTAGGCGAACAAAAAAATAAATTTTTAAAATCTTAAAAAAGGATATATGGGCTGCTCTGAAAGTATGATACCTAATCCCAAACTATTTACACAATATTATTTCTTACATAAAACTACAAGTTGTGTGATAAAAGTTTTATGAAAATGGTTAAAATTTTCTAACAAAAAATTAAGATAAATATCGGTATTTTTTAAAAAAAAAAATCGTTTTCATTCGAATTTCAAAAAAAGGCTTTAAGCATGATTATTAAAGGCTGGAAGACTTTCAGCTCATTTTTGAAAAAGGATTGATTATGTTATACGTACGTAGTTGACCAAAATATTATCATCTGTAATAAAACATGGGACAAAACACATTTTTCAAATGTTTGTCTGTCACGTGAGATAAATATCAGAAGAGCAGTAAGAAGGAGACTACAAGATTTCAGAAAACAGCTACTAGCAATCTGTTTGAAAATAGATAATATTTTTTCATTCCAAACTACTAAAGGCACTTTGTTCTGTTCCAAGTAGTATCATCTTTGGCGATAAACATCCTGTTGTCATTTTTGTTGCTGCCAATACTTTCTTCAGTTCAGAAGACGAGCTTCTATTTGCTTCTTCTTCAAAGTCTTTAGCAGCAGGGATATTACATATATAATTAATATATAATCGGTCATTATAACCTTTCGTAATACTTTAGAAATGTCTGACCTGAGGTTTGACCCTTGTTCTGATGTCTAATAAGGTAACATGCTACATACTTCAATCAATATCAAGAACATATCAAGAATAGAAAATTAAATCTTTTCACTTACACTTACATAACTTTCAACTCCTTCTCGAATACCATAAATAATGTATTATTTACGATAAAACTTTACAAAATCTTTGAAATCTTAAAAAAATTACATACACGACACCAAAAAAATCTGTATCAATAATGATACATAAGCCAGAATTATAAAGTTTTGGAATTTTTTAACCCCTGTTTGAAATTTTCTTTTTTTATTTGTTTTAAAATAATGGCGATAACAATACTAACGAGTTATAAAAATATCAGGCATCTAACTTTTTCTGAATTAAAGTTATATCGCCTAAAAAATTGAAATAATTATTTTTGATGCAAAGCTCGATCTACGGTTAAAATAGAAATTTTCTGCAACAGATACCAAGTTTAGAAAAGAATCTTGATTCTGGTAAAATATTTCTGATAATACCTAAGCTGGCCTACATACAGCGAATATTCAGGTTCAGCGTATCCTTTGATCCACTTGACTGATGTAAACGGCTCTACATTACTTGGTTCATGTTATTTGGTTTAATTAGAGTGTTTACCTTAGTCGCAACAGATTTTCCATTTCTGTAGGCTTGTATGGATAGCGACATTGAGTTTTCTGAAGGCGGATATGAATACTAAGAACCTTAAATAACACTGAACTCGAGTGGTAAAGGTTTGGAGCCATTGGAGTCAGACTATAAGGTAAATGAGCACAGGTTAGATTGGCCCAAGGCAGCCTATCTGATGCTCTTTCTTAAAACAGCGACAACGATATTGTCAATTCCGAAAGATTTTAAGGCGTTAAATCTTCTAGCTGATCATTTATACTTTCCCTAGAATTAGAATCCACAACACTTCACTATATAAAGAGCACTCGCTCTTTATAATATATATGAGGCACAGAGGCATAAAAGCATTTTAACTAGCGCAAGTATTTTCTCTTAGTGCACTAATAGAATACTTTGTTCAGTTTCTTTCCTCTTCGTTTACTCTTTTGTTTTGAGCACTCCCAAGCAACTTCTAAAAGGATCAACTTTTTTTATAATCAACATCAACTGTACGCATTAAGTCCTGGACTCTTTTAATACTTAACGAAAATAACAACAACAATGGTGGTGGTAGCAACGAAAATAACAAGAACAACATGGTAAACGGCTTTAAGAAAAATAAACTTTTCATATACAAGTTATACGTCTATATATGTATGTATGTCTGTGGGTGTATGTATAACTGCTAGTGAAGCAACATTTTGCTAAAGACGAAACGACTGGCATATACATACATACGAATCAAACCATCTTTTGGGTCATAAAAATTGTTTAAGCACACCTGTAATAATGGTAAAACAATAAAAATGCTTCCATTTCGGGCGTTATGCACAGTGGCCAGCAATACATACATACAACCAGCCACCCATAACCCCCAAATTAAGCTGTACCTTCTCTTCTGAAAATATTTATTTCCAAAAGAAGGATCATAATATTAATGTTGGAAACGAAAAAGGCATCTTTAAGATGAAGTTGTATGACAACAATATGCACAAACTCATACTCTTACAAATAAAACAAAAAAAAAAAAAAAAGGAAGAGGAAAATAAATGAAAATGAAAATAAAACTGTGCTGTTAACGGTAAAGTTTTCATTAAAAATTTAAATGGCACCAAACCAAAAATTGTACAAAATGTTGTATATGAAGTGTAACGTTTTTAGTCAAATTTATGTCAGCCATTGATGTTCTTATTGCTTTTTCAAAACAGAGTGAGAGAGAGAAAGAGAAAGAGAGAGGGAATAAGGAAGTAAATAAAATTTTACTGTTTTTTATTTTTTAGAAGAATGGTTTAGGATAACGGAAAACGATTTAGAAGTGCATGTAATACGTATTATGTATTGACAAATCCAAAATCCAAAGGATCCTTGCATAGCAAATTTAGAAGGACAAAATTTAATTTTCGTTCTTGTAGGAAATCAAGGAATTGCAACTCCTCAGCTCGATAAATAGCAGATGCACTCGAGAGTTCCTTAAATTTTGTGTTTACTCCTCAGATTATTTGGATCCCCTGTCGATCGAACATTTTCTCAGAAACCAAACAGCAAAACATAATAAAATTGGTAACTACAACCGTAGAGATGTAGTTTTTTTTTTGTGTATAGGAAATAGAAAATTTGCATTCTTGTCGAAAGCAGACAACACTGGTCACCTTAGTAGGCATCCTCCCGTAGTTTTCCTTCGAAAGCATGCATGATTCACCATTACTGCCGATTCACCCATTCTTTATATCCGTGAACTACTCTTCCTATACAGGACTTACTTAATTGTTCAGTCAGGATTACGACCTAGCTTCTCATATCAGTTATGTTGTATGTTAATTTCATACATAAGTGGAGGGACCTATAGTTCAAAGTCGACTCCGAACAACAGATTCTTGAAAAACATCTCATGGCAATTTTATTTATTTTACTCACAGAGATTTGCCAGAAATCTGCAGATATGTTTGACCTGAAGTTTGAACCGTGGAATCGCGTCTAATAAGCCAACACACTACCTACTAGACTACATATACATGCATACATACATAATTGGTCTTTACAAGCCTTCAGTCAGGATTACGACCTAGCTTCTCTAGCTTCTTACAACACACGTGTTGTGTGGGTTAATTTATTATACATGAGTGGCGGGACCAACAGTTTAAAGTCGACTCCGGACGACAGATTTTTGAGAAACTTTTCGTGGCAATTTCATTTACTCTCAGAGTTTTTTCCAGAAATCTGCTGAGAGGAAGGCGCCGAAGAAATATTTTTTATTTTTCATTCTGATGTCTGACCTGGGGTTTGAACCGTGACTTACGTCTAATAAGTCAACACGCTACCTACTAGACTACGGCGACTTCATAGATAATAAAATTGGTAGCTAAAACACTCAGAACGTAGAGATTTTTTTTGGGTATAGGAAATGAAAACTTTGCATTCTCGTCGAAAGAGGACAAAACTGACCACCTTAGTAGGCATTTTGGCGTAGTTTTCCTTCGAAAGCATGCACGATTCACCATCACTGTCGCCTGCATGTTAACCCCATTCTCTATATTCGTTAACTACTCTACCTTACTTAATTGTCCATCACAATCATCCAGTCAGGAATACCACCTAGCTTCTTGCGCACCGCTGATGATTTTTGTATTAATTTCATGGATGAGTGGCGGGTATTTCCTGCAACTGTCATAACCAGTCATGATCCGATAATGTGAAATTTGGAATGACAGTGTTCTCTCTTCTTCCAAATGGTTATATTAGCAACTCCACATTCCCTTAAACCTGCATGTGAATATTCAACGTTTTTCCTCTTTACATAGCTGCAGCGTGTCCTGATTTCATCCGTCAATTAAGACAAGTACAGAATTGACCCATTCTACAATGACCCATCCGTCAATGCAACTATTGACATTGCTCTTGCAGTGCCGGTTCATAGCCTATTGTCCCAAATCCACTTATCTGTCTATTCAAAGACAGTTTTCTGTCTGGGCCATATTGCACAAGCTTATAACATTACAGATGTTATGACCATCAGTATTCTTCGATTCTTAGTGTTACATATTTAAAGGGGCATTTGCCAGATCACTCTTGTGAAAATTGGAACAAACTGCTTCATTTAATTTACACTTGGCTGTCACAGATAGCAGGCTACAACATAATTTAAAAAGAAAATGAAAGGAAGAGGTTCGTACTGAAATTTCAAAACCCCTCTAAACTGCCCTATACATCGGACCTAAGGGGGAGTGCATACAAGGAATATTTCGTAGCATATTTCATGAGTTTGTGGCATTGTAAAAATGAGATGCCTGAGCTGTATCAGCATTGCATATCTTGAAAGCGTGGAAGGTCATTGATGGTCTAATCTTACTACCTTCTAATTATGTTTTTTTCCCTGACCCTGTTGAGGATTGCAAGAAAATGAAAATGATGCTAGAAGTTTATGAAAATGATAAAACACTGCAGTTTTCAGGTATTATTTAGCACCATACGGTCAGTAATCGTAATAGATTTTAAGTGATGATCTGTAGATATTATTTCTCGGGATAGCCAGCCATATAGCTCTAGAAGATGAGAAGCTGAAGTAGTATTCATTGCATACACACGGCCGGTATTACTGTTACGGTCTTGTAGTTTCTCATTCTATACGAAGTTCTTCTATAAATACAGCCATAATTCTGTTGAACGCGAACAAGATATTCTTAAGCAATATCAACATATCGTTTCAATGATGAAAATATATACGCTTTCTGCTGAATTCGATTAAATTTTCGATTCAAATTATTTTTAATTTTTTTGGTAAAATCATTTCATCAGTCGTTTTTATTCTGACTTCTAATGAGAATCGTGGTTAACTTTAAAATTTTGTTGAAAAAATAACAAATAACTGTTAAATTCTTCTCTGCCACTCTGCTACATTGTGTTTATATTTCGTATTTAATATCGTTATACCGCCATTATTCGCCAAGGACTGTTAAAGATGATTGCAAATGGTCTTTTGCGTTACGGTTGTTAAACCTGACAGTGAACAAAAATTTATTTCAAGAATTAAACGCATCATTCCCCACTAATGTTTCTGTATTTAAAAATATTAGAGGAAATTGGAAAATAAAATGATTTTTAAAATAAAACAGCAGTGTCTTTACTATAGGGTCTGTCATTAAGGGGTTCGTAACTTTAAATTTCAATAAAACAAAATGAGTATGAGATTCATTGACTTTTTTTATTTGTTTGAAAGACCTGTTAATGTCATTATATGTTGAATATAACATCGTACAAATAACTGCCACGGCTTCTTTGGAAGCAGTGAATCCAAAATCTCAAATTTTTCAAGATTACTTACTTAATTGTTGGTCCTTACAAGACATTAGTTTGGATTACGATCTAGCTTCTCAAATGAAGCATGTTGCATGTTGTGTGTGTTAGTCGACTACAGTTTAAAGTTAACCCCTCACGCCAAATTATTGAGAAGCAGATGTTATTTACTCTCAGAGGTTTTGCCAGAAGACTGCTGACAGAAAGTCGCTGAAAATGTTTTTCCTGTTTCGTTTTGTTCGATGTATCTGACCTGCTGTTTGAGTCACATGCTCGAGTATATTTACTGAACTAGCACGACTTACTCCAAGATTCTGACGCATGGATCAGGCCAAATTGGATCGATGACATGGGGTACGTTGGGTTTAAGATCCACTGTAACGTATTCGCATGCGTCTGCGATGTAAGAAAACCTCATAAGAAAAAATTTACGGATATCAAATGCCACGATCTCGGTGACCAGTTCACATCAGCTCAACGTGCGATGACCATGCCTCCAATTCGCTGGGGATATCCAATATAAAGTGTATGACATGAACTGTGTGGAGTACTAGCGTCGTCCTATTGAAATCACATGTCATTGGTGTCTATATCTTCTAATACAGTCCAAAAACTTTGGCAAATCATCAACCTATAATGATCGCCGTTGACAGAGATGGCCATTTTCTTTAAATTCAAATGAGAATGAAATTCAACTCTCAGCTGAAGGCTAGTACCTTAAAGTCTATTCTAGGATTTCTCTCGACATAGCACATAAGAGAATAAAAGTGTTTACTAAGAACAGTTGCTTTTCAAAACTAATATAACGTTGCATGTTCCTGTTCCAAATAAAGACAATTTTTTCCGAAAAGTGAAGAGAACACATCCATTCCCGGTTAATTGGCCAGTGCATTGCACTACAGATTGCAGCTAGTAATCGTTCTTGAACTCACCGCAGTCTAGTAGGTAGTGTGCTGGCTTATTAGACGTGAGGCTAAGGTTCAAACCCTAGGTCTGACTTGGAAACGAAAATTTTAAAAAATATTTCTTCGGCCACTTTCCTTTCAGCAGATTTCTGGCAAAAAAAAAAGTTAATGAGAGATTGCCATGAAAAGTTTCTTTAGAAAATCTATCGTTGGGAGTCCATTTTAAACTGTAGGTCCAGCCACTTATGTATAAAATTAACACACACAACATAAGTGGTGTTGGAAGCTAGGTCCTGACTGAAGGGTTGTAATGACCAATTATGTATGTGAACGTTCGTTAGCTGGGCTATACGAGTGAGGAAAGCTGTTTCTGGTTTTTCTAGTTCCTTATAATACAAACAGATTATAATCCAATACTTATAAATACAACCCCTTTTTATCACCTTTTTCCCTTTTAACAAAGCTATGTATTGCATGAGCAGAACTTATTACACAGTTTTGGTCATTTTTGAAAAACGAAAAAATTTAGCTGGTGACGGATATTCCAATGAATTACCAACGAATTTCTAACTTGAGCAGTTCACAGTTTTACCATAAGGTGGCCTTCAATGCACGCCAAAATTACGGGTTCATTGGACATTGCCCCTCTTGAGTTTATTATTAAAGAAGAATATCTTATTATTTTATTAACGGAATTGGTTGCATTATATTGCTTTTCTTTCAGTTTTTGCTTTGTGTCTTTCCAACGTTTAATTTATTTTAAAAATTTTGCATCTTTATATTCATCCATTGAGTTACACTCTCTCTCTCCCTCTCTCTGTTTTGTCGCCCTTTTTTAGGTTCCATTGCGTTTCGTTTCGTTAATTAAAATTCATTCATCAATTCGTTTTTCAAAAAGCGCCATTAATTATTTCCTTTATTGCTTTCTTACCCCAGCGCGTAAATCAATTATAAAATAATTCTTTTAGTAAAATTTATAGAAACTATAATAAAATTTACAACAACAACAAAAAAAGAAAAACTGTAGAGAAAATTGAAGGCAAAAAGAAACCAATTTTTGCACAAAACTACACAAAGGCCACAATCAGCCAGAAGATAAGTTTTCTGGCTGTCCTGTCCTTCTACTATCCTTATGCGTTTTATAGTTGTGACTTGAAACAACTGACACTCTGTTTAGCTCTCTCTTTCGCTCTCTAGCTGAACTCTTGACAGTAAAACAAACACAAAAAATAAACGGGAAAATTTTAAAATTTTCTTTAAAACAGCACTTGTAAGTATTTCTCTTTCAGTAGTTAAGAAAGTAAAAAAGGAAAATAAAACGAAAAGAAAAAGAAAAAAAGGATACAGAAAGCGGACATAAAAGAAATTTCCTAGTAATTTACGCTGTAAAGCAAGGCAAAAAAAAGAGCAAGAGAAGAGAAACTGTAGGTACAGTGTAAATAATATGTAGTAAGAGATGGCAATTTTCCATTTTTTAGTGTAAATTATTATGTCGAACAATTGTTAACTGTTTTAATAAACGGTTTATTGAATAAAGTCCTTTGGCAATATATGCGAGTATATGTATGGCATCCATAGAAGCGTACTACAAAAGGCACATCCTTTTGAAACGAGCACGGATTTTCTTTATTGGAGTTTTTTCTTTTTCAATGAAATTGATTTAATTGAGTATCTGATTAGAAAAATATTTCAAAAGAAAGATTGTTATTGTTAGTGTTTAATAAGGAAACATTTCATTGGGCACTGCTGCTATTATGCTTTGTAGCCTTGGTTTGGTATATTGTTTTAAAAATTCTCTGAAATTCTGTAATGTTTCCTGATACTCTATAGTTTTATAAGACTTTAATCACAAGCTCAAGTATAAAAGTACAGCTTAAGTTGAGCCAATTAGTCCAAATACATTTCGAATTCCAAGTAGGTTTCTAGATAAAGAATTTTTGAAAGTACAGTAGAAGTCCATTAGTCCGGCATCCAACAGTCCGGAATGCCCGATAGTCCGGCATCGCTCCGGAAAATTGTAAAAATTTTGGTTTTCTACAAAAGTGTGTCTTTAAAGCAAATAAAAACTCTCGAGAGCTATTCGGAAGTTTTCGGACTAGTTCGGGATCATCCGGAAACTCTCGTTGTTGTTCGGAAACAATTAGCGGCCGGCTAGTCTCAGCTGTCACAACAAATTCAGGTGCAGTGCAGCTCCGTTAATCAATCACGAAGCATTTTCGCCATTTTTTATGCGTTATTGTTTTGCGTCCTTTCACATCGCAGAAAACGTAACTTTTAATATTGTTTATAAAAAAAAGTGATTATCGTTATAACTGTACAGTGACCATGTTTTCAAAATATCGAGTTCAAAGGGAGAGAGAAGTGCTGACAATCCCTTGAAAAACCTGCCTGAAGATGAGGTTGAGGAGTGGCTTAGAATCGACGAGAATGAGCCTGTTGAACAAGAACTAACCGATGAGGACATTAACAACATTGTAGTAAACCCTCAACCTACTCAAAATCTTGAAGAAAGTGACTCAGTAATTCTTCTTATAATTACCGCCCGATAGACTGGCATTTTCGGTAGTCCGGCACCGAGTCGTGCCGGATTAACGGACTTCTACTGTAGTCGCCTTTTAGGCCCAACAATGTGTATATAATGCCTCTCTACTTTTCCATATCATCCAAAAAATTAAGTGTATCGAGGTCTTTAAAATATCGGGTGGGCCACCTACCGGTTTATAATTAAACCATCGGCTACTTTGAATCTGGCAATACTTACGTCATTCTTCAAAATTCAGTGTATTATCTGCACTGTACGTATTGAATCGATTTACGTTTGAGCAACGTTGAGATTTATTGGAAATTTATTGCCAAAACAAATACAATATCGTACAAAATTTGGTCGCAGAGAAGGACCAACCGTGCCCGGTATACGCAAATTTATTGCTAAAGTTCGTGAAACTGGTTTCATTGTTGATACGCCAAGACATAAGCGTACACCCGAAAATATCGAAACTGTCTGGCTGAGAGTGTGCAAGAGAAGAGTTTACGTTCAATTTTGCAAAGCTCATTTTCATCTTAGTGGGTACGTTAATAAGCAAAATTACAGTATGTGGTGCTCAGGAAACCCACACGTGGTCTTACAGAAGCCAATGCTCCCATTACGAGTGACTATTTGGTGCAACTTTTGGAGCAGAGGCATCATTGACCCACATTTCTTTGAAAATGAGGAAGGCGCAACACTTGCGGTCAATAGAAACGCCTTTTGCACCATGACAACAGATTTTTTAAGTACCCGCTGTTTATGGTATTGATGTGAATAATGTTTGGTTTAAGCAGGATGGTGCAATTTGCCACACACCTCATGTCACAATAGATTTATTGCGTCAAACGTATGATGGCCGTTTAATTAGCCGATATAGTGAAGTCAATTGAAGCTGAGATTTGTCACCGTTGCACTAGTTTCTGTAGGGCACCGTTAAAGAAAAGTGTTATGCCGACAAACCAGAGACAATTGAACATTTGAAGGCAAACTTTGATGGTGACATTGCCGAGATACCAGCCCATACACTCAAAAAAGTGCACGAAAATTGGCCAGATGTAGTAAGATACTGTAAGGACAGATGTGGCTGCCATATGAATGAAATTATATTCCATTTCCAAACGGAACAATTGTACTTCGCAACAAGGAAATAAATTTGGCAAAATTTGAAACCGTTTTTGTTTTCTTACATTTTGAAATTTAAACTTTTAAATGACCCATCGTTTAGTTTGTGTGGCGTTATTTTAAAAGGCGGATAAGTTAGCAATTCGTAGCCAAATTTAGAGATTTTTACCATGAAAAAAACTTCTGAATGCATAATTGATCATTACAACTCTTCAGTCAGAATTACAACCTAGCTTCTCACACTTCTCATGTAATGTGTATTCATTATATACATGAATGGCTGAACCTACAGTTTAAAGTTGATTCCAAACGACAGATTTTTTTTAAGAAAATTTTTTATTTACATACATACATAATTGGTCATTACAACCCTTCTGTCAGGATTACGACCTAGTTTCTCACACCACTTATGCTGTGTGTGTTAATTTTATACATGAGTGGTGGGACCTACATTTTAAAGTCGACTCCAAACGACAGATTTTATTTACTCTCAGAGTTTTTGCCAGAGATCTGCTGAGAGGAAGTCTCCAAAGAAATATTTTTTGTATTTTGTCTTGATTGGCCTGGGGCTCGAACCCTGGTTTTTCGTCTAATAAGCCAACACACTACTTACTGGACCACGGCGACTTTTTTATTTACTTTCAGTGTTATTGCCAGAAATGTGTTTAGAGGAAGTCCCCCAGACCGACAGTTTAAACTCGACTACGAATGCCATACTTGTGAGAAACTTTTCATGGCAATTTTAGTTACTCTCAGATTTTTTGCACGAAATCTGCTGAGAACCAGTCGCTGAAGAAATATTTTTTCATATTTCGTTTTTGCTGAAGATGTCTGACCTGGGGTTTGGAACATAACCTCACGTCTAATAACCCAACACACTACCTACTAGACTACCGCCCATTTTGGGAATCAACTTTAGCTTTATGAAATGCTCCAGATTCTCGCAATTAATGTGGCGAATATTTACTATAACCCATCAGAACTTTGTAGGAATTTTCACACTAGAATCATAACCAAAGAGAACTGATCTTAATAAGTTATGACTGGGGCTTGAACTGTGGCCTCACGTCTAATAAGCCAACACACTACCTACTACGCTACGGCGCGAACTACAATTAACATTGAATCCAAATGAAAGATTTGAGAAGTTTTCGCTGAACAAAGAGTTTAATTTCATAGCTTTTATTAGAAAATTGCTATAAGAGGGTGACACAGCTCTTATTTAGTAAACATATACACTTGACTACGGCAACCACTGGATTCATAGTTTCATATCAGACGTCAGCAATGAGTATTCAAAACGATGAGTAGATTCCAATCATACTTATAATTTCTGATATTTATACGCATTCATACTTATTTTAATGTCATACTCATACTACTCATATTCAAAGTTTGAAATACTCATGGTACTCATACTTAAAAATACGCATGATGTTATTGATTTCGATTCTCCTTTACTCAACATTTACAAGAATCACAAAATAAGTATGATTCGCATATGAACACTACAATACTCGCATGAAGGTAGTGTGTGTGCTCTCCTTGCTGTCTTTGTCTTTTTTGTTTATGTGTCTTTCTTCTCTCTTTGTAAATGCAACAACAACTAAGATTGTAAATTTTGACGAATGATTCGAATTACTCGAATTACTCGAATCATTTATGAGTATTAAAAGTATTTTTCTAAATTTATGAATCTGAATGAGTAAGCGTATGAATCAAACATATTTCGAATGTTATGAGTTTGATGTCAACGTTGTACTCATACTCATTGCAACCTGTCTTATAAATCAATGTTGTACTGAGTACGAATTAATCAGAGTAGTTGGAATTCAATACTGTTGACTCACTCATACTCAAAATTTCATGAGTACTTATGAGTAGCGAGAAAGCGATTCATTGCTGATCTCTGTTTCATATTCAATTAAATTCTTCACAAGCTCTTCACACATATTGACAAATATTGTAAATATTCTGAATTAATTAAACTCTTCACTGTTAAATTTTGTGATGTTTTTCATCATAAGTGAACAATTTTGTTTACATACAAGTATTATTTAATTAAATTTAAATTTTATTTGTTTTTATCATTTCAATAGCGTGTATGGCTTTTTCTTTTTTCTTTGTAAATTACTTCGTAAACCGTGTAAAGCGGGTGGCGGTTTAAACGTTTTTAATTTAAAATCTCCACTTAATTTATTATTTAAAGGAAGGATATCCAAAGAATTTAATTGCTTTAATTTCAAATAAATTTTCATTTTAAAATGTTTCTGTTTGTATACATACATACATATGTCTGTCTGTCGGGGTGTATGTGTGGCTGTGTATATGTTATAATTATCTCAGTGTGTCTGTGTTTGTTTCAATTGAAAAACAGAGAGCCAGAGGAGAAGAGAAGAGAAAAATTAAAACTAAAATCGAAATGAATATGGAATAAATAAATAAAATATTTCGTATGAATTTGAAATGAGGCCAATTAATATAAAATGAATGAAAATGTACAATTTGTTTCGGTAATATTGTGGCAAAAAAAAAAAACTGAAAGAATACAACAGAAATGTAAAAGAATTCATTGTACGATGGTATTTAAAATAAAGGCTCACATGTGGAAAAATAATCAGATATTTACAACACATTGAATGAACACTACCGATTGTAATAAATTTGTGAGCTTTTTTCTCTAGAAAACGAGTATGTCGGATGCCGACAGAGTTTTCAACCTCAATATACGAAGGGCTAAACTCCTCGTCGTCATAACATACCCATCAAGAGTGCGACTTGGATCCCACACGGATCCTTATTAATGTCCCAAACTCGCAATGTCCCATACGACACCCAGTCATCAGTCTCACATTTGAATAATTTATTCCCAGCAGCAAGCTCGTTCTGCAATCGTCGATGGGAAGGCCAAAGACTTGTGGACACATATCATACCGATTAAACGTTCCAACTCTTCTGCTTCTTTTTCTAGGCTAATATTATCATAAGTTAACATAGAGGTAACAAATTGGAGAACTCAAGGATAGCATTCTACAACACGTGCAAATGCATACATTTTGTCAAATTTGTATTGCATCCCAGGATTACGACCCAGCTTCTCACGCCACTTATGTTGCGTTTCTTAATTTTATACATGAGTGGCGGAAAATACAATTTAGATTCGACACCGAACGACAGATTTTTGAGGAACTTTTCATGGCAATTCTATATGTTCTCAGAGGTTTTGTCAGAAATCTACTGAGAGGCAGACGCTGAAGAAATATTTTTTTCACATTTTCTTTTAATGGAGATGCATGACCTGACGTTTGAGCCGTGGCCTCTAGTCTAATGAGCTAACACACTACCTACTAGACTACAGCGGCCACGCGCGCAAATAATAAAATCGTTTTATCAAAGTGGATGTTCCGTTCTGCTCATAATTTTCATTGAAAGATTATCTTCAATGATGAGGCCTATGTGTGCATAAATGGGTACGTGAACACACAAAATTGTCGTATTAGTGACGGTATTAATTCACATGAAGCCCAAAGGCGTCCAAAACATATCGAAAAACTCACTGTTTGATGTGGATTTTTTTTCTTCCTTGGGCACAACATTAGCCAGACCATAAATGTCTACGGTAAGCACTAGAAGTCGATAATTACCAACATATTTTGGCCTGGATTGGACGCTATAGATACCAAGGATATGTGGTATCAAAAGAAAAGCTCTTGTGTTACACAACTCATGCCACATTGAAGATCATGCACAAACCATTTGAGGGCATTATAATTTCACGTGCAGGTAATGTGAGCTGGATCTCGAAATCGAGGGATTTGATCCCATTAGAATTTTTAGGGAGAGGTTTTCTTAAGTCGCAGGGTCATTCTTGTAAGCTAAAAGCCACAAGACCATACTATCAAACTTATTCACTTTTCTACGCCGGCATTCTAAAACTCATTTCTTTAAAGATCGAATTTTGAAGAATACATTACTTTAAAGTACTGTACTACAAACAAATAAATGACATTTTTGTATGTTTATGATATTTAATAAAATCGTGCAGTAACCGGAAGTTAAATAGCTTCCGGTAGAATTTAATTTAAACATATTCAAAGCTCTTTCTCTCTCAATATAAAAATAATTATTCGATATGCTAACTAATACTACACAAGCAAATATTTGAAAACAAATTTGCAGAAAAACTTGAATAAAATTAAAATATTTGTATAAAAGTATTAAATTCAAAAGCAAATCTATAAACTGAGTAACAAATACAATAATTTTGTTGGAAGACTAATCAATATGTTTATTATTGTATTACAGGCATGATAAGTTAACCAAAAATCGCATTTTAAACGGACTTTATTAATGTTTTATTTGTAACATTACTTTGTAATTCATATGAATTTTTATAATAAACAATTTTTTAATAAATTTATAATCACTTGAACCAAACAGAAAAAAAATAAATAAAAAATTTTAAATTTTGCACTGCACAATTTATTTTAAAAAAACCAACACTTCACATAAACGAGCGTGTTGCACAAGAGACTTGTTAAAATTGGTTTTTCTGGCACAAAAAAAACGAAAAAAAACTGAAACGAAAACAGCAAAAATTGTCAACAAGAATTTTTTTTAATAATTCATAATTAAAAACCATCATCGCTGGGCTAAATAAAACCGCAGAACAGAAAAACCCCAACAATAAAAAAATACACGGTTTTACCATACGAAATAAATACATCATCATCAGCCATCACTTGCATAGTTAAACGATGATGATAATGTGGTAAATGAAATGAATTTGTAATGAATTAAAATTTAATGAATTTTTTCATTCACACTGTGTTGAATTTTTTTTTTAAGAAAAAATTTAAATAAAAATCCGTCCTGGCAGTTAATTTCATATTCAATTTTTTTTGTGGATGAGGATTAAAAGAAGAAATCATATCAAATTAGGGTATAATTGTCTCTCTTTCTCAACACAAGAATATTCAATATTTTATACTCTACTGTTTAGGCCTTTAATCCACCCAGAAAGACCAGAAGCCGTGACCTCCAGAAATAATAACATTCCCAATGATAATCGTAGGAATCCTGAGGACGCTTATTAAGTAAATTTCCTCACCATTATATCTAAGACAACAACACAATACATTTTTACAGACTACGGTATACCTAGCCAACCACAGAGAGAGTGGGAGAGAGTCTAAGATCTGCTGCATTAGACCAATCACGCAATTAACTCTATAAACTTGATAGTTAAACGGAAAGAAAAAAAGAAATGAAATCGAAACCGAAACCGAAACCGAATAAATGAGGAAAGATGGTTAATGGAAGCTTGCCTTTAAATTGTCTAAGGAGTTGAAATATCTGGAAGGTTCCCATCAATGCTTTATTTGCCTACATGGGACTGTTTGATATGACATGTACAAGCATAACATTCTGTACATTCAGTTGGGCTGTAAAACTTTTTATCACCTGCAAGTCTTTGGCATAATGACGGAAGATTATGCAATGCCATGATAGGGATGTATTAAGAGTGCTGCTTCAATCCATTGATGTGGCATCACAGTATCAATGTTTCATTCGGGCCATTCTGTACTAAAAACCCAAAAATAAACGGATCTGTCTGATACTCCATAGTAAAGGCAAGACGTCATCAAGAATAATTCTCGTAAATATGGCAGATATGGGAAAATTTTCCAAGCAGAAATTCAAGTTGAAACATATGGGAGTAATATTTTCGTAGCCGAATGAGAGGTGTCTGTATTTACATACATACACCCGCATAGTCATGCGACTGTTAAAGTCCTTCAATCGACAAAGATGACTTTGAAATTTATATGAGATCTTCTCGAGACTTTAAAGAACTTCCATACAAGCACACTGCATTGGCAACTAAGGCATGAAAGCTACGACCTGGCGGCATATATCGCGAAATGGGTAATAAATTTTCGTATAATTGACCGTGAACCATTCCATTGACTTATAAAAATTCACGGGAGCATAACTCTTGCATAATGGCATAATTATCCGCTACGGATTCTCTGGCTCAAAGCTCATTCGAAACATTAAATTTCCCAAGACTCTGGCGCATAAATCATGCTAGATTAGACCAATAGCAAGGCTATATAGGCTTTGTGAATCGCTTTGTGTCTTATGTGCATAAACCTGTGACCCACCAGAAAAAACGGAGTCAAATTGCACGATCACGTTAGCCAGTTAAGATCACCACCACGTAAGATGACTATGCTAACAAATATCTTGTGTTGAAAATATAATGTAGCATGAGCAGTGTGAAGGCTGGAAGGTTACCTTCAAAGCTTTTATTTACCTAAGTGGGACATTCTGTACATTCAGTACCGGTTAAAAAATCCTTTATCACCTGCGCATCTTTATCTTTGTTGGCGGAAGAATATGCAACGAAACGGTAAGAATGTATTGAGAAAACTGAGTCGATCCATCTATGTTGCATCACGGGATGAATGAGAACATGTTCATAAAAGGAATCTGTCTGATACTACGTTGTAAATATATGACGTCAATTTGAATAATTCTCGTAAATACTGCAAATATACGATATTAATTACAAGCCGGGAACTCTGGTTAGGGCAGACATGGGAATTAATGGGTGCCGCACGGATATCTACAAGAGATTTTTCCAAGTAGATATTTAAGTTGAAATATGTGAAAAGTAAAATTTTCATAGTAGAATAAGAGGTATATATGTATACTCTCGGATGGACATGCGAGATGTTAAAGATCACATTGATGATCACCAACACATTGAGTTGATTTCTTTGGCATGAGAGCTATGACAAGGCGGCTTGTGAATGGTAATATTGGATAGTCATGCGACCGTTGAAGTTGATCTTGAAGTTTTAGGGAACACCAACGCATTGAGTTGATTTCTTTGGCATGACAACTTGTGAATGGTTAAAGATCTTGAGAGAACACCAAAACATTGAGTTGACTTGTCAAGCATGGGAGCTACGACTTGGCGGCTTATATGGCGAAATGGGTGATAAATTTTTATTTGATTGACTGTTAATCATTTTGTTGACTTATAAAAAATCCACAGGCAATCCACAATGCTAAGAAACTGTAAGACTGGCATACCTTATCCGAAATATTAAACTTTTCAAGACTCTGGCGCATAAATCAGGCTGAATTAGGTCGATAGCACGGCTATGTTGACTGTGGTTTGTAACTTATTTACATATACCTGCGGCCCCGAAGAAAGGGTCAAAAGGGTATTATCTCAGTTCACATAACCTCCACATTAGATGAGCATCCTAAAAAAATTCTGGTATAGAATATCTAATAGGGCATGAGCTGTGTGACACATAGGCCTGTCCTATTGAAACCTTACGTCGTTGGTATCTAGACCACCATATTCAGATAAAAAAAAGTTGGTAATTATCGAACTATATTTCTCCCTATGGACCGAGACGGCCTGACCCATGTTGTTTTCAAACAAATATGGAGCGAAGACGCCATAAAACTTCTTCGGAGTGCATTGAACACTTTGGTTCTAATATGGATTAGTAATTCGATAATTTTATTTAATCATGTACCTATTCATGCAGAAATAGGTCTCTTCGCTGAAAATGATCCAATTTTACTTCTTTCCCCTTAAAAAATAGTTCACACAATAATTCCTTAACGAATAAATTATGAAGTCCCCAGTAGTAGTTGACTGAATACCTGACTCGACTGAAAGTTCTTGTAACATTTCATTTTCGTGACAAGTTTATTTAAATTATTTAAATTTCTCATTTGTTACAATGTTAGATTTTTACCTTCATATTGAACATATTTTATTGCGTTTAGAATGTTTTGTTTGTAGTATTTTTATTTTGTATTTTTATTTATTATTTTAGAACATCATGCATTGCGACTGATAATGCCACACAGAGTAATATGGTCAGAAATATAAATTATTTTGAAAAATTCATTTCCATTTCATATTTGCCTGTGTTAAGCCTTTGCAAACTATTTGTCAATTTATAAACAAATTTATTTTGACAAAATTTATAAAATTTTCTACCTACAGACAGCTCTTCAGCTGTATAGATGTGTATAGACATGCCTATAAACAATCATTGTTATGATTTATAATGTCTCGACAGTTATAGGAAAATTTTCCATTTTCCATTTTCATATTTTGTTCTTTTTTTTCTCTGAAAACAATTCAAAATTTAATCATCATCAGCATTCGACATCATCATCGTAGGCAGCAGGAGCAGCAACAGCAGCAGTAGAACAGAACTCAACTGAATTCGTTGCGTGTCCAGATGAAACCACAATTCATTTTTACCATCTTTTTTCATTTAATTCTCATATTTTTTTCCTGTTGTTGTTGTTGGAAATTGTTGTATATTTTGGTCAATTGGACAAATAAAATTGTTCAATATGCACACACTCTCTCTCTCCCTCTCTCTTTGGTATTTGTGTATAACGATGTTGATAGAAAATTGTTTAAGAAAAACAATAACATTAACAATAATAAAATGGCAACAACAACAACAATAAAAACAACAATAATATCAATAATAAATGTTGTACACAACACTACAAATATGAAAAAAAAAGGAAAAAATTATTGAAAATATTTCATACACAGAAACCACACACCTGGTTCGTATTCCAAGAGGAATCCAACACAATCGATTGTATGGCAATATGATGTGGTATTCGTGGCATGATGGCAGGTGATAAAATGCTTGATTACAACCTAAGCAATTTAAGTTCGAATCAGATAGAGGGAGAGAAAACTAAATATTTTTTTTTTTGCAACTTTAAAAGGCTTTCGTTCATCCACTCTTACTGCTTAGTCAAGCACCTTTAACCTCAAAGTAAAAGTAGAATCCAATGAGCAAATATCTTAATCGTTACATTGAAGACAGCCAAATATGTTTCCATTTAACAACAGAACACAACCAGTCGTCTTCTTATTCATACAACTTCAAGGCAGTCTAGCTATGTTACACATACACTCCTGCAGCCAACGAAGTTAACCCTGCCCGTAAAACAAGCAGAGAGTACCCAGTCTATATCGGTACACCTATATCCTGTAAAATTTTCAAGTCTTCCCAGAATTCCAACATGTGGCGTTGTTAACTGCATTTATCAGTTACATAACAGTCTTCGGCTTGAATACGAAATCTGGGGAGATCCAATTGAGTGTAGCAAATGATGCGTAAGTTGAAGTGGCACAAAGTTTACTGGCGATCGTGACAATTAATTGCTTGCGTATTCTGTCTAGTGAGTAACCTACTTGTATTTGATTCTGAACAGTAGTCGTCTTAATTCAGACTTATGCTGTTAAAAATTTAATCGTCTGAAGAAATCAACTGCCTGCAGCGAATAAGTGACGATCTGTATTACTTGCCTGAAGATGCCTGAAGCTTGGCAATCAGATACAGTCCAAATCCAGCATCAAGTGAGTACAAAATTACAAATTCAATGTGCTTTGTTCTATTCACCTCATCTGAGCTGTTACGTCTTTTCAAAGTTACCGCTTTTGTCGGCCTAGGTATATATCCCTACTGTAACTTGAATATTCATATTTATGCCTTTAAATTCTTTGTAAGTTTGTAAGGGTTTGGTGCAGCCCTTGCGCTGACCAACTTCTTCCTCTTCCTGGGCCGCTATGCGTGCTCAAGTGAGCTTTGTGAAATCAGAGCTACCAATCCGACCTAACATTGAAGGGGTTTGTATGTTGTGTCAACAAAAGTGTATACCGTAATACAAGGTTGGGCCTTCTAAAGCAATCCCTTCCAAGTGTTATCAAAACCTCTTTTAAAAATGTAAAATGGTATCGATGGTGGCTCTCTTTATCCTCCCAATTTCGTTCTTCTTTCATAAGAATTTGGGATGCAGATGCGTTACCTATTGATCGCATTAGAGATTGACAAGTCAAATGTAGGTGTCTTGTATCACAAATTTTGTTTTGCAAGGACTAACGTCTATACAACACACCACCATTGTATTACAAGCTTTAGTTAAGGTCTAGTCACACCTCAAAAAGAGGGTACGTAGATAAAAGTGCGATACCTTACTGACTAAATAGTTCTGTTAATAAATTAAAAAGAATTAAATGCTGCAGCTATAATTGGGAGCTAAATCCCGACATATCACATATACATACATATATACATACATATATACATGCATATATACATACATATATACATACATATACATACATATATACATACATATATACATACATATATACATACTTCATTGGTTGCTACAACCCATCAGTCAAGATTAAAATCTAGCTCCTCACACCACTCATGTTGTGTGCGTAAATTTGTATGCATGAGTGGCGGGATCTACATTTGAAAGTCGACTCCGAACGACAGATTTTTGAGAAACTTTTCATGGCAATTATATTTACTAACAGAGTTTTTGCCAGAAATCTGCTGAGAGGAAGTCGCCGAAGAAATACTTTGCCTGGGGCTCGAACCCTGGCTTTACGTCTAATAAGCCAACACACTTACTAGACTAAGGCGACTTAGCCTAATTGTCTACATCGCTTCAGCTCTTCAAACAGGTCCTCCGCAACTACAGGGTGGCTGATATGTGTTGCAACCAACTTCAGGTTGTTATCATTTGTAAACCGTTCGTCTGACAGCTGACAGATTTATTCCAGTGACAGTTCATTTTATTATTTACAAGCTTACAAAAGCATTTTGAGCTATTGCATTCAGAAAAAAAGTTATTCATGATGGAATTCAAGCGTGATAGTGTGATTGCTTTATAATTTAAATGTGAATAAATCTTTTGTTTCTCGTACCCTTGCCCATTACCTTAATACTGGCAGTGTTGCATCACGTCCAAAAAGTGGACGAAAAAACCGTTAACAACACCAGAAGTGATCCGAAAAGTGATGCCCAGATTTGATCGAAAACCACGCCGCAGTTAGAAAAATTGCTCGTGAGCTGAACATATCTCGAGAACGGATGCAACACATATTAAAAAATGAGCTTGGACTACTGCCACTGAAGTTCCAAAACGTGCAAGAGCTCACCGATGGACAAAAAAAGTTAGACTGTAAAGAGCCAAGGAGTTAATTCGCTTGCACGAAAGTGGCCAGTTACTGAATTTGGTTTTCTCCGATGAGAAGCCATTCCAAAGTGAGCAGTTTGTGAACAATCAAAATGATCGGGTTTACTTGCCAAAGAGGTCTGCTGAAAATTTACACCAGCGATTGGCTACCAGAACTCAAGCGCCGCCGATGGTAATGGTGTGGACCGCCGTAACGGCCGATGGTCGCTCCCAGCTCTTATTCATCGACCGTGGGGTCAAAATAAATGCCGAACATTATCGGGAAAATGTCTTAAAGACAGTATTGAAGGCCTGGGCAGACAAACATTTCGGCCGCAGACCATGGACATTCCAACAGGACTCAGCACCACCGCACTCAGCACGCGTCAACCAAGAATGGCTTCTTTCTACCGCACAATGGCCACCAAAATCTCTGGATTTCAATCCGTTGGACTTTTGCGCCTGAGGCATTTTGGAGAGTAAGGTTCTCCCTAAAAAATACCAAAGTGTCGAACAAATCTAAACTCATTATAAAATTTGATGTTATTTCCAACATTTTTTGCTTTTGAACAATGGAATTAAAAAAAAATTAGAAAAATATAGCGCTTTACTTTGTTGCATTATATATCAGCCACCCTGTATATACCACAGCATGGCCGAGAAAAACTTCACCCTGTAGTGATTATGAATAGTGGAATTAAAAAAATTCATTTAAAATTCAATTAAAAATGAAACTAAAGACAATCAAAGTCACACGATCTAATAACAATATTCTGATCTGATTAAGTTGGCTTGTAGATGAACCTTATAGTTCAGATTAAAGACGAAGTTCCACAGGGTGTAAATAACTTTATTTCGTATCTAAATTTTTCACGACATTAGAAATTAAATAAAAAAATTAATCATGTTCTTTCAATTAAAATATTTTGAAAAGTTGTTTAATTCGGAAACATCCTAACATTACAGATTCTCTTAGTTTCAGTTCAAATTTGTATCTTTTTTATGTAAGCCTCCAACCATTGAGCTGTCGTTATTCATTTGCATTAACGCCATACTTATTAACGAATGACTTATTCGTAGTATCATCCCCCTTCCATGCTAAACATGAGCAGCTAATAGAATCAAACTTTATTTCGCCCTCATGTTTTTCTCCTCAATTTTTTCCGTTTTCAACTAATTTATTATAATCTCTTCTCACCTATAAATCGTTCACATTCATTAGATTTCGTTAAAAAAAAAGAAAATTAAAACAACAGAAACAGAAACAGCCAAAATACGAAATCAACTTCACAAGATACCAACAAAAAAAAGCAGCTGAAGAAAACAAGCGAAATGCGAAAACTTTTGCACCTCATTATTTCGCTATTTGTCTTAATGTTATTGGCTTAAACACATACACTCATATACTTGCATACAAATACATTCACACGCCTGCATACACATACATATGTACCATACTCTTGACAGCAACGGAAACAGTAACTACAACAAGCATATTAGAGTAGCAGCAGCAGATGAAAAAAAGTGAAAATAATTAAGAAAATCTTAACGATTTTCTTTAACTTGGTAACAACAACAATAACAATAATACTAAAAGCAACAAATTATGCACAACTGAGTACGAGAAAAGTAAGCTCTTTTCTGTACGAATCTCCTTCTTCAAGCAAAAAAAAAAAGAGAATCAAAAAACAAAAAAAATTGAAAAAAAGGAAACAAAATTAAGCCAAATGAGAAAATGAAAATCTTCTGTGGAAGTTCGAGTGCATTAATTAACTTTAACTTTAGATAGAAAATATTTTTGTTTATTCATTAGATTCTTTACGTTGTTTTTTTAGTTTAGTTTTCATTTCATTCGTATATGCCTGCGTATGATGGGATACGCTATACCCTGCATAGGCAATTACTGACTGTCAGCTGTTGAATATCTCTCTCATCTGAAGTGTCATTTACAGTTTTTACGATCTTTCAAGACAGGCACTATTCGTGGAACTGAAATGTAAATGCGGATATTCGAACCTAGAATAAGATGTTCACAAGCAAAAGTTTACATCACCGAAAGATGTGCATAATTAAACTTGGACGGAAGATACTGAGAGAAAAGCAACACGAATACGTAGCGCCTAGCACTTTGACTCGATATTAATATGGAACTATCCGAGCAACTGGAAGTGGCAGTAGTCTAGTAGGTAGTGTGTTGGCTTATTAGACGTGAGGCCACGGTTCAAGCCCCAAATCAGACATCCCCAACAAAACAAAATATGAAAAAATATTTCATCTGCGACTTTCTTTCAGCCGATTTCTGGCTTAAAAATAAATAAAAAATTTCCATGAAAAGTTTCTCAAAAAAATCTGTCGTTCGGAGTCGACTTTAAACTGTAGGTCTCGCCACTCATGTATAAAATAACACACAACAGAAGTCGTGTGAGAAGCTAGGTCGTAATCCTAACTGAAGGGTCGTATTTATATGTCTGGGCAACCTAAATCTGCTATTCAGGGTAAAGATCTTCTTATGGGGAACAAAAATTTCTACGAATTGGGAAAAGAACTTTAGAAAGATATATTTATTTTATTTTATTTTATTTATTTATTTATTTATTTAAGTCAATGGACAAATTCCTTACTGACTAATAACAACAATAGGTAAGAATAAAATTAAATAGAATTACAATTAGTCTCAACAAAAATACAAGCAATTGTTACAATGAAAATATGAAAAGTTATGTATTAAGAAAAACAATAATGTTCCGTTTTACAACGCAAGAATTTAAAGAAAAGTCGATAATGTCTGACAAATTATTAAATTGACGGCAAATTCTAGTTAACGGATCAGCAACAGCATAATTAGTTCTGCAGAATTGAATATAAATAGGATTATAACAGCGGAAGTTACGACAAGGAACATTGAATTTAACAGATCTTAACAAAAATTCACAGCAAATATTACCATTGATCAGATTAATCATGAAGGATACATTTAACATTGTTCGACGACTCTTAAGGGTAGGCAGTTTTATTAATGCCAGTCTGCTAGTGTATGAAGGCATATCCAAATAATTCCATCCAAGGCCACGCAAACAGAAGAGTAAAAATTGTTTCTGCACAGATTCGATGTGATCGCTGTAAACAGTATAGTGAGGATCCCATACAATGGATCCATACTCTAAAATTGGTCTGACAAGTGATACATAGAGCTGTTTCGTCATATATGGATCAGAAAATTCTTTTGCCCAACGTTTTATGAAGCCAAGAGTGCTTCTTGCCTTATTTACAGTCAAAGTGATATGATCATCAAAGTTTAATTTTGTGTCTAATAGGATCCCAAGATCAATAAAAGAGTCCACTATTTCCAGTTGATGACCTCCAAGTAAGTAATTAAGCGCAATAAAATTATTTCTTGAGAACCCCATACATTTGAATTTTTTAATATTCAGCTCCATCATGTTGTACTCGCACCACGAAAATAAATTATTGAGATCATTTTGAAGATAAATATGTTCGATGAAATTATTAAACGAGAGAAAAACTTTTACATCGTCAGCATACATCAAGATATTGGCAAAATTAATTATGTTAGAAAGATCATTTATAAACAGCGAAAAAACAAGTGGACCAAGATGGCTGCCCTGAGGGACACCAGATGGCACATAAATATGCTTAGATAAGCTATTGTTCACACATACTGTCTGCTTTCTACCAGTCAAATACGATTCAAGCCATCTTAAACTCCCATAATTTACACCCAATAAATCCAATTTTGTTAACAGAAGTTTGTGATTCACTTTATCGAACGCTTTGCTAAAATCCGTAAAAATTACATCAGTTTGCTTCTGTTGAGAAAAGGCCGCATTTATCATGGATGTTAACTGAAGTACATTGGTCGTTGTTGAACAGCCCTTTCGGAAACCGTGTTGATGAGGTGATAATAACGATGAAGTATGATGAACCAAAAAATCGGCAATCAGTTTCTCGAACATTTTTGGAATAGCACTCAGTTTTGCAATGCCCCTATAATTTGTAACATCAGACTTATTGCCAGATTTAAAAAGCGGTAAGATATATGAGTTCTTCCAAAACACAGGAAAATATCCATAATTAATCGAGGTATTAAACAATATGACTAATGGTGTGACGAATGACTCTGCACATCGATTTAAAATACAACTTGGAACCCCATCAGGATATATATCGCGGATATATGGTATAAATAGATATAAAGCGAGCGTAGATTCATCTACAGGCAGATAGATTTAAAACACTCTAAACTTTTGCTGGTCAAAAATTAAACTATCCAGTAATCTTCCTTTTGATCAGTATTTTGGACTGAAAGAACATTTCTCCAGAGCAGCAATCACTTCAAATTTAATATGTAGACTCTGTGATGAAGAAAACCTTTGGTACCCATGCAGCTTTAATGTATTTCAAAAGGAAACATTTGCTGCATATGCTGGAATTCGTTAGAGCTATAGGATTGGGCAAGGAGGCACTATAGAAATACAATATGTAGACTTATGACATTAATCGTGGGCTTACCTTGAATGTCGCCTTGATGGCATACCCCACGGTGCTCAAAGAACGGATGGAAACAATGCGTCTACCAATGCCCCCACGCACGATGATGCAGCCTCATGATAATTTGCATCACCGTA
This sequence comes from Sarcophaga variegata, assembly GCA_932273835.1. Lineage (NCBI taxonomy): Eukaryota > Metazoa > Arthropoda > Insecta > Diptera > Sarcophagidae > Sarcophaga > Sarcophaga variegata. The sequence continues at coordinate 18,900,255 of OW026360.1, forward strand.
TGTGGTTACCAATTCGTCATGCATTCGGACATCACTTCCCTCTTGGTTATGGGTCGGAGACTATTTAAACTCCTTTGAGAAAATAGTTAAGAGTGTAACGCCACACCCAGCTTTCAATCTTCCCACGATTCGGGTATAAACCACTATTACCAAGTTGCTCCCACAAGGGGGCTTCACAGTAGTCGCGCAGAGACTTGTCACTGGGCTTAGGCTTAGGCCAATACAACAGATATTTTAATCACAGTAGTTCACAGTAGTTCTTTACTAGCCAATACTACACAGGCAATACAGGCACAAGTAACATATCATGTAAAGATGTCTAGCATATCTTAACCAGAATGGCTTTTGTTGGTACTCGAAAATCTCTTTCGTATACTCGATGGCAAGAGGGAAAACCCTTGTAAGTATTTTACATAGAACTCCTATCCTCAAATCTATTTTTCTTCACACTTTTCTTGATATCGACACCCCTACCGTATGTTCTATCTGTATGTAAAAATCTCAATCGGATTTCAACTTTCAATGGAGGGAATTCGACGAATGAAGATCCATGTAAACTCACATGGAGAAGTCTTGATTCCTTGGAAAGTAGTAGTCTATACAGCTGTGAATTTACTACAGTCTGGTAAACAGAGAAATAGCCGTAGGTTAGATTAAGTCAGCAGGTAGTTTGCCGTTCACAGGCAATTTCATTCGGTGGCCGTATGGCCCATTGTGTTACCCAGTGTGAGGTAGGCCCCCTTGTCATGATACGTTAGTGGTGGTATGAAACCAACCAGTTATCTTAGTAGCACATTCGCCACCATGCCCAGATCTTTAAACGTTCTGTCACCCAAAAACCGATGCCGTCTATTGTGAAGTGCAGGGCACTCGCATAAAAGGTTTGCATCGATTCCGTTTCCTCTACATCATGGCAGCTCCTGTAGTAATCCTGGTGGGGCAGACCGAGCTTGTCAGCGAAATTGCCAATACCGCAGTGTCCCGGTAGGATTCCTGTTAAAGGAATCTTGTCGAAGACAGATAGTTCTCTGGTTTTCTTTCTGTTTATTGCTCAACACATGAGTTTTGAAATTCGGCAAGCAGATATGTTTGGCCGATGTTGCCGAATGTTCTACAAAAATACATTCACCTTCCTCAAATCCGATTACATTAACGGCCACTTTAAAATTTAAATCAGTATCCTGATCGTGGCCATTCGAAGTCCTATAGTCAATAAAGCAAACGATATTAACATATTGTCTAGTACCTCTCGATTAACAGTACCTTTAAGAGGCAGTCAGCAGATTAATGCTCCGTATTCAAATTTACAAAAATCATAAACTGTTTCACTTCACCTCTATTAAGGAATTTAAAGCAACAGTGCTGCATCAGCAAAAAAAGTTCTCTCATTACAGATTTTTATTTTTTTTATAGGCAATATGCAGGCAGGACTACACCAGCTGCCTTTAAAAAAGAAATTTTTTATGGTAATTCCAGTCATAAAATCGTAAAACGTAGGCCTTCTTAATAACCGCATTATACCCATGAAATTCTGTGCCTGCACATTTTTTTCATTCTCTTGTGATGTTTTTTTATTAGTCTTGTTTTATCATTCATATTCATTATAATGCATTGACTGCGGATGTATGAGTGTAGGCATGAGTGTGTATGAGTGAATGTGTGTGTGTAGTAGTAGGAGATATTATCTGATTGTAAGTATTTGTTTTCTTTTTTTTACTTGCCGAGCATCATCGTTCTGTTGTGATGAAGAGAAAATGATGATGACTACGTACTTTTTTATTTGCTTCATTTCTGTTCCTGTAAATGAAACTGAAAATTTGAGAACAACAAAACGAAAACCACAGTAACAGTGTAGTAATGCATAACGAGAGAGAGTGAAAGAGAGAAACTACAAATGAAAAAAGAAAAAGTGCAGAGCAAAAGAAAAGGAAAGTTTTAATGAGTAATTTAGATGCTCGTATTTAGGCTCTACTTAATTAAACTTTAATAGAAATTAATTAAACTTTTTGTTCTTTATTCTACACAGTGTTACTTATTCTATGCTTTTGTTTCGTTTTTTCTATTTTGGGTGTTTATAAGTTAATTTGTGTTATTTTTTAAGGATTTACAGCTTAAGCAGCAGAAGTAAGTGCTTTCGACAGGCACGATGTTTTTTTCTTGAGGTGCCAAACGCAATACAGTGTTAATTTTGAGTTAAATTTGGCTTTTCATGTGAAATTTTCTTGACTTTCTTTATTTAATGAGTGAATGAGGATGATCTTCAAACTTAGTAAAGCAAATCGGAATCGAAAAAGCAATTTTCTTAAGCCTAAAAATATAAAAAAGTCAACAGACTAGGTTCTTTAAATACTAAGCGTATGATTACTATGAATATAATATTACTCATACGTCATACGTAACTTTTTGTAGATGTTTGCATACGTCTGCTTAGAATCAATCGATGAATGGCTTGTAAAATGTCATTTCTCGGATAATATTATTGGCTTCAGGCAATTCAATCACTTACTAAATGTGTCATAACAAACACTTTAGTCAACCTCACAACCTAGTTTTTCACATCAACCATGTTGTGTGTCTTAATTGTATCCCTGGTACCTGCAGCTGAAAATCGACTCGGAACGACAGATTTTCTGAGTAATTTTTCATGGCTATTTTATTTACTCTGAGAGTTTTTGCCAGAAGACTGTTGATAGGAAATTATCGAATGAAATAACAACGTGATTTTACTTTTGCGTGTTACAAAGCGAAGTGAATTGTCGACTTTTAATTAAGCTCTAGAGTTACCAGAATTTAAAGCCGCTGTTACCTATTAGGTAATGTGCTGGCTTATCAGATGCTAGCTCGTACTCGGATGTCACGAACAAAACGAATAATAAAGAAAATATTTCTTTCGACCACATCCTCTCAGCAGATTTCTGGCAAAAACTCTGAGAGTATATTGTCCTTAAAACTTTCTCGAAAATCCGTTGTTCGGAATCGACGTCAAATTATAGTTACCGCCACTTATGGATAAAATTAACACACACAACATACGCGGCGACTCTGCTTAAACTCCAAAGAAGTAGGCTAAGCACTGTTATCGGGGTTATTACGGGGCATTGTATTATAGGCACGCATGCGAGGTGTATTGGTCTTGGACAAATGATGTCTACAGAAGCTATGGGGATGAGGAGTAGGATGCGACTATTATTCACCTACTGTACACATGCCCTGCACTTGGTCGAAGGATCCTCTATATCCTGAGTGCCTACTACATGGAGAATCTGGGTGAACTTTCATGCATGGATATTGGCAGTCTGATTCGCTTCATCGGAAGCTCCGAGTGGTTCCTGGACTAGGGGAGAATGTGAAACTGTTGTATAAGAATGGGCCCTGTGTGCGACCTAAGTGTGTCCGCTCATGACTCCATCGAGGGGACAGTCACTTCTACCTACCTACATACGTGATTTGAGAAGCTAGGTTATAATCCTGACTAGAGGCTTGTAAGGACCAATTAAGTAAGTAAATGGCCGTGGTTTTGCGTTATTTAAGGGAAAAGTAATGGCCGATCTATCCTTACATAATATTTTAGGTCCACTTTCAAATTTCCCTAAACTTTTTCTCTCACACAAAGGCATATGTGCTCGTGACATGATGTCCGATTAGGCTTTTGGAAATCATACTGTTTGCACAAGATTCCCTACCTACGATACATTTTTAACCAAATGTTTGCGTTGATTTTGCAATTGCAGGACAAGTTTTTAATTGATTGATGTTTAAATATTCCTTTGTTTTTAGTAGTTTTTTGTTTTTATTGTGTTTTGTGAGTGCATTTTATTGATAAGAAATATTGGCATATGCTGCTAATCATCTACACTAGACATTAAACACTTTCAATATTTCTTATTTTTATTAAGGAAATCATTCTACTGACAAATTTAATTAAAATTTAAATACAGTGACTGTCAGTGAGAATCGTATATAAGCAAACTATTCGAATATTATTTCGAAAAAATTGCTTTATTTTTTAAACATAATCTAGTTTAAGTTTGAGACGCTTCTATACTGCGTTTACCTCTTTATTGTACTCAAATTTAGCAAACAAGTCGCCTTTCAATTTTGGGCTATGCAAGTAGTTCAAGGGAGCTATTGATGCAGGAATTTGTATTTTAGTTCATTAACTGAGACCTACAACACTTTGGGTATATGAACTAATGATTGTTTTAAGAAACGAGGGAATAATTACGCAAATAACCAATAAAACTTACCTCAAACTCAGTCACAATAACAGACTCCTTAATTTTCCTACTCAGGCAACGGATTTTACTTGTCCCTTTATCTCAGTTGTGTTGTCTCAGTTGTATCCCTATGCATAATTCTTGAGTATCCACACATTCATAATTATAAATCGGCAGAAAAATTCGACTTTATTGGAAATGTCAACAATTTTCATGTTCAATTAGGAGTGAAAGCAGTTTTAGTGATACTCAATGATCATCCGAAGAGTCTACACAGTACTGGATGTACTGGGTATACTTGGCGGGTATGTAAACAAGCAAAATTGTCGCATTTGGGGCACAGAAAACCCGCCCGCATACATTGAAGAACCGACGCACCCAAAACGACTCACTGTTCGGTGCGGATTTTGGTCCAGAGGCCAAATGGGCCATTCTGCTTCGAAAATGAGCAAGGAGTGGCCGTTACAGTCAATGGCGATCGTTATCGGGTCAAGTTGAACGAATTTTTGTTCACAAAAATTGAAGAGGAGGATATTGGCAACATTTGGTTTCAACAGGACGGCGCTACGTGCCACACAGCCGAAGCTACACTCGATGTTTTGCGCCCTGTTTTTGAAGATCGCATTATCAGCCGCAGAGCTGATGTCGTTTGGCCACCTGCCGTTAAATATAAGTGTTACGCCGACAAGCCAGAGACAATTGACTTAAAGGACAACATTCGTAAAGCCATTGGTGAAATACAGCTGCACACAATCGATAATGTGCTTAAAAATTGGACCGATCGTGTAAGCTACTGCATGGCCAGCCGAGGCAGCCATTTGAATGAAATTATTTTCCATTACTAACCGGAAAGATTGTACTTTCAAATAAAAAAAGAATTTTGAGAAAATATTCAGCAGTTTTTTTTTAACCATTTTCAAAAAAAAAAAAGTTATTTGGCGGAACCAATATTTTAAAGTCAGATTCGAAAACAACTCCTGATGTCAAAGCTGAAAAAACTAATTCACCAAATTCAAACTAAATGCTTTAACCTAGGAAAAAAATTAAAAAGTCATGAAAGTACATCGCTGTACGATTTTCTGTGATGTAGGTAGGCCGGTAAGTAGGTGTGGCTGTCTACCCAAAAGGCTTGAATAGACATAGTTATACCAACGTCACTGAAAATCGTACAGAGACAGATCCATGAAAGTACATGTACTTGTAAATCAACATACCTAGTTTCTCACATCACTTATATTGTGTGTTTTAATTTTATACATGTCTTGCAGAACCCACAGCTTAAATTCGACTCCGAACTACAGGTTTTTGAGAAACTGTTCATGGCAATTTTATTTACTCTCAGATTTCTGAGAAACTTTTTCATAGCACTTCTATTTTTTGCTAGTAATCTGCGGAGAGGAAGTCGCCGTAGAAATATTTCTTTCATATTTCGTTTTGGTGGAGATGTCTGACATGGGGTTTAACCCATGGCCTAACGTCTAATAAGCCAACACACTACCTACTAGACTACAGCAACATTTTAACATTTCCAGTAATTTCTAAGCCGTTCAGAGCTTCTGATAAAGTGGCTTCGAAAAGCGACGTAAATTGTCCATGTAGTATATATACCAAAATGTCTTTTTCTCTTCTGACATATTGCTGGGCATTTGCCTAATAGATGAGGAATCATTGCTCCCACTTCCTTATCTCTACAGCTTCTGCAGAAGTCATTTGCCGTGTGTCCAAAACCGATGCGCCTTACATGAGTGACCATAACAAATGTCCAGTAATAACTCCAATAACCATACCGATCATGTTTCATCCTTTGTAATATAAGCACACTTTCCGCACGTCCTCTGCCCATTTTAGGTCAGTTTTTTGCGCCGTTCAGCCCATATCCAAAACGCCTATTTAGCATTAACAGAATCCATAATTGTATTGTCAATTATGAGCCCAAAAGATCCTTATTCCCAGGCATTCCCAATGTAGAGAATTTCTGTGATATAAGTCTTGGGATATTTATTCTGTATTTTATTTAATTTGTAACATTTGAAAATCTTGCTAACATGATAGTAACTACACTTTAATATCAGAATTTTAACGAAAAATGTGGTGTTTGCTGTACGATTTTCACTGTCACACACTGTAAATATTCTCTTTAAATATCTGTGGTCTTTAAAATCATTTTATTTCAAATAATTTTTGCCTTAGGAAAGTAGAATTAAATTATTTCACGTCAGTTTTAAGGAAAAACTATCGTTTCGAAGATATTCAATGGCAGCTACACATGGGTAATAATTTACAATAAAACAACAACAATAACAACGACAGCAACAGCAAAAAAAATAATTCTTGTATACATAATGATGCTAAAAGACTTATAAACTAATAAAGACTAAGACACTAATACCAATGTAACTACACATACACATATACGTACATGTATGTATACATGCAGTCGTAAGTGAATTACGATAGTGTTGCCGAAAACTTAAGATTATGGGGCCAACTACTACTCTTCGACCGCATATACTTACAATGCCTGTATGTGTATACTAATGTTTTGTATAATTGTAAACACAATATATAACTAAATGTGTAGGTGTATATGTAGTATGTGTACATATGTATGTATATGTACAGAATAATTCTTAAATACTTTTAAGCCACATTAGAATTAAATAATTACTCACTTACAATAATTCATTGAATTTTATATCTCCTGTTCGCTTACAAAATTTGTTTTAACAATGTGGTGTAGTTTTCTCTCTTTCCCTCTCTCTCTCTCTGTCTGCTCGTTTGTCTGTCTGTTTATCTAATTGCCTGTTTGTTTGAATATGTTTCTTGTTGTGTCAATTTGTATTCAAATTCGTTTACATTTTGCATAGTTTTTCCAATATTCTCCTGCTATATGTGCGTAGGCGTGTATTTTTGTATTATTTTTGGTTTTGTTTTTGTGAAAAAAGTTCATTAGTTTTGTATGTACATATGTATGTATGTGCGATCATTATGATGATGCTGATGATGCTGCTGATGCTCACGATGATGATTGTTTAATAGTTGAAATTCGATTAGTAAAATTTTGTTTTTCACTTAATACCATGTGGGATTTATTTTGAGTTGATATTTATGCTTTATAATTCAAATATGAATATATTTATGGTGTAAATGTATAACAATGTGTTAGAAAAGTTTTCATACACAATATATAATAAATAAAATGTCAACCAGTAAAGTTGTAGCAATAACAACCAAAAATTTAAATTTTATTATAACATGGAAAAAGTATTACGCGTTTCATGTATCACAACATCCAATCACAATTAAGACAAATTTTTAAACCAATTTTCTTAAGCCTAAAAATATAAAAAAAACTTCATACCAGTTTCTTTATATACTGAGCGTATGATTAATATGAATAAAATATCACTCATACGTCACCTAACTTTATGTAGACGTTTGAATACATCTACTTACAATAAAGCGATGAATGACTGATTAAACGTAATTTCTCCGATAATATTATTGGCATCAGGTAACTCTATCACTTGCTTAATTGGTCATTATAACCCTTCAGGATTACAATCTACAATCACATCAAAAACTGCTTTCGTCAACAACTTACTACTTACAACCTAAATGGTTATTACAAAATTTATTAAGGTTTACAACCTAGTTCCTCACATTACCCATAGACGTGTTGTCATCAAATTAGCCAACACACTACCAACTAAACTACATCGTCTTTAATCAACAACATGCGCTTTATACATACACGCATACATAATTGCTCATTACAACCCTTCAGTCAGGATTACGACTTAGCTTCTCACACCACTTATGTTGTGCGTGTTAATTTTATATATGACAGGCGGAACCTACAGTTTAAAGTTGACTCCGTATGACAGATTTTTGAGAAACTTTTCTTGGCAATTTTTGTTTACTTTCAGAGTTTTTGCCAGAAATCTGCTGAGAGGAAGTCGCCTAAGTAAAATTTTTTCATACTGGATTTTACTGGGGATGTCTGACCTGGGGTTTGAACCGTGGTCTTACGTCTAATAAACCAACACACAACCCACTAGACTACGACGATATGCACGTTATACTCCTGGAATTTCTGGTACAGTAACTGTCTTATCAGCATTAAAATAAATTTTGGAGAAGCCGTACCTTAGTACTGCAGCCATGCGATCTATTGTACGCCTCTCACACTTTATAGGGCATCCCATAATGTCTCATCCAAGCCTATTGCAATGACAAACTTTAGGATGCTACACTGCTACATAGTGCCAACAATGCCAGTTATTGGTATACATTCAGGTGTTTCCTTTTGGAATGCACTAATGCCCCTCAGGTTCCAAGAATGAGTTACGTTGCTTAATTCTCATCTTCACAGAATATATATGTTTTGAACCCGAGACAATCCCCTTTCAATAAAACTGTATCCAGGGTCCACAGTGTCCTATCAAAAGACCGGCTACTAACCTTAAGTTATTATTTGTTAGTCTACGATCTCCTATCATAATTGCTTTAAATCCAATTGCTTTGAGAAGAGTTTTTGTTTCTGTTTACTTTCCCTTCAAGGACCATACCTTTTCCAATATATCTTCACTCTCCACAGAAGGGATCCGGTTCCCTTCTCGCAAGCTTATCTTTTTACTCATTGCCGAGAATTTCCACATGACCTGAGACCCTGCCTAGAAGATACGTCTTCTCCAGACAGTTCCTTACCCCATAAGGATCGAGTGCTCGATTGGCAGCCTGACTGTCAGATAACATTGCCCTATCCTGTCTTTTATACATTCTTTCCAACTTGAATTGAGTACATCTATCGATGGTATAGACTTCAGCTATTATTATTCCCCACGGGCTCGGAATATTTCATTTTGGAACCAAAAAGTCTTGCTTCTTTTACAAAATAGCTCCTCTTTTTAAAGAGTACGCAGTTTCCAGATTATTCTACTCATTTTTATTACCAAGTTTCATTGCAAAACATTTCCAAAAATCAGAGAGTCTACTGGTTAAGGAGGAAGCAGTCAGCTAAATGATTCTCTTGTTTCCAATATCCCCTAATCGTCTTCAGTGTAGACTTATCTCGCATTAATCGAATAATAGATTTCAAAACTTTGGTCTTTACCACTAAGTACAGCGAACTTAAATCCAATAGAACCTCCAGTGCCGTTTTAGGTCAGGTGCTAATTGCTCCTGTTAGAACAACACATGCTAGTCTCTATATTCTGTCCAACTCTATTTGAGCTGCTTCTAGATTTGTTCTATCAGCTGAGACAATTGCCCCTTGGATCCCTAATGGTCTAACCATCATGGTATATATTCAGTGCATAATTCCATGTCCATGTGCGTACCATTATGTCATATTTGGCCTATCACAACCCTATGCATTCGTTGATGATTGGTGGCATACTTTTGCTTTAAACTGTTTGCCTTCTGTTAAAATTTATTCATCGGTATTGTTGTCATTTGTGTTTAGTTGTTGTCGTTGTGTGTGTGTGTGTGTGTGTGTAAATGAGTATATTATGGATCCCACAAATACCTTGGATAATACATATTAAGCTTAATTATTATGCAAAACATTATAATTGATTTTACCTTCAATTTGTTTTGAATTCTACAAATATATTCCCTCTGTTTAAAGAATTCAATTGCAAACAAAAAAAATTACACTTGCGAACAATATACGCTTAACGTACAGCCGAGATATTGGAGATGAAAGCTATTTTATTCATAATTTTTGAAATGAAATGAAATTATTTTGTGTATTAATTTTAATGCAACATTAATTGTAATTAAATAATAATTCCATAATTGCAATACTATTAATTGTATTGGACTGTATTGTGAATATATTGTGTTTTGTATTGTATGTACATATGTATGTATGTATGAATTAAAGACTGATTGAATTGAATCAAGCTGAGTTGAGTTGAATATTGTATCTGAATTAACAATAAATTAAAATTATTTTTAATGCAAAATAACTTAAAAGCTTAATTAAGAAAGAAAAAAAAAATAATTTAAAAAAGAAGATTAATTAAATGAAAATTGGTAAGCTTTGGGATTACAGGCCTATTTATAACATTCCGTATGCAGATATTATAAAGGGGCTTATTAGTAACACTTATGATGTTTAAATATGTCCACACGTGACCTGAGAACCAGCAGAGGAATCTTTTCTATACGATTCGTCTTCTCCGGAAGAAATCGCCATAGTCTAGTAGGTAGTGTGTTCGCTTATTAGACAAGAGGTCACGGTTCAAACCCCAAGTCATACAACTCCAACAAAATCTAATTCTGAAAAAAATATTTCTTTGCTGACTTCTTCTCAGCAGATTTGTGACAAAAACTCTGAGTGGTAAAATAAAATTGCCAAGAAAAGTTTCTCAAAAAATCTGTCATTCAGAGTCGACTTTAAACTGTAGGTTCCGTCACTCATGAATAAAATTAAACACACACAACATAAGTAGTGTGAGAAGCTAGGTCGTAATCTTAAGAGCGAGAAACTGACACATCAAGAAATGTTCGCCTTGACCAAGCTCTCTAAAGTCAAGCTCATTAAAACCGCAATCAAAGCTAAAAACTAATAAGAAATTTTAATAAGTCTTGTGATTAATACGAGGGCAAGCAATGATAGCTTCCTTTGACTCTCTATTGCTTCCCCTAGTATTGCTGTATACAGAAGCCTGAGTTTTGTGACAATACTTCCATCAAATTTTATAATTTCTCCTCGCTGCCTATTTCACTGACAAATTTTGGGATGCTACTAGTCGCCGTGGGCTAGTAGGTAGTATGTTGGCTTATTAGACGAAAAGCCAGGGTTCGAGCCCCATGCCAGACTTCCTCTCAGCAGATTTCTGGCAAAAACTCTGGAGTAAATAAAAATTTTCATGAAAAGTTTCTCAAAAATATGTCGTTCGGAGTCGACTTTAAAGTGTAGGTCCCGCCACTCATGTATAAAACACAACATGAGTAGTTGAGAAACTAGGTCGTAATCCTGACTGAAGTGTTGTATTGACCAATTATGTATGTATGTACTTGATGTAAACAATGACAACTCCCTGCCTATCAACGTGATATGCACTCAGGCTTTTCTTCTGAGTCCGAAAATGAGTTCCGATGTTTCATTTTCATCGTTCCAGAATCTACATGTTCGGCTTGACACAACCCTCGTTCTAAGTAAGTGTTGCCTTGTCAAAGTGCACTCTAGTGTTTCTTCGGGCTCCATGAATGAAACCCCTGTTCTAAAACTTAAAGATTCCTTTAAGTCTAGAGTGCCTTGTCAAAAAACCGGCTACCAAGCTCACGATATTTGAGGATAGTCTGATGAACCACTCAGATCTATTTTTATTGCAATTTCCCAAGGCAACTTGTAGTTTCCTCAAATCCACTTGGTGTGACAAGAGTCTTTGCCTCTCTTTATTTTCCCTTTCGTTGGATATACCTTTCCAAGCTTCATCTTAGCCAAAGATGAACTTTGGTGTATGAATGCAAGAATCAGAAGATGCTGTTGTACGGCAGACAGCATTACGACCAAGCGTTACATACCACTTATATTGTGTGTGTTAATTTTATACATCAGTGGTGGGACCTAGAGTTTAAATTCTACTCCGTATGACAGATTTGTGAGAAACTTTTTCAAGGCAATTTTATTTACTCTCAGAGATTTTGCCAGATATCTGCTGAGAGAAAGTTGTTGGAGTGAGAAAATCTGGTCTAGTTTCCCGTTCCACTCACGACTTGCCTGCTTTAATCCGTAGATCGCTCTATTAAGTTTGCAGACTTTACCCATTGTGTTGACTTTAACTCCTACTGGGAGTTCCATAAAAATCTCCTCAGAGAAATCGCCTTGTAAAAAGGCAGTTACAGCGTCCATTTGTTCGATGTCGAGATCAAAATGGGCTGCAACAGATAACAAATACCTTATTGAAGTGTAACGAACTACCGGAGAGTACGTTCCTTGGTAATCAATTCCTGGTCTCTGTGAACAGCCTTTTATAACCAGTCGCGCTTTGTGTCGTACCGTTTCACCATTTTCGTTGCGCTTGGTTTTGAATACCCACTTGGATTTCAAAGGCTTAGCTCCAATGGGCAAGTCCACCAGTGTCCAAGTTTAATTATCTGTTAACGATTTAAGTTCACTCTCCATGGCTTCTCTCCATTGGGTAGCATCACTTCGATTTAAGGCGTCCTGTACTGTTATCGGATCATCACTTACATTTGCCTGCACTGTATAAGTATGAAAGTCTGTCATATTAACTGGTCTACGGAGCCGCCCGGAATGATGAACTTCATTACTTTCTGCAGATTGTGGAACATTTTCTTCGAGAAAAAGTTAGCTGCGGCCAGTTAATATTGGAATATAAAAAGTCTTAAGAAATGGCTGCTGATTTCCTGACTAAACCTGTAACCAAAGAAAAACACCTGAAATGTGTCAGGATGTTGGGCCTTTCCAAAGTTTAGCCAGCTTTTAGTGGAGGTGTTGGAGTGAAAAAATCTGGCACCTTCGTTTCTATTCTTTACAATGCACTTCTTGTGCAACCCTTATTATACTCTTTTTTACATTCCTTTTTTTTGTACCACTTACTTCCTGTTTTGATCTCATACTTGAATAAAACTCTATAAACATATTGTTCTGAAATCGGTGTATTAATTCAGCATCCCAACAAAAGTCGCCGAAGAAATATTTCTTCATTTTCGGTTTGTTGAAGATATCTGTCCTAGAGTTTAAACTGATGCCTAATAAGCCAACACGCTACCTACTAGACTACGGCGATTTCTGCTTTTGTACAATATCTGTTGTTAAAGGTCGTGTATGATTGTGAAAGACCTTAGCTGCTCAATACAATTCAAAATGTGGGTTTGAAGATGATACTTTGTTACGGGCGAGCAAGGAATATACATTTCTGCCAACTGCCAGATAACGTACAAATATTGGTTTGGCTCCATTTGCTTACAATTCCTTCATCTTCGGTGTTCCGTTCTGAAGTTTCTCGTCATAATAAGAGCGTCGTTTGGCTGTTTCTGTTCTTGCACTGCTTATTTATAACAAGAAGTCTTGCATCACATCTAAGCTAACTGATCTTAATAGTAGACTGAAAATGGTTGTATTAAGCCAGAGGTTCTATAATCATCTTTAACTGATTCT